>CM056592.1:46051110-46651110 GCA_029721435.1 Gymnothorax reevesii
CAGCAGTGATCTATTTAGCTTCTCCCTGGTGCGTTTGCGTATGCGGTTGTCGATGACACTCCTTAGTTAGTACTGCAGTGCAAAACTCGAACAGGGTTCTAAAGTAGCCAGCACGTCCTTAATCTCCTCCGTAAGGGCATGGCTAAATACAGTTATCAGAGGAGTCTCCGGCCAGCCTGTCTCTGTGGCCAAAGAACAAAAAGCAATAGAAAACTCAGCTGCGCTTTCTTTGCCCTGTTTAAGGTGCATTACACGAGTGGCTGCGTCTTGACCACAAATGTCTTGATCGAATACAGACACCATCTCCCTAACAAGTGCCTCTACAGAATTTATGACCGGTGAGTTAGATCTGATTAGTGGGCCGACCCAATTGAGCGCTGTGCCAGCCAACAGGGATAATATAAATGCAACCCGAGAATCCTCATTAACAAATCGTGACGGCTGAGCCTTAAAAATATTTCACACTGGACGATAAAATCCATACACTTTCCTGCCTCGCCAGTATATCTTTGGGGCAGTTGTAACTTAGGTTCTCGGGGGGGATGTATGGATGGTGCTTCTGCAACTTTTAGTGAAGCTTGTGTAGTTAGAGATTTAATACTCTCAGACAAGCTGAACAGAATGCTCTCCTGATTCTGAAGAGCAGTCTCTTGTAGGTGGAGTCTCTCGACAAGTTCAGATCGCTGATTGCCAAAACCTGAAAGTGCTTTATCGAACCCAGCCCACATCTCTTGTTGGCTGGCGATAGCCCTCTTAAATTTCAGCCACCGCTGGCATCTCCATGGCGGCGAGAGTGCACTGTGATGGCTGCTGGAAATTGGACGCCAAGAGCAGAAGCCAGAAATAAAAGGCAAACAGCAGCGGGCATAGAGACTAAAAACAGATTGAAATAGCGAGACTCGCGCTACCAACGGATCTAACGCCGTCCATGGTAGGAAAAACAGGCAAGCTCGAGGGAACCAAAAGAAAAGGGAAAATAAAACAAAGATTCCCTTACTCACTATCACTTATACCTGTTATGCAGCTAAAGTCCCTGACAATATTCTCTCTAGAGACCTTACTGGCTAAAGCGCAATAGAGACACTGACACTTTAGCAATGAGAGCGAGGCAGAACAGGAGCTTAAATCGAGTCCGGGTAACACCCTCAATTAATGCCAGCTAGCCAAGGAATCCGAATGGGCGCAAAACGATATTGTCTTGGACGAGAGTAACAAAAGGAGCTCTCAAAGCTCCAAAACCATGACAGGAATAGCTTGCCTGACCATATTGTTGAGGCAGAGACCTTGGCAGTTTTCAAGAGCAGGCTTGACTTAAAGCTAGATACCATTGAGTCATTCAATTTCTGAATTGGTATACTCACAATAGTATAATGAAACCACCAAAATTAAATTCTTAACCCGTGGGAAACACTGCACTGATTATCAACGCTATTAAAGTGTGGCCGGTCATTTCTAAATTCATGGACAGACGAGCTGTCTAATCCATGCCTTCTCCCCTTTGTGATAATCAGGAATATCCACCTGGCTGTAGATGCTCTTTATTTAAAGCATGGAACAATAAAGGTATTATGGCGATTGGGGATATTTGTAATTCAGGCACTTTATTAACTCACTTGTAAAGCCTACAGAAGACATATCCCTCTAGAGTGAGGTAAAAAAAAAATTAAATTCGACCAGGACTTAAATCAGTTAATAGTCCGTTTCTATTCAATACTTTACGCTCAAAATAAACATGAAAACCAAACCCAAATCTCATGAAACTAGGCTGACCTAGGTAATGAATGCAATGCAGAGGACTGGCAGGAGGCAGTAAGTCTGGTAAATTCAACTTATACTTGCAACAGGCTGGTTGAAATTAGATATAAAATATTGCATAGGTTACATATGGCTCCTTTTATCCTTCATAAGATATTTCAATCTGAGGTTAGCACTGCTGCCTCACAGCAAGAAGGTCGTGGGTTCGAATCCGGCCTGGGGCCTTTCTGTGAGGCGTTTGCATGTTCTTCCCGTGTTCGCGTGGGTTTCCTCCGGGTACTCCGGTTTCCCCCACCCACAAAAACATGCCTCATAGGAACAGTCCAACCAGTACACCTGACCAAGGTCCCCTGGCGCTGCTCTGTGGCTGCTAACTGCTCCTAAGTATGCAGAGGACAAATTACCCCACGGGTTCAATAAAATATATCCTCATCCCCTATTTGCTGAAAGTGCAAAACGGACCTTGGCACTAATTTCCATTATTTTGGGAGTGTGAATGGATTGCGATAAACTGGGATCACATAGCTTGTGAGTTGTGCAGCATTTAATGGCTAAGATAAGAAAGGATCCAGGGTTATTTTTCCTGGTTTACCCTCGACACTCTCCCATACCCATTATTTATTTATTTATTAAGCTTTGACAGAAGTCAGGAATGATCGCACTGGTGGCAAGGCACCTATTGTGAGGCAATCATCCAACAGCATGGACAGACAATTGAACAATGAGTGGGAAAAAAAAAAAAAATACATACATTATTATATATATATACATACATACATACATATATACATACATATTTGTTATGGCCCCAATTTGTTATTACATTTACAACATAACAGCAACAGCAAGGGATGACAGACACAGTTTAAAAAAACTTAAACACATTTAATTAACAAAGACAACAACTAACAATAACCAACAACTTAGTCCAAGATTGAATATATAAAAAAACAACAGAAATATTTACAGTCCCTTGTTTTGGTGGGGTGGCTTGGTGATGTCCTGGGTGAGGAAAATGCTCAAACACATGCAAAAATCCACAAAAGAAACTTCACAGGTCTTGAACAGAATGACAGGTCTGGTCACATGTATCCTTCTTCTTGCAATTTCTGCTACTACTTGACTGTCTCAATTCTACTCTTTATATACTCTTTTGCAGACCCCACCCACATTTAGACCTCTTTTTTTTTATTTTCTGGGACTTTCCCCAGACATGTCCAGGACATGTCTAAACCTAGCTCCAGTCTGGGCTGAATAAAAAAAGGTAAATACTGCCATCTAGTGGCCTATATTCACATTACACCTCCATTCCAAAAGGGAAAAATTGACTCATAAAGGCAAAATTTTTCTTTTCAATACAAAATGGTTAAGTGGACACTTGTCTATATATACACATATCATATAATATTCAAATAAACACGTGATATATATATATTCAAACATGGGATAAGCAATCAGCAATTACATTGTCTGTACCCTTCACATGCTTAATTCCCAAGTCAAACTCCTGTAAAATCAAACGCCAATTCAACAATCTCTGATTCTTGTTTTTCATCTTACTCAAAAACATTAACGGATTGTGGTCAGTGTACACAATCATTGGCTTTTGCCCTGTACAAACATAAACCTCAAAGTGTTGTAAAGAAAGGACCAGAGCCAACAGCTCCTTCTCTATTGTGGAATAGTTCCTTTGGTGGCGATTGAACTTCCTGGAGAAGTATGCCACGGGATGCTCAATGTCATCAGAGTCACTTCTCTGTAGGAGCACAGATCCACAAGCTTGGTCGCTAGCATCGACCGCGATTGAGCACGGTTTGTTGAAGTCAGGAGATTTGAGCACGGGAAAGTGACACAGCAGAGACTTCAGGCGATCGAAGGCTCTCTGGCATGCATCATCCCAAGTGAACTTTACGCCTTTCTTCAGTTGGTTAGTTAGACTGAGAGCAATCTCAGCAAAGTTCTTGCAGAACTTGCGGTAGTACCCGATCATTCCAAGGAAGCGGCGCAAAGCTTTTTTGATGTCAGGAACTAGAAAGTCCATAATGGCTTGGACTTTAGCATTTATGGGTGCCACCTTACCCTGGCCTATGACGTAGCCAAGATAGGTGACAGTTGCACAACCAAAGTCACTCTTGCTCAGGTTAACAGTCAGGTTAGCCTGGGTCAGGCGCTGGAACAACGTCTCTACATCTTTTAGATGTTCTTCCCAGGAGTCACTCCATGTGATCAGGTCATCAATGTACGCACCCGTGTGTGGCAATCCGGCAATTGTAGACTGTATCATCCTTTGGAACATGGCTGGGGCATTTTCTATTCCAAAGTGTGGGACTTCATACTGGTACAACCCAGATGGTGTGGCAAAAGCAGAGATGCTCTTGGCCCTCTCAGTTAAAGGCACACTCCAATAACCCTTCAATAAATCAATCTTGGTCAGAAACTTTGCTTGCCCTACTCTATCGATACAATCATCAATCATAGGTATTGGAAACACATCAGTTCTAGTTACAGCATTGACTTTGCGATAATCTGTACAGAATCTAGTACTTCCATCAGGTTTTGGAACTAGCACACAGGGTGAACTCCAATCTGAGTTGGAGGGTCTGATAATATCATGTTCTAACATGTACTCAACCTCTTTCTCTGCAATCTTTCTCTTTTCAGGATTCATCCGGTACGGATGCTGTTTTATTGGTTTGGCATCACCAACATCTACATCATGAGAGGCTATAGAAACTCTCTTTGGAACATCAGGAAACAGATCCTCATATTTCTTGATCAACCTCTCAAACTGATCTCTCTGTGAGGGTTCTAAGTGCTGGAGTTTTACATCAAGATTTTGCAACACTTCAGAATTCGACAATTTACATGAAAGAACTTCAGCTTTAATTCTTGGTTCATCATCTTGAAACTCCCCCTCATCTTCACAAATCTCGGCCATAGGAGAATCTTAAGTGACAACTGCAACCCTAGCATTTCTGTCATGATAAGGCTTCAGCATGTTAATGTGACACAGTTGTTTTGGTTTTCTCCTATCTGGAGTCTTCACAATGTAATTGAGATCATTGAGTTTTGTCAGAATTTCATAAGGACCATGAAATCTAGCCTGCAAAGGATTGGACTGCAAGGGACACAACAAAAGGACCTTGTCTCCTTAAACTCACGGCTTCTAGCCTTATGATCATACCAAGTTTTCATTTTTCCCTGACTTGATTTCAAGTTCTCTTTGGCTAGGTCACAAGCTGCACGCAATCTTTCCTTGAACTTGCGAACATAGTCTAACAGACAGATGTGCGGCTCTTCCTCTTGCCATTGTTCACTCAATAATAGCAAAGGTCCTCTCACTTCATGACCAAACACTAGCTCAAATGGACTGAATCCAGTAGACTCCTGCTCTGCTTCTCTAGCTGCAAACAACAGCAAATGAACACCTTCACCCCAGTCTTTCTCATGGTCATAACAATAAGTCCTCATCATTGTTTTGAGAGTGGAATGAAAACGCTCTAAGGCACCCTGACTTTCTGGGTGATAGGCACTAGAAAGAATCTGCTTTGCACCTAGTTCATACACAACCTGCTGAAACAATCCTGAAGTGAAATTTGTACCTTGGTCTGACTGAATTTCCCTGGGAAGGCCAAACAACGTGAAGAACTTTATCAAAGCCTTCGAGATTGCAGTTGCCTTGATGTTACGTAGAGGTATGGCTTCGGGGAATCTGGTAAATGCACACATGATTGTCAACAAGTACTGATTTCCAGATCTAGTCTTGGGTAATGGACCAACACAATCAACAATGACCTTAGAGAATGGCTCCCCAAATGCTGGGATAGGCTGCAATGGAGCTACAGATGGGTCTAACTGGTGTTTTCCAACTACCTGACAAGTGTGACAGGTTTTGCAAAAGTTGGAAACGTCTTTCAGAAGCCCAGGCCAAAAGAAGCATTTCATGATTTTATCAACAGTCTTGTTAACACCGAGATGACCTCCTAAAGGTAAACTATGAGCCATTGTTAAGATCTCATTCCTGTAGACCTTCGGAACAACAATTTGCCTGACCACTGCCCAATCTGCATTGGCAGGGATATCGTGAGGGCGCCACTACCGCATCAACACACCATCCTTGAGATAATACCCAACTGGAACTGCGTCTATTTCTTTATCAGGAGGGGCTCTCCTCCTTAGTGCACAAATTTCAGGATCATTAGTTTGCTCCTCAATCAACTGCTTTCTGGACAGAGACAAGTCTCCAGACACATCAGAATCACCAAACCCATCTGGCTGGCTGAACAATGAACTGATAAAAGTGTCTAAGTTCTCAAACGGAGAAACCATAGTAGGCCAATCAGTGTCATGAGGCGAACCACCTGAGTCCTGACTATTCAATGTGCTGGACGGCACCACAACATCTTCTTTAGCCTTCTTGGCCATAGCACGAGTCACTGTGCAAGAAGGATACAGAGATGGGTCCTCATCCCCATCTTCAGTGCTCGGCTGCGAAGTAAGATGTACAGGGGGAACTACTTTGCCCCCAGCCAGGTCATTGCCTAGCAACAGAGAAACACCCTTTATAGGTAGACTTGACATAAGTCCTACCTTTACCTGTCCTGTAACTAAATCTGACTTCAAGAATATTCTTCAAGAAGAAGAGTGCAGGGGTACAGATACAGTCCTCCCTTCAATACCTTGTACAAGTATGAAATCCCCTGAAGCGGTCTCATCACGTAACTCCAAGGAGTCCATCAACAAAAGTGACTGAGAAGCTCCGGTATCCCTTAGGATATATATGGGGACAGGAGTAGTAGGCTCATTCAGAGCCACAAATCCCTCTGACACAAATGGAAAAAATTCCTCCCTCACAAAGTCAGCTGTATCAGGCTTTTTAGCCCCACAAGAAGCAGGCAATTTAGCAGGTCGGTCATCTACTACAGGGGTTTCTAACCTTGTTTTCACAAAGGCATTTGGTTTGGTATCCTTTTTTTTTCTTTCTTAGCTTTAAGGAACCAGCAGTTACTTTTAACATGACCAGATTTCTTGCAATAACTGCAAACTAGACCACTTTTGTCACTGTCAGCTTTCACACTTTGATCCGACCTGTTACTGGATTTCTGAGCACCATCACAAGATTTGTCTTTGGGTGAGGAATCTTGGGTATCACCGTAACCCTTTTTCTGAAATTGGGACCATCTATTCTTACTGCTAGACTGAAATTTGGACTTATGTGTGAGAACATATTCATCTGCAAATTTGGCAGCTGATTGCAAATTCAGTGCTTGCTTCTCATTAAGGTACGTTTCAACATCATCCTTATCACAGTTCTTGAATTCTTCAACTAACACCATCTCTTTTATTGAGTTGAAATCATCCTTGACCTCCATAGAAGTACACCAGCGCTCAAAGCAAACCTTCTTCTCATTAGCAAATTCCACAAAAGTCTGATTTTCAGATTTTTTCAGACCTCTGAATTTCTGTCGGTAAGCCTCTGGAACCAACTCATAAGCTCTCAAAATAACCTTGGAATCATCTGCAGACAAAGCCGAATAGGCTTGTTGAGCTCTACCCTTGAGGACAGTTTGCAACATCAGAGGCCAGTGTTCCTTTGGCCACCGGCAACTCTTTGCTACCTTTTCAAAACACTGGAAATAGTTGTCAACATCCTTTTCCGAAAATGGAGGCACCAATTTTACCTCCTGGCTAGCCGGAAATTTATTTTCAGTTTGAATTTTAATTTTTAGTTGCTCCATTTGGAGTCTTTCTTCTCTATCGAATTTCTCGAATTCAAAATCTCTCTGTCTGCAAATTTTTCTGACTCAAATTATCTTTGTTTTTCGTTTTCTTCCCTCTCAAATTCTCTTTGTTTTTCTTCTCTAGCTAATTTTTCTAACACAAATTCTCTTTGTTTTCCTCTTTTCTCCCTTTCTTTTTTCTCTTCTCTTGCTAATTTTTCCAACTCAATCTGCCTTTGTTTTTCTTTTTCTTCCCTATCAATCTCTAGCATTTTTAATTTAAGTTCCATTTCTATATTTGGATTTTCCACTGGAAACTGTTCCAGATCTCCTGGTGCAAACACATTTTCATCAATGTAATGTTCAACTATCTCTCTAGCCAGTCTTGCTTTTCGCATGGCTGCTTTTACCTCTGTCAGCTCTAACTGTCTGCAAATTTCTAGCAGTTCTGTCTTTTCAAAAGACTTCAAAACCCCTACGGTTGGTGATGCCAAGAAGTCATCCATTGCTGTTGATCTGTCAATATATTTATATAGGAAAATTCAAAAAAACAATTTTACAGTTTGAAATGTTAGATTTTCAATAAATTACTCACACAATGGTCTGTCCCGGACTTGAGCCCCCAATTTGTTATGGCCCCAATTTGTTATTACATTTACAACATAACAGCAACAGCAAGGGATGACAGACACAGTTTAAAAAAACACCAACACATTTAATTAACAAAGACAACAACTAACAATAACCTACAACTTAGACCAAGATTGAATATATTAAAAAAAACAGAAATATTTACAGTCTTTTGTTTTGGTGGGGTGGCTTGGTGATGTCCTGGGTGAGGAAAATGCTCAAACACAGGCAAAAAGCCACAAAAGAAACTTCGCAGGTCTTGAACAGAATGACAGGTCTGGTCACATGTATCCTTCTTCTTGCAATTTCTCCTACTACTTTAGTGTCTCAATTCTACTGTTTTTATACTCTTTTGCAGACCCCACCCACATTTAGACCTCTTTTTTTTATTTTCTGGGACTTTCCCCAGACATGTCCAGGACATGTCTAAACCTAGCTCCAGTCTGGGCTGAATAAAAAAAGGTAAATACTGCCATCTAGTGGCCTATATTCACATTACAATACATAGATACAAACATAGAAATAATAAAATAAGACAGTTTATCAGCAAGTGTAAGTAACAACAGAGGGACAGACGACAACGTGAACAATGACATTTGCCAACCCATGTACATGAATCATCAGAAGAAAAATAGTTGTTTTCTTTATAGTTGAACTTTTCTTTATAAAAATGAAATAGCTTCAATTTAAAAGCAGCTGTAGTATCAGAAATTTGATAGAGGTGACTGGCATTCCACAAATAAAATAATCTGTTAAAATATGAATGGCGAAAAGTTTCAGTCCTAAATTTTGGAATTTTCATTAAAACTGTATCCTCATTTTGAAATGAAACAAAATGGTTGTAGTTAATGTCATATTCCCCCTTCAAGCATTTGCACAAGAATACGCAATCAAATATGTCACGTCTGTAGCCCAGCAGTAAAAGATCAAGCTTCATAAGTCGGGCTTTATAATTGCAATCAACACAATCATTATAACCAAGAATGTATTTAGTGGCTCTCCGTTGCACACCTTCAATATGAAGGAGAGATTTTTTTGATGATACGGCCCAAGATTGGGTGGAGTATTCTAAAAGTGGTCTTATCAGCGAAAGTTACAGTTTTCGTTTTGTTTGAACTGAACACGTATGACCACAAGTTCTTTGAATTAATCCAAGCATGCGATTTGCTTTACTAACCAAGACATTAGCATTTGCATCCCATGATAAATTTGATGACACCACAATCCCAAGATCACGCATGCAGTCGACTTTTTCAATTAGATTACCATTCATTATGTAATGGTGAAGAATGGGAATTCGCTTCCTTGTAACGCTCAATAGTTTACATTTACCAGCGTTAAATCTCATGTCCCATTTACGACTCCAATCCAAGATGTTTTCTAGGTCGCACTGCAGGTGTGAACAGTCTTGCGTGTTTCTGATCTCTCTTATGCATTTAGAATAATCTGCAAACAAGGCAACCCTCGTCTCAGGACTTACACAGTCTGGCATGTCATTAATATTCAGCAGAAACATCAAAGGGCCCAAAATTGATCCTTGTGGAACCCCTGATTTAACGGGAGACCAGGATGATAGGGCACCATCGACAGCAACTCTTTGTTAACGATTGGATAAGTACGACGTAAACCACTTTAAAAGATTTCCATGAAATCTGTATGTCTGGAATTTATATAAAAGTAAGTCATGGGGGACAGAGTCGAAAGCAGATGAAAAGTCTAGATATAAAATATCAATTTGTCCGGACTGATCTAAGCATTTGCCAACATCGTGAAATACCTGGATTAACTGAGTTGTTGTCGACCTACCCTTAACAAAACCATGTTGCAGGTGATGTAGAACAGGCACTACATGAGGGTTGACAAAATTAAGTATGCACCTTTCCAGCACCTTGCTACAAATGCACATTAACGATACCGGTCAATAATTACTCACATTTTCTTTGTCAGATTTTTTATGGACTGGAATAACATTTGCTCTTAGCCAATCAAGTGGTAATTTTCCAGTTTGAAGAGATTTGTTAAAAAGACTACAAAGTGATGGAGCCAATTCACGAGCACATTCTTTTAAAATCCGAGCTGGTGACCCGTCAGGCCCATATGCTTTATTTGTATCAAGGTTAATCAAAACAGATTCACCTTCATGGGCAGTAATCCTTAAATCACCCAAATGAACATGTTTGAAGACTGTTATGTCCGAGTATGTTCGTTCTAGAGGCTGAGGGGTAAATAGGGATTGAAAATACTTGTTGAACAGACTCGCCTTTGTGCTAGGATTGGAGGCAGTTTTATCTCCATAAGCAACAAAACTGGGGACACTTTTTGTCTTTGTTTTACTCTTGAAGAATCCCCAGAAACGCTTTGGTGTCGTGGCAAGAGAATCACTGAGAATGTCCAAATACTGATTGTACTTGAAAGTACATGCATTTTTTAATTTATTCCTTAGTTTGTGAAATTTTGCCCACAACGCTGGAGTATTGCGTTTTTTAGCAAGTTTCCGTGTGGATTGTACCTTGTTGCTCAGGTGGCGCATTTCACTGTCAACCCAGGCAGGAGAATTTATATCCTTAATTACAGCAATTGGAATAAATTTGCTGACAGATGAATGTACAAAATCAAGCCAACTTTGCCAATTAACATTAATATCAAGATGAAGAAGAGCAGAATGAAATGACACTTTTTCCATGTGAGATCGTAGCCCGATAAAGTCAGCTCTTTTAAAATTGAACACGTTTCTCGCGCATGTGTGGAGTCTGTTGACACGGGTTTGAAAATTGAACTGGATCACAGCATGATCACTGTCAAACTGACCAAATGTTACATTGGGCTCGGAGCAACGTTCAGGGATATTGGCAAAAACTAAATTCTGCACATTTCCCTTAATATGAGTTGGTTGGTCAATGATCTGGGTAAGGGAAAAGCTGTCAGCCAAATCATACAGCGTGTGACCGATGTTCGCCGATTCGTCCCACCAAGGAATATCTGGGAGATTAAAATCGCTAAGTGCGAATAAAATTTTGTACTCAGTACTGCATTTAGTAAAAACGTTAGACAAAAAATCATTAAAAGACAAAGGATCACTATCTGGAGGTCTGTAGCACAAGATAATTCATACTTTCAATGATCTACGAGGCACAAGTTCGCAAATTATAACCTCACAAATACTGGGTTCCAAATCGGGCCGACGGCGGGAGATAATATTATTACAAATACCAAGAAAAACTCCGCCGCTTCGTTTGCCTCCTCTGTCTCTGCGATACAGGGTGTGACCCTCAGGAAGAATTTCATTTGACGCGACAGAGTCGTTCAACCAAGTTTCTGTGAGGGCGACGATACCAGGCATGCCAGCGTATATAAAGCCTAGAAGTTGAATCAGCTTGTTTCGTTTTTTATTGACAGACTTCACGCTTCTTGTGTTCAATAAAAAAAAGTTCAGGCCCTTGACTAAATTAGGTCGTGATTCAGCTACATTGTGAGAAATAATACTCGAATCGCTTGGAGAGTCAAGAGAGGATAACGTTACTACACCGTGGTCAACCTGTAACTGAGTACCAGAGCTGGTAACCCTCGGGTTTTTATTCCGCATTGACTGGCGTAGACATTTGTGTGACGTATCTATGGTAAATAAAATGTTATCGGCAAGCTTCCGTGCACCTAACGGAGAGGGATGAATTCCGTCTCCTCTGAAGAAAGCTGCACGCTCCCAAAACAAATTAAAATTGTCAACAAAAAACATGCTATGGGAGGTGCAAATTGACTACAGCCATGAATGGAGACTGAGAATTCTGCTAAAACGCCCTTTACCACGACCTAAAGTCGGGATAGGACCAGAGATAAAAACATGTTTTCCACATACCTTTAGCTTATCAAAAAGAGTGATAAAATCCCGCTTCAGCAGTTCGGACTGTTGGTACGAGGTGTCATTGGTTCCAACATGAACAACAATGTTCCGAACATGGGGATGTTTATCCAAGAGGCTGGGAATCCGGTTTAAAATGTTTAAAACTCCGGGAAGCAGTATGGGATTGTAGACTTCGTTTGAATGTTGCGTATGATTGAGTCCCCGATAATGAGGGTGACGGGAAGTCTCAGGGCACTGTCCGTGGACCGGGATCTCGCCGGGGGAGCGGCTCTGTCCGAAGACCTGGGTCTCGGCGGGGGAGAGATCGGAGTAGCAGGCCGCGGGGCAGCGGAGCTTGCCACCCAGGGCCGCGTTTCCTCTCTCGGCGCAGGCGGCGGAGGTGCAGCCAGGCATACAGGAGACGGCGGGGATGACGAACCCTCCTCGTCAAGAATGGAAAACTTGTTGTTCAGCTGCAGGTCCAAAACATGCAGGACGCGAGATGACCTCCTGCCGCAGCGTTGTTTCCCTCGCGATACGGCCCAAGGCTCCGCCTGGCAGGGTGTGGAGCTCACGATCGTTTTGGGCCTTGCTCTCAGCTGGATCCAGGGGACCTCGGTGTGGGTCGAGACGGCTTCAGGAGGGAGAGCCATCGAATCTCGCTCGCACGTAGAGGTGACGTTCGTCGCGGCGAGAGCTGGAGCGACCATGGAATCGATGAGCTGCTCGTCATCCCTGATCTGGTAAAGGGTAGAGATTCTCCCCTCCAGCTTCGCGATCCTCTGGGACAAATGGGCGCAGCTTGAGCAGCCCGGAGAGGTAAGCAGCGCCATTACTTGGATTAAAAGTTAAAATAATAAAACGAATAAAATAATGAAATTGTAGGAAGGATAAAACGATTAAAACGATGATTTGAAATAATAGAACGAATAAAATGATAAAACAAAATTTTAGAAAGGATAAAATAATTAAGACGATAATATAAAATGAATGAAATAAAAATTATAAAAAAATAAGATGTCAAAACAACAAAACGCTAAAATAATGAAAAAATAATAAAGGTTAACTAAAAGCGTGCGTAGCAGCACACCAGACGACTGACAGGCCAAATTAAATAGATATTAGATATTACTTATTACTTATCTAATATCTAATTAGATATTAGATATTCCTAGACAAACTTTTACTTCTTGCATGTAAAGGCATATTGCTAACATGGATAAAAGATACTCCACCCACAGTGACTGGTACAGGGAGATTTTTAGTGTCCTACCTCTTGAAAGAATAAGTGCTGTACTTGCAGATATTGAGGATTCCTTTCTTAAGATATGGAGCCCTTTGATGAATTATTGTAGCCCCTGGACGAAGTTGGGCAGCTACTATGGATCCACGTGTGTCATCACCGCCACCACCACGTCTGTGTCCGAAGACACTTCTTGTGGACACTCTACAAGCCGTAATTTTTGACCAATTACTTTCATATTTGGTATGCAAGTGTTGTACTTCACTTATGACACCTAGCGATTTTGGCTGCCATGGGGACAGTATTGGCTAAGTAATATGTTAATTAGAGCTAAAACATAGAAATATATTTGTGGATGCTGTGGAGGCTGTAATTTTTCACCGATGTAATGTGAATAGAGGCCACTAGATTGCAGTTAACCTTTTTTTGTTAAGCCCAGACTGGATATAGGTTTGGGCATGTTTTAGGCATGCCTGGGACAAGTCCCAGAGAAGAATCATTTTTAAAAAAGCCTAAAAGGTGGGAGGAGTAAGGAGTAAAATTGAGACAGTAAAGAAGTAGGAGAAATTGAAAGGAGAAGGATACATGTGACCAGACCTGTCATTCTGTTCAAGACCTGTGAAGCTTTTTGTAGATTTTTGCCTGTGTTAGAGCATTTTCCTCACCCAGGACATCACAAAGCAACCCACCAAAGGGACTATGAATATTTCTGTTTTTTATATAATCAATCTTGGTCTGTAGAGTAGAGTAGTTTGTTGTTAGTTGCCTTTGTTTAATTAAATGTGTTTTAGTTTTAAAATTTTTGTCTGTCATCCTTTGCTGTCGTTAATGTCATAACAAATTGGGGCCATAACAAATTGGGGGCTCAAGTCCGGGATAGACCATTGTGTGAGTCATTTATTGAAAATCTAACATTTCAAATTGTAAAATTGTTTTTGTGAATTTCAGTGGCGTGACTACATTAAGGGTACAACGGAGAGCATCAGCAAACTTTTCTCGGCTATCATCAATAGAGGAGGCACTGACTGGATGCTCAAAATAAGATGGGAAAACCTCAGTGAATTTTGTAGAAGTTGTTGCAGTAAAAGTACGACCAGTGTACATCCTAGTTTCTAACAATGCAGGGTGGGGCAATTGTAAGCAGAATGTGATAAGAAAATGGTCAGACAAACTGGGATTATGTGAATGAATCCTGACCTGCCCAATGTTCATGCCAAAGCTTAAGATCAGGTCTAAAGTATGACCATGAAAATGAGTTGGGCCAGCAACACTCTGAGCGAAGCCGACTGACTCCAAAATGTTAGTGAATGCGGATGTTCGAGAATCATCTGCCCTCTCAAAGTGCAGGTTAAAGTCGCCCAATATAACTATTCTATCATAGCTTAAAACTAATTCTGAAAGGTATTCTGAAAAAATCTTGAATAAAGGCAGAGTAAAGGCCAGGGGGCCTGTAGACTGTCACCAGGGCTAAAGGCTGATCAGGGGCAGGGCCGGCACCAGTATCCAGCACTGAAAAATTCATCGCTAAAACCTCAAATGTATCAAATTTATACTGTAGTTTTGGCACCGAGTGAATGGAGTCACTATAAATAGCTGCAACACCCCCACCTCTCCGGCCCAGGTGGGGGTTTTGAGTGTATATAAAACCAGGTGGAGATGCTTCATTCAAAGATAAGTTTTCATCTGGTCTCAGCTATGTTTCTGTGAGACACAGTATATCAATATAACAATCAGAGATTAATTTGTTCACAAGAGCTGCTTTAGAGTTCAAGGATCTAATATTTAATAGACCAATTTTGAGAGAATATTTATTTATTTATAGATTGATACAGTTGGTGTTAATGCAAATCAAGTTTTTGTGATGTACTGCGCGATTCTTCTTTCTTAATTTAATTGGAATTCGAGGAACAGACAAACTCTTTTGGGTTTGACTTAATCAACGGTTTATCAAAGCTGAATGTCAGGAATTTAGATTTAGCTGTCGGCAGTCAACTACAATAATTTAAGTCGTAGGCCAGATTTCTCGACAGAAGTGCAGTGCCCTCTCGAGATGGGTGAACACCGTCCCTCCTCAAAAGACCAGGTCTTCGCCAGAAAGCTCGCCAATTGTCCACGAAACCGACATTATTATCTGCGCACCACTCAGACAACCAGCGATTGAGCGAGTCCAATCTACTGTACATTTCATCACTACATCGGATCGGGTACGGACCAGAGAAAGTCACTGACCGTGACATCTTTAGAGCTTGGGCGCAGGCCGACTTAAAACTGCTCTTTGTGATCTCCGATTGTCGTAATCGAATATCATTCGTACCGGTGTGGAGAATAATTTTGGAGAACTTGCGTTTACCCTGAAAGAGTAATTTCAGATTCGCCTCGATATCAGTCACACATGCGCCAGGAATACAGCTCACTGTGGTTGCCGGTTTAAACACCCTTACATCTCTAACAATGGAATCCCCGATAATTAGTGACTTTCCCAGTACTTGTTCATCTGGCCCTAATTCTTTGAGGGGAGCAAATGAATTAAACAGTTTAACGGGTGATGGCTGCTCAAGTTTCTTTCCCCTACGTTTACCTTGAACTGTTACAAACACATCACGCTGTAAAGAAGCTGCTGCAGCAGGTAATGAACGGGAAACAGAAAGAGAACTAACATTTACACTCGTTTCAGGCTGGACCAAGAAAGAATCAATGAACTCCTCATTCGACCTGATGTTCTGCAGCGTTTCTATGCGACCTTCCAGCTGCAAAAGCTTTTCAGCTAAGCTAGCATATGTAATGTGAATATAGGCCACTAGATGGCAGTATTTACCTTTTTTTGTTAAGCTCAGACTGGAGTCATGTTTAGACATGTCCTGGACATGTCTGGGGCAAGTCTCAGAAAATTAAAAAAAAGAGGTCTAAATGTGGGTGGGGTCTGCAAAAGAGTATATAAGGAAAAGAATTGAGACAGTAAAGTAGTAGGAGAAATTGCAAGAAGATGACCAGACCTGCCATTCTGTTCAAGACCTGTGACGTTTCTTTTGTGGATTTTTTCCTGTATTTGAGCATTTTTCCTCACCCAGGACATCACCAAGGGACTGTAAATATTTCTGTTTTTTGTAGTAATCAATCTTGGTCATTTAGTGGTAGATAGTAGTTTAGTCTTTGTTTTTTTTTCATTAAATGTGTTTAACTTTTAAATTGTGTCTGTCATCCCTTGCTGTTGCTGTTGCTGTTGCGTTGTAAATCTAATAACAAATTGGGGCCATAACAAATTGGGGGCTCAAGGTCCGGGATAGACCATTGTGTGAGTAATTTATTGAAAATCTAACATTCCAAATTGTGAAATTGTTTTTGTGAATTTTCCTAGATATATATTGACAACAGCAATGGATGATTTGTTGGCATCACCAACCGTAGGGGTTTTGAAGTCTTTTAAAAAGACAGAACTACTAGAAATATGCAGACAATGAGCGCTGACAGTGGTAAAACCAGCCATGCGAAAAGCAAGACTGGCTAGAGAGATTGTTGAATATTACATTGATGAAAATGTGTTTGCACCCGGAGATCTGGAACAGTTTCCAGTGGAAAATCCAAATATAGAAATGGAACTTAAATAAAAAATGCTAGAGATTGAAAGGGAGGAAAAAGAAAAACACAGAGAATTTAAGTTAGAAAAATTAGCAAGAGAAGAAAAACAAAGAGAATTTGAGAGAGAGAAAGAGGAAAGAGCAGAAAGAGAGAGACAGAGACACAGAGATTTTGAATTAGAGAAGTTGGATAGAGAAGAATGACTCCAAATGGAGCAACTAAAAATTAAAATTGAAACTAAAAATAAATTTCTGGCAAGCCAGGAGGTAAAACTGGTGCCTCCATTTTCAGAAAAGGATATTGACAACTATTTCCAGAGTTTTGTAAAGGTAGCAAAGAGTTGCCAGCGGCCAAAAGAACACTGGCCTCTGATGTTGCAAACTGTCCTCAAGGGTAAAGCTCAACAAGCCTATTCGGCTTTGTCTGCAGATGATTAATCTGATTATGAGGTTGTTAAAAAGGTTATTTTGAGAGCTTATGAGTTGGTTCCAGAGGCTTACCGAGAGAAATTCAGAGGTCTGGAGAAATCTGAAAATCAGACTCATATGGAATTTGCCAATGAGAAGAAGGTTTGCTTGGAGCGCTGGTGTACTTCTATGGAGGTCAAGGATGATTTCAACTCACTAAAAGAGATGGTGTTAGTTGAAGAATTCAAGAACTGTGTTAAGGATGATATTAAGACCTACCTTAATGAGAAGCAAGCACTGAATTTGCAGTCAGCTGCCAAATTTGCATATGAATATGTTCTCACCAAGGACTGTATAAAATATGGACGGCCGAACGTCTCCTGAAAAGTGAAGCAAAAGCGTCTCGATCGCCAACAACTGGCAGGCTGCAGTACAAATTATAAGCCCGCCCCCTCCATGTTAGTGAAGGGGAGAAATGCGAGACAGGAAAAATTGTGTACATGAAAAATAATTTATTTCTGAAGATGGTTTCTTCATTTTTAGGAAGTTCTTACCATACTGATATATAATCTAGAGTCAATTTTTCTGATCAGTTTTCTGTAAACCTTTTACTTGATATTATGCAAAAGGGGCGTGTAGTCATAATAAACACAGTGATTGACAACCGCAGTGCGCGTGGACTGAGTCCCGATAGCGCCTGCCCCCTGCGCACTTCATTTCGTGAATAGTAATTTCGCGTAGAGCTAGAGTGAGAACGTCGACAGGAGGCTTAATGCTGTTTGACATCCTTCACAGCTAACAGCGATTGTGCTTCAAGCCGGGCAGACTGCAACGAAAAACGACGAAATGAGTCGCTCTGCTGAGAATTTCACGAACCATCCGGACTGATCGGAAGGATCTTTGCAGTTTTTTCGGTAAGCTAATTTTTTTTTGTTTGTTTGTTGAAGTTGTATGGTCAGTCAAGTTATGACCAAGTAAGCTAGCTACCTTGGCTAGTTAAGACAGCAAGCAGAGTAGCAGACGTTTACGATGAATATGGAGAAAATGGTGATCAGTAGCCATTCGTAACTGGTAAAATGTACATTTTTAATTTTAGAGAATACATATTAAGGTGAGCTTTTGAATGAAGTTAATGGCTTTGTGTGATATAATGTCGATCTTATGTACTTGAACTTGAAATTTTGAGCCAGTGCCGCAGTTGGTTGAGCCTATAGCTTCCAGTTCTGCCGTCTGTATCTCGGCATTTTAGAACGAACAGAGACTTCGAGCCGCTTGGCCCAGTCGGAATTCTGCTTGATGTCGCTTCGAGTAATAAAGGGTAAACGATGTAGCAAGCTAATCTACCGCTCAGTAGATGAGCTCCTAGGTTCGAGTGTTTCCGTAAGTATCAGCAAGCGAACTTCTCGTTTTTCAGAGGGTAACGTAAACACAACTAAAGTCCAACCTTATGTTGTAATCTTACGGACAGCAGCTAAAACTGCAAGGAAAACTAATTGGATCGAGGTGGTACAGACTATTTTACCAACGAAAATATGACAAAAATGAGACATACCGAAAGCGGATTCAATTCATCCATTATTTCAATGTGAATTCGGCAGGTTTCGGATGAAATTACGGCTGGAATCAATGCATCTACTTCAGTGGAATTGGCGAGTTAACGGGATAACTCTGAAAAGATTGATTGGACGAAGTATCGAGGAAAAGCTGACATTTCGAGTTTGACCTGTGTAATGTGAATATAGTATTTACCTTTTTTTTGTTAAGCTCAGACTGGAGTCATGTTTAGACATGTCCTGGACATGTCTGGGGCAAGTCTCAGAAAATTAAAAAAAGAGGTTTAAATGTGGGTGGGGTCTGCAAAAGAGTATATAAAGAAAAGAATTGAGACAGTAAAGTAGTAGGAGAAATTGCAAGAAGATGACCAGACCTGCCATTCTGTTCAAGACCTGTGACGTTTCTTTTGTGGATTTCTTTGCCTGTGTTTGAGCATTTTTATCATCCAGGACATCACCAAGCCACCCCCACGAAAAGGGATTGTAAATATTTATGTTTGGTACATAATTCAATCTTGGTCATTAGTTGTTAGTTAGTTGTTATTGTCTTTGTCTGTTAATTAAATGTGTTGAGGTTTTTAAAACTGTGTCTGTCATCCCTTGCTGTTGCTGTTGCTGTTGTGTTGTAAATGTAATAACAAATTGGGGGCTCAAGGTCCGGGATAGACCATTTTGTGAGTAATTTATTGAAAATCTAACATTTCAAATTGTAAAATTGATTTTTTTTTAATTGAATACATATTTATTGACAACAGCAATGGATGATTTCTTGGCATCACCAACCGTAGGGGTTTTGAAGTCTTTTAAAAAGACAGAACTGCTAGAAATTTGCAGACATTTCGAGCTGACAGAGGTGAAACCAGCCATGCGAAAAGCAAGACTGGCTTGAGAGATAGTTGAATATTACATTGATGAAAATGTGTTTGCACCCGGAGATCTGGAACAGTTTCCAGTGGAAAATCCAAATATAGAAATGGAACTTAAATTAAAAATGCTAGAGATTGATAGGGAGGAAAGAGAAAAAGAAAGGGAGGAAAAAGAAAAGCAAAGAGAATTCGAGAGGGAAGAAAAAGAAAAACAAAGGCAGTTTGAGTTAGAAAAATTAGCAAGAGAAGAGAAAATAGAAAGGGAGGAAAAAGAAAAACAAAGAGAATTTGAGTTAGAAAAATTTGCAAGACAGAGAGATTATGAATTAGAGAATTTCGATAGAGAAGAAAGACTCCAAATGGAGCAACTAAAAATTAAAATTGAAACTAAAAATAAATTTTGTGCCAGTCAGGAGGTAAAACTGGTGCCTCCATTTTCGGAAAAGGATGTTGACAACTATTTCCAGTGTTTTGAAAAGGTAGCAAAGAGTTGCCAGTGGCCAAAGGAACACTGGCCTCTGATGTTGCAAACTGACCTCAAGGGTAAAGCTCAACAAGCCTATTCGGCTTTGTCTGCAGATGATTCCTCTGATTATGAGGTTGTCAAAAAGGTTATTTTGAGAGCTTATGAGTTGGTTCCAGAGGCTTACCGACAGAAATTCAGAGGTCTGAAGAAATCTGAAAATCAGACTTATGTTGAATTTGCAAATGAAAAGCAGGTTTGCTTTGAGCGCTGGTGTACTTCTATGGAGGTCAAGGATGATTTCAACTCACTAAAAGAGATGGTGTTAGTTGAAGAATTCAAGAACTGTGTTAAAGATGATGTTAAGACCTACCTTAATGAGAAGCAAGCACTGAATTTGCAATCAGCTGCCAAATTTGCAGATGAATATGTTCTCACACATAAGTCCAAATTTCAGTCTAGCAGTAATAATAGATGGTCCCAATTTCAGAAAAAGGGTTATGGTGATACCCAAGATTCCTCACCCAAAGACAAAGACAAATCTGGTGATGGTGCTCAGAAATCCAGTAACAGGTCTGATCAAAGTGTGAAAGCTGACAGTGACAAAAGTGGTCTAGTTTGCAGTTATTGCAAGAAATCTGGTCATGTTACAACTAACTGTTGGTTCCTTAAAGCTAAGAAAGAAAAAGAAAAGGATACCAAACCAAATGCCTTTGTGAAAACAAGGTTAGAAACCCCTGTAGTAGATAACCAATCTGCTAAATTGCCTGCTTCTTGTGGGGCTAAAAAGCCTGATACAGCTGACTTCGTGAGGGAGGAATTTCTTCCATTTGTGTCAGAGGGATTTGTGGCTCTGAATGAGCATACTACTCCTGTCCCCATATATATCCTAAGGGATACCGGGGCTTCTCAGTCACTTTTGTTGATGGACTCCTTGGAGTTATGTGATGAGACCGCTTCAGGGGATTTCATACTTGTACAAGGTATTGAAGGGAGGACTGTATCTGTACCCCTGCGCTCTATATTCTTGAAGTCAGATTTAGTTACAGGACAGGTAAAGGTGGGACTGATGTCAAGTCTACCTATAAAGGGTGTTTCTCTGTTGCTAGGCAATGACCTGGCTGGGGGCAAAGTAGTTCCCCCTGTACATCTTACTTCACAGCCGAGCACTGAAGAAGGGGGTGAGGACCCATCTCTGTATCCTTCTTGCGCAGTGACTCGTGCTATGGCCAAGAAGGCTAAAGAAGAAGATGATGTGGTGCCGTCCAGTACATTGAATAGTCAGGACTCAGGTGGTTTGCCTCATGACTCTGATTGGCCTACTATGGTTTCTCCGTTTGAGGACTTATCAGATACTTTTATCAGTTCTCTATTCAGCCAGCCGGATGGGTCTGGTGATTCTGATGTGTCTGGAGACTTGTCTCTGTCCAGAAAGCCGTTGATTGAGGAGCAAACTAATGATCCTGAAATTTGTGTACTAAAGAGGAGAGCCCTTCCTGATAAAGAAATAGACGCAGTTCCAGTTGGGTATTATCTCAAGGATGGTGTGTTGATGCGGAAGTGGCGCCCTCCTGATATCCCTGCCAATGCAGATTGGACAGTGGTCAGGCAAATTGTTGTTCCGAAGGTCTATAGGAATGAGATCTTAACAATGGCTCATAGTTTACCTTTAGGAGGTCATCTTGGTGTTAACAAGACTGTTGACAAGATCATGAAACACTTCTTTTGGCCTGGGCTTCGGAAAGACGTTTCCAACTTTTGCAAAACCTGTCACACTTGTCAGGTAGTTGGAAAACACCAGTTAGACCCACCTGTAGCTCCATTGCAGCCTATCCCAGCATTTGGGGAGCCATTCTCTAAGGTGATTGTTGATTGTGTTGGTCCATTACCCAAGACTAGATCTGGAAATCAGTACTTGTTGACAATCATGTGTGCATCTACCAAATTCCCCGAAGCCATACCTCTACGTAACATCAAGGCAACTGCAATCTCGAAGGCTTTGATAAAGTTCTTCACGTTGTTTGGCCTTCCCAGGGAAATTCAGTCAGACTTAGGTAGCAATTTCACTTCCGGATTGTTTCAGCAGGTTGTGTATGAACTAGGTGCAAAGCAGATTCTTTCTAGTGCCTATCATCCAGAAAGTCAGGGTGCCTTAGAGCGGTTTCATTCCACTCTCAAGACAATGATGAGGACTTATTGTTATGACCATGAGAAAGACTGGGATGAAGGGGTTCATTTCCTGTTGTTTGCAGCTAGAGAAGCAGTGCAGGAGTCTACTGGATTCAGTCCATTTGACCTAGTGTTTGGTCATGAAGTGAGAGGACCTTTGCTATTATTGAGTGAACAATGGCAAGAGGAAGAGCCGCACATCAGTCTGTTAGACTATGTTAACAAGTTCAAGGAAAGATTGCGTGCAGCTTGTGACCTTGCCAAAGAGAACTTGAAATCAAGTCAGGGAAAAATGAAAACTTGGTATGATCATAAGGCTAGAAGCCATGAGTTTAAACCAGGAGAAAAGGTCCTTGTGTTGTTTCCCTTGCAGTCCAATCCATTGCAGGCTAGACTTCATGGTCCCTATGAAATTCTGACAAAACTCAATGATCTCAATTACATTGTGAAGACTCCAGATAGGAGAAAACCAAAACAATTGTGTCATATTAACATGCTAAAGCCTTATCATGACAGAAATGCTAGGGTTGCAGCTGTCACTTCAGATTCTCCAATGGTCGAAACGTGTGAAGATGAGGGGGAGTTTCAAGATGATGAACCAAGAATTAAAGCTGAAGTTCTTTCATGTAAATTGTCAAACACTGAAGTGTTGCAAAATCTTGAGGTAAAACTCCAGCACTTAGAACCCTCACAGAGAGATCAGTTTGAAAGGTTGATCAAGAAATATGAGGATTTGTTTCCTGATGTTCCAAAGAGAGTTACTATAGCCTCTCATGATGTAGATGTTGGTGATGCCAAACCAATAAAACAGCATCCATACCGGATGAATCCTGAAAAGCGAAAGATTGCTGAGAAAGAGGTTGAGTACATGTTAAAACATGATATTATCAGACACTCCAGCTCCGATTGGAGTTCACCCTGTGTGCTAGTTCCAAAACCTGATGGAAGTACTAGATTCTGTACAGATTATCGCAAAGTCAATGCTGTAACTAGAACTGATGTGTTTCCAATACCTAGGATGGATGATTGTAATGATAGTGTAGGGCAAGCAAAGTTTCTGACCAAGATTGATTTATTGAAGGGTTATTGGTGTGTGCCTTTAACTGAGAGGGCCAAGAGCATCTCTGCTTTTGCCACACCATCTGGGTTGTACCAGTATGAAGTCCTACCCTTTGGCATGAAAAATGCCCCAGCCACGTTCCAAAGGATGATACAGTCTACAATCGCCAGATTGCCACACACGGGTGCGTACATCGATGACCTGATCACATGGAGTGACTCCTGGGAAGAACATCTAAAAGATGTAGAGACGTTGTTCCAGCGCCTGACCCAGGCTAACCTGACTGTTAACCTGAGCAAGAGTGACTTTGGTTGTGCTATTGTCACCTATCTTGGCTGCGTCATTGGCCAGGGTAAGGTGGCACCCATAAATGCTAAAGTCCAAGCCATCATGGACTTTCCAGTTCCTGACAACAAAAAAGCTTTGCGCCGCTTCCTTGGAATGATCGGGTACTACCGCAAGTTCTGCAAGAACTTTGCTGAGATTGCTCTCAGTCTAACGAACCAACTGAAGAAAGGCGTAAAGTTCACCTGGGATGATGCATGCCAGAGAGCCTTCGATTGCCTGAAGTCTCTGCTGTGTCACTTCCCCGTGCTCAAATCTCCTGACTTCAACAAACCGTTCTCCACCGCGGTCGATGCTAGCGACCAAGCTTGTGGATCTGTGCTCCTACAGAGAAGTGACTCTGATGACATTGAGCATCCCGTGGCATACTTTTCCAGGAAGTTCAATCGCCACCAAAGGAACTATTCCACAATAGAGAAGGAACTGTTGGCTCTGGTCCTTTCATTACAACACTTTGAGGTTTATGTTTGTACAGGACAAAAGCCAATGATTGTGTACACTGACCACAATCCGTTAATGTTTTTTGAGTAAGATGAAAAACAAGAATCGGAGATTGTTGAATTGGAGTTTGATTTTACAGGAGTTTGACTTGGAAATTAAGCATGTGAAGGGTACAGACAATGTAATTGCTGATTGCTTATCCCGTGTTTGAATATGTATATATATATCATGTGTTTATTTGAATATTGTATGATATGTATATATAGACAAGTGTTCACTTAACCATTTAGGATTGAAAAGAAAAACTTTGCCTTTATGAGTCAAAATTTTTCCCTTTTGGAATGGAGGTGTAATGTGAATATAGGCCACTAGATGGCAGTATTTACCTTTTTTTTGTTAAGCTCAGACTGGAGTCATGTTTAGACATGTCCTGGACATGTCTGGGGCAAGTCTCAGAAAATTAAAAAAAAGAGGTTTAAATGTGGGTGGGGTCTGCAAAAGAGTATATTAGGAAAAGAATTGAGACAGTAAAGTAGTAGGAGAAATTGCAAGAAGATGACCAGACCTGCCATTCTGTTCAAGACCTGTGACGTTTCTTTTGTGGATTTCTTTGCCTGTGTTTGAGCATTTTTACCATCCAGGACATCACCAAGCCACCCCCACGAAAAGGGATTGTAAATATTTATGTTTGGTACATAATTCAATCTTGGTCATTAGTTGTTAGTTAGTTGTTATTGTCTTTGTCTGTTAATTAAATGTGTTGAGGTTTTTTAAACTGTGTCTGTCATCCCTTGCTGTTGCTGTTGCTGTTGTGTTGTAAATGTAATAACAAATTGGGGCCATAACACCTGGAAGGTGATGGGCACAACCTGTAAATGAGGGAGTGGTGTAAACTGGGAATAATAACATTTAAAAATTGTTTGTAGCGTAATGGATGTTGCGCTATTAAATTATACATTAATTATTGCTGCGTTTGCCATGTAGTCACCTTTACGTTAACTAGCGATCTAGCTGACTTCAGTTAATGTTAACTGACTTTGCACCCGGCAATATATGATTCATTAATTCAGCCAATGAAACACATCTGTTAAGGTAATACTTTCTGTATCTTAATTTCGACGGTCAGAGCGGAGTTTGGGCGTTCCACAATGGCAAGATATTTTCCTTGATCAGCTTTATAATATCTCGAAAAATAGAGTAAGTTATTTTGAATTCTGATTGTTATGTTTGAGACACGTTTCAAATTAGTCGGAATAGGTGCATGTATTTCTCAAATTCATTCAATTATCTGGTTGTCAATACGAGATCTCAGCCATTGTTAATGCAATTCCGATTGAAAGTAAGTGTTCTGACCTTGCATGCAGTTGTCTTAGAATAACACAAAGAATTTGCGCTATAATTCAAGCTACAGTGGTTTCAGCTAAATATGACTGTGCAGCTGTTTTTTGACTGGCGGAGTATTTCTGTATCAGGCTTGCTGTACCATGTAACCCCTCATAAAAAGGAATGTAAATTGGTAGCAGGAAGAATTTAGTTTCTAAGTATTTAAAGCTGCATATCACTCCATTCTATTTTTTTTATGTATGTCAAACCTGCAATATGAAAAATTGCCAGATGTATGGGTTGGAATTCTATTTTATTGCTGTCATAGTAGGGCAGACTGCACTTCAGGTTTCAGACAAAAGCTTCACAAATAATTCAATGTGTTTTTTTTTTTTTTTTTTAATCAGGTGATTACAGAAGCTGCCCTCAAATTCAGATGTCAGCATTACCCAGTGAAGACTTGGAGCATGCCACAAGCAATTATTTTGTTGTATTGCTGGAAGATCCTACTTTAGTAATTTGTAAATGAAAACCTGATAAAATGCTTGTCAAAACTGCTCAACTGTGCATTGTCACAGAAACCTGCAATGGTTCTGTTCGACCATAATTTACAAGGAGGTAGATAAGTCCATGTTGACTGAGCAATAATGGACTTCTAACTGGCTTCTGATGTATGCTTGTTCCGTCTGTCACCTTCCTTTATGCCAATCTTTGAAGAGGATGGCATATAACGGTCTTTTTTTTTTAAATAATGCATTCAGAAGCTGTTCATCTTCACTACTGAGCCTTCAGTATTCCAACAAAGACTAGTCATCTGTCCTTGGACTGGGAGCACATGAGAAATGTTATGTAATTGAATGCACATTTCCTGTGATGGTGGCAAATTAAACCTGTTATGTTCAATAAAGGTCTTTACATTTACAAAACCCAAAACCAGTGAAGTTGGCGCGTTGCGTAAATCTTAAATAAAAAAAAATACAATGATTTGCAAATCCTTTTCAACCTATATTCAATTCAATACACTGCAAAGATTAAGTAACTTATGTTCTAACAGGTAAACTCTGTAATTTTTTGCAATTATTTGCTCATTTTGAATTTGATGCTTGCAATATGTTTCAAAAAAGCTGGCACAAGTGGCGAAAAAGACAGAGTTGAGGAATACTCATCAAACACTTATTTGGAACATCCCACAGGTGAACGGGCTATTTGGGAACAGGTGGGTGCCATGATTGGGTATAAAAGCAGCTTCCCTGAAATGCTCAGTCATTCACAAACAAGGATGGGGCGAGGGTCACCACTTAGTGAACTAATGCGTGAGCTGATTGTCGAACAGTTTAAAAACATTCCTCAACGAGCTATTGCAAGAAATTTAGGGATTTCATCATCTATGGTCCGTAATATCGTTAAAAGGTTCAGTGAATCTTAAGAAATCATTGCACGTAAGCAACAAGGCCGAAAACCAACATTGAATGCCCGTGACCTTCGATCCCTCAGGCAGTACTGCATCAAAAACCGACATCAGTGTGTAAAGAACATCACCACATGGGCTCAGGAACACTGCAGAAAACCACTGTCAGTAACTACAGTTCATCGCTACATCTGCAAGTGCAAGTTAAAACTCTACAATGAAAAGCAAAAGCCATTTATCAACAGCATCCAGAAACGCTGCCAGCTTTGCTGGGCCCAAGCTCATCTAAGATGGACTGATGCAAAGTGGAAAAGTGTTCTGTGGTCTGACGAGTCCACATTTCAAATTGATTTTGGAAACTGTGGACGTCGTGTCCTCCGGACCAAAGAGGAAAAGAACCATCCAGACTATCATAGGCGCAAAGTTCAAAAGCCAGCATCTGTGATGGTATGGGGGTGTTTAGTGCCTAAGGCATAGGCAACTTACACATATGTGAAGGCGCCATTAATGCTGAAAGGTACATACAGGTTTTGGAGCAACATATGTTGCCATCCAAGCAACGTCTTTTTCATGGACACCCCTGCTTATTTCAGCAAGACAATGCCAAGCCACATTCTGCACGTGTTACAACAGCATGGCTCTGTAGTAAAAGAGTGCGGGTACTAGACTGGCCTGCCTGCAGTCCAGACCTGTCTCCCATTGAAAATGTGTGGCGCATTATGAAGCGTAAAATACGACAACGGAGACCCCGGACTGTTGAACAACGTAAGCAGTACATCAAGCAAGAATGGGAAAGAGTTCCACTTGAAAAGCTTTAAAAATTGGTCTCCTCAGTTCCCAAACGTTTACTGAGTGTCGTTAAAAGGAAAGGCAATGTAACACAGTGGTAAAAAGGCCCCTGTGCAAACTTTTTTGCAATGTGTTGCTGCCTTTAAATTCTAAGTTAATGATTACTTGCAAAAAAAAAAAAAAGTTTCTCAGTTTGAACATTAAACATCTTGGGCTCTAATTTCCTGGCGCAGCGCAGGTGGCGTAGCGAAGCGCAGGCCGCGCAGTGGTAATTTCGTAGGGCGCAGCCCGCGTAGTGGTAATTTCGTGAGGCGCGCAGCCTTCGGTAGACCAAGGTGCGCCGAGATGGGTGTGGCGGCGTAGTAGGGGGAGGTGTCACATATTCATGAAGACGCAGTGACAATTTCGTAGAAAAAGTCTCCGCTGGAGTTGCGCAAAAAACTCGCCAACTCCAACCTGGTTTAATTTCCGTGCAGTGGTAATTTGGCTGACCGGCGCAGAGAGCGCACACGTCACTGAAATCTCACAGGCAGTTTTACAGAATGTCAGGCACGTTTCAATGCAAGAAATAATTACAGGAAGCACGATTTCATGTAACTATCTGAATAAGGACATAAATTATTGTATCTATATCGATTGTCCTGATGTCAGATTAAAGGCGGTTGCCACGCGTAATGGAAACTTGACCGGGCTTAATCAACGCAGCTGAATTTGTGATGCAAACTAACGACTTCACATCTTTCTCAGCCAACCACAAACTGTATATTTATATATATATATATATATATATATATATATATATATATATATATATATATATATATATATATATATATATATATATCGAATGCTTGCGTTCTATGCTCATTAAAGCCGCTTCCACACTGGACGCGAAACGAATTTTTCGCCCGACTGATTACAGACAAAGTCAATGCAAAGACGCGATAGTTGGACAGGGTTTTAATATAGCTCCGTGTCCGAAAGTCATAAAAGTTCTAATTTTTCCGAGTATTCCAGGAATTATTAGACGTGGAAACTTGGCCATTTTTGTGTTCGACCTTCACAGAATGCAAATTGATAGCTATCGACTTTTCTTGGTCTTTTTAGCCTATTCTTCTGTTTTCTTCCGTTGAAGATAGCCAGCAGTCTTTATTCGGTCTTTCTTTTGAAAATTAGTCAGATGGACCGAACAGATTCACGCTTTATTTCCACAGCTGAGATAAAACAGTGCGTGAGCAAATCAATTCCATGACCTTTGACAGTGTGAAGAAATTATCGCATGCACGATTAAGACTGTCCGACACGAAATGCAAAATACTCCATGTCCACCAGCCAGCAAAAAGTAAAAGTATTGAAATGAGAACAGATTTATAACGGGATATCAAACAAAGATGACCCGCCAATAAATAAATCGCAGTGTTCATTGGATGCTCTGTTGTTAAAATGTTTCTTGTTATTCTTTATTTCATTATCATTCTGTTCTAATCGTCCTCTTTTTTTGGCTGTCAGACGCGGAGGCATTGTATATTGTCTCGCGCCAGTGTCGACTCACTTTATTGAGCGGAGCTTAAACAGAAACATTGATTGAAATTCTCGGTACTCATCTTGAAGAACTGAACCCTTTTATCAAACATTCACGTTCAATGTCTGAAAGAGTCAGTAGATTTGAAGAAATGAAAAACAATAATAGACTGTCGGACACGACGATTTATTAAAACCCTGTCAGACCTTTGGACACAAGACGCAATCTGTCGAGCGAAAAATTCGTTTCGCGTCCAGTGTGCAAGCGGCTTAATACTAGGCTACTATTATTGTCACTTATGCTTTATCGTCTTTAGTGGGGGAAAGGAATGCAGCCTGATTGCGATGATCTCGTACTGAGTTAGGATCACATATTGGAAATAAATGTGTAACGTATCTTGCTTTGTTGTATATGCATGTTAATCCCAAAATTTTAAGCAGCTGCAGTTTGTAATAATAGAAACACGCTATCCATCGTTTCTCTTGCCAGTGAGCAATATTTGACTCGGCTGGGTCGCCTTCTATATTCTAACACATTAAAGGTGAGGTGAGGAGCTCATTTGACTGGTGAAGATTTGACTCGGCTGTGTTATACCCAAACACGCCTTCTTTGCCAACTTGCGCTGGAAGGAGGGGCAGAGGCGGGACAGAGGAGTACTTGCGCCAGGCTTCGCCGGGCACGAAATTGCCACATACGCCTGGACACACCCCGTTGGCGCGGCGCACCCCCCATGCGCTGCGCCTGCGCCGCGCCTGCGCCTGGTCTACGAAATTAGAGCCCCTTGTCTTTGCAGTGTATTCAATTGAATATAAGTTGAAAAGGATTTGCAAATCATTGTATTCTGTTTTTATCTACGATTTACATAACGTGCCAACTTCACTGGTTTTGGGTTTTGTACATTGAGCAAAGACTTTACTCAGGGAATTCTTTCACATATAATATGTCCTCGGCTGCAGTATATCAGGCATGCAAATGAGTGTTAAATAAAAAAAAAACTTATTTAAACAAAAACCACACTGCATGTAGTTGTCTGTGGTTCATCAACAACCTACTGGCTACGTTTGCCTTGGGGAAACATGACGGAGGCCCCATCAGGTGGGAAGGCTGGGGAAAGCAAATGGTTTGAAGAGAAAGGTAGGTGGACGGAGAGGAAGAGCTGGGAAAACAATAGGTATGATGGCTAGTACAAGATAAATGAATAAGTGAATAAATGAATAATAAAGTACATCAAAGATCACAAATAGCAAACTATGACCTTTTTTTGCGCCCATAACTGATGTTGAAAATCCAAATCCAGCATCACCCTACTGGATTTGGTCTTTCAGATGCAGGGCAATGTTATTTAAAAATGTATCATTTCCCATAGGGGTAAAATGAATTCTGTCATGCAAAAATTGGCCAGGATCTCTGCTTTGTCTGATGATGATACAAAATCTCTTCACCAACATGCGAAACAAAGGTAGCCATCACACAGTTGACATATCGCCGGGCTTTTTCAATCTTCTTTGAATGGGAAGACCTCCACCGGCATCGCTGGGTGATGGCAAAGACGATAATCTTCATCCAAGGGAACTGCCAATGAAGATCTTCCAAGTCCTGCTTGATCCCTGCGACAAGCTTCACACTCTTGATTTTTCCGAGGTCATTCCCTCCACAGTGGATCAGCAGGACCTCCAGCACAGCTCTTCCTCTCATGTACTGGTGGATAAAGGGGAGAAGGTTTCCCCAAACCACGCCACCCTAGCCAAACCACTGGACCTGGGCATCCAGACCAAGGTTGGTCTCAATGGTCTCCCTTGCACGGTTTTCCCCACGGCAGACGTAGCTGTCCCCTATGATATAAACTTTTGGCCCTGTTGGTTGCAAAGTGCAAATGTCACCTTTAAATGACACACTTCTGCTGGCTTTTTATGCAATTTAGCACATTTAATATTTATATTCTATTTCTCCATATTTTATCTGGTGGTATTGTGCTTTTTATGCATGAAATGGATGTGATTTAATGATAGAAATCAGTTTTTATGACATTCTCCCGTGAAAAGTTTTATGCTTCAATAACCACAAGCGTCGGTTTTTTAGATATTCCCATGAGATTTATACATACTCTTGGCCACTGTGGAGGAGGCCGAGTCCATTTCGTCGTCTAAAAATTAGGATATCAAAAATTGAACAATAAATATGCATTCAAATACATCGAATGCACAAAAAAGAACGTGGAGGGCTGTTGCATTGCTAAGTTAACTATCACAGAGAATGAATTTCCGGTCCCCCAAGCCTGGTCAGGATGGTTATCTTCAACTGCAAACATTTTTAAGAAATGTAACATTAGCTAGCGGTAAGATATGCGACTTCCTAAACGCAGCAAGCTAACTTTGGTTAGAAGGACAGTGTATGTTAATTCAAAACTCGATCTAGCGTTCTAACGTGTTAAAAAATACGAAATGGCACTTTCCCGGAGGAACGTCAATTAGAAAATACAACCAAAGTTGGAGTTAATATGCACGCCATTCGCAACATTGGGTAAGTGACAGTGGAGAACATTGACGGGAGCTGGCTGTGGCCGAGATGTGGCAAAAATCAGAATCCTTACTTAATGTAATTAGCTACATACCTAGCTAGTTAAACAACATTCAGTTCTAAGATATCATAGATAGCCAGTTAGGTACTTCAACTAATTTCGAAACAGATGACTGTGAGATGGGGAATGTTTCGCCATTGAGTCAATTTACCTTCTGAACGAGCCTACGAATATTTATGCTGCCGGTGTTCTGACAAATTTCGCTACCTATCAAATTATGCTACCTCGTGATTCTGCGCTTGCGCAAACCTGAAACCTCGGGCTGTTTCCTCGCTCCTATCTTAAGTATCTTCAAAAATCATAAAAATAGACTCATTTCGACCTGTGAGCGTACATATATTTTCATGTACACGCTGGGTTTTCCTGAAAATGCAGAAATTAGATGATAATGGCGTATATAGGCATACATCTTTGAACAAACTTATCCAACTCGGTATAAAATCAGCTTATGTTATAATAAGATAACAAATAATAAAGTAACTACTGTGCACTGATTCATATTGCAATATCAAGGCGAAAACAAAGACTTTACGATCGCTTTGCATTACGGTAGCATTTTTTGACAAGGGAGCAAAATTTGACAGAACACCGGCAGTCGTTGGGTCCTTTCTCTTTCCTGCACCGTCTCCATGTGAGAGCTGGCACAGGCACAGACCAGCTGAAAAGTTCAGGGGGCTGGTCGGATGGTGTGTGGGTGGGATTTGATAGCGCGGCTCTACCCCCCGATCACTACTGCTCCGACTCAGGCTCCAAATGTGCAACATGGCAGCGGCCATATCGAGGATATTTTGGCTCCATTTTTGTTGAATGGGAGTGAATGGAGACGCGTCGTCCATCTTTAATACAGTCCTTGGTTCTCTCACACAAGTCCAAATTTCACTCTAGCTGTAACAATAGATGGTTCCAATTTCAGAAAAAAGGAAACGGTGATACCCAAGATTCCTCACCCAAAGACAAAGACAAATCTGGTGATGGTGCTCAGAAATTCAGTAACAGGTCTGATTAAAGTGTGAAAGCTGACAGTGACAAAAGTGGTCTAGTTTGCAGTTATTGCAAGAAATCTGGTCATGTTACAACTAAATGTTGGTTCCTTAAAGCTAAGAAAGAAAATGAAAAGGACACCAAACCAAATGCCTTTGTGAAAACAAGGTTAGAAACCCCTGTAGTAGATGACCGATCTGCTAAATTACCTGCTTCTTGTGGGGCTAAGAAGCCTGATACTGCTGACTTTGTGAGGGAGGAATTTCTTCCACTTGTGTCAGAGGGATTTGTGGCTCTGAATGAGCATACTGCTCCTGTCCCCATATATATCCTAAGGGATACCGGAGCTTCTCAGTCACCTTTGTTGATGGACTCCTTGGAGTTACGTGATGAGACCGCTTTTGGGGATTTCATACTTGTACAAGGTATTGAAGGGAGGACTGTATCTCTACCCCTGCGCTCTATATTCTTGAAGTCAGATTTAGTTACTGGACAGGTAAAGGTAGGACTTATGTCAAGTCTACCTATCAAAGGTGTTTCTCTGTTGGTAGGTAATGACCTAGCTGGGGGCAAAGTAGTTCCTATATATATATATCTTACTTCACAGCCGAGCACTGAAGATGGCGATGAGGACCCATCTCTGTATCTTTCTTGCGCAGTGACTTGTGCTATTGCCTAGAAGGCCCAGGAGGTAGATGATGTGGTGCCGTCCAGCACATTGAGTAGTCATGACTCAGGTGGTTCGCCTTATGACTCTGTTCGGCCTACGATGGTTTCTCTGTTTAAGGACTTATCAGATACTTTTATCAGTTCTCTATTCAGCCAGCCGGATAGGTTTAGTGATTCTGATATGTCTGGAGACTTGTCTCTGTCCAGAAAGCGGTTGATTGAGGAGCAAATTATTGATCCTGAAATTTGTGTACTAAAGAGGAGAGCCCTTCCTGATAAAGAAATAGACGCAGTTCCAGTTGGGTATTATCTCAAGGATGGTGTGTTGCTACGGAAGTGGCGCCCTCCTGATATCCCTGCCAATGCAGATTGGACAGTGGTCAAGCAATTGTTGTTCCGAAGGTCTACAGGAATGAGATCTTAACAATGGCTCATAGTTTACCTTTACGAGGTCATCTTGGTGTTAACAAGACTGTTAATAAGATCATGAAACACTTCTTCTGGCCTGGGCTTCGAAAAGACATTTCCAACTTTTTCAAAACCAGTCACACTTGTCAGGTAGTTGAAAAACACCAGTTAGACCCACGTGTAGCTCCATTGCAGCCTATCCCAGCATTTGGAGAGCCGTTCTCTAGGGTCATTGTTGATTGTGTTGGTCCATTACCCAAGACTAGAGCAGATTCTTTCTAGAGCCTATCATCCAGAAAGTCAGGGTGACTTAGAGCGGTTTCATTCCACTCTCAAGACAATGATGAGGACTTATTGTTATGATCATAGAAAGACTTTGATGAAGGTGTTCATTTGCTGTTGTTTGCAGTTAGAGAAGCAGTGCAGGAGTCTACTGGATTCAGTCCGTTTGAGCTAGTGTTTGGCCATGAAGTGAGAGGACCTTTGCTATTGTTGAGTGAACAATGGCAAGAGGAAGAGCCTTACATCAGTCTGTTAGACTATGTTAGCAAGTTCAAGGACAGATTGCGTGCAGCATGTGACCTAGCCAAAGAGAACTTAAAATCAAGTCAGGGAAAAATGAAAACCTGGTATGATCATAGGGCTAGAACCCGTGAGTTGAAACCAGGAGACAAGGTCTTTGTGTTGTTTCCCTTGCAGTCCAATCCATTGCATGCTAGATTTCATGGTCCTTATGAAATTCTGACAAAACTCTTTGATCTCAATTACATTGTAAAGACTCCAGATAGGAGAAAGCCAAAACAATTGTGTCACATTAACATGCTGAAGCCTTATCATGATATAAATGCTAGGGTTGCAGCTGTCACTTCAGATCCTCCAATCGCTGAGATTTGTGAAGATGAGGAGGAGTTTCAAGATGTTGAACCTAGAATTAAACTGAAGTTCTTTCATGTAAATTGTCAAATTATGAAGTGTTGCAAAATCTTGATGTCAAACTCCAGCACTTAGAACCCTCACAGAGAGATCAGTTTGAGAGGTTGATCAAGAAATATGAGGATCTGTTTCCTGATGTTCCATAGAGAGTTTCTATAGCCTCTCATGATGTAGATGTTGGTGATGCAAAACCAATTAAACAGCATCCGTACCGGATGAATCCTGAAAAGAGAACGATTGCTGAGAAAAAGGTTGAGTTAGAACATGATATTATCAGACCCTCCAACTCAGATTGGAGTTCACCCTGTGTGCTCGTTCCAAAACCTGATGGAAGTACTAGATTCTGTACAGATTATCGCAAAGTCAATGCTGTAACTAGAACTGATGTGCAAAAGTTTCTGACCTAGATTGATTTATTGAAGGGTTATTGGTGTGTGCCTTTAACTGAGAGGGCCAAGAGCATCTCTGCTTTTGCCACACCATCTGGGTTGTACCAGTATAAAGTCCTAACCTTTGGCATGAAAAATGCCCCAGCCACGTTCCAAAGGATAATATAGTCTACAATCGCCGAATTGCCACACATGGGTGCATACATCGATGACCTGATCACATGGAGTGACTCCTGGCAAGAACATCTAAAAGATGTAGAGACGTTCCAGCGCCTGACCCAGGCTAACCTGACTTTTAACCTGAACAAGAGTGACTTTGGTTGTGCTACTGTCACCTATCTTGGCTACGTCATGGGCCAGGGTAAGGTGGCACCCATAAATGCTAAAGTCCAAGCCATCATGGACTTTCAAGTTCCTGACAACAAAAAAGCTTTGCGCCGCTTCCTTGGAATGATCGGGTACTACCGCAAGTTCTGCAAGAACTTTGCTGAGATTGTTCTCAGTCTCACTAATAAACGGAAGAAAGGCGTAAAGTTCACTTGGGATGATTCATGCCAGAGAGCCTTCGATTGCCTGAAGTCTCTGCTGTGTCACTTCCCCGTGCTCAAATCTCTTGACTTCAACAAACCGTTCTCCATCGCGGTCAATGCTAGCGACCAAGCTTGTGGATCTGTGCTCCTACAGAGAAGCGACTCTGATGACATTGAGCATCCCGTGGCATAGTTCTCCAGGAAGTTCAATCGCCACCAAAGGAACTATTCCACAATAGAGAAGGAGCTGTTGGCTCTGGTTCTATCTTTACAACACTTTGATGTTTATGTTTGTACAGGGCAAAAGCCAATGGTTGTGTACACTGACCACAATCCGTTAATGTTTTTGAGTAAGATGAAAAACAAGAATCGGAGATTGTTGAATTGGAGTTTGATTTTACAGGAGTTTGACTAGGAAATTAAGCATGTAAAGGGTATTGACAATGTAATTTCTGATCGCTTATCCCGTGGTAGAGTATGTATATATATATCACACGTTTATTCGAACGTTGTATCACATGTGTATATATAGACAAGTGTCCACTTAACCATTTTGTATTGAAAAGAAAAATTTTGCCTTTATGAGTCAAAGTTTTTCCCTTTTTAGAATGGAGGTGTAATGTGAATGGAAGCCACTAGATGGCAGTATTTACCTTTTTTTTGTTAAGCCCAGACTGGAGGTTTGGGCATGTTTTAGGCATGTCTGGGACAAGTGCCAGAGAAAAATAAAAAAAGCCTAAAAGGTGGGAGGGGTCTGCAAAAGAGTATATAAGGAGTAAAATTGAGACAGTAAAGTAGTAGGAGAAATTTCAAGGTGAAGGATACATGTGACCAGACCTGTCATTTTGTTCAAGACCTGTGAAGCTTTTTGTGGATTTTTGCCTGTGTTAGAGCATTTTCCTCACCCAGGACATCACCAACCAACCCACCAAAGGGACTATTTATATTTCTGTTTTTGTATACAATCAATCTTGGTATGTAGAGTAGATTAGTTTGTTGTTAGTTGCCTTTCTTTAATTAAATGTGTTTCAAAATTTTTGTCTGTCAACCTTTGCTGTCGTTAATGTCATAACAAATTGGGGCCATAACACCGATTACTTTCATTTTTGGTATGGACATGCGTTACACGTAACTCATGACATCTATAGATTTTGGTTGCCATGGCGACAGTATTGGCCGCACAATTTGCTAATTAGTAGCAAATCATGAGACATTTCCTTGTGGACGTAGTACAGGCTGCTATTTTCGACCCATTACTTAGATATTTAGTATGGACATGTGTTATACTTCATTTATGACACCTATCAATTTGTAAAATATTGGGCGAATAATGCACGAAAAAAGGGGAGAAGCGGGCTTTTGTGGGCTACACCCATGCCGTCGCAGCCCACCGGACTGTCTAGTTTACCATCTAAATTTAAAGAAACCCTAATACAAGGTTGATATCCTTGGAAGGAAGCAATGGAAGCAAATTATACCCAGGAATACATGAGATTTTTTAGACCACAATTGGCCACACGCTGTTGATGTATTTTTAGTATGCAGTTATTGTTAACAATTTTACTTATGTGTTTATTTTGATTTATAGTATTTTCTTATTAACCAAAGGGGGTTACAATTATCCCAAGTGTAACCCCCCATTTTCCTTTTTTAATATTATAATTACTACTTCAATCATGTTTCGACATTTATATTTCACCTCTGTGTGTTATCTTGCATCATATGTTCTTTTTATATGATGTATGTTTTGGTGACATTGAGGTGGGGGGTTGACTGATAATACTTTTTAACTTTTGTGTGTAAACACAACAGATTTGTTTTGTAATACTGTGAGTCTTGTGTTCTGAAAATAATAAAAATGTGAAGAAAAAAGAAATAAACGTGGAGAGCTTGTGTGGAGCTCTTGTTTGCTGACTTGCTGATCAACGCCTTTAACAGCTTCAAAAGCAGTGCTCACATTTGATTTCCCCAAGGAAATCCTAAATATATGCAGGACTACTCATCAGAGGAGTGAAAGGATATAAGAGAGAACCTGCTCAACAGATACAAGGAGTTACCAACCGTGAGGACCTGTCTGTACTGGTTGATGGTATTACCCAGGTGGTAAGATGGCACTGTACTCATTTTTTACTTAGATTAATTAGATGGTTATTTTGAAACTTTAAGAAACATGGTGTTTTGAGATGACGTACTGGATGATGTCTTGATTGTGCAGTTTCTTGCAGGAGTGGGCTACAGTCGGTACAATCCAGCGGGTTGTCTGATAGGCTGAGATGAGAGTTTCCCCATCTTTCAACTTGAATAGTTCTGTTATTAGGCCAGGTGGATTTTATATTGTAGGATTTATATCGTTAATATTTTCTAAAATATATAAATTTTTCATCGCCATCATTTATATCGTAACATTTTTGGCCAATTCATGCATCCTCATAATCATATGGGCAGATCATCGCCTGCACGTCCCAAAGTACATTGCAGTGGCAAATTTAAGGGTTATCGACATAACTGTCAGTACAACCATTATTCCTGGTATGATCAAGATATTTCTTGTGAAAAATAACTTTATTTCCGTTAATACTTGTTTGGGGCAAATATTTTTCTTCTCCTGTTTTTCCATCGGTGTACTTGCCTGTGACAGGTTAATTGAAGTGTGTTTTCCACTGACACAAAATGCAAATAACACACCTCAAAGCATGATCAGTATTTTAGTGATTATTTGGGTGTTTTGTATTAGCTGCAACATGTTTGTGACTCTGATCATGACAAAATTGTCTTTTGCGACTCACTGAATGTGGACAGCTTTATCTGTAGCTATGTGCCTGTGTACAGACTATCCTGCAATGATCACAGACTGCAAGCCACTGATGGCCGCTGTCTCTTCTCTGGGAGTAATAGCTCTGTGTGGGACCCTTAAGCCTGAGTCATGCTTCTTGCAATCGGCGTGGTTTTAGCGGTGCGGATGGTGCGCACGGTCCCCACGAATGTTGGGTCGTTTCATGCTTGATGCGGTCAAAGCGGCTCCAAGAACGGACCTGCTTTACATTTGCACTACTGAATCTTATTACTGTGATAAAAACTTTCAAAATATGATAAATACGGAAAACCTTGGGTTAAACAGGGCGCTGCATAGACATTTGATTTTGTCCCACTAAGTCTCATAAACAGCATGAGCCAGGACAATGATGTAATTGCCGATACGCTGATTTCGCCAGCCTCTCCACTCCTCCCCTTCATTTTTTTTCGTGCTTCACAAACCGGCTGCGAAAGGTTTTCCATTTTATCTTATACACGACTGATGAAAATTTCCGATGTCCTTCCATGTGTTGGAAGTCATACGTATTTTCAGCTGTTTGTATGTTCAGCTGGCCTTTCTTTAGAGCTTTCCATTTTTTATTTTAATCGGTATACGTACTTCGGAGTCCTGAAGCTAGCCAATCATTGCAACGCGGTCTATGCGCATTGTTACAAAATCCTTCAGTGCGCGGCTCGGCGTTTAGAGCCCCAGCGGACCCTCCGTGCTCTGTCGCCCTGGCTGCAATTGGTTCATTTCACCGTGTGGGCCGTGCTGACCGCGCCGACCGCAGGAAGCATGAATCAGGCTTTAGCTTCATCATCATTTCATACTGCTGTATTTTAACTGTGGTGTTTAGAATGAAAAGTGTGGACAGCAGGTACAAAGCACTCGCAACTTGCACTGAGCATCTAATTTTAGTGGTAGTTTTCTTCGTGCCTTTGCTGACCGTGATGATTGTCGACCTCCACCTATTCCGACTCAATCCGGATGGCAGAATGGTGAGCTTGTCTTTAGCCTCATGTTTACCTCCCTGTCTGAACCCCATTGTGTACTCCTTAGGAACCAAAGAGATTAAGAACAGGATACTGGCTCTGCTCAAGAAAGGCGAGGAAACAGTCTGGGCAGCGTAGATGTCACAACAGTGTCAGTGGTTTGCAAATAAAAACATTCCTCTAATTGATAGCTTCCATTTTATTTTGACCTTGTAGGAGGGTGTCAGTTGCATATCTCCCTATCAAGACCAAGGTAATTCAATTTGATTGAACGTTTCTTTGATTTTCCTGTTGGGACTTCATTTTGGCTACAAGCCTTTAGATCCTGCAAGCAAACTGTCTTTTTGTTATTCTGGGGTTCCTACGCCTTTTCCAAAGTCATATTCAAGTATTTTTACACATTTTTTAAACCAGGTGTTGATGCCTCTCCAGGACCTTGTTGCTGTGGCGAATTACATATTTAATACATTACTTGGTCAGGCTGCAAATTATTATGACAATTTCGCAGACCATCTTACCAGTTACAAGCAGTTTCAAGCACTTTTTTCCAAAATGTAAGCAATTTTATCCCCGATGTGAATACCATATTAAAATCCAAGCATTTTCAAAGATTTCCATTACCTTCAGGACCCCTGTATTCAGTCCCTCGTGTGAAGTAATCACTGTTGCCTGGGACATGTGTTTAGACTATTCTGCAGTAATTAGAGATTGCAGTGAGCTGTTTGCATTATCACTGAGTATATTAACTGTGTTCGGGACTCTTGGTTTAATCCTGGTTCCACAGCTGCAGTTTGACAGTCTTTTTAAAATGAAAATGGTTGAGGGCAGGTACCAACTCGCATTTAACCTCTAAAGCCCTGAGCTTCTGGCTTGAAAATGACGTGCCTAAAATGAAATGACTATATCTCTGCAAAGACTCGGTCGATTTGAATAATTTTGGTATCATAATAAAGTTCACACCTTGGGAATTTTTGCCATGGTATGAAACTCAGTGTATATATCATATATCAATTCGAGTAAATTAACATGCAACACAGCATAAATGAATCATCTTTTTTGCACCAAACAAAGTTTTACTTTTCTCGCTCTTAAAATGACTCAGTTTCCGTCTGAAACCACTAAAAATGACAGTACAGAATCTCATCAGTATGTATGGCAAAGTTTATTGAAATCAAGTTATTCAAAGCAAAATTAGAGAGGTTTTATTTTGGGAATGTCTCGGTGCCCTCTCCAAAGTGTGCCAATTCATATTTCTCTGGTACCACACCGCAAAATTTTAAAAAAAAATTGAATTTCACCGATATGTCTCTGTGGGCATGCATTCTATCTAATTACAAATCTGTTAAATTAAGTTTTACTTCACTGGTGCAGATTTATTTTCAGTAAAGCAAACAAACAAATTTACTAATACATCGATTATGTAAAAAATGGTAAAAGGGAAAACAACGAACACTCAGGCAATTATTTATCCACAAACTAATTTATCCACAAAATATGACCCTGCTGCTAACAAAAAGAAATTTTCTGCAGAGTTTGAATTTCAACCGCAGAGCTTCCACACTGCAATTCAACACCTTGACCATTTTCACATTTCAACAGATTGTCAGCTTATACCTGCCCATGTTACAAATTTTTACAGTGAATCAACGGAACTTGTCAAGCACCCAAGTTAGCGGTTTTTTTTTTTTTTTTTTTAAATACTTGCTCGTAACAGCATGGATTCTTTCATAAGACTACTTTGAATATGACTGTTGAATATTTTGCAGGTAAATATACCAAAAATGCAACAAAAAAACCAGTTACTCGATATTGTTGCACAACTTGTTTCCATGTGTAGGTTATACTTTGGCGGCCCACCCAGGTTAATAATAACCCACCCAAGTTGATAAAGTTCAAATTTCCATTTTTTAGCTTATACGGTCGATAAGCTATTGTAGTCCGCCGTCTGTAAACTTCGGTCTTCTCTGAAACGGATTGTTCTGAAATTTTTTGTGGATATTCCATTTCGGGATGGAACTAAAGTTTGTTCATGGTGTTAGGTTGGCAGTGACCTAGAATCTTTACAACCAGCTATTCTGTCTCGCCCCACTACTTCATCAAGGCAGTTTCAGTCCACTGCTGGGTTGATGTTGTCAAGCAGGAACACCGTGATGGGTTATTAATTAATTAATTAATTAATTAATTTAAGGAAAGCATGTATTGCTTTCATTATTGTAAGCTTGCATTAATCGTTTACAAGAAACGAAGAGATGGGCACACCAGATTTAGCAGTAAGGTAATTTCCATCTGTAGTCCAACATAAAACATAAAATCACACTTTACAATAAGTCCTACAAAACATCCAGCATGACACCACATTCCAACAGTTGCCTGACGAGTTGCTCTTAATGTGTTGATCACATAATATATTGAAGTTCTCTTTTCTAATATACTATTTTTTTTAAAAAACAGTAAGAATAAATGAATATAATTAAAGAAATGTAACAATACAGACAACACAATGATAAATGACTGAAATACTTACAGAAGTGCAAATGAATTCCATACAGGAGCATAAAGACACTGTTGAGTACCAATAAGTTACAGAGATAAATACCAACAATGGTAATTCAAAATTACTGAAATATACACCAGCGATGGTGATACGGGGTTATGCAAGCAGCAATAAAGTGACAGTGCATTTACGGCTGTAACAGCCTTAAGATATGGACCAAATACATGGGGAAAAAAAAACTCAGAACAACAATAGAAGTTTATTTAGGCCATCCCATGTATACCCAGGACAGAAATCCCAAACAGCACCTCTTAATAGTACCTCAGTGCTGGCAGCATTGATCACTCAGAAGTCGTCTTGCCATTGCAGAGCGAAAATGATTATAGTTCGAGTTATTTTTTATAGTGCCAGGGAGCCTGTTCCATTCTTTGACGGCCTTATAGGAAAAGGCTGATTGAGCCAAGGCAGAACTTCGTCATGGGATTTTGCAGTCCCCTCTCGAGACAGATCTTAAAGCCCTCGTTCTCACTTCAGAGCAAGGTTCTACATAATTTTTCAATGAGGGTGGAGCAGCATTGTAAATTATTTTGTGAGCAAGACTTAGGTATGAAAATGTAATTAAATTATCAAAACTTAGTAGGTTGTATTTAGAAAGGATATTACGATGGTGGTACTGTCTTGGTTTTGTTATGGCTCCATTTGCCGCAATATAAAAGACAGCAAGGGATGACAGACAAAACACCAAAACTAAAACAGATTTAATTCAAAAAAGACCAACACAAACCTACAATTCATACTACTGACCAAGATTGATAATATACAAGAACATAAATATTTACAGTCCCTTGAGATGGGGTTGCTTGCTGATGTTCCGGTGAGGAAAATTCTCCTACACAGGCAAAAATCCACAAAAAGCTTCACAGGTCATGAAAAAAAAATGACAGGTCTGGTCAAATGTATCCTTCTCCTTGCAATTTCTCCTACTACTCTACTCTCTCTATTTTTCTCCTAATATACTCTTTTGCAGCCCCACATTTAGACTTTTTTCTGGGGCTTTCCCCTCTCAGACATGCCCAGGACATGCCCAAACCTAGCTCCAGACTGGGCTTAACAAAAAACGGTCAATACTGCCATCTAGTGGCTTCTTCCACATTAGACCTCCATTCCAAAATAGAAAAAAATTTTGACTCATAGAGGCAAAATTTCTCTTTTCATTACGAAAATGCTTAAGGAGACACTTGTGTATATATACACATAATCCAATATTCTAATTAACACGTGATATATACACATACTCAAACACGGGATAAGCAATCAGCAATTACAATGTCAGTACCCTTTACATGCTCAATTTCCAAGTCAAACTCCTGTAAAATTAAAATCCAATTCAACAATCTCCGATTCATGTTTTTCATCTTACTCAAAACATTAACGGATTGTGGTCAGTGTACACAATCATTGGGCTTTTGCCCTGTACAAACATAAACATCAGTGTTGTAAGGATAGAACCTGTTGGGGTCTCACATGGAGGAAAACTTTCATATGTGTGGAAATTCAAAATGGATCCCTGGATTTCCCATGACCACTCTCTGCCTGCAAGCCCCTCCCGCCAGCAGGCCAGGTACATAAAAGCAGTGGTCAACCATTTTATCTCTCTCTTCTCTTGGAGCTCCCCTCTTCTCTTGGATCCTCTCTTGGAGCTCTGGACTCTCTCTCCCTCCCTTGGAGAGGCTCCTGGACCCCTGTGGACTGCTCAGGCTGGGGAACCCCTCCCCCACCTCTTAGGCCCAGCATAGACTGGCCATGCTGAAGAATCTGCCAGGCTACCAGGAGTACAGCAAGAGTTGAAGAAACAGCTTGCTTTTGAGGAGCGGCCAGCTTCCCTCCTCTCCCCACAGCAAAGGCACGGACAGCACCAGAACCGCTCTTCCAGCCGGATCAACATCACCCGTGATTGGATCCTCCTGCAACCTTCAAACCTCTTTCCTCAACTAAGGACTGGTAACAACTGGGCATTCAAACCTTCCTTTAAGACTAAAAGTGACTGTGTGTATTTGTTAAATGATAGTTGTTGTGATTGTTTTTAGGATTGTGTTTTAGTTGGACAGGCTGGTATTAATGTATAGCAGACAAGCTCTTGCATGCAAATAACCTCCTGTAGACTAACACGGCGCCTTTCCTGTGCAAAACACACACATCTCTTCATTTTAACGCAATACACACAAACACAAACAACATTGAGCATTTTAAGTCGTTTGACTGACTTTAAGACTCTAAACTTTCCATTGCTACAAGGATTTGGTCTTTGTTACAGTAGGGTTGCCTTCCCCCACTCCACATGGTCAGCAAGGCCCCCCTCCACTCACACCTTAGATCATCCCTTTGTTCTCTCTCACCCACACCCGCACGCACGCGCACACACACATACACACACACCTTCAATGTGTATATAGTGTTTAGTGTAGTTTAGATTGTGTGTTTTATTTGTTTAATTTAAATAAATATTCTTTTAAGACGTGCTGTGGTTATTAATGTTGTACAAGAGTGAACGAAACTGCCAACCTCTTCTATGTCGAGCTCCCGAATCCTTCAATCTAACTATTGATTGGGTAAGTTGGTTACAATTATTAATTTAATTATTAATCAATTTCCAAATTAATAGCTTGGCAGATATTGAGACTGAGGTTTTATTAATTGGCTGTCATTTTCCCTTCACCAAGGAAGGGTGGTGCCCCGAGGTATTTATATTAAAACCCCTTAACACTCCGGGAAAATTTGCCTAAAATGCCTATCAAAAGCGTACCCAAAGTAAATTGAATGCTGTTCTTGAACCGTTTGGACTATATGGATGGTTATGGTCTCATTTGAAAGGAAACACTCTGAAGTTTTTCCCCCAGCTAAAAGAAATACTCTAAGTGCTACTGTCATTGAGTAATCTAAGCTGGAACACACTGAAGTAGAAGGTTTTTTCTCTCGCCGGAATTTTTTTTTGCAAACAGATGCCTGCAGATGAGAGCAGCTGGGAGTTATTAGCTGAAAAACACTATGGGACCACAGCATGAAGCCTCACCGAGTCCCAGTTCAAATTTGATAACAATCCTACAGAAAATGAGCATTTTACACATGTTTTTCTAAGGCCATGTCTAGGCGTTTCCAAAAATGGCCATTTGGAGACCCCAAAAGGACCCTTGGATAACCATGGTCACATACCTAGGATAAAAGGGCATAACTCTTGAAAGCATCAACCTACAGTCATAATGTTGGGCTCTAATGAAAGGTGACACTTAGAGGGATCCAATCTTATATCCTGATTCACTATCAATATTGCTGAAAAAAAGTTACTGAAGCATAAACTCAAATTTGTGCGCATAAAAGAGTCAAAACGAGTGCCGTTATGTAAAAAAATGCTTTTTTTATATGAAATGAAAACAAACAAATAATCTTTACATAGCAAACTATTTACAATACATCATAAATAAAAAATTTAAAAAAATAAAAGGTCTCTGAGGCATAAACTCAAATTTGTGCATATAAAAGAGTGAAAACAAGTGCTGTTATGTAAAAAATTGCTTTTTTGTATGACATGTAAACAAAAAAATAACCTTTACACAGCAAACTATTTACAATATGTCATAAATAACGGTCACATGCTGTTGGCTGCATGCCAGTCATTGTAGCAGTCCCGATGTGAGACAAAGCACAAAGGCACGTCACACGAAGAGCATTTCACTGGCGTTTTTGCGTGGCAATGCCTGCACTTTAGCCGACCAGTGGTGCTGTGCGCAGTGATATACACTGGCTTGTGATGTGCTCCGTGTGGAGCAGGAGCAGGAGCAGGAGCAGGTCTGGCCGTGGAGGAAGCCTCTCCCAGCTCCTCGGCTAGGGTCTCCCTGAATGCCTTCTGATGCAGAGGTGTCTCCCCTCTACTTTTTGCAGCTTCTTTGTGAAGAATGAAGGCGTTCACAATTGCAATGTCCATAAAATGGAAGAAGAAGGTCTTATACCACTTCTGGGTCTTGTGCAGGACTTTGTAATAACCAATCAGGGCGTCGGACAGGTCCACTCCACCCATACACCTGCAACAACATAGGGAAAAATATACAAAAACATAAATATATGCAGCAGAAATTACTACATTTCAACGGGCATCATATATAGTTGAATATACAGTACATACCGGTTGTACTCCTTCACCGCTGGGGGAACTGAAATGTCCTTCATCTGCCAGCGCCCATCAGCACCTTTGACCCTCCTTTGCACTGTGTCATCCGAATGAGCTGTGTGGAGTGCTGAACACATGAAGACGTCCCTTGTGTCTCTCCATTGTACAAAGACGAGGGAGTCCTTCCTAATCCAGCGAATGCTGCCGCGGGGAGATTTTGAGACCAAACTGTTAATTTTTGTTTTTGAGAAGCCAGTTCTGTTTGTGCGGATGGTCCCACATGCCCAGATCTTTTTCTGGAGGAGGTCACGGAAAAGGGTTGGACTTGTGTAAAAATTGTCAACAAAGAGCTTGTAGCCAGTGCCTAGCAACTGTGTGTCAATAAGTTCCATCACTGACTCATAACTGAGACCCTTCCCACTGTTTCCCTGGAACTTTCCCTCGTAGACAAAAAAGTCCCATGTATAACCAGTCTTAGAGTCTGCCAGAACAAAGAGTTTGTATCCCCAGCGAACAGGCTTACTTTTCATGTACTGTTTTAGCCCAATGTGGGCTTTGGAGGCAACCATTCGCTCATCAATAGCTATATCCTGGCTTGGATGATAGTTCCTCTTGCAGGCGTCCCTCATCTGCAAGTAGAGTGGCTTTGTTTTTGCGAGACGATCATAGGCTGGTGTGCCTCTCCTCTGGTCGTTAGCAGCATCATCCACCATGCTGCTGATGTGAAGGGACTGAACGATCCGGAGAAACTTCTTTCCAGTCATTACTCGTTTTGGGAATGGGAGGCTGTACAATTTACCCCCTCGCCAGTAATCGGTAAATGCAGTACATTTTACTACACCCATGTAGATGATCAAAGACATTAAGCCCATCATGTCCTGCACTGTGATGTCCATCCACGGGTTGGAGGGTGGTGAGTGGTATGTTGAGCCAAACTCATTGGTATTTTGAGTAATTGTCTGTATAATCGCGTTTGTGAAAAAAAGCTGGAAAAGCTGCAGGGCTGTGTAAGTGGCTGTACCTATGAGCTGCGGTCCTGGTGAACGTCTGGGTCTGAAGGTGGGCTGTGGAGGTGTTATATCTGGCTCGTCAACATCATTCCATCTCTCTTCAGGGCTGGTTGACAAACCTGTTTGACTGGTGCTGGCAGCTGCACCAATGACTCTCCCCCTCCCCCTTCTTCTCCCTGGTCCTCTGCCTCTTGATCTTCTCCTGGGAGTGGCTGAACCTCTCTTTGAAGGAGGGGCAGGTTGCTCCTCTCCTGATGAACTGTCCTGCTCTGTTTGTGGCCGCTTGCCGACAGAGGGAGAAATATCTGGCTCCCAATCACTATCTTCATCAGAGTCTTCATCAGATGGTTGTCTATCAAATGAAAATAAAGAAATAAAAGTAAGTCATTTACAAAACTTTCCATCTTTTCTGTATTGCACAGTTTTTCACAGTGAAACACAGAGGGAGGGGGGGGGGGTCTGGTCACGCGCGCACGCACGCACACACATGCACACACACACGGCCGCGCACACACACAGAGAAAACTCTTCCTCAGGCAATCTCCCACCATCCTCCCAAATTGCATCTAAATCAGTCCAGTACATTTTCCGTAATCCTGAATTACTGAATAACAAACAAACAGAATTACCAACGCCGGCGAAAACATAACTTTCTTCCACCTTCGGTGACGGAGGTAATAATGCGTAATATGATAATAACATAATCATAATAATATAAGCTTAATATTATAATATCCCTTTCCCGTAATCCCGAACACAGACAAACAGAATTGCCAACGTCGGCGAAAACATAACTTCCTTCCATCTTCCGTGATGGATGCAAATAATACGTAATGTAATAATAATAATAATAATAATAATAATAAAATGTAAATGTGATATTATTATATCATGAAATATAAGTTATAATAAGATACTTACTTGTCAAGAGTTATGTCTTCTCCCCCGAGTCATCTGAGGAGATTTCACTGTCTACCTCAGATATTTCTTCCCCTGATTCATCACTTGCACGCCGAGTGCACAGCTCTGCAGCTTCTGTGACAGAAAATCTTGTTTTTTGCGATCTTTTTGCCATTTTTTCCGACAAACTCCGTAAACGAACATCAAACATCCACTAGAAATCTCTCTCCGCTTCTCGCTGTTTCGCTCTGCGCGCAGCACGATTACGCACAGCGGGGAGATTTTCTGTACTTTCTTTTACGCATGCTATTGGCCGATTCAGCTTTGTTTCTAACCTGGAAAGCTGCATATCGCCGTCTTCAGAATTTCATTGGCTATTCAATGCAAGTATCCTCATTTCAATTGGTTGCTGGTTGCTCGGGTTACACACAAAAAACTAAGGCATGAGCTTCGTTTCAGCACATGCACTCATTGGCTATAGCAGGCTGTAGACAGGGCAAGGAAGCTCGTAACTGGTCAAGTGAAGTGTCAATCGAAAGGTTAGAGTGCAGACTCCATTTTGACGGCAGGGTTAGGTACTGTTTACATGTGGAGAGGAGCTACGTCTACAAATGCAGCGAACTTTGTGGATATACACCGACTCTTTTCAATCGATGCAGCAGCAGTTCATGGATATTTACCGGTATAATAGCGTTCTTTGGACTAAAAACTTTACTGGACTGGATTTACTGGAACTTCGTGGATGTAACAAGACCATTTTTGAGGGGATTGGTTTGACTGGACGAGTAGTAGGATGCCCCATTGGTGAGTGACATAAGTTTTGTAACTGTTCGTTTGTTTGTTTGTGGTCTGACATAGGCGTTGATTAAAGCTGCGGTGATCAAATCTCAAGAATCTTAGCTTTCCGACGATATGTGGCATGAGTATCTCCGTTACATCCAAGCTGTGTAAATGACGTAGTATGTTTTTAACTTCCCTGACGGCCCGATTGCGGGCCGTCGGAGTGGTAACGGGTTAATATTCAATATTAATATTAGAATATCATCTTTTTTGGATAGTCAAATTAAAAATATTGATATCATTAGGCAAATTGCATTTTTCCCAACATTGGTGTTCTGTGCGAGGCCATTACCCCAGCCAACAGCTCCTTCTCTATTGTGGAATAGTTCTTTTGGTGGCGATTGAACTTCCTGGAGAAGTAAGCCACGGGATGCTCAATGTCATCAGAGTCACTTCTCTGTAGGAGCACAGATCCACAAGCTTCGTCACTAGCATCGACCGCGATGGAGAACGGTTTGTTGAAGTCAGGAGATTTGAGCACGGGGAAGTGATACAGCAGAGACTTCAGGCGATCGAAGGCTCTCTGGCATGCTTCATCCCAATTGAACTTTACATCATTCTTCAGTTGGTTAGTGAGACTGCGAGCAATCTCAGCAAAGTTCTTGCAGAACTTGCAGTAGTACCCGATCATTCCAATGAAGCGGCGCAAAGCTTTTTTGTTGTCAGGAACTGGAAAGTTCATGACGGCTTGGACTTTAGCATTCATGGGTGCCCCCTTACTGTGGCCTATGACGTAGCCAAGATAGGTGACAGTAGCACAACCAAAGTTACTCTTGTTCAGGTTAACAGTCAGGGAAGCCTGGGTCAGGCGCTGGAACAATGTCTCTACATCTTTCAGATGTTCTTCCCAGGAATGACTCCATGTGATCAAGTCATCAATGTACGCACCCGTGTGTGATAATTCGGCGATTGTAGACTGTATCGTCCTTTGGAACGTGGCTGGGGCATTTTTCATTCCAAAGGGTAGGACTTCATACTGGTACAACCCAGATGGTGTGGCAAAAGCAGAGATGCTCTTGGCCCTCTCAGTTAGAAGCACACACCAATAACCCTTCAATAAATCAATCTTGGTCAGAAACTTTACTTGCTCTACTCTATCATTACAATCATCAATCCTAGGTATTGGAAACACATCAGTTCTAGTTACAGCATTGACTTTGCGATAATCTGTACAGAATCTAAAACTTCCATCAGGTTTTGGAACTAGCACACTGGGTGAACTCCAATCTGAGTTGGAGGGTCTGATAAGATCATGTTCTAACATGTACTCAATCTCTCTCTCAGCAATCTTTCTCTTTTCAGGATTCATCTGGTACGGATGCTGTTTTATTGGTTTTGCATCACCAACATCTACATCATGAGAGGCTATTGAAACTCTCTCTGGAACATCAGGAAATATATCTTGATATATTTCTTGATCAACCTCTCAAACTGATCTTTCTGTGAGGGTTCTAAGTGCTGGAGTTTTGCATCAAGATTTTGCAACGCTTCAGAATTTGACAATTTACATGAAAGAACTTCAGCTTTAATTCTAGGTTCATCATCTTGAAATTCCCCCTCATCTTCACAAGTCTCAGCCATAGGAGAATCTGAAGTGAGAGCTGCAACCCTAGCATTTCTATCATGATAAGGCTTCAGCATGTTAATGTGACACAACTGTTTTGGCTTCACAATGTAATTGAGATCATTGAGTTTTGTCAGAATTTCATAAGGACCATGAAATCTAGCCTGCAATGGATTGGACTGCAAGGGGAACAACACAAGAACCTTGTCCTCTGGATTAAACTCACGGCTTCTAGCCTTATGATCATACCAAGTTTTCATTTTTCCCTGACTTTATTTCAAGTTCTCTTTGTGTGCGTGCAGCTTGTGACCTAGCCAATCTTTCCTTGAACTTGCTAACATAGTCTAACAGACTGATATGCGGCTCTTTCTCTTGCCATTGTTCACTCAACAATAGCAAAGGTCCTCTCACTTCATGGCCAAACGGCTCAAACGAACTGAATCCAGTAGACTCCTGCACTGCTTCTCTAGCTGCAAACAACAGCAAATGAACACCTTCATCCCAGTCTTTTTCGTGATCATAACAATAAGTCCTCATCATTGTCTCGAGAGTGGAATGAAACCGCTCTAAGGCACCCTGACTCTCTGGATGATAAGCACTAGAAAGAATCTCCTTCGCACCTAGTTCATACACAACCTGCTGAAACCATCCGGAAGTGAAATTGCTACCTAAGTCTGACTGAATTTCCCTGGGAAGGCCAAACAATGTGAAGAACTTTATCAAAGCCTTCGAGATTGCAGTTGCCTTGATGTTGCGTAGAGGTATGGCTTCAGGGAATCTAGTAGATGCACACATGATTGTCAACAAATACTGATTTCCAGATCTAGTCTTGGGTAATGGACCAACACAATCAACAATGACCTTGGAGAAGGGCTCCCTAAATGATGGGATGGGCTGCAATGGAGCTACACGTGGGTCTAACTGGTGTTTTCCAACTACCTGACAAGTGTGACAGGTTTTGCAAAAGTTGGAAACGTCTTTCCGAAGCCCAGGCCAGAAGAAGTGTTTCATGATCTTATCAACAGTCTTGTTCACACCAAGATGACCTCCTAAAGGTAAACTATGAGTCATTGTTAAGATCTCATTCCTGTAGACCTTCGGAACAACAATTTGCCTAACCATTGCCCAATCTGCATTGGCAGGGATATCAGGAGGGCGCCACTTCCGCATCAACACACCATCCTTGAGTTAATACCCAACTGGAACTGCGTCTATTTCTTTATCAGGAAGGGCTCTCCTCTTTAATACACAAATTTCAGGATCATTAGTTTGCCCTTCAATCAACCGCTTTCTGGACGAGACAAATCTCCAGACCTATCAGAATCACCAGACCCATCTGGCTGGCTGAACAAAGAACTGATATACCTGTCTGCTAAGTCCTTAAACAGAGAAACTACAGTAGGCTGAACAGAGTCATGAGGCGAACCACCTGAGTCATGACTATTCAATGTGTTGGACGGCACCAAATAATCATCTTCTTTAGCCTTCTTGGCCACAGCATGAGTCACTGCACAGGAAGGATACAGAGATGGGTCTTCATCGCCATCTTCAGTGCTCGGCTGTGAAGTAAGATGAACAGGGGGAACTACATTGCCACCAGCCAGGTCATTGCCTAGCAACAGAGAAACACCCTTGATAGGCAGACTTGACTTAAGTCCCACCTTTACCTGTCCTGTAACTAAATCTGACTTCAAGAATTCAGAGCGCAGGGGTACAGATACAGTCCTCCCTTCAATACCTTGTCCAAGAATAAAATCCCCAGAAGCGGTCTCATCACGTAACTCCAAGGAGTCCATCAACAAAGGTGACTGAGAAGCTCCGGTATCCCTTAGGATATATATGGGGACAGGAGGAGAATGCTCATTCAGAGCCACAAATCCCTCTGAAACAAATGGAAGAAATTTCTCCCTCACAAAGTCAGAAGTATCAGGCTTCTTAGCCCCACAAGGAGCAGGCAATTTAGCAGATCGGTAATCTACTACAGGGGTTTCTAACTTTGTTTTCACAAAGGCATTTGGTTTGGTATCCTTTTCTTTTTCTTTCTTAGCTTTAAGGAACCAACAATTAGTTGTAACATGACCAGATTTCTTGCAATAATTGCAAACTAGACTACTTTTGTCACTGTCAGCTTTCACACTTTGATCAGACCTGTGAGTGGATTTCTGAGCACCATCACCAGATTTGTTTTTGTCAATGGGTGAGGAATCTTGGGTATCACTATTACCTTTTTTCTGAAATTGGGACCATCTATTGTTACTGCTTGACTGAAATTTGGACATATTCATATTCATCTGCAAATTTAGCAGCTGATTGCAAATACAGTGCTTGCTTCTCTTTAAGGTAGGTCGTAATATCATCCTTAACACAGTTCTTAAATTCCTCAACTAGCACCATCTCTTTTAGTGAGTTGAAATCATCCTTGACATCCATAGAAGTACACCAGTGCTCAAAGCAAACCTTCTTCTCATTAGCAAATTCCACATAAGTCAGATTTCTTCAGAACTCTGAATTTCTGTCGGTAAGCCTCTGGAACCAACTCATAAGCTCTCAAAATAACCTTTTTGACAACCTCATAGTGAGAGGAATCATCTGCAGACAAAGCCGAATAGGCTTGTTGAGCTTTACCCTTGAGGACAGTTTGCAACATCAGAGGCCAGTGTTCATTTGGCCACTGGCAACTCTTAGCTACCTTCTCAAAGCACTGGAAATACTTATCTACCTCCTCCTATGAGAATGGAGACACCAGTTTTACCATCTGGCTAGCACGGAATTTGTTTCCAGTTGCTATTTTGATTTATCGTAACTCCATTTGGAGCCTTTCTTCTTCATCTAATTTCTGTAACTAAAAATCTCTCTGTCTCTGTCTCTCTCTTTCCTCTTTCTTTCTGTCAAATTCTTGTTGTTTTTCTTCTCTCGCTAATTTTTCTCACTCAAACTGCCTTTCTTTCTCTCTTTCTTCCCACTCAAATTCTAGCATTTTTAATTTAAGTTCCATTTCTACATTTGGATTTTCCACTGGAAACTGTTCCAGATCTCCTGGTGCAAACACATTTTCATCAATGTAATATTCAACAATCTCATTAGACAGTCTTGCTTTTCGCATGGCCAGTTTTACCTCTGTCAGCTCTAACTGTCTGCATATTTCTAGCAGTTCTGTCTTTTTAAAAGACTTCAAAACCCTTCAAAAAGGTTGGTGGTGCCAAGAAATCATCCATTGCTGTTGATCAGTCAATATATAAATACACTCTGTTGCAAATAATAAAATAATCTGTTGCATTTACTGAAGAAAATCATGGAAAGTATTTCCACATGATTACCTTTCTCATTTTTAACATTAGCCATCTTTATTGGTTTAACAGGATTACCTTCAGTTCATGTAACCTTGCTTTTTCGAGTTGATCCAACAACACTGAGTCAGGGAATTAAAACCTGATTAAATCAAGTAGATCCAACAGGATCTCATTATGTATATTATCCTACACGTTCGATTCTTGCTTGATTATCACAATTCACGTAAGTTGGTCCAACTTAAGCTCATAATGTTGGAAATGTGCTATTGATTTATGTGGAAATACTTTCCATATTTTAATCAAGTAATTTTAAAGCATTGCACTTAAGCTTACACTGGAAAAGGCAATAAAGATAGGTAAAAAAACCACCACCAAACCAAGATGTTAAAGATGAACTTTTGTTTAATTTTATTTTGAACACATGGCATTTAAAATTTTCTTGAGAGCAATAAATAAAATAAAAGAAAAAAATAAATGAATAATTAAAAAAAAAAACTTAAACACATAGTGTTCACTGGCTCGCACGCACGCTCACTCACACTCAGGCATACTCACTCGCACGCTCGCTCGCTCGCACGCTCACTCACTCGCTCACTCGCACACACACGCACACGCACGCACACGTAGTTTAGCACCAGAAACATAAGAGTGGTGGAGTGGACTTCGGTACCTCTCAATCATCTACTCAGTGCACTGATTGGCAGTGACAGGGAGAAATTAAAAAATAATGATTGACTACAAATACACATTTTTCATTATTGCTCTCACACAGATTTTGGTACAGAACGGCCAAATGCAAAACACCTGAACGCATCTCTGTAGTGCAAAAAATGTTGAATCTCTATGGGAGGCCGTTCAGGGCAAAACACATAAAAAATCTGCACACACACTTACAATGGACTCACTCACACTGACGATTGGCACATATGCAAAGAAACAGGGCAATACACATCAAAAATCTGTACATACACACACACTTACACTGATAATGGGTACATACGCATTTATACTATTGATCTTGAGTGTGTGTGTGTGTGCGTGTGCGTGTGTGTGTGTGTGTGCGCGCGCGTGTGTGTGAATTAAATTCCGTGCGCCCGGAAGCTCCGGTCAGTGTAACCGGAAGCAAGCTGAAACTACTTGTTTTCAGGATGGAGGCTGTTGCTATTTCAAGAACACACCAAGGTAACCTTTGTACATCATATAGGCTTTAAAATGGTCGCAAGGAAGTTGGTTCTACTTGCATTTGGACTTATATTATTTCAGTCATGTGAAATGACTCATATTGAAGAAATGCGCTACTTCTTCGTTCGCGTTCTGCACTGCATCACGTCAATCCAACAGAGCCCGGTAGCCGGACACTTCACCGAGCTGTGGAGCCGTACCAGGACTGTTGGTGCTATGACTTCTGTGGTTCATCGTTGCGATAACTCGGACTCAAGAGAGTGTGCTGCACTATTAGAATCACTCCACAGACAGTTATTACTTATTTTACAACAAACTGCATTTCAAGAAGGAACCATTATTCCACCGACAACTCGAAGTGGTGCGCCTGGTCGGCCTAGGTACCGCCTGACACTGGACCAGATAACCCATTGTTTGGATATAGGACTAAACTGGCAAGGAATTTCTCTGTTGTTTGGGATAGACCGAAGCACCTTATATCGTCACAGACAGCGTCTCAATGTTCCATTACGAGATTACACACCGCTGTCTGATGAGTGTTTGATGTCCATCATTAGACATATTTTATCAAACACTCCCAATGCTGGTGAAACATACGTCCGTGGGAGCCTCCGCCGCAGGGGGATATGTGTGCAGCGTTGGTGGGTCCGCCAAGCCCTCCGACACATCGATCCGATCGGACGAGGCTTTCGCCGCAGTCAAGCAATTCGTCGAAGAGTCTACCATGTGCGGGGGCCTAATGAGTTATGGTAAGTCACCACGTTTTCCCTGACCAAGTTATGGTGGGTGCAGGACAGTGATTGCCGCTGGGTTTCAATGTCCGGTGGTTTCAACAGTGCTGCAGTCCACTGTTTGTCAACTGTTTACGATAGGCATAAGCCCCATGAAATAAAAAAATAGCGGATTTGGATATTTTTATTAGATTCGTTGATATTACAATTGTTTGCCCTCCCACTTCCAGAACATACAGCCCAGGGCCTTAGATCTATTTCTAAGGCTCTGATAAACTGTGTTGTTGGCATTGTCTATATAATAACTACCAACGAGGGGCTGCTCACTTTTAACAAGTAATGGTATAAATCAGTAAGTATTCATAATGTAATTTTAAGAATATAATCACTGGGTCATGCAAGGCTCTAATAGACGTGAGCATCCAAGAAATACCCAATAAAATGTAGAAACCTTGTGCCTTAAATTGCAAAGTATTTCAATTAAGATAAAAACGTAAATAAACATTCATGTATGATATAATTGATAGAAGTTGGCTGCAGATCCAATTCACTTTTATTCTGACAGGCATATTGACGGGAACCATAAGCTCATCAGCTGGAGGATGGTGTTCCATGGCTGTGTGACGGGTATAGTCAGACCATCATATACCTTGAGTGCCTTCAAACAACAGGGCTTCCAGTGTATTCTCCTTATTTCAAGAAGGAGTTCAAAACTTTGGATTACCATCACGAGTCAGGTGTGAGCGAGGCACAGAAAACACTGAGGTGGCACGATACATGCTGAGACAAAGAGGACTGAACAGAGGCAGTTTAATAACAGGTCGAAGTGTACACAATCAGCGTACGTGTAGTTTTATACCATTATTCAGACCTATTTACATTTATGCAGGATGAAAATATTCTTGATTCCTTGTCTGAAGTTCACATGTTTAGTTTGCATTACATTTATTTACCACGGATCCAGAGGGCTGCCAGGGAATTCAGAGACCAATGGAATCATCATGCACTACCAACTGAGAGACACAGGACACCTTTACAGATGTGGTATGAAGGTATGATCACCAACGTTGGACAGAACAGCACAGCTTTAAGGAGTGTGTTCACTACTGATCAAGCGTCAGTGACTGACAACAGTCCCTTACCTGAGCTCCAACTCAACAACAATGTTGAGGTTCCTGAAAATAACTTTAGCCAGGCAATTAATCCATTCACTGAGGATGGCAATCATGGCATCAATTTATTTGTAACACTTGTAAATTTCATTGAAAATAAACAGTAGTGGCCTAAAAGTGAAGGGTTGTCATTCAGATTTTCTGACTCAACAAGGAATACATTAAAGAAAAACAAAAGATCACTGACAATGGAATTTGGAATAAAAATGAGTAACTGAATTTGTAGTTATCTCTCATACAAGTTCTCTGCAACTACTAATTTCACTGCCAGATATTTACTTTGTCCAAAGTATAAATTCACATTGCAGAACTTACTATGAAATGCAAAGTAACAATGACAGTCAACATGTTCTGATAGAACATTAGAATAAAACGTAACACTCAAACAACTTCAAAAGACGCAACACATTTTTTAAGTGCAAATACTGATGTCAGAAATGTTATAATCCTGTAAATGACAACCAAACAGGTGCGTGGTATGACAAGACACCAAGAACTCGAGAGTTTCTCACTATGTATGGTAAGAATTTTACTCCATTCCAAAACCCTGGGTGTTTTGGATTGCAAAGTCCATGTTTCTTTTGAAATCATCAATCTTGGGGTGACTCTTGATTCAGAACTCTCTTTCCAGGCTCACATCAACAATATCATCCGAGTGGCTTTTTTCCATCTTCGAAACATATCTAAACTTAGAAAGATGTTGTCTCTTCAAGACGCTGAAAAATTGGTTCACGCATTTGTGTCTTCTCGGCTGGACTATTGCAATGTCTTACTGTCTGGTTGCACTAGCTCAGCCCTGAAACGTCTTCAATTAGTGCAGAATGCTGCAGCTAGGGTTCTGACTAGGACTAAGAAATATGATCACATTAGCCCGGTGCTCAAAAATCTTCATTGGCTGCCTGTAAAATTTAGAATTGAGTACAAAATATTATTACTAACTTACAAAGCTTTAAATGACTTGGCCCCAGAATATCTTTGCTTATTCCTTACTCCCCACCAAGATTACTTCGTTCACAAGGTGCTGACTACTTGAAAATTCCAAATATATCTAGAATTACACTTGGAGGCAGAGCATTCTATTACAAGGCACCAATTTTATGGAACAATCTCCCAAGACAAATTCGGGCTTCAGACACACTCTCTATCTTCAAGAGTAGGCTGAAAACTTATCTTTTTAGTCAAGCCTATGATTAGTTTATGATTAGTTATGTGTTGGCTCTGGTGGGACTAACTACAACCTTGATTATGATATGTTCACGATATTGGAAGCCAGTGTTATGTAAATCCATGTGGAACCGGTGGTACTGAGCATGCATTAACGGTGCCAGTGGGGCTTGCTACAGCCTTAGTCACTGGGGAGGTCCATATGGTACTGGTGTACTGTTAAGCAAATCCATGTGGAACCGGTGGCACTGAGCATGCATTAACGGTTCCAGTGGGGCTTGTTACAGCCTTAGTCACCGCGGAGGTCCATATGGCACTGGTGTAGTGTTACGCAAATCCATGTGGAACCGGTGGCACTGAGATAGCACTTACACGGCACCAGTGGGGCTTGCTACGGCCTTAGTCACCGGGTAGGTCCACATGGTGTTGGTGGTATCTGATTGAAAAATTACGCAGCCTTGGTCGGATGGAATTTCAGGGCCTCTGTGCTGCAATAAGTGGATGAAGGATACAAGCTTTTGGTCGGTAAAATTGCTTAAATCCATGTGGAACCGGTGGCACTGAGATTGCACTTACACGGCACCGGTGGGGCTTGCTACAGCCTTAGTCACCGGGGAGGTCCATATGGTACTATTGTTTAGAAAATGAAAAGTGATCTAACAGCCTGGAATAAGTGTTGGGCCTCTGTGCTGCAGGAAGTGGATGGAGGGGTGTTGACTGTTTCCTGACCAGTCTGCTTATAACTTCTCACTTGGCACATGACAGAGGACGGTACTTTTATTATCATGCAGTAGTTATCCAGTGCCTCACATCCCTCTCTTCTGTGTCTCTTTCCGAGGATCTTTCCCACCACTTCCCTGAGTCCTGGACCGTATGAGCCCTGTCCCTCACCATGAGCGCTGGCTGCTGCTGTCCTGCTGTCCTGGTCCGATCCGGTCCGGCCCTGGTCCAGTCCTGCACCATCCTCGACTTGCCACTTTCTGAAGCTACCGTTGCCACTGTTTAGATGGACTTAAATGGAACTCTTCTGTCGTTTCACTCCCTTTTTACTTTTTTGTTCTTAATTAGCAAGCCCGCGGAGGATGGGCTCCCCCACTATGGCCGGGTTCCTCCTGAGATTTCTTCCCACTGGGGAGTTTTTTCTCACCACTGTCGGAGGATTTTTCTACCTACTGGGAGTTTTTTGCCTCATTTGCTGTAGTGGGGAATAGGCTGGGCACTGCTTTTTTATTTCTTTAAACTCTCACTGTAAAGCGTCTTTGTGACAGTCTCTGTGAAAAGCGCTATACAAAATAAATTGAATTGAATTGAATTGAATTGAATCATTAAACTTATGGAGAGGTATTTTGAGACAATTTATACATGTGTTTGCTATTGGGTAATTCCCCCTCTGGAATTCTAGCGATGGTTCTGGACAAAATCCAATAGGGGGCGCCACATGGCATCCTGTTGCAAATGCCAAGATATCTCCCAGCTTTGCAGGTCCTTCCTCCTCTGACAGATAAAAAAAAATGTGTTTAGGGAATCACACTCAAAACAAGGACAGAAGGCCAAATTTTCTGCTGGATACACAAATTCAAACCTCCTAATGCCCATAGTCCTAGCCAAGTTTATGCACAAATTCAAAAAAACTTTAAATCAGGCTAGAACCATTTCCAATAGAGTTATTTACCTTCAGCATCCTGCAAGTAGACCCTCCAATAGGCTACCACCCTGTTTTCATCAGCCCTGTTGTTACTTCCCACCGCTGACCATCTAATCTCAAACAGCTCTTCCATAATTTCAGCAGTCAGTGTTCCAGGGCTGTAGCACATGACTGGACGAAAGGCTTCAGGATGAAGTTTTATTTTATTGAGGACTCCAAGTGTTTTCAGTCCATCAGAAAACCTACACAATAATTTGACATATACAAGTGACATACTCAGGAATTCAGAACCATTGAGTGCGAAAATGTTTGGATATTCACTGTGAGAAAATTGAGAACATTAGTCATGAGCAAAATTTATCAACAAATACAGCCCCAAATTCAGTAAATAGACATACTGCACACAAATAATTGATTCTAGCAGTCTGTTGAATGTGTACTTTATAGTTAACAGTTAACCTGCGAAAGCATGTACCTTTCCAGGGGACCACAGACACGCTGGACCACTTGAAACATGAGGACATCGTCCACCAGTTTGTCCTTGTCAGCCAGGCTTGTGAGAGGTCTCAAGCAGCCAGCATTGGCTAAGTAATCAGTGAGTGGTTCTGCAAATTGCTGCAGCTCCTTCAGTGTTTTGGCTTCAGAGATCTGATTCACAGAAAGAGGAGCACATCTTAAAACCAGATAAGCCCTGCGGTTAGTTTTGGGAAAAATTCGCCTAGAAGACATACCTAAATTGGAGTTATTGACACAAAATTACAAGGGTTATAGTAACAGTTGAACCCCAAAATGACAGATAACATGTTAAAGTTAATGAATGTAGTGTAAAACAGACTATTTCTGTAACCCAGTTGCCCTAATGTGACCAAATTTCCAGGAAAAATGACCAAAAAAAATTCTGCCTCGATAAAATTTAAAATTGGAGAGTAAATATGAGCCTGAAGGTCACATTGCAAGCCCATATAATGAATACAAATTTCGTAGGGCTTCAAGGCTTCATCAGTTGCTATGTTAAATTTCATTATTGTACTTCAAAGCTGACAGATTCTGAAGAGATTCTCCTCGGAGCAGTATTAGGCGGCCCCATTGGGGACCATATTAAAAGAAAAATTTACCCACACATGTTTTGGACTGGCTCAGAAGATTTCTGTTAGAGGAATTACCTCATATTGCTTCCAGTGTGTTAAGTGAACATAATAAAGTTATTTTCCCATCTTATTTACTCTGTTTTTGGCCAAAGAAACCCATTTTGCATGGGCTGAATGGATACATAAAAACCCTATGTATTTTTCTGTTTTTCTTGTAATATTTGTTCAATTACGGCTCATATATGGGCACTTGGCATTAACTGCAAGTGTAGGTTTGCACTTTGTCCACTTGATGTGACTCTAATACCACAAATTCACCACGGGAAACTTAGGAGAATGTTTGGGTAAGGACTTTTGCAGTTCATATTAATCAAATCAAACTAAATAACGAAAGGGATGGGTGTAAAGGTTTTAAGCTGCACAAGGACCAGGCATAATCTAAATAAAATAATAAAATCAGGTAACAAACCCTCTTCAGTTTACTGTAGAGGTCGATGTCTGTGATGTCCTCCATCACAGGACAGCATTCATCAGGTCCCTCCGTTAAGCAGGTAAAAAGCGTTCTTGAGAGGAAACAAGGTGGAGGACCTCCATGCACCAGACTGACAGCTATTGCTCTGCCAGCAATAAAATATCTGTCATCCCGCACAGCTGAAAAAGTTCACAAGCCAAAGCAAAACATTAAATGCTGATCATTATCTGAGCAGTCACAATAGCAATTTCTCATTGAATTTACTTGGCTGGCACCCTGGCCAGTTCCATTAGTAATCCTGTGAGATTTCAAGGACAAAATCAGCAAAAACCTGTAGTGGGATGACATGTTTCAATAATAATAATAAAACAATTACACAAGAAGCACTTGCCTAGGTTAAACCCCATGAGTAGACCCTGCATCTGCTACTGTATCTAACATACTGTCAATTTCGGAAGCACAGACATACAACAGTGCCTAGTTCCTTTCGTCTATGATGCAAATATGCAAGCACAAGTTTTATGAACAATATTACACAAAGATTCAAAATTGTGCCTAATATCCCTTTACTTGGGAAAATTTTGTTTTTCATTCCTGCTTTTTGTAAAAAAGTAAATAGATCAATTAATTTATCCTTTGTGTATCATGAAAAGAAGGCCAGTATACTAACCAGAAGCACTTAGAGCCAAGTTGAGGTTTCCCTCTGTTCCACTGAACATGTCTGAATCTGCCAATGCTTTTACCAACAAACGCAGAAACTCTCTGCGAGGGCAACCAAGGTCTACAGCCTCCTCTTCCTCTAAAAGATGTAGAGACGTTGTTCCAGCGCCTGACCCAGGCTAACCTGACTGTTAACCTGAACAAGAGTGACTTTGGTTGTGCTACTGTCACCTATCTTGGCTACGTCATAGGCCAGGGTAAGGTGGCACCCATAAATGCTAAAGTCCAAGCCATCATGGACTTTCCAGTTCCTGACAACAAAAAAGCTTTGCGCCGCTTCCTTGGAATGATCGGGTACTACCGCAAGTTTTGCAAGAACTTTGCTGAGATTGCTCTCAGTCTAACTAACCAACTGAAGAAAGGCGTAAAGTTCACCTGGGATGATGCATGCCAGAGAGCCTTCGATCGCCTGAAGTCTCTGCTGTGTCACTTCCCCGTGCTCAAATCTCCTGACTTCAACAAACCGTTCTCCATCGCGGTCGATGCTAGCGACCAAGCTTGTGGATCTGTGCTCCTCCAGAGAAGTGACTCTGATGACATTGAGCATCCCGTGGCATACTTCTCCAGGAAGTTCAATCGCCACCAAAGGAACTATTCCACAATAGAGAAGGAGCTGTTGGCTCTGGTCCTTTCTTTACAACACTTTGAGGTTTATGTTTGTACAGGGCAAAAGCCAATGGTTGTGTACACTGACCACAATCCGTTAATGTTTTTGAGGAAGATGAAAAACAAGAATCGGAGATTGTTGAATTGGAGTTTGATTTTACAGGAGTTTGACTTGGAAATTAAGCATGTGAAGGGTACAGACAATGTAATTGCTGATTGCTTATCCCGTGTTTGAATGTGTATATCATGTGTTTGAATATTGTATGATATTTATATATAGACAAGTGTTCACTTTACCATTTTGTATTGAAAAGAAAAATTTTGCCTTTATGAGTCAAAATTTTTCCCTTTTGGAATGGAGGTATATAACATAACAGTTGGGTTGAGCTTCAGGTGATGGTTGTCCATCCAGCTCCGGATGTCTTGTAGGCAGGCGGAGATGCGGGCGGAGACCTGGGCATCAGGGGGAAAAGAGAAAAAAAGTTGAGTGTCATCAGCATAAAAGTGATATGATAAACCATGAGCAGAAATGACAGGACCGAGAGACTGGAGATAAAGAGAAAAGAGGAGTGGACCAAGAACTGAGCCTTGGGGGACGCCTGTGGTAAGTGAGTGGGGTGCTGAAACTTCACCAGCCCAGGCAACCTGGTAGGAGCGACAGGAGAGGTACGATTTCAACCAGATGAGGACTGTACCACGGTTCCCCAGTGCAGACAGGGAAGAGAGGAGGATGGAGTGGTCGACAGTGTCGAATGCGGCAGAGAGGTCGAGGAGGATCAGGATGGACGAGAGGGAGGCGGCGCGTGCAGTGTGAAGCGCCTCACTGACAGAGACAAGTGCGGTCTCTGTGGAGTGGGCAGCTCTGAATCCCGACTGGTGGGGGTCCAGGAGGTTGTTTTCTGCAAGAAAAGAGGAGAGTTGGTTAGCGACAGCACGTTCAAGGGTTTTTGACAGTATGTGAGGTGTAGAGTGTAATAGTAAGCCATAAGGTATACAGCACCGTCTGTAACCTCTTCTTTTGGGAACGTAGTCACCAGTACATCTCCCACAGCCAGGAGGCAGTTAGACGAACTTACAATCAGGACTGGACAGAAGAGAGGGCGCTTCCTCAAGTAGGCACTGGCGTATTCTTTTTCCTTAAAGAGTTTCGCACATAAATTCCTCGATTAGGATAATGCAATCTTATTTAAAAAGATCATTTTTACATTTTTAGCCTCAGAACCTTTTCCTTTTAACGTAGCCTCTGCCTTCCAGAACACTCTAAATGTGGATTTTCAAAATAAGTTTAGAAACATTAAAATGCATTACTGTACAAAATCGATCTACCGGATACTTGTCATTTAATTCATAAGTGATTAACAAATTTTGCATCGCCAGGCTAAACTATTTTGTATTAGCAAATTACAGACCAAAATCCATTGTTGCTGTTATGGTACAGAATAATCAGTCATTTTTCCCCCCCAATTTTCCTGTTAACAACACAGAAGTATAATATAAGTACTTTTGTATAATATAAACTATGCATAATACATTTATTTTTAAATTACAAAAGAAGATGAAATTGTCATCTGCACATTAAAATTCATGCTGAGACATCCAAAATTTTCAATACTGCAGCCAGTTGTCACTTCATACAGTCAAAATCATCCTGAAACTTTTTACGCAGCCTACCTCAAGGACAAGCACAAGAGCTTCACTTGCATCTCCAAGTTTTTTCGGGGGGGCAGATAGGGAGGGGAACAATGATGGCAGCACTTGCAGGATTCTGATAGCCTGTTTGACTGTTTATGGGACAAAATGATCACTTTAAAGGTTATATAAAATATATCAAATAAAAATTTGAGTAAGACTACATAGCAGATACAATGCTATTAAAATAAGATTTCATTGGTGTCTTCCAACGGCCAAACAGCGTTCCCCCATGATTTTTTTGCAGTGCACAACTAGCCTATATGTTCTTCCTACTCTACAAATATGAAAGATGTGACATGCATAGGGCCAGAGATACAGCTCGGACAAAATCTGTGACTAACCAATGGACCGAAGGACCGACAGACGGACCAGCTGTTAGATGCTACTCCTATGTCCTTCTCTAGGTTTTCGGGCATTGTGGGACAAAAATATAATTTACGAAAAGACAGAAAAGATATCAGAGATGATAAACCACAAAGACCGGACAATAACAGATGAGCTTGGCAGTACACAAGCCCACATTTACCTTTGTCCACTCCAAGTGGGGGTTTCAGCATCTTTTTCCATACACCCAAAAACTGAATCTTCTGGCAGAAGTCATGCCATCTTCCTTTCACTTGGTCATTGAAGTGGCGGTTGTCCTTGTCTAAAATGCGTCGAAGCTCCCCCATCACCTATGAAAAATACCATTACAGACACCGAAATGCCTCGCTTGGGAGGAGAAAAATGGTTGTATGCTCAGCTTGTAAAACATACCTGTCCAATGTCCTTAAAACATGGATATCCCTCCAGAATAGTCTCGGGTCTGTTCTCCTCGCTAATTGCACCAGAATCAATCAATGCTCTTCTGGCTGTAAATTCCAAATCCAAGAGCTGAGACACAGACTCATGGTTTGGATTTTTTTTCTTATAGAGAGCCTCTAGGGTCTTGTAGTGCTTGGCCATGGTTGCTGGACTGTCACTGTCTGGAGTCTTGACATTTGCTGGCTTCTTAGCTGTAAGACAAACAAAAAAATATATTTTCTGAAACACAATCAGAACCAGCAACAAGGGCACCCAATACATATGGACCCATTTCCAGATCCTGTAACAAATTTAATGGGCTCCTCTTTCGTCTATGCAACACCTCCCACAAGGACCCATGACTTAGGCTGTTTTTCCTTACATGAAGCTTGTGGAGATCGCTGATGCTGGTTGGCCACAGTTGCAGGACTGTCAGTGTCAGGACTGTCAATGGCTGCATAAGCTGTACAACACAAAAATTGTCCCCACTAAATTTGAGTGCACTGAAATCATACTTTTTGCAATATAAAATATTTTCCTACAAACCTAGAGACAGAAGACCCAATGATCTGAATTTAATAAACTTAAACGGAAGTTAATCAGAAATATTATTTGATTTGGTACTTACCGCTGTCTTTACCACTTCTGTCTGGGGTACTGCTCCCTTCTGAAGAGCGGTCGAGAATGACTGTTGAGTCACTCGAGTCATCAGGGTCACTTTGCTGACCAACACGGCGCCTCTTCACCTTGGTGCCTCCACCTGGACTGGTCTTTTGAGCGGATCTTACATTCTGTAGCCTTTTGTACAGGTGCGCATACACAGTTACCTGCGGCAAAATAATTTTAGATAAATGCTTTATAATTTAACCAATGTTCTACAAATGCTACATGAGACAGACTGGCAATCACTTGGACACGTCAATACTCACCCATGAAGTTTTCTTACTGCCTTTGTCTTGTAGCATTGGGAAATACTGCACTATTGTCTTCGCCATGGCAGTAACTTCTGGCTTTGATGGATATCTGTCTGACTCTCCATCTCCTTTGGCCCTCAGGATTGAAATCATACTGGTCATGGTGTTCCGAATGAGTCTGCATCGGAGATCCTTTGGCATTTGAAAGTTGCCCTCTTCACCTTTCGTTGCCAACTAAAAGTATTGTTTTCGAACTTGCTCAAGTTCAGAGTCGGTGTGCAACACATATTCTGGACAGGACAACTTCACAACTTTTTCTGGGGTTGTGTACTTTACAGGGCATCCTTTCACAGGAGTGGATGTCTGTGACTCATTAAAAGTAGTAGAACAGTCCATAGGTGTAAAAGCATCTCTGCTACATTCCTGTAAAATCAAAGGTGGTAATGACGCAATAGTAAAATTATGCAGTAGAATGGTAATAATGCTTTAGGACTTCTCTGATTACATTAGGTGGGCAGTGTCATAAAGAAACTGACCTCATCCAAACCATCATGACAGGCACGCCAGACCGCTTTTCTCCGCAAAAAGTTTTCTGGGCCTGGAAAAAGATCCCGCAGGTCCTCACGAGACAGGCTGCCCATCATTTCCTCGCTGATGTTTGCAGCTTTGACCAAATTGGAAGACACGTGGCAAGATGAATGTGTGACCTACAATATAGTCCAGTGATCTTACACTGTAGGGTGTCAGGCTAAGAAGCTTATTGAAACATTTGCAGAACAAAGGAAAAACATCAAATTATATGACCACTAGGTCATTTAAAGCAAATGAAACAACTGCCTTCCAATTGACCACCTCAGAATCAGCTGATTTTTTTCCCCTAGCCATGCAAAATGTTAAATTCATAAAATGAATATTTTCTGAATAACAGGTCTTCAAACCACACATTGGTGCCAAATTTGAACCTACCCATCTACTTTGTTTTTTTCAAGCATTTTTGAGCCTTCATAACTTCATTCCTAACAAAGATAGCAACATGTTATTTCATCAAAATCAATTTTCATAAAAATCAAATTTTTACTTGCATTTTGAGACCAGGCTCATAGTCTAATGTTGCCTTCTGTGTCAAAATTATTTTCAAAAATAGGCATATTTTGAATGTGGACATTCTATTAACTTTTGAAAGGAATTACAACTATGACAATGCTCAGGGAGTGAACACTAAGTACACTGTACCAAGTATGTTCAGTATTGATTCTTTAAAATCTGTTCTCAGGCTGACTTTGTAACACTCAAATAAATTGTGTGTATAACATGTGCATACAAAGCCTATTTTAGAAAACACGCATCACTAGAGGATGCGCCTGGTCTCAAAATCTCAGAAAAAAAAAATACTGTGCTCATCGCAGTTAAGATCCTTCGGCTGCAAATGCAAGTGAAATCGGGTGTTAATTGGATTCTAACTGCAGAAATAATATGTAATGAAGCCAAGTGCTGTTATAAATAACCTTGACATGGCCATTTTTCATTTTTCACAATATGCCCCCAGGTGGGCAAAGTAAGAGTCAAATTGGCTAGAATTCGATAGGCAAGTGAAGGATCCATAGATGTACCACCCACCGAAAAATGAGAAATCTAGAAGCAAACCTGAAGGTGCTAGAGTGGTAATGTCGTTGAATGTAAAGATCGGGAGCATTTACGCTATTCGACCTAGAAAAATGTAAATTGGTCAAATCAAAAACGAGTGTGATATGTGATTAAGGGTGATCCCATGTACCTTCAGTAAAAATTTGAGCGTCCTAGCTGAAATATTAAGGAAGTTATGGCAATTTTTCATTTTTCACAATAAGCCCCCTGGTGGCCAAACTAAGAGTTGAAAATGGCCAGAATGCAATAGGTTCATGAAGCATCATGAAGTCGTACCACCCACCCAAAAATGAGGAACCTAAAAACAAACTTGAAGGCGCTGGAGCGGTGACGTCGTTCATTGACAGAAGGACGGCTGGACATACGGATGCCGCGGGAGACGACGGTACCTATCCCACATAGTGATACGACCGTTGAAAGTTAAAACAGAAAAGTTTTCTCTGATGAATTATCAGACAATATGACACGTCCGGGATACCAATGCTTGTTTTTATTACACTGTATCATAGATATTAAACTGGGACAGTTTTGCTGTTCAACTTTTCACTATCTAGTCCCCCCAGGAATCTGCGGAGAAAAAGTGTTGATTCCGCGGAGAACATTCCTGATTCTGTGGAGAGCAATTCTTGATTCCGCAGCTTGAAAGTTGATTTTCCGCGGGCATTAAAAAAAAACCTAAAATGACCAGTTATAAAGCAAATTTATGTAATAATGAAGCAAAAATTCTCTTATGAAATTATTTGCAATCCCAAAACACTGCGAAACATTGTGGTTATAAAATAAGCAGCATCAATATTCTTTTTGTCCCTCTTGAGCAGATTGATTTGCATAACTTATAAAGTGCAAAACATTTCACCAAACTATGGGTGAACGAGGCTTAGTAACTGAACAAGTGCCAAAGATCAAAGTAAAGATTTAAAGAAAGTGTACACAATTGACTGTATCCTCAGGATATTGTAAACGTTACTGCATACCATAGACTGTGTAAAAAGATGGATGAAGCTACCGTGATGTCACCCACTGGTTCGAAGATAAAGAGGTGAATCGAAGATCCGGGGAGGAACGTGGCTCTGGATCTGACCGTATCAGACGAGGACCAGAGGATAGCGACGCCCCAGAAGCATATTCTGGCTTTATACTTTATTCTAGTTTATATGGGACCATAATTCACGAAAATGAATGTCATGATATATCGAAGAAGACCTGAAACTTGCTCTAGCTAACATAAAATGATGTGAAAAATCATTATTTAAATTAAAAATCAAGTCGGAAAGCAGGATCATTTTCTCATAGACTTCTATTGCATTGAACTTCTTTCTGCAACCACTGATGTCGCCCTCTGCTGGCCATTAAATAGAATGCCATTCTACGGTACTTCCACATGGGCTTCTTTTTTCAAATCAGGGTGCTGCATCCATCTTTTTATATAGTTTATGCTGCATACAGCAGAAAAAAATCAGTTTCCGTAACCGGCAGCACCAGCTGTGAGTCTTAGATCCCGTTTATCTGACCGCAAAATCTAGCGGCCGGGATGAAAAATACATGTAAAATATAAAATTCTGCACCTCGCCCTATATTCCAGGGACTGCTTTGATTTCCGCGGAGGGTTTTGAAATCTGCGGTAAATTCCGCGATCGCGGAATCGCGGATTCCTGGGGGGACTAACTATCTCTGGGAAATCACTGAGAAATCTCTTGAAATATCAGAATGAGTAAGGTCAGTCGTCAAGCTGCACTTTTGAACTTCCTCAAAAAAGGAAAAGGAAAAAGACAACCAAAAAGAACAAAAACCCATGCATGAAACCAATTTTGAAGAAAAAAAAAAGTGAGGAGTTTCTTTAAATTTTTGTGTTGCGACTCAGCTGGAGTCGCTCCAGCGAAAACTGAATATTTTCATGTTGTTACACCAGTGATTGTTTACATGCCACATGGCATGCACAATTGTAAGGACTGATGTTTTAACTTTAATTTGGCTCAAGATGGGACCTGTGTAATACATACAAAATTAACAAGCATTCTGAGTACTGCTTAAGTAAGTGTCTCCCACCTGTGGACTCAGGCGTCAATGTAAACTTTTTTCTCAAGGACCATGCATGCTCCTAAAAAAATTTTTAGGAGCACAATTAAATTTTTAGGAGCATGAAATAAGTTTTGGGAGCACAAAATTAACAAAGTACTAAAAAAGGAACTTAAATATAAAAAAAATATCAAAAATCAAGATAAAGTCTTTATGTTTTAATTTAGGTAACAGCTTCAGTTTCAAGAACAAGGGGGAGGGGTGTGCCACTCGATCTGTTGCCCATGAGCAACTGGCCATGGGGGAGCAATCATCATCCCATTCAACGGGAGGGCAATCTGACATCTCAGGCCATTCCTTGTACATGCTCTATGATACCACCCTTAAAAAATTATAAAAATAAAAACCGAAAGCATGACGCATGGAATACAGTGTATGCAATCATCTGCGTTTCAGGTGAGAGCATGTTTTAAATTACGTTTCTCTCTTTAGCCGAATATGCTTTTGGAAGCTAACTGTCAGCCAACTGTGGACATCAAACCATGCCTTAGCTGACAATAGAAAACAGAAAAGGCGATCTAAAAGAGGTATTATTTATGGGTTAATTTTATGAATTTTGAATAGTCAGTGATCTTAACCAAGGCAGATAATGACGTGTATGCACCCGCTGGTATGTTATACAGCCACTACTTGTTTCCCTCGGACACGTTTGCAGTGGGAAGTAAACCATCGGGAAGCCATGGCAACCGACGCTGACGGCAGAGAATTTTTCTGCCGGCGAGTACAATTTCAGCGAATACCGATATGTGTGAATGAGGCTTGAGGCTTTAAGCTCTCAACATCGCATGGCCCAGCATTAAGCTTATTACGATAGCGCGAATCCTATTTCTGAAAACGGAGCTTCGAAACAACTCGCAACACAGCTTTATATATAAATTCAAGTCAAAGCGATACCTCCTTAGTGCTGTACGGAGTTTCTGTTATCGCATGTTTGCTTCCGGTAGAGTAAATTAATGCTGAATTATATTCGTTTTCAGACGTTAAGTTTACCAAAAATTATTAATTACGTTTTTGATATAATAAAGAAAGTTAGATCACGATTTGGTCGCACATGGTCAAAATTTTCAAGGCGCACGGGTGCGACCGGCAAAAAATTATTGATCGCAAAACTCAAATATGAGTCGCAAATGCGACCAAAACAGTCGCAACATTGAGGCCTGGGACTGTTTGATCTGTAAATGGTCACTCACATCGAGAAAAGTCTGAAATACTTTTGAGACGGAATTACAGACTGACAGACGGACGGACGGCGAGGAAACCTTGCTTTGAGGAGGGAAATAAAAATTTGGCTATGTATTGTGGGCTTGGCTTGAGATCGTAAGGTCCAGAGTTCAAGCCCCGGCCACGGCCTTCGCGGTGTGTTCTAGGGCAAAGCACTTTGCTCCCTCACTCCACCAAGGTGTATAACTGGGTACCAGCAAATAGGCAGGGAAACTTGTCTGAGAGCTGGGGGAGTACCTGCGATGGACTGGCATCCCATCCAGGGGGAGTAGAAATACTAGAAAAGTCGCTTCATGCCATGCAAACCGGGGTTAAGCACCGGCCCCATGGGCCACGAGGCTCGTACAGGCTTACGTATGTCTTGGTAGTCATAGGAGTCATTACCATTACTGACCATGAGATGGCAGCTATGCTTTATGTCCTACTCGTAAGCAGTTGCCTACTGCTTGTCTTGATAAGATAGTGCGGTAGCTAACTTTGTTTTATAAAACTCCACAGCGGTACGGAATAAACATGCAACCAACCTAAGTTTCTCCAATTATTTTAGAAACATTACATATTGCAAGTAATGACTGACGAACCATCCAGCTTCAGCGATATTCATCACCGAACTCAAAAATCGCTGCCACGGCTCTCACTGCTCTCAAACGGTGACAAAATGTCCAAACTATACACAAAAGAATTGTTATAACTTTGGTTCTAATTTATCCGATTAACTTCATTCTTGGCTAATGAAACATTTAATTGCATAGCTACATTACCTCTTAAAGTTGACCGTGCGATGTCATCTAGTGGGTCCATGGTGTTAGCTGAACTAGCTAGTTAGTTAGCTTGCCTCGACGTACTACAGCTCGTCTGGACTGGAAAAGGTAGCAGTACATTACGTTACATATTAAAACATGGAAAAGTTTTTAAAAAATGTGTGATATGCCGACCAAAAAAAAAACCAATTATTCAAATATCAAGAAAAACTTGCATAAAACTGACAGCGGCTTCCAGCCAGGTCAATTTGGTGAAAAACCTGAATGCTGCCCGAATCTTGAAAGAGGGAGGGACTGAGAAGCCCGCTGGCTCCCTGCACGCATGTCAGGAGAGCTTGGAGGCGAATGTATTGTTCATGTATTAATACCTCAGATAAGGTAAAAAGCGCAAACAGTTCCATGTGCAACCTTCCACTTTTTCGGCTTTATATTGACCAAAACGACTTTATTTGTGAAAGTGGGTTAGAATTTATAATTTAATATTAATATAGTGAATGCATTTGACTCTGAAAAAACTATTGGGTCACATAAACTCAATGCACAGTAGAAATCCTGACTTTCGTCTGGTGTGTGGCATCGATGGCTGTTATAGTGAGTACCGGGTGTACAACTCCTATTATTATCACATAAAACGAAGTCATGCACATCATCTTCTTCAAGTTGAAGGGGCAGAGGAGGGAGAATCTGATCTGTATGGCTCACCAGGAACAAGTGACAGGACAGCTACAAACAACCAGACTAATGTGGATAGCTCTCAGATGGTCTTTGCAGAACAGGAACATTCTTCAGAAATTGAAGAGGGCACAGACATCATCACAGGAATGGTATGATATTGTATTTTGTGTTCATGTCTTGTTTATTTTAATATAAAAATATTACCTTTATTACTCAGCAGCAATAAAATTTCTCACATAATTTTTCATGTGAACAGCCTAGGCATAAGGTACTCTGTTGATGTGTGTGTGTGTTACCAGCTTCTGAGCTCGTCCACTGAAAATCAGGTGAAACTAAAGTTTGCTATCGATGTAATGCCTTACTGCCTCGACTTAAAATTTGCCAGAATTTAGAAATAAGGCTTTGTTGTTATGATACGGCATGATTATTATGTCTCGATGCATTGCATGGGCAGAGCACACAGCGATTCGCTGCGCATTGGCTACGAATGGTTCTTATGATATGCTAATTGCTTACCTATTGAGATGTATGTATGCACCAAGGCATCGGCACCTACGGAGCTTTCATTTTTCCAGTTTCATTAAGATGTTTGATTTTAATCTGTTTCAGAGCAAATTTCAAGAGGATGAAGGGGGTCACATGAAAATTTTCCAGTTTAAACAAGCAACTGCATTTCTTTTTCAAGTCCGAGAAACCCATCGACTAACACATGGAATAATAAAAAATTCTCTAAATTGCGCAAAATGTCATTTTCTGTAGCAGGCATGAAGGCCTGTTTGCAGGGTTCCTACAAGTTTCTTCAAGTCAAATTCAAGGCTTTTTCAAGACTTTTTAAGACCATTTATCCACAAATTTAAGACCTTTATCGCAGTTCACCAGAATTCACCGGGAAACAAACATCTTTTAAGTTGTGTGTACTGGTTTCTCGGAAAAATGTGAAAATGTGCAAAGGATGATGTACAGAGTACTCACCGAACACCACCACAATACAAAATCATGTAACGTTCAGAAGACAATGCTTAATTAAGGGATTGTTATTTATTTTCGGGGTCACTGGAGGATGTCCTTTTGTGTGATAACTTGTCACCTTGCTGAATTAATTTTTGTCTCTAAGTTCTGTCTAAGTTGATGTTCACAGATTCTGGATATTGGGCGTCACTGACAATACATTGCATAGGCTTCACTTACAATTCTGTGAATGAAAACACATTTACCAGTTTACCATTAACAGATATATTTATTAAAATTATTAACAACAGTTATTAACAACAGTGACTTATCACAAGAGCTATGCCTTTTCACCCATTTCTGCCTAAAGCACCATCAAAAAAAAACACTTGCTAAATGCCTGAACCATTATTGGGCAATAGGTACTTCAAGTCTATAGGGTCATTTCACGTGACCCTATTGTATATCTCAACTTCTGAAGCATATTAACACAAAAAAACCCCTCAATTTGCACTTAAACTTGTTGTACTGTTAAACTGTAACATACCAATATATTTAATGAACAATCTCAAATCTTATGAGCATGAATGCAGTGTACCCACTACTCAGGCAGACACACATACACAGGCAGTCAATTTCTTAGTTCTGCAGTCTTGGCAGCGATACACTCATCCAGGACAGCCAGTTCTGCCAACTTCTCTTTGTGGCCTCTTCGCAATATGTTGGACCTGGCAATCAAAGTGGCCATCTTGCTCCCTGCCTTCGCCTCTGCCTCCTCAGCCAGCCTGTCTGCATCTCTAGCCAAACCCTCGCACACCTCCTGTACCTGTCTCCTCTTCAGTTTTAGTTCGTGCAAGTTGTCCTCTGCCTCTTTCCTTTTAAGTGCTGCATCTTTGGCCTCCCTCTCCTTTCGTTGACTCTCAAGGTGGAAACGATATCTGGTGCGTGCTTTAGCCACATTCTCCAGTAACTGCTTACTGAGTGGAACCTGGGCATAGGGTTAGGGAAAAGAGAATCAGTGACAAACTTACTTGCAAATTCAAGAGATTAATTACCGGTAACTAAGTGACCAGGCCAACTCCTCCCCAAGACAAAGAAAGGTCACACTAATATTTTGTATGACTGCTTTGCACAGTATACAAGCTCTACCATCAAGAATACAAGATATTGGTGAAAACTGGATGGAAATAATCCAAACATTGCAAAGGTTTTATTGAAGCAACACAACACCAAATGTGTACATCCTAAACCAAAGATAAAGGTGGTGCAACAACTATAGCGTGTGATTTTTTTAGCCAGGCTGTGTATTTTCATTTAACATTTTTCAGTAAATGTCTTAGTGTGTGCAGGGGTCATCTCACCTGCGTAACACCTCCGTACTGAGAAATGAAATCGCACACCAGCCTCCTTGTCACTACTGTGTCCTCGTGCAGGTTGTCCGACTCCACCTCTTTATTCACGGAGAATCCCCGCTCAACTGTGGCTTGGCCGTGAGAGAGGACAAGGAGCTTTCTGCAAAATCCCCACAGTTCTGCATATGGCTCCATCGCATGGCTGAGAAAGACATCCAGCCTCTGCTTCATGGGTGTAAACGCCAGGAAGTCCTCACTACGGCTCTCCGTGGACAACACACAGTCGAATTGTTGAAGTATGACATCTCCTATGACAAAACAGATGAAGAAAAAGGGAGAAAAAAACAGAGACCTTATCTGTAACCTATTGTGTCTCTCACTTATTCCTACCAGCAGAAGTGTCAGGCAGCTGCTTGTCCTCAAGAAATCTCTGAACGAGCCCTTTCATTTCCTCCCTGCTCTGATCTGGGTGCCTAAACATCCTTACAGGATCCAAGCACATCATCTGCCTGACCGTCCGGTATTTCAGTGGGCTCTTGTCCTGCACTTTTTGGATTATGTTGCAAAAAGCCAGAATGCACTCCCTCCCTTGAATTCTTGGATCCTGAGCTCTGCCCCTCTGACACTCTAGAGAAGAAAATAGTCATGAAAAAATATCAATGACTTCAAAACATGCCTTCGGTGATGCAACCTACACACGTATTCTTTTTAAATGTCACACAACCTTGAGGACGGACTCGGCACCTAGGCCAATGTTGATTTTTTGCGGGCTGAGCTGTATGGCCTTATCAGTCACGTCCAGTCTGGTGAGCTGCAGTGGAGTAAGGTCCTGAAGGACTTCTCCTTTCACAAACCTCCGCAGAAGACTCTGTCAAGAATCAACACACAAAAAATGTCTAGTGCAGCATATTAATCGCTACCACCAAATGTCCAATTATAATGCAACATCTGTATACCATTAAATATTTATATCCCATTACAAACCCAATATACAAACAAAATATATCAGTTGAAACTAATCACTTGTGCATATTAGAGGTGGCAGAGTACAGAAGATGAACTTACTACCATCATCAATTCGGCCAAGTCCTTGGAGAAAAAGGGAAGAACTGGCTCATCTGTCTGGTACTTTGTCATTATAGGCGAGAAGGTCCTTGCCAGTGATGCGTAGAAATGCAGTTTGGCCAAGATGAGTGGATCCTTCACAGCAGCTGTGAGGGTGTCGAAAGACGCTGAGACACAGAGCCAGACAAACAGTCAGACAAAGAGGCAAGATACACAGCATTCAAAAGGTATAGCCAGGGCCCTAAATTAACATTTTCCAAAAAAAATGGCTAGTTAATCTTACAAGTCAAACATATACTCACTAATGGATCAAAGTGAGTAAGTTCATCTTTTCTAGCAGCCAAATGGAAATTTCACCAGCATTTGGCCGGTTGGCTGGTGTTAGTTTAGATCCCTGACTACAACACATTAAGGTCACATCTCCAGGGCATCAGTCTTGTTCTCAGCATTTCAGGACCTACCTGTTCCAGGGTTGGAGACTTTCTTCGTCTTAACAGCTTCTAAGTAAAGCAGAAGTGACGGCCAGACTTCGAGAGCTCTCTCTATGACTGGAAGGTTCTCAACCCAGCGATGAGCACAAAAGGGCAGCGGGAAAACATTGGACCTGGTGACTGTGACATAATCCTCCCTCCTGGCTGGCACATTGTGGAATAATGTGTGTATTGATCTCAGCAACTTATCCACCTGCCATGCACCAAACCCACACTTGAAGGAATTATGGAGGGTGTGTAGGCCACAGCTCCCCACACAGATGAGTTGGACACCTGAAGAGGACATTTACAACCCATATATCAGTAACCAAAATCACTGTAGCAATGTTCTGTCACTTTATTATTAAATGTGTATTTAAAAGTGCATGACTGTGCATGCAAAATGGTACAATTCCATGACTAGAAAAAGCTTTACTGAAATTCTCTGATATTCCAGAAATTCCATCTGGATTACCCACACAAGATGCTGTATACCAGAGTAATGAGATAAAGAGTATTTCCATCCGATGCAATGTCATCTTGCCAATAAAAATGATTGTGTCTTACAGTGTATGCAAACAAGAAGTTCAATCTGTTCATTTGTTAATGTGTAAATATTACTTATTACAAGTGTTAGTCTATTCATGGCAAGTACACATCACCTGTAACAGTAGGTTATTCTTATCCCCTTACCTCCATACTGCTCTCCTTGATCTTTCTGGAAAAGTTCAAACAGTTTCCAGTTAACACTGGGCCCGTCCATTGAGATGGACACCAAGTTTTTGAGGTCCAGTTTGTCCGTACATTCCTGAGATAAAATACAATTTTGTTTGATTACATTATTCAAGACAGGGGAATTGTTCAAGTGCACATATGATTAATTACATACTGTAATTTGTCCTAGTGTTGCTGCATGATAAATGTAGTTTATCAATATAAATTGAGAAACATGTAAAAGCACATGCATAATAATAATAATAATAATAATAATAATAGTTTGTGCTTACTTTCAAGTGTGAAAGGAGGTCTTTGGCGGTGGAATGACCCATGAACTGGGAACCAAAATATCTGGACCTAACCTGTCCTTCTTCCCAAAACCGCACATGGACGTCCAGCTGCTTTGTTTTGGTTGTGACGTTCATGCTCTCGTCAAACATCAAAACGAACGGCGATTGGTTGATTTTCGACACCAGCTCGTCCTTGATGTGAATAGCCAGCCCAAACTTGGCAATGTAGGCAGTTTTGTCCGCACCGCACCTGAAGCTCCGGGCAATTTCAGAGTCGGGGAACATTAATTTGAATAGCTCAGACACACCATCATTGCCATTGTAGGACTGATGTTGCGCTACTGTATGTAGCGTCCACAACGCCTCGGCCTTCATGGTTGGTGTTGAACCGAGTGTCGTTCGCAGATCTACTCTGGGAACTACAGTAGTACTAGCGGCAACAGACGGGGCATCATTAGCAGTGCTAGGTTGTTGTTGGCTAGTACTAGGTGCCCTAAACACAGATGACACAGACGGAGTTTGCCGTTTGTAGTTGATACACGACATGTGTTTCGACGACTTCGCGTGGGACTCCAGCGCCTTGACGCCCATTGTGCCCAATTTAAACGTCCGCTTACAAAGTGAACAAAACGCTGCGAATTCGTCACCATTCACTTCTTTCACCCATTCACGAAATGAATTATGGTGTAGCCATGCCTGGCTAAACCTACATTTGCCCATTTTAGCCTTCGTTCACCTCACCTGACTTTCCGATTTTTCTTCTATCGCCATAAACTATTAACCTAGCAGCAGCTACCTCATGGTATGTGTTCATAGAATTAACCTCGGTGTGTGCGCGCCCGATGGTTCCGCCCACAACTCCAGTTCCACCATTTACTTGGCCACTCGTACAATGTTTACTAAAACAATTTAAGATCATAAAAATAACGACTGTTGAGTAACGAACAATGCAAAAATGACAATTTATATTCGGTATCCAAATTTAAGACCTACACATGAAAATTCAAGGCTTTTCAAGGCTTTTTAAGGTATTATTTCCAAATTCTCGAATTCAATGCCTTCAAGGCTTTTTAAGACCCCGCGGGAACCCTGTGTTTGTGGCAGTCACTGTTTGTTCAGTGGGTGTGTAACCAGGTGGTTTTTACTACAACCTTAATTCCGGAATAGTTGGGACAAAGTGTAAATGGCGAATTAAATCAAAACACAATGCCCAGAACTTTCTACCTTAAATGTTGTGAGCGGTGTATTTCTCCCTGTAACATACAGAATGTTGTTGGAGGTTCATAAAGTGCTGTTCTTTGTCTGTCTTGTCTTTTTCCCCCAACACAGAGGGCTGTTAACCAGGTGGTGAATGGAGTCCAGCAATATTGGGCTGTATTATTGGACCATCTGAAAAATCAGATGATTAATATGATCGAGAGACATTCAGGGGACCTAGATCAACTGAAGAATGATGCCATAGGAATATTTGACCAGTTTTTTGACCCTTTCAATCAAATGGCCACAACCCACTTGCAAAACAGGACAATCACAGAACTGTTTAGACCTGTTGAACCGGAGATAGTCACTTTAAAACATACAGTATGTTATGAGAAAAGTGGAAACTCCAGAGCACTTACAATGAAAAACAAATGCTTTTATTATGTACCATTGTTAAAAAGTTTAGAGCAGCTGCTGCTACATCCAGGAATTGTTAAAATGATTGAAGAGGGGCCACTTCCATGCAAGGATGGATTTTTTCATGATTTTAGTGATGGAGATGTGCAATCCTATTGGATCTAGGGAAAATAAAAACAAATTGTTATTGATTTATTACACCTTAGGTGTCATGATTATGGGTTTTGATCATGTTTTGTGTTTATGATTATTGTCTTTTATTTGTTCTTTTTGGATTTTGTAATATTCCGGTTTTTGGTTCATTCCATGTTTCAGTTCCATTGCACTTGTCTCCCCTGTCTTGTGATCTAGTTGGTTTAGTCCGTCTTCCCTGTCTGCGTGCTCACTGACTTCGGGTGATTTAAATGAAGTCCGGTGTTTAAAAATATTCCTTCGTATCTCGTTTTCTTTCTTTGACCTTCTGTTCTAATTATTAACAAGACTAACATTTGTATTTTGTATTATAGTCTACTAACACAACTAACCATGTATATATTCGATTACTAAATTACTAATGAGCACTCTAGTTTAAGTTGTAAAGCTGCACCGCTACTAATAGACTAATTCCCTCTTCGCAATCGCCCTGTTGTATTCTCCGCCCCTTTGCTTTCCACCGTCCTCTCCCTATGTTCAGCGAGAATCTCTCGCACGTGCTTAATTACTTTCCTGCTCTGGTTATCTGTGCACGTAGAACTCCCGGACCGGAGCTGTTTAAATGTCATAGGCTGTCTGTGTGATTCCCGTTCGTATTTTGTCTCTCGCCAATTTTCGTGGTAGGGGTTTCCTTCATGTGATTCTCCCGATGTAATTAGCCTCATTCCCCACAGCTGATCTCTGTATAGCATGTGACCATTCCTGTGTGTATATTAGGAGTCTTTTCACTCACAGCTCTTGTCAGAACGTTGATCAATTTTCATTGTGCCGAGCTCCCTGTACGCCTGTGATTATTGGTTTTCTTCTACTGGATAGTCCGACTCTGATTCTTGCCATTGCCCTTTTTGTACTGTTTTGCCTTTCTGGATTTTGACCTGTTTTTGTATGACCAAGAGTACTGTGTTTGGATGCCCTGTGTATGACCATTGGCTTTGCCCATCGACTACGACTTTTTGCCTCTCGTTTTTGTACCTCCGCCCATCTGACTTACTGGTTCTGACCCCTGCCTGTCTAGTGGATACTGTTTTTGGATTTCGTATTGTGGCTTGGCAAGTTCTGTGTTTTTTGGCTTGACCCTGTAATGTGAATATAGGCCACTAGATGGCAGTATTTACCTTTTTTTTGTTAAGCTCAGACTGGAGTCATGTTTAGACATGTCCTGAACATGTCTGGGGCAAGTCTCAGAAAGTTATAAAAAAGAGGTCTAAATGTGGGTGGGGTCTGAAAGAGAGTATATAAGGAAAAGAATTGAGACAGTAAAGTAGTAGGAGAAATTGCAAGAAGATGACCAGACCTGCCATTCTGTTCAAGACCTGTGACGTTTCTTTTGTGGATTTCTTTGCCCATGTTTGAGCACTTTCTTCATCCAGGACATCACCAAGCCACCCCACTAAAAAGGGACTGTAATTATTTCTGTTTTTTCTTATTTATCAATCTTGGTCTTTAGTTGTAGGTTGTTATTAGTCTTTGTCTTTGTTAAAAATTAAATGTGTTTTAGTTGTTAAAACTGTGTTTGTCATCCCTTGCTGTTGCTGTTGTGTGATAAATGTAATAACAAATTGGGGCCATAACAAATTGGGGGCTCAAGGTCCGGGATAGACCATTGTGTGAGTAATTTATTGAAAATCTAACATTCCAAATTGTGAAATTGTTTTTGGGAATTTTCCTAGATATATATTGACAACAGCAATGGATGATTTCTTGGCATCACCAACCGTAGGGGTTTTGAAGTCTTTTAAAAAGACAGAACTGCTAGAAATTTGCAGACAGTTGGAGCTGACAGAGGTAAAACCAGCCATGCGAAAAGCAAGACTGGCTAGAGAGATAGTTGAATATTACATTGATGAAAATGTGTTTGCACCAGGAGATCTGGAACAGTTTCCAGTGGAAAATCCAAATATAGAAATGGAACTTAAATTAAAAATGCTAGAGATTGAAAGGGAGGAAAGAGAAAAAGAAAGGGAGGAAAAAGAGAAAGAAAGGGAAGAAAGAGAAAAAGGAGGAAAAAGAGAAACAAAAGCAGTTTGAGTTAGAAAAATTAGCAAGAGAAGAAAAACAAAGAGAATTTGAGAGAGAGAAAGAGGAAAGAGCAGAAAGAGAGAGACAGAGACAGAGAGATTTTGAATTAGAGAAATTCGATAGAGAAGAAAGACTCCAAATGGAGAAACTAAAAATAAAAATTCAAACTGAAAATAAATTTCGGGCTAGCCAGGAGGTAAAACTGGTGCCTCCATTTTCGGAAAAGGATGTTGACAACTATTTCCAGTGTTTTGAAAAGGTAGCAAAGAGTTGCCAGTGGCCAAAGGAACACTGGCCTCTGATGTTGCAAGCTCAACAAGCCTATTCGGCTTTGTCTGCAGATGATTCCTCTGATTATGAGGTTGTCAAAAAGGTTATTTTGAGAGCTTATGAGTTGGTTCCAGAGGCTTACCGACAGAAATTCAGAGGTCTGAAGAAATCTGAAAATCAGACTTATGTTGAATTTGCTAATGAGAAGCAGGTTTGCTTTGAGCGCTGGTGTACTTCTATGGAGGTCAAGGATGATTTCAACTCACTAAAAGAGATGGTGTTAGTTGAAGAATTCAAGAACTGTGTTAAGGATGATGTTAAGACCTACCTTAATGAGAAGCAAGCACTGAACTTGCAATCAGCTGCCAAATTTGCAGATGAATATGTTCTCACTCATAAGTCCAAATTTCAGTCTAGCAGTAACAATAAATGGTCCCAATTTCAGAAAAAGGGTTACGGTGATACCCAAGATTCCTCACCCAAAGACAAAGACAAATCTGGTGATGGTGCTCAGAAATCCAGTAACAGGTCTGATCAAAGTGTGAAAGCTGACAGTGACAAAAGTGGTCTAGTTTGCAGTTATTGCAAGAAATCTGGTCATGTTACAACTAACTGTTGGTTCCTTAAAGCTAAGAAAGAAAAAGAAAAGGATACCAAACCAAATGCCTTTGTGAAAACAAGGTTAGAAACCCCTGTAGTAGATAACCAATCTGCTAAATTGCCTGCTTCTTGTGGGGCTAAAAAGCCTAATACAGCTGACTTTGTGAGGGAGGAATTTCTTCCATTTGTGTCAGAGGGATTTGTGGCTCTGAATGAGCATACTACTCCTGTCCCCATATATATCCTAAGGGATACCGGAGCTTCTCAGTCACTTTTGTTGATGGACTCCTTGGAGTTACGTGATGAGACCGCTTCAGGGGATTTCATACTTGTACAAGGTATTGAAGGGAGGACTGTATCTGTACCCCTGCGCTCTATATTCTTGAAGTCAGATTTAGTTACAGGACAGGTAAAGGTGGGACTTATGTCAAGTCTACCTATAAAGGGTGTTTCTCTGTTGCAAGGCAATGACCTGGCTGGGGGCAAAGTAGTTCCCCCTGTACATCTTACTTCACAGCCGAGCACTGAAGATGGGGATGAGGACCCATCTCTGTATCCTTCTTGCGCAGTGACTCGTGCTATGGCCAAGAAGGCTAAAGAAGAAGATGATGTGGTGCCGTCCAGTACATTGAATAGTCAGGACTCAGGTGGTTCGCCTCATGACTCTGATTGGCCTACTATGGTTTCTCCGTTTGAGGACTTATCAGATACTTTTATCAGTTCTCTATTCAGCCAGCCGGATGGGTCTGGTGATTCTGATGTGTCTGGAGACTTGTCTCTATCCAGAAAGCGGTTGATTGAGGAGCAAACTAATGATCCTGAAATTTGTGCACTAAAGAGGAGAGCCCTTCCTGAAAAAGAAATAGATGCAGTTCCAGTTGGGTATTATCTCAAGGATGGTGTGTTGATGCGGAAGTGGCGCCCTCCTGATATCCCTGCTAATGCAGATTGGGCAGTGGTCAGGCAAATTGTTGTTCCGAAGGTCTATAGGAATGAGATCTTAACAATGGCTCATAGTTTACCTTTAGGAGGTCATCTTGGTGTTAACAAGACTGTTGATAAGATCATGAAACACTTCTTTTGGCCTGGGCTTCGGAAAGACGTTTCCAACTTTTGCAAAACCTGTCACACTTGTCAGGTAGTTGGAAAACACCAGTTAGACCCACCTGTAGCTCCATTGCAGCCTATCCCAGCATTTGGGGAGCCATTCTCTAGGGTCATTGTTGATTGCGTTGGTCCATTACCCAAGACTAGATCTGGAAATCAGTACTTGTTGACAATCATGTGTGCATCTACCAGATTCCCCGAAGCCATACCTCTACGTAACATCAAGGCAACTGCGATCTCGAAGGCTTTGATAAAGTTCTTCACGTTGTTTGGTCTTCCCAGGGAAATTCAGTCAGACCAAGGTAGCAATTTCACTTCAGGATTGTTTCAGCAGGTTGTGTATGAACTAGGTGCAAAACAGATTCTTTCTAGTGCCTATCATCCAGAAAGTCAGGGTGCCTTAGAGCGGTTTCATTCCACTCTCAAGACAATGATGAGGACTTATTGTTATGACCATGAGAAAGACTGGGATGAAGGGGTTCATTTGCTGTTGTTTGCAGCTAGAGAAGCAGTGCAGGAGTCTACTGGATTCAGTCCATTTGAGCTAGTGTTTGGTCATGAAGTGAGAGGACCTTTGCTATTATTGAGTGAACAATGGCAAGAGGAAGAGCCGCAAATCAGTCTGTTAGACTATGATAGCAAGTTCAAGGAAAGATTGCGTGCAGCTTGTGACCTTGCCAAAGAGAACTTGAAATCAAGTCAGGGAAAAATGAAAACTTGGTATGATCATAAGGCTAGAAGCCGTGAGTTTAAACCAGGAGACAAGGTCCTTGTGTTGTTTCCCTTGCAGTCCAATCCATTGCAGGCTAGATTTCATGGTCCTTATGAAATTCTGACAAAACCTAATGATCTCAATTACATTGTGAAGACTCCAGATAGGAGAAAACCAAAACAATTGTGTCATATTAACATGCTAAAGCCTTATCATGACAGAAATGCTAGGGTTGCAGCTGTCACTTCAGATTCTCCAATGGTCGAAACGTGTGAAGATGAGGGGGAGTTTCAAGATGATGAACCAAGAATTAAAGCTGAAGTTCTTTCATGTAAATTGTCAAACACTGAAGTGTTGCAAAATCTTGATGTAAAACTCCAGCACTTAGAACCCTCACAGAGAGATCAGTTTGAAAGGTTGATCAAGAAAAATGAGGATTTGTTTCCTGATGTTCCAAAGAGAGTTACTATAGCCTCTCATGATGTAGATGTTGGTGATGCCAAACCAATAAAACAGCATCCATACCGGATGAATCCTGAAAAGAGAAAGATTGCTGAGAAAGAGGTTGAGTACATGTTAAAACATGATATTATCAGACCCTCCAACTCCGATTGGAGTTCACCCTGTGTGCTAGTTCCAAAACCTGATGGAAGTACTAGATTCTGTACAGATTATCGCAAAGTCAATGCTGTAACTAGAACTGATGTGTTTCCAATACCTAGGATTGATGATTGTATTGATAGTATAGGGCAAGCAAAGTTTCTGACCAAGATTGATTTATTGAAGGGTTATTGGTGTGTGCCTTTAACTGAGAGGGCCAAGAGCATCTCTGCTTTTGCCACACCATCTGGATTGTACCAGTATGAAGTCCTACCCTTTGGCATGAAAAATGCCCCAGCCACGTTCCAAAGGATGATACAGTCTACAATCGCCGGATTGCCACACACGGGTGCATACATCGATGACCTGATCACATGGAGTGACTCCTGGGAAGAACATCTAAAAGATGTAGAGACGTTGTTCCAGCGCCTGACCCAGGCTAACCTGACTGTTAACCTGAACAAGAGTGACTTTGGTTGTGCTACTGTCACCTATCTTGGCTACGACATAGGCCAGGGTAAGGTGGCACCCATAAATGCTAAAGTCCAAGCCATCATGGACTTTCCAGTTCCTGACAACAAAAAAGCTTTGCGCCGCTTCCTTGGAATGATCGGGTACTACCGCAAGTTCTGCAAGAACTTTGCTGAGATTGCTCTCAGTCTAACTAACCAACTGAAGAAAGGCATAAAGTTCACCTGGGATGATGCATGCCAGAGAGCCTTCAATCGCCTGAAGTCTCTGCTGTGTCACTTCCCCGTGCTCAAATCTCCTGACTTCAACAAACCGTTCTCCATCGCGGTCGATGCTAGCGACCAAGCTTGTGGATCTGTGCTCCTACAGAGAAGTGACTCTGATGACATTGAGCATCCCGTGGCATACTTCTCCAGGAAGTTCAATCGCCACCAAAGGAACTATTCCACAATAGAGAAGGAACTGTTGGCTCTGGTCCTTTCTTTACAACACTTTGAGGTTTATGTTTGTACAGGACAAAAGCCAATGATTGTGTACACTGACCACAATCCGTTAATGTTTTTGAGTAAGATGAAAAACAAGAATCGGAGATTGTTGAATTGGAGTTTGATTTTACAGGAGTTTGACTTGGAAATTAAGCATGTGAAGGGTACAGACAATGTAATTGCTGATTGCTTATCCCGTGTTTGAATGTGTATATATATATCATGTGTTTGAATATTGTATGATATGTATATGTTGACAAGTGTTCACTTAATCATTTTGTATTGAAAAGAAAAATTTTGCCTTTATGAGTCAAAATTTTTCCCTTTTGGAATGGAGGTGTAATGTGAATATAGGCCACTAGATGGCAGTATTTACCTTTTTTTTGTTAAGCTCAGACTGGAGTCATGTTTAGACATGTCCTGAACATGTCTGGGGCAAGTCTCAGAAAGTTATAAAAAAGAGGTCTAAATGTGGGTGGGGTCTGAAAGAGAGTATATAAGGAAAAGAATTGAGACAGTAAAGTAGTAGGAGAAATTGCAAGAAGATGACCAGACCTGCCATTCTGTTCAAGACCTGTGACGTTTCTTTTGTGGATTTCTTTGCCCATGTTTGAGCACTTTCTTCATCCAGGACATCACCAAGCCACCCCACTAAAAAGGGACTGTAATTATTTCTGTTTTTTCTTATTTATCAATCTTGGTCTTTAGTTGTAGGTTGTTATTAGTCTTTGTCTTTGTTAAAAATTAAATGTGTTTTAGTTGTTAAAACTGTGTTTGTCATCCCTTGCTGTTGCTGTTGTGTTATAAATGTAATAACAAATTGGGGCCATAACAACCCGGACTACTATAAAGGCATACGTTTTTGGGATTACGATCTCTTGCGAGTGGTTCCTGAACGATACCTCACAGTAAGTTCTGACCACTATGGAACCAGCGAGAGATTCATTGTCACAAGCAGCCGTGAAATGTCGGGAAGCTGTTCTGCCGAGTCAGCAGCATCTGCAGGCTATGTCCCACCAGATGGCGGATCTGACCTTACAGCTTGTCTCAGTGTCCCAACCACCAGCTGCTTCTGCGTCTGCACCACCAGTGACTCCTCCAGTGACCCACCACGAGCCTCGTCTACCACCCCCAGAGAGGTATGATGGAGAACCAGGTACATGTCAGGCTTTTCTCACCCAGTGTCGACTGATCTTCAGCCTCCAGCCTAACACCTTTCCCACTGAGCAGTCCAAGGTGGCGTACATCATCACGCAACTCACAGGTAAAGCCAAGCAGTGGGCGACAGAGGCCTGGGAGGCCATGTGTGCAGTCCTCTTCATCACTGGAGGAAGAGATGAGGCGCGTGTTCGACAGAACCAGGCACGGTCATGAGACAGGACGGGATATTCTGCGCATCCGCCAAGGTAACAGATCTGTTTCTGATTTTGCCATTACTTTCCAGACTTTGGCTGCCAATACCGGATGGCAGAGACTAGCACTCTACGACACCTTCCTGAATGGTCTGTCAGACCGCATTAAGGACGAGCTGCTGACCCGTGACCTGCCCGAAGACTTAGATCGCCTGATTGACCTCGCCATACGAGTGGACACGCGTCTGGAGGAGCGGCAACGTTTCATTCGCCAACCCCGGTCTACCCCTGAAATTTCCACCGTCTTTCCTGTGAGACGACCTTCCCCTTCCAGAACCACCGCGTCCAAACCGACCTCCGAGAGGGGACCCATACAGGTGGGCCGCACTTGCCTCTCCACTGAGGAAAGGGATCGGAGGAAGACTGAAGGCGCCTGCTTTTACTGTGGTCAAGCAGGGCATTTAGTTTCTGAATGCCCGATTAAAAGGCAACGCCCATTAGTGAGGAGAGGAGCACTGGTGGGTGCTATTCCTCTTGAATCCTCCTCAAGACAACGCACGTGCCTACCGATTTCATTGGAGTGGAGGGGTGGGGCCAGAAAGACCATGGCCCTGGTGGATTCTGGAGCGGAGGCTAATTTTATTGACGCCAGATCCGCCCATGAATGGGGGATTCCTGCGGAGGAAGTGATGCGCCGTCGTGTGGCTAACTCCCTCAGCGTCCAGAAGATCGGCCACATCACCCATTCTACCACTTCACTCAAACTTCAAGTATCAGGTAACCATCTGGAGAACATTAAGTTTAATCTCATTGATTCACCCCATTCACCTGTTGTTCTCGGCCATCCGTGGATGGCAAAACATAGTCCTGTTATTGACTGGGGAAAGCACGAGATAAAGGGCTGGAGCCCGTCATGCCACAAAACTTGTCTTACTAAAGCTTATGCTCATGTCCCTGTTTTTCCTGTCGAGGAAATTCCTTGTCTTGACCATGTACCAAGTGAATACCATGATCTAAAAGAAGTATTTAGTAAATCTCGTGCCACCTGTTTACCCCCTCATAGACCCTATGACTGTGCTATTGATCTCAAGCCAGGTACCATGCCCCCTAGGGGGCGTTTGTTTTCACTCTCGCGTTCGGAGACCCAAGCCATGGAAAGATATATGGAGGAGTCCTTAGCGGCTGGAATCATTCGACCCTCATCGTCACCGGCAGGGGCCGGTTTCTTCTTCGTGGGTAAGAAAGACGGATCACTACGCCCATGTATTGATTATCGTGCCCTTAATGACATCACTGTCAAGAATCGATACCCCCTCCCTCTCATGTCTACTGCCTTTGAGCTTCTTCAGGGAGCCAAGATTTTTACTACGTTAGACCTGCGTAACGCCTACCATCTGGTCCGCATTAGGGAGGGGGATGAGTGGAAAACAGCATTCAACACCCCCACTGGGCACTGGGAGTATTTGGTCATGCCTTTCGGGCTTACCAACGCACCGGCCGTCTTCCAGAACCTTGTCAATGATGTTCTCAGAGACATGCTTAGCCGTTCCGTCTTCGTATATTTGGATGACATTTTGATTTTTTCCAAGAGTGAGGAGGAGCACATTAATCATGTTCGCCAAGTCCTCAAGCGCCTCCTGGAGAATCGACTATTTGTCAAGGCAGAAAAGTGCGAATTCTCCGTGACCACCACCACCTTCCTGGGCTTCATCATCGACACTGGGAACATCAGCATGGACCCTGCCAAGGTAAACGCGGTCACGGAGTGGCCTCAACCTACTGATCGTAAGTCTCTCCAACGATTCCAGGGCTTCGCTAATTTCTTCAATTCATTGTTGAAGTGGATGCCTCTGACATAGGGGTGGGGGCAGTATCATCCCAGAGACTCACCACTGACAATAAAATTCACCCTTGTGCCTTTTTCTCACACCGTCTCAATTCCGCAGAACGGAACTACGACATCGGCAATCGGGAACTACTGGCCGTTAGGATGGCCCTGGAGGAGTGGAGACACTGGCTGGAGGGCGCTCAACTTCCATTCGTGGTATGGACTGACCATAAGAACCTCGAGAACCTCCAGTCAGCGAAGCGACTTAACCCTCGTCAAGCCAGGTGGGCCCTGTTCTTTTTAAGATTCAACTTTCACATTGCGTACCGTCCAGGATCCAAGAACGTTAAGCCTGATGCACTATCCCGTAGGTTTGAGTCACCCTCCAAGGAGACCTCTCCTGACACCATTCTGCCAAAAGAACAGTTCATTAATGCCATTACTTTGAAAATCGAACAACAAGTTAAGGAAGCACTCGGCGACTCTTCTGGCCCCAGTGACTGTCCTACTCACTGTTTATATGTGCCCCCTCAAATAAGGTCTAAGGTGCTAGAGTGGGGACATGCGTCTAATCTGTCCTGTCAGCCCGGTATTCAGAGAACCCACAGTTTTATTTTAAGACATTTCTGGTGGCCTGAGATTCGTAAAGATGTTCATGATTTTGTTTCTGCCTGCTCAGTCTGTGCCCAAGCCAAAGATTCCCATCAACCCCCACAAGGCCTATTACAACCACTACCCACACCTCACCGCCCTTAGTCACACATTTCCCTAGATTTTATCACTGGTCTTCCCTCATCCAACCACCACGATACCATCCTCACCATTGTTGATCGTTTTTCTAAGGCCGTTCACTTTGTTCCCCTAACCAAATTGCCCTCCGCTTCTGAGACTGCCACACTATTAATCCAACATGTCATCCGCCTACACGGTATTCTCACAGACATAGTCACCGATAGGGGCCCCCAGTTCACTGCACGATTTTGGAAAAGTTTTTGTAATGCACTAGGCACCTCAGTTAGTCTATCATCCACAGTCTAATGGCCAGACTGAGCGGGCTAACCAGTGTATCGAAACTGCACTTAGATGTATCTGTGCTAGGAACCCTGCCTCATGGAGCCAACTGTTACCTTGGGCGGAGTACGCCATTTACTGTCATACATCCTCTTCCACTAACCTATCGCCTTTCGAATGCTGTATGGGATATCAGCCACCCCTGTTCCCTAGTCAAGAAGAGTGCTGTCAGCTTGAGCCTTCATCCAACGTTGTCACCGCACCTGGAGGACCACTCGTCAGGCTCTACTCAAGTCTAAGGGCAGGATGAAGGAGCTGGCGGACCGCAGGCGTACTCCGGCCCCCGTCTACCGTCTACCATCCACCTCAAATTCCCCCAGAGCAGCCGCCACCCCTGCAGAGCCTAAAAAGAGTCCCGAGGACATTGATCTGGAGTTGCTGGAGGAACAAAAGAAACAGTTTGCAGCCATTCAGACAATTGCACGGGAGATGCGAGCGGCGTCATCGTTGGCACAGGCGGCAAGGCGCGATACTCAGGCCATTGCCACACACTGGAGACAGATGGTCAGCGCAGTATCTGCCCTGACGATGGCCGTCAATTCTGTGGCAAGAGGGCTACGGGAAGGGATGCAGGCAATGATTTAACAGGCAAACAACGGAACCTGCTCTTCAGGATTCCGAAGGTGCGCTCCACAATATTCCGTGTACGGATATGGGCCTCGTTGTATCTTATTTCTCCGGCAGTGGTCGGGTTGAGAACAGGTGTCAGGAGGAAGGGGTGTAGGGGGTATGCACTGTCACCTTAAAAAACATATGAATCAATGTGAAACATGCTCTTGTTTTTAATGAAATAAATTTCTCTGAGGATTTTACAAATTGATTCACCTACAAGCCAGGCATCTCCAAACTCGCCGTCTCGCAACTTGGAAAACAGAGAACTGTTTCTCCGAATAAAAGAATCATGTACTGACCCGGGATATTTTGCCACAACGTAGGAAATGATGCCTTTGGCGTCACAAAGGCACTGCACATTCAATGAAGGCGTGTGTTTGCGATTTCTGTACACGTGCTCAATGTCTGCAGGGGGCTCAAGCTGCACATGGGTGCAGTCAATCGCCCCTATAACTCTAGGAAATCCAGCTACTGCAAAAAAACCTTTTTTGGTCTCATTCAATAAGTGCCGAGTGCGTGGAAACCTAATGAACTTGGCCATCCGGCGCGACATGGCATTTAGGACTTAAGACAGCACATCTGAAAAAACGGGATTGGGAGATCCCAGCTGTAATAGCTACCGTACGCTGGAATGACCCAGATGCAAAAAAATGCAAACTTGCAAGGAGTTTTGTCATTGCAGGTATTGCGTGACTCCTTCTCGTGGCTGGCTCCAAATCCTCTCTGAGTTCCTCCAACAGCTCCAAAATGGCAGTGCTGGATAGCCGATATGGTTTAATGATTTGTTCCTCGTTCATTCCAAAAATGTTCACACGAGGGTGAAAAATGCATTCTCTGCATCTCCTTTCATGATTTCGATGTCTCTATCTTGCGACAATAACCGTATCCATGTGAGCATACAAACCGTGTACATACATGTGTATGTACGAATACAAACCGTTTGCACCTCCTTTTGACACGTGTTAAAATGTAGACGCAGATATTATTAGCAAAATTTCTTTCAGGTTTGATAAATCAATTTGCGCGTGCTAAATTAATATATTTACATTTTCTCCTCCCAACACACGCACAATTGCGTGTAAACGCCCCATATTGCATATTCATTGTGGCAGACTTACTAACTGGATGCAGACGTGCTATTTTGCACCTTTGAAAGAGGCAACCCTTACTGTGCACTGTAAGTAAATCAGTTTGTCCATTTTTTTTGCATGTTTTTATACGTACAAAGCTTTTGTAGATCCGGCCCAAAAGGTTTTGTTTACTAACAGTTTCATTGCGGCGGAATTTTTGAACATTAAGTTTGTGGTTTAAGCAGCGGAATTTGCATAGAATGGGGATCAGATCTTTGTGAGGGTTTAATTCCAATATATATCTTTCGGGTTCTATTAGAGATTTAAGGGATCCGTAATCAGAAAGAAAGTGTGATGAAGTAACTTTATGATGCCGATTCTGAAATTGGATATCTCCTCATCTTTGCTTAAAACACCGTGTAAAAGTCAAAACATCTCCACAGCCCCACACATAAGAAAAACCCGTGTGAAATAAAAGCATTCTCACTTGAGAGAACCAATTGACATAGCCGTTATCATGAACCTTTAACATTTCATAGCATGCCTTAGGATAACGTGAGCCATCCATATACAAAAGATGACACCAGTATTTTATTAACCTACTAAAATGACTCTCAAAGATATTTTCTTCCAACTTCTCCTAATACTGCATCATTTGATACATATTTGGAAAGATCAAGATATTTTTAATAAAGAAACATTGTACATTTACAATAGGATCATAGTTTTTATATCCCCAAATTTCTGAACCATATAATTCAAAACCCCAAACCAGTGAAGTTGGCACGTTGTGTAAATTGTGAATAAAAACAGAATACAATGATTTGCAAATCCTTTTCAGCCTACCTATATTCAATTGAATACACTGCACAGACAAGTTACTTAATATTCGAACAGGTAAACTTTAATTTTTTGCAAATATTAGCTCATTTGGAATTTTATGCCTGCAACATGTTTCAAAAAGCTGACACAAGTGGCAAAAAAGACAGAGAGTTGAGGAATGCTCATTAAACACTTATTTGGAGCATCCCACAGGTGAACGGGCTATTTGGGAACAGGTGGGTGCCATGATTGGGTATAAAAGCAGCTTCCCTGAAATGCTCAGTCATTCACAAACAAGGATGGGGTGAGGGTCACCACTTAGTGAACAAATGCGCGAGCTGATTGTCGAACAGTTTAAAAACCACATTCCTCAACGAGCTATTGCAAGAAATGTAGGTATTTCATCATCTACGGTCCGTAATATCGTCAAAAGGTTCAGAGAATCTGGAGAAATCACTGCACGTAAGCGACAAGGCCGAAAACCAACATTGAATGCCCGTGACCTTCGATCCTTCAGGCGGTACTGCATCAAAACCTGACATCAGTGTGTAAAGGACATCACCATATGGGCTCAGGAACACTTCAGAAAACCACTGTCAGTAACGACAGTTCGTCGCTGCATCTCCCAGTGCAAGTTAAAACTCTACAATGCAAAGCAAAAGCCATTTATCAACAGCACCCAGAAATGCTGCTGGCTTCGCTGGGCCCAAGCTCATTTAAGATGGACTCATGCAAAGTGGAAAAGTGTTCTGTGGTCTGACGAGTCCACATTTAAAATTGTTTTTGGAAACTGTGGACGTCGTGTCCTCTGGACCATAGAGGAAAAGAACCATCCGGACTGTTATAGGCGCAAAGCTCAAAAGCCAGCATCTGTGATGGTATGGGGGTGTATTAGTGCCCAAGGCATGGGCAGCTTACACATATGTGAAGGCACCATTAATGCTGAAAGGTACATACAGGTTTTGGAGCAATATATGTTGCCATCCAAGCAACGTCTTTTTCATGGACGCCCCTGGTTATTTCAGCAAGACAATGCCAAGCCACATTCTGCATGTGTTACAACAGCATGGCTCCGTAGTAAAAGAGTGCGGGTACTAGACTGCCTGAAGTCCAGACCTGTCTCCCATTGAAAATGTGTGGCGCATTATGAAGCGTAAAATACAGCAACGGGGACCCCGGACTGTTGAACAACTTAAGCTGTACATCAAGCAAGAATGGGAAAGAGTTCCGCCTGAAAAGCTTCAAAAATTGGTCTCCTCAGTTCCCAAACGTTTACTGAGTGTCGTTAAAAGGAAAGGCGATGTAACACGGTGGTAAAAAGTCCCCTGTGCCAACTTTTTTGCAATGTGTCGCTGCCTTTAAATTCTAAGTTAATGATTATTTGCAAAGAAAAAAAAAAAAAGAAGTTTCTCCGTTTGAACATTAAACATCTTGTCTTTGCAGTGTATAAGTTGAAAAGGATTTGCAAATCATTGTATTCTGTTTTTATCTACGATTAACATAACGTGCCAACTTCACTGGTTTTGGGTTTTGTAATATTGGTGCAATTTTACTGTCAAAAATATTTAAACCTGTTGTAAGTGATATTGTGGGGCATTTCTTAAAAAATGTAATGCTTGTAATGCTAAAGTCTTGCAGGCTTTAGTCCACACAAGTCTCGATGCAAATATAATTCCTAAATATTTACAATAACTGACGGTTTTCATTGGTTGATTGTTATACATCCATTTTTCTGACCGTCTTAAATAACCACCATTTCTAAAAACAACTACAAGATTTCTGCATATTTACCTCCAGGCTCCGTTTATCACAAAACTGCTTTAAAGTATCAAGTTTTCGTTGCAGTCCAATTCCTGAAAAATCCACTGACGTCACATCATCCGCAAACATCAGTTGCAAAATATTGTCTAAACCAGGGGTCCTCACACTTTTTCAGCATGCGAGCTACTAATAAAATGACCAAGTCAAAATGATCTACCTACTACAAAAATGCAAAACATATATTTATTATCCCCCGCCACGAAAGTGAGGGGGATATAGGTTTTCAATTCAATTCAATTCAATTTATTTTGTATAGCGCTTTTCACAGAGACTGTCACAAAGACGCTTTACAGTGAGAGTTTAAAGAAATAAAAAGGCAGTGCCCAGCCTATTCCCCACTACAGCAAATGAGGCAAAAAACTCCCAGTAGGGAGAAAAATCCTCCAACAGTGGTGAGAAAAAACTCCCCAGTGGGAAGAAATCTCAGGAGGAACCCGGCCATAGTGGGGGAGCCCATCCTCCGCGGGCTAGCTAATTAAGAACAAAAAGTAAAATGGAGTGAAACGACAGAAGAGTTCCATTTAAGTCCATCTAAAGTGGCAACGGTAGCTTCAGAAAGTGGCAAGTCGAGGATGGTGCAGGACTGGACCAGGGCCAAACCGGATCGGATCAGGACAGCAGGACAGCAGCAGCCAGCGCTCATGGTGAGGGACAGGGCTCATACGGTCCAGGACTCAGGGAAGTGGAAGGAAGATCCTCGGAAAGAGACACAGAAGAAAGGGGTGTGAGGCACTGGATAACTACTGCATGATAATAAAAGTACCGTCCTCTGGCATGTGCCAAGTGAGCCTGGTCAGGAAACAGTCAACACCCCTCCATCCACTTCCTGCAGCACAGAGGCCCAACACTTATTCCAGGCTGTTAGATCACTTTTCATTTTCTAAACAATAGTACCATATGGACCTCCCCGGTGACTAAGGCTATAGCAAGCCCCACTGGTGCCGTGTAAGTGCAATCTCAGTGCCACCGGTTCCACATGGATTTAAGCAATTTTAACGACCAAAAGCTAGTAACCTTCATCCATTTAATGCAGCGCAGAGGCCCTGAATTCCATCCGACCAAGGCTGCGTAATTTTTCAATCAAATACCACCAACACCATGTGGACCTACCCGGTGACTAAGGCCGTAGCAAGCCCACCGGTGCCGTGTAAGTGCTATCTCAGTGCCACCGGTTCCACATGGATTTGCGTAACACTACACCAGTACCATATGGACCTCCCCGGTGACTAAGGCTGTAACAAGCCCCACTGGCACCGTTAATGCATGCTCAGTGCCACCGGTTCCACATGGATTTACTTAACTCAGGCTTCCAATAGCTTATGAACCCATCAACTAGGTTTTAGTCAGTCCCATCCGAGCCAAGTAATGTTTTATACATAATGATCTAATCATGATCTAATCATAGGCTTGACTAAAAAGGTAAGTTTTTAGCCTACTCTTGAACACAGAGACTGTGTCTGAGGCCCGAATGTCCGTTGGGAGATTGTTCCACAAGATTGGGGCTTTGTAGGAGAATGCTCTCCCTCCAGATGTAACTCTAGATATAGTTGGAATTTTCAAATATCCAGCACCTTGTGAACGAAGTAATCTTGGAGGGGAGTAAGGAATGAGAAGTGCACTAAGATATTCTGGAGCCAAATCATTTAAGGCTTTGTAGGTAAGCAGTAGAATTTTATATTCAATTCTAAATTTGACAGGCAGCCAGTGAAGATTTTTGAGTACTGGGCTAATGTGGTCATATTTCTTCGTCCTGGTCAGAACCCTAGCAGCAGCATTCTGCACTAATTGAAGGCGATTCAGGATAGAACTGGTGCAGCCTGACAGTAAAACGTTACAGTAATCCAGCCGAGAGGACACAATTGCATGAACCATTTTTTCGGCGTCCTGAAGAGACAGCATTTTTCTCAGCTTAGATATATTTCTAAGATGAAAGAAAGCCACTTTTATGATGTTGTTAATGTGACAGTTCAGAGAGAGTTCTGAATCAAGGGTGACACCAAGGTTTTTAACAACAGCTTTTGCAGAAACCCGGAGACTGTCGACATTGAGAGAAAACTTGAGGAATGTGTCTCTGAGTGATTTGGGACCAATTACCAATATTTCAGTTTTATCTGGATTTAAAGAGAGAAAATTCTGTGTCATCCATGCTTTAACAGCTCTAAGACACATCTCTAATCTAGTTAGTGGATCGATTTCACCTGGTTTAAAAGATATATAAAGCTGCGTGTCATCTGCATAACAATGCTTCACATCATAACTACTTATGATGCTTCCAAGGGGAAGCATGTATAAGGAAAACAGCAGAGGGCCCAGAACAGATCCTTGAGGTATTCCAAAATTCACCTTGGAATACTCAGAGGAATTACCATTTACTCTGACAAACTGACATCTATCAGAAAGATAGGACTTAAACCATGAAAGGGCGAGTCCAGAAATACCAACCAGATTTTCTAGCCTGTGAAGAAGAATATGGTGGTCTATCGTGTCGAAGGCAGCACTCAGATCTAGTAGGACAAGGACAGAGATGCGGCCACAGTCCATGGAGAGAAATAGATCATTCATTACTACAGTGAGGGCTGTTTCAGTGCTATGATGTTTTCTAAAGCCAGATTGAAACCTATCATTTACCTTATTCGTTTGCAAGAAGCAAGTGAGCTGTTGGGCAACACATTTCTCAAGGATCTTGGATAGAAATGGAAGGTTTGAGATCGGCCTATAATTGGCCAAAACTGTTGGATCTAAATTTGGTTTTTTGAGTAGAGGCTTAATTTCAGCAATCTTAAATGAAGTCGGAATCAAACCTGAAATCAGGGAAGAATTGATTATGTGCAGAATTTGACTGCCAAGAATGGGCAGGAGTTCCTTCAGTAACTTACTTGGGATGGGATCTAAGAGACAAGTTGTTGATTTGGAAGTAGGGACCAGTTTGGCAAGTTCGCTCGGGGATATGGGAGAGAATGAATTAAATTGGTTTATATGCATAGCATGAGGTTTTAAGTTAAGGCCTTCACCAACTGCCAGGGAAGCACTAATATTTTCTCTAATTTCAATTATTTTGCCACTAAAGAATTTTAGAAAATCATCACTGCTGCAGGATGGTGGAATTTGAGGGGAACTTGCAGCATGGTTGTTTGTTAATTTGGCCACTATTTTGAACAGGAATCGAGGGTCATTTTTATTTTCCTGTATAAGATTTGCAAAATATGACGACCTAGCAACAGACAAAGCCTGCTTATACACAACAAGGCTCTCTTTCCAAGCACAATGGAATACCTGGAGTTTAGTGCAGCGCCATTTGCGTTCTAGTTGACGGGATTTTTGCTTTAGAGTCCGCGTCCGGTCAGTGTACCATGGGGCTGGTCTCTTATTCTGAGTAGCCTTTTTAAATTTCAATGGGGCAACTACATCAAGTGTACTACGGAGGGCATTAGCAAACTTACCTGCCATTTCATCAATACAGAGGGGGCTGGCTGGATAATCAAGATAAGTTGGTAGTACTTCAATGAATTGTGAAGATGTTGTGGCAGTAAAAGTACGACTTACGTACATCCTATTTTCTAATAATACAGGGTTTGACCTCTGTCCGTCCGTCCGTCCGTCTGTGTGTGCGTCCGTCCGTCCGTCCGAAAAGGGGACAAGTTTACTCGGAAACTATGATAGGTAGGAAAACAAAATTTGGCATGTGACTTTGTGACATGGTTCCCTAGGTCAATTTCGAAAATTAGAACCGTGCAGCGATTTTTTATGGAGTTATTGCCCTTGACTTGTTTTTTCAACTTAGTGCATAGGATCCTCAAAGGGGACAAGTTTACTCGGAAACTATGATAGATAGGAAAACCAAATTTGGCATGTGACTTTGTGACATGGTTTTCTAGGTCAATTTCGAAAATTAGAACCGTGCAGCGATTTTTTATGGAGTTATTGCCCTTGACTCGTTTTTTCAACTTAGTGCATAGGATCCTCAAAGGGGACAAGTTTACTCGGAAACTATGATAGGTAGGAAAACCAAATTTGGCATGTGGCTTTGTGACATGGTTCCCTAGGTCGAGTTCGAAAATTAGAACAGTGCAGTGATTTTTTACGGAGTTATTGCCCTTGACTTGTTTTTTCAACTTAGTGCATAGGATCCTCAAAGGGGACAAGTTTACTCGGAAACTATGATAGATAGGAAAACCAAATTTGGCCTGTGGCTTTATGACATGGTTCCCTAGGTGGAGTTTAAAAATTAGAACCGTGCAGCGATTTTTGACGGAGTTATTGCCCTTGACTTGTTTTTTCAACTTAGTGCATATGATTATCAAAGGTGCATAGGATCCTCAAAGGGGACAAGTTTACTCGGAAACTATGATAGATAGGAAAACCAAATTTTGCATGTGGCTTTATGACATGGTTCCCCAGGCATAGTTAAAAAATTTGAACCGTGCAGCGATTTTTGACGGAGTTATTGCCCTTGAATCGTTTTTTCAACTTAGTGCATATATGATTCTCAAAGGGGACTATAATTGTTAATCTTTACTCAAAATGATTGTAGTGATATTATATATGCCTGTATTTTGAATAATTCAAAACTAATGCAATATAGCTCCAATATAAATCTTATTTTTTAAAAATTTGTTTATAACAAAATGTTTTCGTACACAAATTTATTCCTTTGATTACATGTGCAAAGTTGATTCAGTGTTACTAAAAGATAAAAAAATTACTGAGCTCAGTTTCAAACCTGCTAATAATTTTTTCATTTGGTTGAGAGCAAAAGAGTCCATTTCTTTTGCTTGGGAAAAAAAAACATTTTTTTCAAAGATTTTATGAGAGCTTCGCTGAGTTTCTGTATCTACTGTCAGTGGTGCAAAGGGAAGTCACTCTCATTTTAACTCATTTACTTAGCTGTAAGATTACTATAGAAGGTATGTCTCACTTAAAGTTGTTATATTCTTGTCTCCTTATTAGGAGTTTTTTTTATTTGAAAATCTGTATGTACACATCACACCAAATAAGTACCTGTAAATATGATTGATCTTTTATTCATGTTGGACTTGGAATCTAGATCTAGTGTTGTATGCAGTAATGTTGACAAAATAGAAATATTTCTTCCTTTTGATTTTTAAGACTTTAGGAAATGATTTGTTTTACTTTGAGACAAAATAAGATTTACAACACAAAGCTTTTGATGACATCACAAGACTAATTATGTTATACATGAATATCTTTATCTGTACTTTTTCTGATAAAAGTTAATATTCTTCATCTAAAATCATGATCCAAAGTTAATCTATGAAATGCCCCACCAGATAAAGTGTCCCATACATGTTATCAAAATTTTAAAAAAAGGTAATTGACAGTTAAGATAAGAATTAGACTCACATAAACTTACATGCAGTCAGATTTTGAGACTCAGTAACATTTGTCCCGAACTCATATGTCCTGTAAGTCTCTGTAAATTTAGGTCATTTTAAAAACTTCAGGCCAATTATGGCCTATAACCTCCGACGATCTTAATCACTGTAATGTTCTCTATATTAAGAGTAGCCTTGAACATTCATTATCTCATTTTAGAAATTTTAAGACCAAAACTGAGAATAAGATCCTCTGTAAATAAAACTTAAGAAAATTTTAGCTATGGAGTAAGTTAAACCATTGCAATTACTAAATACTCTAGCAGTTATGAATCTTTATAAATATGGTCACTGATCCCTGCTATGAGTCATTGATCAGCTGGAATTCATTACAATTTGGAGTGCTTTTCTTTTTCAGCTTAGCAACTAGCCAAGATGCCTAGATTGAGGAAGCCAAGCATACTACAGAGAATCCAGTATAAGAAATCCTCAAGGAAAAAAGAAAGAACTTTTCAAAATACAGTAGTGGATGATACTAGTACATCTGCAGTCATCACGGCTAGTCACCACCAAGGGTCAGACCGATATGCTGAGACCAACAGAGGAAAACAGTGCTGTGCTATGTCCTTTATCAGTATTCTGTTTTTAACACTAATCCCCCCAGAAGAATGGACTGTTGCTCTAATGGACTCAATACTGCGAGAGGGAGATACACTATATCAGTCACTGCCACACAATCATGAATATGTTGAATATTGTGAACTGCCAATTCTGTTACACAGTGAATCAAGAAATGCCACCTTTGAATCTGTTATTGGAGAACCGATCAGTGGATTGCACTCAGTTGGAAATGTTGTGGCCCTGAAAGGTGCCTGAGAAGAAGGATGCCATGGTCACGTTGGGTGTCTGCTGACGACACACTCCTTCACGATAGCTATCATTCAAAGAGATACAAGTTATGTGATGTTTGACTCCCATTCACGTGGTATTACGGGACTTCCAGTGCCAAATGGAACTGCTGTGTGTATTCCTATGAATACTTTGGAAGATATTGTGTTGCATATTTCAAATCTGTATAACATATCAGTCCCTGAACAATTTGATGTGGTTCCTATTGACGTGAAACCATTGTTTGACACAAATCAAGTGACATCTGTAATCCAAAGTCGACCAACATCAGCCACCCCGTCCGCAAGTCGATCAACATCCACAAGTCGACCAACATCAGCCACCCCGTCCGCAAGTCGATCAACATCCACAAGTCGACCAACATCAACAAGTCGACCAACATCAGCCACCCCGTCCACAAGTCTACCAACATCAGCCGCCCCGTCCACAAGTCGATCAACATCAGCCGCCCCGTCCACAAGTCGATCAACATCAGCCACCCCGTCAACAAGTCGACCAGCTACAGCCGCCCCGTCCGCAAGTCGATCAACATCAGCCACCCCGTCAACAAGTCGACCAGCTACAGCCACCCCATCCGCAAGTCGACCAACATCAGCCACCCCGTCCGCAAGTCGATCAACATCAGCCACCCCGTCAACAAGTCGACCAACATCAGCCGCCCCGTCCGCAAGTCGATCAACATCAGCCACCCCGTCAACAAGTCGACCAACATCAGCCACCCCATCCGCAAGTCGACCAACATCTGCTACACGTCAAATATCATCTGATTGGTTGAGTTATAATCAAATATCAGCATATTTTCATTTCCAAACCGAACAACTAAGCAAAAAAACAAGACTATTCAAGTGGAAAGACATAATCATCAGCATCTAAATAATACAAGCTTGAAAGCAAAAGATGCAAAAAGAAAACAAAGAGAAAGAAGCATGCGAACTGAAGAAGAAGTGGTTAGACAAAAGGTGCAAGATGCAGCAAGAAAAGCTACACATAGGAAGAACCTCACTGAAGAAGAAAAAATGCAACAACAACAGACTGATTCATCAAGAAAGAGGAAGAAACGCAAAAACTTAACAGAGGAAGAAAAGAGTGAACAGCAACAGACTGATTCATCAAGAAAGAGGAAGAAACGCGAAAACTTAACAGAGGAAGAAAAGAGTGAACAGCAACAGACTGATTCATCAAGAAAGAGGAAGAAACGCGAAAACTTAACAGAGGAAGAAAAGAGTGAACAGCAACATTCCAATGCCGCTAGAATGAAGAAAAAAAGGGAAACCTTAACTGAGGAAGAAAAGATTGAACAGCAACATACCAATGCCGCTAGAATGAAGAAAAAACGGGAAACCTTAACTGAGGAAGAAAAGAGTGAACAACAACAGACTGATTCAGCTAGAAAGAGAAATAAACGAGAAAACTTAACTGAGGAAGAAAAGAGTGAACAACAACAGACTGATTCAGCTAGAAAGAAGAACAAGCGTGGAAACTTAACTGAGGAAGAAAAGAGTGAACAACAACAGACTGATTCAGCTAGAAAGAGAAATAAACGAGAAAACTTAACTGAGGAAGAAAAGAGTGAACAGCAACATTCCAATGCCGCTAGAATGAAGAAAAAACGGGAAACCTTAACTGAGGAAGAAAAGAGTGAACAACAACAGACTGATTCAGCTAGAAAGAGAAATAAACGAGAAAACTTAACTGAGGAAGAAAAGAGTGAACAACAACATACCAATACTGCTAGAATGAAGAAAAAAAGGGAAAACTTAACTGAAGAAGAAAAGAGTGAACAGCAACAGACTGATTCAGCTAGAAAGAGAAATAAACGAGAAAACTTAACCGAGGAAGAAAAGAGTGAACAGCAACAGACCGATTCAGCTAGAAAGAAGGAAAAAGGGATAACTTAACTGAAGAAGAAAAGAGTGAACAGCATCAATCTGATTTACTTAAGAAAAGAAATGAACGAGACAATATGAGTGAAGCACGGAAGAATCTTTTCAAGGAAATTGATTGTGCAAGGAAACAGTCAAGTCGACGTGCTCAAAGTAAAGATGACGCTCTCCTTCACAAGAAGAAAGATGCAGCGAGAAAGTCTCAATCAAGATCCTTGTTAGCAGAATCTGTTGAGGAATGTGCAGAAGACATTCAAGCAGAAAGTGATGCAAATAGGATTAGTCTTCATCCTGGTGTTGCAAATGCTTTGACATCTTTCTTCAGTGTCATTGCGGAAGGACCTACATACAACTGTGTATCTTGTAACAGAATGCTTTACAGAAGTGCAGTAGTAAAGTTTCATGAAAATAATTATGATGAAGATATTGTACAAACAGTTTTGTGTCCTGATATAGACCTCAAAGAGCACAACAATTACATATGCACAACATGCCAAAAGTATATGAAGCAGAGAAAAGTCCCTCCTCAAGCACAGGCCAACATGATGCAAGTTCCCCCTGTTCCTCCTGTGTTAGAACGCTTGTGTGATCTTGAGAAACAGTTGATCTGAAGGATTCTACCATTCATGAGAATTGTAGCCTTACCCAAAAGTGGACAACATGGTCTAAAAGGTTCAGTAGTATTGGTACCTGCTAATCTCGAAAAAACTACAGTAGCCCTACCACGGAATCTCTCCAACAGTCAGATAATAACACTTTCTCTGAAGCGACGAATTTCCGATAAACATGCTGTTACCAAACAAGCGATTGGTCCTCAGTTTGTGAATGAAGCTCTTGATTATCTCATGAAAAATAACATTCATTATCAGGACATTTCAACAAATCATCAGTGGATATCTGATAGCATTGCTGAAGATCCTGAGTTATGGAATGCTGTGAGTGCTAATAATGAGGTGTCCAATGACCTGCCTGAGGAGAGATCATCAACTCAATTACAGTCTTCAAGTGAGAGTGCACATGAACAGACATTGACAGAATCTGAAGGAGATGGGATGTCAACAGAATTACAGTCTTCAAGTGAGAATACACATGAACAGACAATGACAGGAATTAAAAGAGATGGGTTGATAACAGATTCAGAAGATGAAGTGGAAAAAGATCTGCCACAACAAGAACTGCAAGAAAGCCGTGGCATCAACTGTAATACCTTACTATATCCAGAAGAGGGACCGACTGTACAGTCAAACCAAGTTTTGAACCTGGCCCCAGCTGAAGGTCAAACACCAGTTTCAGTATACCAGGAGTCAGATTGGGAAGCCAAGGCCTTTCCTTACTTGTTTCCGGATGGGAAATATTCCTTTTCCCAGGACAGACCAGTGAAACTTACACCAAAGAAATATGTAAACGCCCGTTTGCTTTCCCAGGAACCACGCTTTGCAGAAAATACCCAGTATATCTTCCAATGTTTGCACTGGATTGAGCTGAAGACTGTGAAAGACAGTGTTAGTATGTGCCTGAAAAAGTTGCGGCAGGACGACATCAGAGCCGGACAGCTGAACAGCCCTGAGAGGATCACACAGCTGATGAAGGATGATGAAGCCTTTGCTTCCTTCAAGAAAGTCAGAGGATCACCACAGTACTGGAAGGATATGCAGTTTGACATGCTCGCAAAAGTCCGTCAACTAGGTCCATACACCTTCTTCATAACAGGATCTGCTGCTGAATTCCACTGGCCTGAGATCATACAAATTGTTGCCAAACAATATGGAAAGGATCTGTCTTTTGATGAAATCAAGGAAATGGACTGGTGTACAAGACGAAGATGGATTGCAAGTAATCCTGTGACTGTTGCAAGGCATATTGATTACATCTTTCGCCAGCTCTGGAATAAAGTGATTCTTAGCGGTGTGCATCCTGTTGGTCAAATACTCAATTATGATATCAGGAAGGAAATACAAGCAAGAGGCACAGAGCATTTTCATTCTGCAGTACATGTCAAGGATGCCTGCCGGCTGGATCATGACCCAGATGAAAAGGTTCAAGACTTCATCGACAAGTACATATCTTGTGGCATTCCATCAGAAACAGAGGATCCAGAGCTGCGAGATCTTGTGCTTAGCAGACAGAGGCACAGACACACTTGTACATGCAAGAAAAACAAGAATGTAGCCTGCAGGTTTCACTTCCCGAGGCCTCCATCTAAAATGACTGTGATTGCACGAAAACCTGGAGGTGAAGATTCAATGCTGATAATCTCAAGGGCAAGAAAGATCATTCTGAAAGTGCTTGAAGCCTTGACATGCAACCCCAACATTGAGATGGATTTGTCAGATGCGCTGCAGGTAGCAGGTGTTACTGAGTTGCAGTATATGGAGGCCTGTAAAATTTCATCCAAGCGAACTAGTATCATCCTGAAAAGAAAACCTGCAGAAATCTTCATCAATAACTACAACCCAACTCTTCTGAAGGCTCTCAGGAGCAATATGGACATACAGTTCATCACAGACATTTGGGCCTGTATAGCCTACTTGACATCTTACATGTGTAAGCCAGAGAGAACAATGTCAGAACTGATGAAAAAAGCTGCAAAAGAGGCTAATTCCCTGCAGGAGAAACTCCACAAGATTGGAAATGTGTTCTCGAAGTCTAGGGAGGTGTCTGAACATGAAGCCATAGCCAGATTGTTAGGACTTCCATTGCGTGAGAGTAACACGGCAGTTCAGTTTGTTCAAACAGGACTTCAAAATGAAAGAACCAGAATGTTGAAGCCTCCAGATGTGTTGTCAAAGCTGGATGATGATGACAGAGATGTGTTTCTTCCCAGCATCCTCGACAAGTATGCAGCACGTCCTGACAGCCTTGAAACACTCTGCCTCGCTGATTTTGCAGCCAACTACTCCCCAGTGTCCGGATCCAAGTCACAAGCAGACGAACCCGATGCTGCAGATGAAGTTGCTATTGATAATGATCCACCTCAAGAAAAAGGCAAAGGAAACAGAATCAAGTTGAAGAATGACCTGGGATCAATGTACAAGAGACAGAAACCATGCATCATCAGATACCATTATGTATCGAAAGAAAGCGATGCAGAAAGGTATTTCCACAGACTTTTGATCCTGTACAACCCCTGGAGGAAAGAAGATGAACTGTCACTTGAAGGAAGCTTTGAGCGCAAGTTTCAATCAGTATCATCTGAAATACGTGAAAAAATTTCTTCCTATGAGCCGAACCAAGAAGAAGTTGAAGTTGCAATGGAGAATTTCGACAACAACATGGAGGTGGATCAGGAAGTTTGGGACCAACTAGCTCCAGAGATGGAGCAGCTCAGAGCAGAGGATGCCCAGGAAGATGAAGTCATTGGCTCACTGCACCCAGATCTCGTCGAGAACGTTGGGGAGGAGGATATCTCCGGTGGAAATAACAATCAATCCTCCAGAAAGACCTATTCCCTCTCCACACAGTTGCGGCTTGAGACAGACAAAACATATTACAAGATCATCCAGAGTCTCAATGCAGAGCAAAGAAAGGTGAATGATTTCATCTTCCACTGGGCTACAAAGGTCCGACATTCTGCTGTCACAACCCCCCCAGATCCATTCTATCTGTTTCTCAGTGGAGGAGGTGGTGTTGGGAAGAGCCACACAGTGCATGCCATCTATGAGACTGTTGTGAGGACCCTGCGCACAGCTGGAGATGATCCCGAGAAGCCAAAGATTATACTGACAGCATCCACAGGTAAAGCAGCCTCCAATATTGGTGGAACAACTCTTCACTCTGCTGTGTGGGATTCGGTGGCGTATCAGTGTTGGCTGTGGGAGACCTTTTGCAGCTGAACCCTGTAGGAGACAGGCCAGTGTTTGCCGCTTCAGCTCGGGGCTATGAATCCTTGGCAGGGTCAGTATGGCAGCAACTCTTCAAGCTCTATGAACTAAAAGAAATCATTCGCCAGCAAGGAGACCCAGAGTTTGCCACTCTTTTAGCAGCACTGAGAGTGGGGGAACACACTCAAGCTCATGTGGACACTCTGAAGGGCCTTGAGAGCAATGACATTCCAGAAGACAGTGTATCTGTTTTTGTGACAAATGCACAGGTGCACACTTACAACCAGAAACAGTTGAGAAAACTCACTAATCCATTGGTTGTGATAAAGGCTGCTGACACTCAGAGAGACTTCCATACCAGGAGAACAACAGTGGCAGTTCTGAGTGAAAACCCTCATGACACTGGAGGCCTGCATTCACAGATCACTGTTGCAGTGGGAGCTCGATACATGCACACCAAGAACACGGACATAGCAGATATGCTAGTCAACGGGGCAACGGGTACTATAGTTCATCTTCACATACAGGAGGACAGGCCACTGAAAGGAACTATATATGTCAAGTTTGACGATTCCCGTGTTGGACTGGAAGCCAAGAAACAGAGTCCACGTCACTTGAGGCATGCTGTACCAATCACAGCTGTCGTAGCAAGGTTTGCAGTGTCGGAGAGAGCTTCTTCAGTGCAGGTGGAGAGAAAACAGTTTCCAGGAACATTAGCATGGGGCCTTACTGTACACAAGTCGCAGGGGAGCACATATGAACGAATGGTTGGAGACATGACTGCACCAGGATCAAGGTTTTCAATGAATCCAGGCCAGGCTTACACGATGCTCAGCAGAGTCAAATCAAGACAAGGACTCAAATTGGTGGCATTTGATGAAAAGAAAATTGTTGTAAACAAAAAGGCCTTGGAGGAAATGAACAGATTACGAAGCTCACAACTTCTTCCATGGAAATACCCATATGAAATGACATCTGACTCCCACATGGTTATCATCCACCTGAATGTTCGATCCCTGAGTGCTCATTACCCAGATATCAAGCAAGAGCCATATCTTGGAGGAGCTGATGTCCTTTGCTTCACAGAGACACACACCAGCAACAGCCGTGCTTATCCTCTACCCGGATACCAGTGCCTGTCAGCCGCAACGAGGCACGGCATCTCCATCTATGTGTCAGGAAAACAAGCAGATTCTGCCGCTCTTGTCCGTGTGTTTGACACCGAGAGTCTGGAAGCTGTTGTGAGTCTTGTAGATGGAGTTTGTATCACAGCAGTCTATGTGCCACCTAACACAAGATGGAATAGACTGTTGCCAGATCTGCAAGTGCTTCTTCCATTTGCTCTTGCTCAGAGTGACCAGAATGTTGTCATCGGAGACTCCAACACAAGTTGGACAAGGAGCAGTAACTTGACAGGACTCTTCTCCAGCCACAACCTCCAGCAACTCATCACGGGACCCACACATCTCTTGGGAAACACCTTGGACTTGCTGTTCACAGAGGCCGAGAACCTACACACATTTCAAATGCCTGTTGTTATGGCCCCAATTTGTTATTACATTTATAACACAACAGCAACAGCAAGGGATGACACACAGTTTTTAAAACTTAAACACATTTAATTTAACAGACAAAGACAATAACAACTAACTAACAACTAATGAACCTAAAGACCAAGATTGATTAGGAAAAAAAAAGAAATATTTACAGTCCCTTTTTGTGGGGTGGCTTGGTGATGTCCTGGATAATGAAAATGCTCAAACACAGGCAAAGAAATCCACAAAAGAAATGTCACAGGTCTTGAACAGAATGGCAGGTCTGGTCATCTTCTTGCAATTTCTCCTACTACTTTACTGTCTCAATTCTTTTCCTTATATACTCTTTTGCAGACCCCACCCACATTTAGACCTCTTTTTTTTTACTATCTGAGACTTGCCCCAGACATGTCCAGGACATGTCTAAACATGACTCCAGTCTGAGCTTTACAAAAAAAAGGTAAATACTGCCATCTAGTGGCCTATATTCACATTACACCTCCATTCCAAAAGGGAAAAATTTTGACTCATAAAGGCTAAATTTTTCTTTTCAATACAAAATGGTTAAGTGAACACTTGTCTATATATACATATCATACAATATTCAAACACATGATATATATATATACACATTCAAACACGGGATAAGCAATCAGCAATTACATTGTCTGTACCCTTCACATGCTTAATTTCCAAGTCAAACTCCTGTAAAATCAAACTCCAATTCAACAATCTCCGATTCTTGTTTTTCATTTTACTCAAAAACATTAACGGATTGTGGTCAGTGTACACAATCATTGGCTTTTGTCCTGTACAAACATAAACCTCAAAGTGTTGTAAAGAAAGGACCAGAGCCAACAGTTCCTTCTCTATTGTGGAATAGTTCCTTTGGTGGCGATTGAACTTCCTGGAGAAGTATGCCACGGGATGCTCAATGTCATCAGAGTCACTTCTCTGTAGGAGCACAGATCCACAAGCTTGGTCGCTAGCATCGACCGCGATGGAGAACGGTTTGTTGAAGTCAGGAGATTTGAGCACGGGGAAGTGACACAGCAGAGACTTCAGGCGATCGAAGGCTCTCTGGCATGCACCATCCCAGGTGAACTCCACGCCTTTCTTCAGTTGGTTAGTTAGACTGAGAGCAATCTCAGCAAAGTTCTTGCAGAACTTGCGGTAGTACCCGATCATTCCAAGGAAGCGGCGCAAAGCTTTTTTGTTGTCAGGAACTGGAAAGTCCATGATGGCTTGGACTTTAGCATTTATGGGTGCCACCTTACCCTGGCCAATGACGTAGCCAAGATAGGTGACAGTAGCACAACCAAAGTCACTCTTGTTCAGGTTAACAGTCAGGTTAGCCTGGGTCAGGCGCTGGAACAACGTCTCTACATCTTTTAGATGTTCTTCCCAGGAGTCACTCCATGTGATCAGGTCATCGATGTATGCACCCGTGTGTGGCAATCCGTCGATTGTAGACTGTATCATCCTTTGGAACGTGGCTGGGGCATTTTTTAAGCCAAAGGGTAGGACTTCATACTGGTACAATCCAGATGGTGTGGCAAAAGCAGAGATGCTCTTGGCCCTCTCAGTTAAAGGCACACACCAATAACCCTTCAATAAATCAATCTTGGTCAGAAACTTTGCTTGCCCTACACTATCAATACAATCATCAATCCTAGGTATTGGAAACACATCAGTTCTAGTTACAGCATTGACTTTGCGATAATCTGTACAGAATCTAGTACTTCCATCAGGTTTTGGAACTAGCACACAGGGTGAACTCCAATCGGAGTTGGAGGGTCTGATAACATCATGTTTTAACATGTACTCAACCTCTTTCTCAGCAATCTTTCTCTTTTCAGGATTCATCCGGTATGGATGCTGTTTTATTGGTTTGGCATTACCAACATCTACATCATGAGAGGCTATAGTAACTCTCTTTGGAACATCAGGAAACAAATCCTCATATTTCTTGATCAACCTTTCAAACTGATCTCTCTGTGAGGGTTCTAAGTGCTGGAGTTTTACATCAAGATTTTGCAACACTTCAGTGTTTGACAATTTACATGAAAGAACTTCAGCTTTAATTCTTGGTTCATCATCTTGAAACTCCCCCTCATCTTCACACATTTCGACCATTGGAGAATCTGAAGTGACAGCTGCAACCCTAGCATTTCTGTCATGATAAGGCTTTAGCATGTTAATATGACACAATTGGTTTGGTTTTCTCCTATCTGGAGTCTTCACAATGTAATTGAGATCATTGAGTTTTATCAGAATTTCATAAGGACCATGAAATCTAGCCTGCAATGGATTGGACTGCAAGGGAAACAACACAAGGACCTTTTCTCCTGGTTTAAACTCACGGCTTCTAGCCTTATGATCATACCAAGTTTTCATTTTTCCCTGACTTGATTTCAAGTTCTCTTTGGCAAGGTCACAAGCTGCACGCAATCTTTCCTTGAACTTGCTAACATAGTCTAACAGACTGATTTGCGGCTCTTCCTTTTGCCATTGTTCACTCAATAATAGCAAAGGTCCTCTCACTTCATGACCAAACACTAGCTCAAATGGACTGAATCCAGTAGACTCCTGCACTGCTTCTCTAGCTGCAAACAACAGCAAATGAACCCCTTCATCCCAGTCTTTCTCATGGTCATAACAATAAGTCCTCATCATTGTCTTGAGAGTGGAATGAAACCGCTCTAAGGCACCCTGACTTTCTGGATGATAGGCACTAGAATCTGTTTTGCACCTAGTTCATACACAACCTGCTGAAACAATCCTGAAGTGAAATTGCTACCTTGGTCTGACTGAATTTCCCTGGGAAGACCAAACAACGTGAAGAACTTTATCAAAGCCTTCGAGATTGCAGTTGCCTTGATGTTACGTAGAGGTATGGCTTCGGGGAATCTGGTAGATGCACACATGATTGTCAACAAGTACTGATTTCCAGATCTAGTCTTGGGTAATGGTCCAACGCAATCAACAATGACCCTAGAGAATGGCTCCCCAAATGCTGGGATAGGCTGCAATGGAGCTACAGGTGGGTCTAACTGGTGTTTTCCAACTACCTGACAAGTGTGACAGGTTTTGCAAAAGTTAGAAACGTCTTTCCGAAGCCCAGGCCAAAAGAAGTGTTTCATGATCTTATCAACAGTCTTGTTAACACCAAGATGACCTCCTAAAGGTAAACTATGAGCCATTGTTAAGATCTCATTCCTATAGACCTTCGGAACAACAATTTGCCTGACCACTGCCCAATCTGCATTGGCAGGGATATCAGGAGGGCGCCACTTCCGCATCAACACACCATCCTTGAGATAATACCCAACTGGAACTGCATCTATTTCTTTTTCAGGAAGGGCTCTCCTCTTTAGTACACCAATTTCAGGATCATTAGTTTGCTCCTCAATCAACCGCTTTCTGGACAGAGACAAGTCTCCAGACACATCAGAATCACCAGACTCATCCGGCTGGCTGAATAGAGAACTGATAAAAGTATCTGATAAGTCCTCAAACGGAGAAACCATAGTAGGCCAATCAGAGTCATGAGGCGAACCACCTGAGTCCTGACTATTCAATGTACTGGACGGCACCACAACATCATCTTCTTTAGCCTTCTTGGCCATAGCACGAGTCACTGCGCAAGAAGGATACAGAGATGGGTCCTCATCCCCATTTTCAGTGCTCGGCTGTGAAGTAAGATGTACAGGGGGAACTACTTTGCCCCCAGCCAGGTCATTGCCTAGCAACAGAGAAACACCCTTTATAGGTAGACTTGACATAAGTCCCACCTTTACCTGTCCTGTAACTAAATCTGACTTCAAGAATATAGAGCGCAGGGGTACAGATACAGTCCTCCCTTCAATACCTTGTACAAGTATGAAATCCCCTGAAGCGGTCTCATCACGTAACTCCAAGGAGTCCATCAACAAAAGTGACTGAGAAGCTCCGGTATCCCTTAGGATATATATAGGGACAGGAGTAGTATGCTCATTCAGAGCCACAAATCCCTCTGACACAAATGGAAGAAATTCCTCCCTCACAAAGTCAGCTGTATTAGGCTTTTTAGCCCCACAAGAAGCAGGCAATTTAGCAGATTGGTTATCTACTACAGGGGTTTCTAACCTTGTTTTCACAAAGGCATTTGGTTTGGTATCCTTTTCTTTTTCTTTCTTAGCTTTAAGGAACCAACAGTTAGTTGTAACATGACCAGATTTCTTGCAATAACTGCAAACTAGACCACTTTTGTCACTGTCAGCTTTCACACTTTGATCAGACCTGTTACTGGATTTCTGAGCACCATCACCAGATTTGTCTTTGTCTTTGGGTGAGGAATCTTGGGTATCACCGTAACCCTTTTTCTGAAATTGGGACCATTTATTGTTACTGCTAGACTGAAATTTGGACTTATGAGTGAGAACATATTCATCTGCAAATTTGGCAGCTGATTGCAAGTTCAGTGCTTGCTTCTCATTAAGGTAGGTCTTAACATCATCCTTAACACAGTTCTTGAATTCTTCAACTAACACCATCTCTTTTAGTGAGTTGAAATCATCCTTGACCTCCATAGAAGTACACCAGCGCTCAAAGCAAACCTGCTTCTCATTAGCAAATTCAACATAAGTCTGATTTTCAGATTTCTTCAGACCTCTGAATTTCTGTCGGTAAGCCTCTGGAACCAACTCATAAGCTCTCAAAATAACCTTTTTGACTACCTCATAATCAGAGGAATCATCTGCAGACAAAGCTGAATAGGCTTGTTGAGCTTTACCCTTGAGGACAGTTTGCAACATCAGAGGCCAGTGTTCCTTTGGCCACTGGCAACTCTTTGCTACCTTTTCAAAACACTGGAAATAGTTGTCTACGTCCTTTTCAGAAAATGGAGGCACCAGTTTTACCTCCTGACTGGCACAAAATTTATTTTTAGTTTCAATTTTAATTTTTAGTTTCTCCATTTGGAGTCTTTTTTCTGTATCGAATTTCTCTAATTCAAATTCTTCTGTCTCTGTCTCTCTCTTTCTGCTCTTTCCTCTTTCTCTCTCTCAAATTCTCTTTGTTTTTCTTCTCTTGCTAATTTTTCTAACTCAAACTGGCTTTGTTTTTCTTTTTCTTCCCTCTCAAATTCTCTTTGTTTCTCTTTTTCCTCCCTTTTTTCTCTTCTCTTGCTAATTTTTCCAACTCAAACTGCCTTTGAAAGGGAGGAAAAAGAAAAACAATCTCTAGCATTTTTAATTTAAGTTCCATTTCTATATTTGGATTTTCCACTGGAAACTGTTCCAGATCTCCTGGTGCAAACACATTTTCATCAATGTAATATTCAACTATCTCTCTAGCCAGTCTTGCTTTTCGCATGGCTGGTTTCACCTCTGTCAGCTCTAAATGTCTGCAAATTTCTAGCAGTTCTGTCTTTTTAAAAGACTTCAAAACCCCTACGGTTGGTGATGCCAAGAAATCATCCATTGCTGTAGTCAATATATATGTATTCAATTAAAAAAAATCAATTTTACAATTTGAAATGTTAGATTTTCAATAAATTACTCACAAAATGGTCGATCCCGGACGAGCCCCCAATTTGTTATGGCCCCAATTTGTTATTACATTTATAACACAACAGCAACAGCAAGGGATGACACACAGTTTTTAAAACTTAAACACATTTAATTTAACAGACAAAGACAATAACAACTAACTAACAACTAATGAACCTAAAGACCAAGATTGATTAGGAAAAAGAAATATTTACAGTCCCTTTTTGTGGGGTGGCTTGGTGATGTCCTGGATAATGAAAATGCTCAAACACAGGCAAAGAAATCCACAAAAGAAATGTCACAGGTCTTGAACAGAATGGCAGGTCTGGTCATCTTCTTGCAATTTCTCCTACTACTTTACTGTCTCAATTCTTTTCCTTATATACTCTTTTGCAGACCCCACCCACATTTAGACCTCTTTTTTTTTACTTTCTGAGACTTGCCCCAGACATGTCCAGGACATGTCTAAACATGACTCCAGTCTGAGGTTTACAAAAAAAAGGTAAATACTGCCATCTAGTGGCCTATATTCACATTACACTGTGCACTTCTCAGACCATCAGCTCATCGGTGCACACTATCCCCTGCAGAGTCCCCAGTAGATGACAGACACCTTACCCTAACAACCATCAATTCTGTAGGTAATATTGATAAGTTATATTTTGTTCATCTGTGTTTACTTAACATTGGTTTCTGTTTGAACTGTTATGAGCATGCTTTGATTGGATTCAATATCTGGATAATTAAACAATGGGATATCAAATTTATATATATAGATAAGGGACAGTGTGCGAATAACTGCATATCTGCATGATAATTAGGTCACAATATTAAACATGGTCTAATAGTACTAACCATATGCAATGTTTATTTTAACTTTGTTATGTTAATGTCAATTATTGTTCTTTGGAATTATAACAACTTTGAAAATTCCTGTTGTTTTCCGTATTTTTGTTTGTATATTTGACGCTTTCAATTGGATACCTTTATGCCCAAATAACCATTTATTAAACTCACAAAACCAAAAAAGAGAAACATGCATATACAGTGATTCAGAAAAGATAATCCTACATTATGGATTATTATATCTAAAAAAAAGTTATCTCAGTTTAACTGTTGTTTAGGTTTATTTTAAGAATAATTAAGGTTTCCAATTTGCATCTTTGATTTTCATTCTTCCTAAAAAAAACACTTTGGCGGGGGATATTGGTGACCATGTCATCTTGTTTACAAATGTATTGAGGATTCTTTATATGTTCAATGTATGTTTATGTACCTTGCATAACCGCATGAGGCAATATTGCACAACACAACACAATTAACTATGTTCATTTTTTGTCATTACCTGAGTTTACTCTGATGACTGGGTATCTTTAAGTTTCAGCAAGTCAAATTTAAGACTTTTTAAGACCTTTTTAATGCCACCTTGAATGAAATTTAATACCGAAAAAACTATAAATATAGGCAATGGTTGGGGGATCCGGCTGTATTACAACCCAAGCATATCATGTATGTCACTCAATGAGACTCATTCAAGTTTACCTTTTGTCCGTTTAATGAACATAAAGTGATACTCGGTGCTCTCTGGTTCAATAGCTGTATGTACAAGTGCAGTTATTTGGTCGGAAACATCCAACAAAAAAACACGCATACATGAACACATACATGGCATGAGTCTGTTGTGTGGCCTTAATCTCCAGTTCTGCCTTTATACACAAGGGTAATAAATACAATACAAAAAATATGGTATATTTTGTCAGTAGTGTGCTCTGTGGTACACTGTACTGTGCAGGCCCGCATCATGACATTGCCAAAATGCATATAAAGTTAACAAGTAGTTATTAAAAAAAATCATATTACTTACTTTGAAGTGGTGCAGTAAATCTTGAACTGTTGCGTGTCCCATGAATTTTGAGCCCAAGTAAAGTGAATGCGCTTGATTTCCAGACCTCCCAACATTTGGATTTTGCAATTAGTATTTTTGCCGTAGTATCCTAATACTATACCGGGATAACTACACCGACATAATAACCCGACCGCGTGTAGCGCCAAAGTGGACAATAATGTTAAAACTCCATTAATAAAAGTATAGGAGAATACTCACCCAACAAAGTGACATTCAAAGAAGCTGACAGTTGACCTTGTTCATTGTGGAATGTCATCCAACAGAATTACTTAGTGACTGTCCTCCAATCACAGATTCATTTCTACAGTAAACTTGGAAAAAGTCCTGGATCCCCCAATATACACAGGAACATATCTTTGAAAGAAAGTAACTACTAACATCGTGAATCCTTCAGTAAACTTGGAAACTTAAAGTGAAAGTCCTGGATCCCCCAGTCTACACAGGAACATGTCTTTGAAAGAACTTTGAAAGAAAGTAAAGAACATCCTGAACCTTTCAGTTATCTGCAGTCAGCCACGAAACTTTGAAATACATGTGCAGGTACTGGACCTTCCATTCATTGGAATGTAGGTTTTGAAAAGACTGTGGTGGGGGGGATGTTTTATTTGTTTTATTTCACACTGACTACAATGAACTTTCATTAAATGATTTCAGAAAAAATAAACAAGAATAAACATGTGTCATAAAGTACAAGTTTGAAAACCTACAAAATGGCGTTTGCGGAACTAGTAAAATGACAAGCAGTCACTCTGATGGGTGTTGATGAAAAAGTATCAAGAGTACGAAATTAGGATTTATATGGTCAAATATATGATAATTTCCGATCATAATGAATCCCAGGAATACACGTGTTCAACGGCCACACACTGCACAGTGCGCCATATCACGAGCATTGATTTGGTAGCCTACTGCTGCAACGGCAAGCAACATCGGGCATTATCAGGCATTTATTTCTCTATGAAGCCGAATATCTCGAAACGATAGTTAAGAGTTAAATTCACAACAATTTACCGTTCCAGCAGTGTCAAACTCAAGGCTGACAGCAAAGTCGTTTTCCCGCAAAAAAAAAGAGTATGATTTCTGCAAATTGCTGAATCGGTCAAATTGCGGAACCGGTCAACCCACTGTATATCGAAGATTACTCGCACCCCGTCTCAGTAAAATTCATTTAGGGAAAGAACTTGAATGTTTTTCGATTTCTATACTGTTTTGTTTTAAAATGCAAATTGGCAATAATGTGCGCAAAGCTGGCAACTAGAAAATAATTGCGTACAATATGAATTTAGTTCGACCATAACGACTCTTGGATGCACTAAAAAATGAAAATAAACTGTTCGCGGAACCTTACACAGGATGTTTTAGTAAGCTTCTTCTATATCTATCAAAAAGGAAACGCAATAAAAAAAGATCTGCTCAGTATTTTCTCTAAAGGACAATGTCACTTAACTGAATCGCTCTTTCGTAAACTGAACTCACGGAATTAAAAGCGGATACACTTGGCACTGATTCAATACAGCTCAGTTCGTGTCATCTCTATTTATCACTCATTTTCACCCTAATATTCCCTTTAAGCTTATTGTAGCCAATGAAAGAATTAATGACCTGGCCAGCCTAGGCTGGTCAGGCTGGTTTAAGCTGCGTTTTGGACAGTTTTAGTTGGTCGACCGACCAGCCCTTCACCAGCTGACTACAGCTAACAATACCAGCTTAATCAGCTTCTAGCAGCTAGAATTCTACGCTGGTTTAAGATGGTCTGAGCTGTGTTATTAGCTGATCATAGCTGGTCAGATGTTTAAAGCTGGTCTCGGTGCTTGATGACGGTGGTCAAGGCTGGTTAAGCTGGTATTGTCAGCTGGTGAAGGGCTGGTCGACCAACTAAAACTGTCCAAAACAGCTTAATCCAGCCTGACCAGCCTAGACGGGCCAAAGGTGGAATTTTCAGCAGGAGATTCCGGTTCTGATTCTGATCCAGCTTATCGAATCCGGTTCTTATCAAATCTCAGTTCCTATTCTTTTTCTTTTTTTGGAGAAAAAAAAATATTTCATGAACAAAAAATGGCCTCTTTATTTTGTGCTCATTCATTTAATAATTATAAATGGTGACAACTGTTTGTTTCTGTTATAAAAAGATTTCTGTGGTTATTTCTAAATGGCAGACTGCTGCTATGCATAACAGACCGTTGCTGTGCTGTGCATGCAGTTCGCAGCATGGTCGCATCCCAATCAGCGTTTCACTGTTGTGTCCCGCAGTGTGTTGTGATTCTGCATTTTGCATGTCATGTTTAAGTTCTGTGCCTGGCTATGCCATGTTGTTTGATTCTGTGCTTAGTGACCACTGCATATGTCTGACTATTCTTAGGATTGTGTTTTGGTAATTTAGATTTCTTGTTTTATTATTTTTCATGTTCAGATCATTTAGTTTTCAATGCCTTGTTTTCATTTCCATGCTTTGCACTTTGTCACCCCTGTCTTGTCATGCGTGCCACTCATTCGGGTGATTTATCGGTTTCTGAGTTTCAATCTTCTTTCTTTATCTCGTGTTCTTCCTTCCTCTCTCTTTTACTGTCTTACTAACACATAATAACAGTTCATTGTTTTTTGCTAATTACTAACCACACTAATCCTGTATATTTTTACTAACTTTCGAACATGCACTCAGGATTGTATAGCTGCACATACTAATTGACTAACGATCTCTCAGCAGTCGCTCAATTCTAATCTCCGCCTCCTTGCCTATCCCTAATTATCTCTGCTGCAAGTTTCTGTGGATTTCCACTTATACTTTGTGCTTTCCTTTTCTTATCTTGGCACTTTAGAACTCCTTAACCGGAGCTGTTGTTTTGTACTTAGGTTTGTCTTGTGATCCCTGTCCGCATTTTGGCTACAGCCAAATTCATGTAATTAGTTCATTCCTCATGTGTCTCTCCCTGATCATTGTTCCCATTGATTGCACCTGTTCTCCCTGGTCATGTGTTTACCCCAGATGTGTATATAAGATGTCTGTTTGGTTCACTCTCTTGTCAGATCGTTCTCCCGCCACGTTTCTCGCCTTGATTTCTCAGTGTTTAACTTTCTGACTGGATTGCCCGACTTTCGCCTTTGTGATTTTGGATTATTGTTGCATCTGTGTGTTTTGACCATTTTTCTGCCCGACTACGAGTTCTCTGTTTGCTGCCCTGGCAAAAATTCTGATTACGTCCTGTGGATTCTGGCTTGTCACTCTGATAGTACTATTCCTGTGTACCAGACCCATTTCTGTCCGACTACGATTACTGTGATTGCTGCCCTGGTTTTTAAAGCCATTTTTGCCCAACTGGATTTTGACTTTTGGATAGTTGACTTTGTACTGTTGCCTTTTGCTCTGCGGGGGTCAGCCCCCTTTACCAGTAAAACAAGCTCTACTGCATTTCCTGGTTCTCGCATCTGGTTCCTGATCGCAACACAACAGTCTGCTGGGGATACCAAATTGCACTTTGAGCTTATTTCTCATTGTTTTCCGGAAGATCATCTTCGTAAGGACAGATTAAGGGCCAGAAATATGTTTTCACCGCCATACACGTGCCCAGTGGTTCTACTTATTGTAACCGCAGTTAAGTGCAGCTGGGTAACTGAGGGAAACCCTGGGCTTGTTAATCCATCTTTGTGAGACAGGCCTTTGGTCATGAAAGAGAGTAATGGACGCTGTTTATCACAAAACCGAATTGCACAATTTAATGAAAAACCAAAGTAATTTCAGTAAGCTCAGGAATAGTATTGCTATCATTCAACACTGCGGTAAAGCCATCACTTCGAAGTAGCTTCGGTTTGCACTGACCAATTTCAAGTCGAGTTGAACTATGACTACAGTTCAGGGAGAGAGGGAAAAATAAGGCACAAATGCCGACTCACGGTTTTTATCCCCTGTCAACTAAGCGGCTGACTAACAATAACTCGTTAGGAAACGAACTGCTGTTACATAATGGTTATGGAAAGGTCTGCGAGCACACTAGTTAAGTAACCTTAACTTCTTTATGAGAGTGGCACTTAGCACTGTAGTAGGCTAGCTAAGTCATACTGATTTAACCCCTTTGTGCAGAAGCCAAATTTGGCGATTTATGGGTTACCTACTTTAATGCTGTATAATTCAAGATTTAAGCTTCATAAAGAGGAAAAAGTGTGGCTCAATTAAGAAAAGACACCTACAGCGTTTATAATTACATTGTATTTCAGTTTATTTTCATGATTTTCATAGAGAAAATCTTCATGAGAATTCACCATTGAAATTGCAAAAAATTTCTGGTATCATAAACTCCTTGACCACAAATAGAATTCATCTTCAACAATACATTCTAGATTACCTACATGCTATTAGCATAATCATACAGCTACCCAAGGTTTCCCCAAAGTCTCAAAAGGATGTACTGTCAATTCATTAAAAAATCATGTATTTAACACACAGCTTTAAGGCATGACATTTATTATGAACGAATGATTTTCTGGCTGAGTTTAGTATGAGTTTATCAATACCAGTGCAGTTGAATATTAGTGGTCACCAATAACCTCTCCAAACACAAAACATGCCTTTTCTCCATAATAAAGTTTAGAGTTTTGCCCATTTTTCTTCAAAGCCAGCACAAACGCGCATTAAATAAACTGCTTATTAAACGGTCAGAACATTCACCCTGTAATGGAAGCTACCAGTCCCCTCTTCTAAGCTCACGAACCCATTTCAACACTTATAAGGAGCAAGTACACCTAACTCAGTAATATCTGAATACTGAGATATGCCTTTTTTTTAACAGAACAGACACTCCACTTTCAGGGAATATCAAATCCATTGCCTCTCCCGATTCAAAAGAAACGTGCAATGAACGTACCGGGGATCCACCAAAATGCACGGGCAGTTTGCGTTTTAAACAGGAAAAAAACTCGACATTCGACTTTGAGTACCTATACATTCCAAAACAAAAAAAAAAATAGCAGCCTGACCTTTTTCGTGAATCTCTCCTCCAGAGACATTGACTGTATAAAACAGAGGCCAATGTATCCAGTAGCAGGAACCCTCCGGTCCTGTTTCATTCGAAATAATTCCAATTGAGCATGTCCTTCTCATTTAAATCCTGTAATGTTACTGAACACTTCAAGGCCAGTTTTGCGAACCGACTTCCTATAAATCGCGTCTATTTGAGCCTCGTAATGTGCATTACATAGACAGGATACAACAGAGCATACTGATACGCATAGGTTTGTATGCTCTGTGTTTGTCCAATCAATGTGATTAAGTTACTCTAAAATGTTTAAACACTCGGGAATTGGATGCGAAACGAGCCAATCAATACATTGCTACCAGGGAAACTTCACGAGGGCATGAAGTGTAACTCTACAATTACGCAGAAGAGCTTGAGTGTATGATTGAGTGATTGGCTATCAACGCCAGTATTCAGGTGGATATAAGGTAGCGCCGGATTTGTCAATGAAGGAATCTACCAGTAAATCCTGGTAGGGAACTAAAAATTTTTTTGTATGTGACGACTGTAATTGACTGAAGAATGTGAGAGAATCAATACCATGTCGATTTTTTTGCCTCAGAAAACAACTGATTTTTCTGCACTACTAATTGGAATACTGTTGGGTCACTGTGGCTAAACTGGTTGCTACAAAGGAAAACAATATTTTCTGTGTCAAGATTTCTTTTTTTAAACTGCTGAATCGATTACTATGGGCAAGGATACTGACCAGTTTGCACATCAGGCTTAGCTGAGGAGTTTAATTCATGCAGCTCTCGAAAAACAGGAAGTGGAGTGAACTTCCCCGCATTCAGAACCGCGTTTGTGGTCTGCTTGCTTGTGAACATTCAATAACTGATCTGGGGGTGCCATCTAGTTATCGAGTACAGTAACAGCGTGCTTAAATTTGCATGTCTATAGACGCAGGCGTCTACATCTGCTGAAAAGGTGACATTACATTAAAAACCAACATTACACTTGGCATTCAGTTTGGCTAAATATTAACGGCATGAGTAAACATGGAGCGATTTTTTTTATTTTTTATTTTCCCCCCTCAAGCTCGCAGTCAAATATTTCCTTAGAAGTGATAAGTATCAAATATATGTCACGAGTTGGGCTATGAAAAAAGTGCTATAGTTATGCCATGAAAAAAAATCTGGAACAAATGCCAAATCACGGTTCTCTTCTAGGGGCAAGCCACTGCAAACACCATGTAAACAAAGCCGGCGATACAGTTGCGCGTTGGACAAAAATGAATATTCATGAACCATGCAAACAGACGCGAATCCTCTTGTTAAGATGACGTACTGCGTTAAAAAAAAATAAACCAACCACGGGACATTAGGTCCGCGTACTGATAGCAGGTCCTGCCAAATCTATTCTCACTGCAGTTCATTTCGAACCGTTACTGAATTACTAATTTGGAACCGATAAGCAGATTAGCCTAAATAGTCCTGCCCCAATAAATTTAAGACCTTTGACTAATGTATTTAAGACCAGTGGATAACATTTTTAATGAATTTAAGACATTTTAAGGCCTTAATTTTAGATACACAAATTTGAGACTTTTTAAGGATGCCCGGGCACCCTGGATGAGTTGCACTGAATGGAATCAGCCAGGGATGCATAGTCCGGACAGTAGCTGCTGACAGCCAGCGTCAAGCACACTTCCAAATGATCATCAGTCATGGTGGAACGGTACTTGGTGGTACCATGTGGGGAAAGGCTGACTCTCACATAAGTAAGTGGAGCCAAATAATGCAGTCAAGGAGGTAGCACATTTCCTCATGTTGGAGTACTTTTCCTCTGTGGGTAAGTTCCAGAACTGTCCATGAGCTCTGGACTTCAGCTCAATTTCGGCTTGTAGTGTCAAAATCTCATCCTCCACTCCAGACAAGTTCAGGTGAAACAGTGTTGCAATTTTTGATGCAAGTGAATCAACCTTCGCATCTTCCCGAAAAGGATAGCACATGAATGTAGTGACTAGCTCGAGCAAAGAAAAGTCTTGATAGCGTTTGTCAAACTCTGACAGACGATTGTCAATCTGCTCTGAGTAGCGTGCACTTTCAAGTTGCACACAGGCCTTCCCTTGCTCCGATGCCAGGTTCTGGAAGTTTGCCAATTCATGGCGCTGCAGCTTTGAAGAGAGATGTAGCATCTTTCGTTTGAAAGCATTAACTGAGCTGATCATATTGATTACTGTTTTGTCTTTTCCTTGCAGCTCTAGATTAAGGTCATTCAACATTATTTGTCAGAACGGTTAAAAATGCCAAGTCTAACAGCCACTGACCGTCATTCAGTTGCTTGAATTCTGCATGTCCAGCTACACGGAAAAACTCCCGAATCTCCGGACAGAGCTCTCGAAATCTTTGCAGGAATTTCCCTCGACTAAGCCATCTCACGTCAGGGTGTAGCAACAACTCAGAGTGGTCGCAGTCAGCCTTTTCCAGGTGTGCACGGAATAACCATCTTTGAAGAGATCTGGCGCGAATAGAACAGGCGATCGTCGTTGCCACATCCATGATCTCTTGCATGTTGAGCATTTTAGTGCATAACGCTTGTTGATGGATTATGCAATGGTAATTCAGGAAGTCTGGGAAAGCATCGTCCTGCCTGCACTTGGCAATAAATCCATTCAAGCAGCCAACCATTGCGGGTGCTCCATCCGTGGTGATGGACACCAATTTGTACACTGAGAGCTGGGTTTTCTCAATAAAGTTTTTGAATGACAGAAATATGACCTCTCCTTGCGTCTGTTCTTTCATAGGCAGTACTGTTAATAGCTCCTCTTTTGCAATGACATCAGTAAACACCATACAAACGAAAATGCTCATCTGGGCTGTGTCACTCACGTCCGTAGATTCGTCCAACTGCAGAGAGAAAGACTCGCAATCTGCGATGTCCTTCCAAAGTTGCTGGGTTAAGTCTTCGGCCCAGGCTTCTCAGCACCGTGTTACTGTACATCTTGACAGCTGGAGAGCCTTGATCGAAGATAATATTTCTGCCTTGTTTTTAAAGTCTTGGAATAATGAGTCAGCTGCTTCAACGAATGCCTCTTTTTACCATCTCTCCTTCTTGGAAGGACTTCCTGTTATTAACAATGAGGTGATTCACCCGGAACAATGCTTCGGTGGCGGCTTTCGCTTTTGAAGTATGTTGTGAGAAAAATGACTGCTGTCCGGACAGCTGGGATTTTAGTTCCTTCACCTTTCTCTTTCTCAGTTCGCTTTTTGGTGGGAAGTCTGTGTTGTATTTTCCATGAACAGTCCGAAAATGCTGCCCCACATTTCCCTTCCTTGGTATTGCGATGGTAGACTGGCAGATGAGGCAAACGCACTTCGAAAATGTCATCGTGAAAAAAAGGGCTCCTCCCATTCCGAATGAAAGTGATATGTTTTTGTCTTCTTAATTGGTCCAGCTCCCCCATTCATTTTTATACCCTTTCTTAAGTTCAAGAGAAAGAATCGAGGGCTAAAAATTGGAGGTAACTCGCTAACTCGTTGATAGTTTTGCTGCATTCAGGTCCAGGTCGCAGGGGCAGCATCCGCACGGAAGCACAGGAAAATTCAGATGTCACCTGACTGGCTGTTGCGGTCGACTGGCAGATCGCGATCAACGTATTGGACACCCCTGGTCTAACCCGTCTCGAACAAAAATTCCTCTCATTCCTGAGGCTTTCATTTCTTGAACTAACTCATTTATAAAAAATAGTAACAGAACGGGACTGAGCATACATCCTTGGCGGACGCCGCTCGAGGTCGCAAACAATTCAGTTCTCATATTTCCAACTCGGACACAGGACGATATTTTGCCATACATGTTCTTTAGGATTCTAAACATTTTCCCGTGAATACCCTTTGTGAGCAGCACAATAATTTTTCTCTGTTAACACAGTCAAATGCTTTTCGAAAATCAATGAAGGCTGCATAGGATCTGTAATTCGATTTCCTCAAGTATTTTTGACACAGAGATTGAAGCACATATATATTGTCGATGGTTGAATAATCATTACGGAAACCAGCTTGAGACTCATGCAATATTTCAATAAGTTCAACCCATATTCGTATTCTCGATTTTAAAATAGATGTAAAAATTTTCCCCATCACATTCAAAAGGGAGGCTCCGCGGTAGTTATTTGGATCGGTCACATCCCCTTTCTTAAATATAGGTGCAATCATACCAGTGTTCCAGCTGTCGGGGAATACGCCGCTGTCAAGTATAGCTTTGCATAGTATTTCTAAGTACCCTGCAAATGAAGTGGCATATTTGTAAAATTCTGGGGGTATTCCATCTAATGCCTGGAGATTTACCCATTTTAAATTGCTTTGTAGCTGCCTTCACTTCATCTATAGTAATTGGATCTGACAGAAAGTCAGAGTTACAACTATCACAATCTTCAACCCATAGCGTGGAACAGGCTCGGTGGCTTACAGGGAGGTGGTCAGATTCAGATCTGGGGTGAACGTGCAAATCCAGGACATTGTTTTAATAATCAGATGACGCGAGGACATAGTCCGCCAGACTTGAGCCATTTCTACTGATACTAGTAACCCCATTTTATCACTTTTCCGTCCCATTAACAATATGTAGACCCCACAATTCACACACTTCCAGTACGTCTAGTCCATATTTATTCACCGCTAAATTTTCATTTGCCCTGGTTTCAAATATATCAGGGGTGTACAAATCTGAAAGAGGTAAATAGTCTTGAATCGCTATCATCTTCTCGTAAGTGATCGTCGTTTAGACCAGTTCTTGCATTAAAATCTCCCAATAAAACTATATCAGTTGAATCACCATATTTCTCATTAATCAAACTGATTCTAGAGTCAAGTTCATCAATGACACTACCGTTAGAGCCTTCATACAGCGCTGATTTTTCAGGTAATATATATAGAAAACCAATTACTAGTGTTCTTATAGACTCGGGGTTCAATTTTATAAACACACAGTTAGACCAGTCATTGAATATATGCTCAAATAAATGAGTAAAATGTTTCCGTATGTAAAAGGCAACACCACCTGAAAACCTGCCAAACTGTTGAACACGCTTTGCAGGTGAAAATAGACAGAGTAAATAGAGTAGGAGGGGTACATATTTACAATTTCTTCACTGTTATGGAGATTAGTTTCGTTAGACCGAATATTCCAAATTGCTGGCAAAAGTTCAGAAAGTCGCGATCTCGCATGAGAGATCGGATACCGTGTATGTTCCACACACAGGCGTTGAGCAGGGTAGTTAGAGCTGCTGCTGGTGAGGATGTGGCTAAAGTTGTTGCTGACGTTGATGCTGCTAATGACGTTACTGTTGTTGCTGATGGCGTTACTGTTTCTGCTGATGACCTTGTTAAAGAAAACTTCTCACTGACGGTACTGACATCTTCATTGTGAATTGAGCCACAGCCGTGTCCCAAGACTGAAACAGACGCGCCCTGGAGCCCCTGTCCACCACACCCTCGGGGTCCAGGAGATGTCTCCTTTCCCCTCTGGGTTTCGCGGGTTGGAAGCTCTCGGCAGGGGTTAGAACGCCGATTAGTGATTTTTCTTAGATCCCCATTTTCAAGAACAAAAACATCCCCATCAATGATGAGCTTGTCATAAGATAGATATGATGTCTTATCACCTTCACGAGCTTTCACCATATAAGGGATAAGTTCGGATCTTATTTTTCTTACTCTCTCAGTGAAATCATTTGAGACATGTCATTGTTCATTTCCTTTGAGTTTGTCTTTAGCAAGATCAAAAACTGTTACCTTTTCCTTGTAAGACAGGAACTTCACGATAATTGGCTTATTTCGACTCTGACTGCGCAGTCGATAGGATCAGTATTGAGCGAGCTCATCAGCATCGTCCATCCCCAGATCGTCCTGTAGAAACTTGCGCACATGTTCTTCTGTCTCTGTCCACTTTTCCTTGGCCCCGCCCTCTACTCCATGAATAATCAAGTTGTTTCTTTGGCTTTGTGCTTCTTCTTTATCAACTAAGTTCTCTAATTTTGATACTCGTTCTCTTAATTCAGCATTTTCAGTACATAACCTGCAATATTAACAATGCCTGGAGGCATAGCGGGTGTTAACCAAGTCTCAGATAAACCTAAAAAATCAAGATTTGATTAGTTGATTGGGTTATGTTCTGTTTGGCGTAGCGTGGTAATTTTGTGCGTTGCAACACCGTGCGCAGTCACGTTGGCAATTTGGTAGACGCTTGTGCGCCGAGATGGGTGTGGCGGTGTTGTAGGGGGAGGTGTCACATATTCATCAAGACGCAGTGACAATTTCGTAAAAAAAGTCTCCGCTGGAGTTGCGCAGAAAGCTCACCATCTCCAAACTGGTTTACTTTCTGTGCAGTGGTAATTTGGATGACCAGTGCACAGTGCGCACACGTTACCGAAACCTCACCGGCAAGTTTCCAGAATGTCAGGCACATTTCAATGCAAGAAATAATTACACTATGTAATGTAACTATGAATAAGGACATAAATTATAGTATCTATATCCATTGTTCTGATGTTGGATTAAAGGCGGTTGACACGCGTAATAGAAACTTGACCTGGCTTAATCAACACAGCTGAATCTGCGATGCAAACTAACAACTTCACATCTTTCTCGGCCAACCACAAACTGCATATATAGAATGCTTGCGTTCTATGCTCATTAAAGCCGCTTGCACACTGGACGCGAAACAAATTTTTTGCACGACTGATTATAGACAAAGACAATGTGTTCGACCTTCACAAAATGCAAATTGATAGCTATCGACTTTTCTTGGTCTTTTTAGCCTATTCGTCTGTTTTCTTCCGTTGAAAATAGACAACAGTCTTTATTTGGTCTTTCCCACATTTCCTTTGAAAATTAGTCAGATGGATTGAACAAGATTCACGCTTTATTTCCACACCAGAGATAAAATAGTACTTGTAGTCAGTGAGCAAATCAATTCCATGACCATTGACAGTGTGAATAAATTATCGCATGCACAATCAAGACTGTCCGACGCAAAATGCAAAATACTCCATGTCCAGCAGCCAGCAAAAAGTAAAAGTATTGATATGAGAACAGATTTATAATGAAATAAAGAATAATATATCACCAACAAACGGGACATCCAACAAAGATGACCCGCCAATAAATAAATCGCAGTGTTCATTAGATGTTCTATTGTTAAAATGTCATTTTTGTTCTTTATTTCGTTATCAATCTGTTCTAATCGTCCTCTTTTTTTTTTTTTTTTTCCTGTCAGACACGGAGGCATTGTACATTTTCCCGCGCCAATGTCGACTCACTTTATTGAGCAGAGCTTAAATAGAAACATTGATTGAAATTCTTGGTACTCTTCTTGAAGAACTGAGCCCTCTTATCAAAACATTCACGTTTAATATCTAAAAGCGTCAGTAGGTTTGAAGAAATTACTCAGAGATATCTTAAAACCCTGTCAGACTTTCGAACACAAGACACTGCATTCAACGCAACCTGTCGTGTGAAAAATTTGTTTCGCGTCCAGGGTGCAAGCAGCTTATAGGCTTCTATTATTGTCACTTAGGTTTTATCGTTTTTAGTGGGGAAAAGGAATACAGCCTGATTGCTTTGATCTCGTACTGAGTTAAGATCAATGACAAAATTTTAAGCAGCAACAGGGTGTAATAATAGGAGCACGCTAACCATCGTTTCTCTTCCCCATGATGCAGGCAGAAGAAATAAATGAGCCGCCGTCGTATTTCATTCCAACTTTATAAGTTTGAATGATCTGACGCAGTTTTCGTTTAGAAATTCCATTCAAGTTCGCAAATGGTAATAATTCGACAATGCCTCATATTCGTAATGCTTAATACAGACATATGTGGTGCTGAAAACAAGCCTGAAGCAGCAAGGTAAAATGCAACATTAACGCATCATGCAGATATAGGACAGAGGCTTCTTTATTTCAACACCTGATGAGGAGCTCATTTTATTGGTGAAGAGTTGACTCAGCTGTGTTAAACCCACTTCAGCCTTTTTCTCCTACCTCTTAGTTACTTGCGCCGGAAGGCGGGGCAGAGGCGGGACAGAGCAGTACTTGCGCCAGGCTACACTGGGCACGAAACTGCCACATACGCCTGGACACACCCCGTTGGCGCGGCGCTCCCACTATTTGCCGCGCCTGCGACTGGTCTACGAATTTAGAGCCCTCTGAGTTAATCAGGCACTATTGTTTCTGCACCATAGCAAAACTCCTGGGTCAATATCTTTTCTTCACAATGGATACTTAAACCCTGCTGTATCCCAATGAAGGCAGTCAGATCATTATTATACTGAACACTGCCCTGGTCGAGACGACGAATAAACTCTGTTTCCTTTTAACTGGGTTTTCTAACACCGAATCTGACTCCGTCTCTTGTCTTGAAACGCACCACAAAATCGTGGCTGTTTTGTTTTCATAAGGAAAACTGAGGAATTCTTCATTTGGTGGTTCCACTGAGATCGAGGAAGATAACCAAGGCCCAAGATTTTCCCTGGCTTCTGGAAAAATTTGAACTGTTCTAGTGGTCTATTACTCCAGCAACCAGAAGTTGCACGTACCAGTGGAGTTTTGAGAGTTTCTTGGAGCAAATTACTTTCACTCGCTAAAAAAACTAGGGACAGATTCCCGGCTGGCGTGGTTGTAATTCAAAGGAAAGCCTCATGTAGTGGTGATTAGCGCGTTCACTAATTTGTTTGTTTGTTGAATAAGTAAAATGAGTCTAAAACTTACATTGTAGTACTTGCGGGAGGCAAGGGCATTGATCGCGCATGTCATACATTTGTGAAATTAATATTACTTGCGGGAGGCAAGGGTGTTTGCTGAGGGCAAGCATTAGAATATTAATGCTATAAGACGTTTTTCATCAGGGATCCAAGGTGTATGGGCGAACAAGGCACGTTTCTTTAATTGAAAGAAATAGATTAAAGGAATCCTCCATTTAGCGGTTGAAGGTTTTCAGAGGACTTTTGACTGCAACAGGGTGTCTGTGGCAGCATTTGAGATTCAAGTGCCGGTGCGCTACTTCCTTAACCCGCAAAGTGTGGAAGACCTATTCGGGGTCTGTTTTGAGCAGTGGTGCTGCTCGGTTTCTGTGAATGTTTAAGTCTTTTTCTTCGTTGTGTTAACCCTAAAAACATAAGTCGGCTACTACAATAAAATTGAGTTTGCTTGCTTTGTAAAGTGGGCTGGTTGTTGATCGTTCGATCATTGAGTTTGGAACTTTTAGGTACTTCGGGTTTGTATGAATGATCTGATCATTTGTGGAACAGAAATTTTGTGGTACACGGGAGATAAGCTGGCTTATCTTATCTGGCTTATATTGCACGTGTATTAATTTTTGCAAAAAATTAAGGACTCAAAATCTGTGCGATAGTGAGTCAGAGAGAATTGATCGACAAGACCTCCAGTAGTTTGGAGGCCTCTCACACCTTCACCCGTGTGCAGAGTGAATTGTGTGCAGTTCTGTTGTTGTGTCGGGTTTTTCTTCTGGTGGGACCAGCTGGAGCGCTTAAGGTATGAGTGCAAGTGTTCGGCCACTGTGCTCAAGCGGTTACTGAGTTGATTTGGACGTTTTGGGTTTGTTCGTATTTATATTGTTTTACCATGTGAATGAGTGTCCCACCGTTATTAGGAAATTGAGTAGCAAGTGGTACAATTTTGTTTAGTTTTAGATTCCAAGACAAAATCGCTTAAACTTAGAACCAGAGTGCTAATTTTAGACCTCTGAACAAAAAAAATTGAGGCGTGGTGTCCCCCTGTGACAGTCAGTAGACCTATTATCTGTGGAAAGGTTTTTTTTCTGAATTTTTCCTTTATTTGATAGTTTTACAGCGTAGAGAGACAGAAGGGTTGGGGAGAAGAGTGAGGTAGACATGTAGCAAGAGCCTGAGCTGGAATCATACCCAGGTCGCTGCGGGATGGACACAGCCTTTATGATATGCACGCTTTGACCGATGAGCCACCAGGGCGCCCCCAGTAGACCTACTTTCAAACAAATATTGGACGAAGCATCATGTCATTGTTTACCAACTGAAAGCTCCAAATTTGAATAATAATGAAAAAATCCTTAGTCGTTCGGTAAAAGTAAAATCGCGTCCGAAATCCCTACCACTGAGAAAGGTGGCAGAGCAGTACCCGAAATTGATGCTGAAACATTGTTGAATACCACAAAGGGCTTTCTGCAATCGTTTTTGAAACTGGACAATTACGAGCGCGAAATCATCATACTATAATTTGAGGAACGTTTGTCTGTTTGTTCCCCTACTCCTCCGAGGTCCTCTGACGGATCTTCACCAAACTTGGTGGGTCTATGTAGGTTGTCCCTGGAATTGTCCATGAGGGGTTAGTTTTTTGAAAGGTCAAGGTCACTGGGGTCGAAGGTCGATTTTTCGCATCTCCGTGGACAGATTTTCATGAAAGTTGGTACGTGGACGTAGGTCGTCACAAGAAATGACCGCGAGAGGTCTGTTCCGTCAAAGGTCAAGGTCACAAGGGTCAAAGGTCACTGCATTCATGAAAGTTGGTATGTGGACGTAGGTCGTCACAAGAAATTATTCTCGGCACGGGTAATTCACTAGTGGAATTAAAATATGTCAACGAAAATCACGTTTGGTCCATTGATGACATAAAGAGAGCATGGGGCAAAATGCAACGTCTGCCAGCGAAGGAAAAAGTTTTGTTGGCTTTTTTAATTGTGAGCCATATGAGAAGGAGGAAAGAAGTAAATACCGAATGTGAAGCTGAGCGTTTATTGAATATCGAGAGAGAGGAAGTTGGGGCTCTGGTTGAGGAGTTGAAAAGCGTCAAAGCAAAAGTGGCTAAGAAAAACGCGGAAATAGCTGCTTTAAAAGATGGAGTCAAATTCTTGCAAAACGGGCAGTTATTGGCGCCTGGTAGTGGGGTGACCACAATGTCAGTTCCGCCCTCCGCTTGTATTGACGAGTGGACTGGAAGTGACAGCGAGGCATCTGACCATGATTTGACGGTGGTAACCCAGCTTAGAGCGTTGAGGGGGAAATGCAGTATAACCATAAACCTGTAAGGCAGAGGAATTCTGACTGTACTTTGAAACCCTACTCGCACCAATACACGAAACAACGATTCTACCCAGAGAAAATAACTGTCGTGTTTTCAGGAATCCTGGCCACTTTGTCAAAGACTGCAAAGTTAACTGTGAGAGGTTTTGCGAAATGTGTAGGAAAGAAGGCCACACAGTGGACAAATGCTGGTCAATTGGTAGAGGCAAACCTCCCCCTTACTTTCTCAGACGACCACGTACATTAGACTGTGGGCACTCTGGGAGCAGGAAAAAATGGGAGTCTAAATTTAAATTTGAAAAGGCAACCAAATTCTTGATAGAAAAGATGAGTCATATTGAGGAACTGTTGACTCAAATCTTTCCAGCAACATTAACTATATTGTAATGTGAATAGAGGCCACTAGATGGCAGTATTTACCTTTCTTTTATTAGGCCCAGACTGGAGTTAGGTTAAGACATGTCCTGGGCATGTCTGGGGCAAGTCCCCGAAAAAAAAAAGAGGTCTAAATGTGGGTGGGGTCTGCAAAAGAGTATATAAGGAAAAGAATTGAGACAGTAAAGTAGTAGGAGAAATTGCAAGAAGAAGGATACATGTGACCAGACCTGTCATTCTGTTCAAAACCTGTGGATTTTCTTTTGTGGATTTTTGACAGTGTTAGAGTTTTTTCCTCACCCAGGACATCACCAAGCAACCTACAAAAGAGACTGTAAATATTTTCTGTTTTTTGGAAATCAGTCTTGGTCATTGGTTCTAGATATTACATTAATCATTATTGTTAGTTGTTGTCTTTGTTAATTAAATGTGTATAAGTTTCAAAAATGTGTCTGTCATCCCTTGCTGTTGCGGTAGTGTTATAAATGTAATAACAAATTGGGGCCATAACGATATGAATTGTATTACATATTGTTGCCGACCTTCATTTTCGAAATAAGGACTACGATTAAGTTGATGCTTGATTGGTTTTGTTGATGTATGTTCTGTGTCATCAAAATGTTCTGCATTTTTTAAGTGTATGCTGATGTTTTATTGTTGCTGCTGGCACATGAGAAATGCACTTTTTAGACTGCAGGTTGTTTGTGTTGCATACACCTCGGCTGTGCAAGTTGTTAGAAGGCATATGTCCTCGATGCAATAACGGAAACAAAACATTTCACTTAAAGTGTTGAATTTTTTTGTATTGTATTTGAAATTGTGAATCTGCTCCTATAACAGGTGTTAAAACACTTCTGCTGTCATACACAGTGCACGAACATTGTTATGGCTGCTTATTGTCAATCAATACATGGTTTTTACCCCTCGGCCGACTCTGGCCGGAGGGTTATTGTCGTCACCTGCGTGTCTGTCTGTCGTCCATCGTCAGTCCATGATTTTGTCTGGGCCAGTACACGGCAGCTAATGATTACAGCTCCACCAAATTTGGCATGATAACTCAATATGACCCATAGATGTGCAACGCCAGGTTTGTTGCTGGATTTGACCTTTGACCTTAGCGCTATGACCTTGACCCTGGAACTCTTGACCGGGTCAGTACTCGGCAACTAATTATTGCAGCTTCACCAATTTGGTATGGTGACTAACTATGATCCATTAATGTGCAACGCCAGGTTTTTTGCTGGATTTGACCTTTGACCTTAGCGCTGTGACCTTGACCCTGGAAATCTTGACCGGGTCAGTACTCGGCAACTAATTATTGCAGCTTCACCAATTTCGTATGGTGACTCAGTATGACCCATAGATGTGCAACGACAGGTTTTTTGCTGGAATTCACCGTTTGACCTTAGCGCTGTGACCTTGAGGCTGGAAATCTTGTCCGGGTCAGTACTCAGCAACTACTGTTCGCTGCTTAACCAAATTTGGTATGGTAACTCACTGTGACACACAGATGTACAACGTCATGTTTTTGTTGGATTTCACCTTTGACTTTAGTGCTGTGACTTTGAAGGAGGAAATCTTGTCCGAGCCGAGGGGTATTCAGCGGTGCGTTATGTTTTGTTATATTCGGAGATTGCCGGTAGTCCAGTTTTCGGTTTTGGTTTAAAATGTATGTTTCTTTTGTTTAAGGGAATCTTTGGGTTTGACGGCTCATTGCGAGGTTGGCCCGTTAGTTTCCTCCTTCTGTACTGTGATATTTATGAGTGTTTTATGTACAGCACTGTATATCATTTGTAAATGAAAATTTGTAAAAATTTGTGCTGCTTAGTAAGGATCGACCGATATGGATTTTTTAGGGCCGATGCCGATACCGAATTTTTCCATCACCCTTAGCCGATGACCGATTATGGACTGCCGATTTTCTTGGACCGATATTTGTGGCCTATACCGCTTTTGCTCCCTCAATTTACATTAAAAAAATGACACAAAGATCACAAATATCACAGGTCTCGAGTTAGACGAACATTTATTGAAAAGTTTCAACTAGCCATCGATGTGATGGCTGCTCCTCCCCAGTGAGACGCACACACACCCCCCCCCCCCCCACACACACACACACACACACACATCAGCTGAGCAGATGCTGACTGAAAAACTGCACTACCGCTGGATTGATAACGGCAGCAAATGGCTCTAAATACGTTTTCACAAAACACTGACACAAATTAGTTCTACATATAAAACATTTCTCTCATCATTTAAGTTCTTCTAGTGCACGCTAAAGACCTCTCTGATAGCAGACATGGCTGCGCCACTCCGCTCTGAGGGAGAGGGCACACAGCAGGCCTGAAATTAACTTTTTTTCTTGGTAGCGCTGCGCTCCTAAGTTCAAAAGTTAGGAGCGCGAGCAAAAATTTAGGAGCGCACAAGCCGAAATCAAAGAAGCACCAATATATGTATTTTTTAATGTTTAAAGAAACTACAATATAACACTCCACATTAACAATACAACGGTCTCCAACAAATGACAATTATTAAACAATATGAGAGTCTTGAGTTCATTGATTTACAAAGGTTTCCACTAAATTGGCTTCATGCCATATCTTGAGGCCAGGATTTAATATTGGGTCTCCATGCTTTCTGCCCTTCTATCCACCTCCTCACTGCGTGTGAGGCATCAAATATGTCCAGAGGACCCTCCACACTGATCCCAATAAAATCTTAAATTGCGTTAGGGTTAATTGCAGATCTGACGTAAAGTCCTTTTTTTGCCTCAATATTGCAATATGAATCAGTCCACAGCGGTAACTTTGCTATTTGCTGGCTTATTCTAACATAAGCAGACTTAATAATGAGTTGGATATGTTTGTTTTAAGATAGCCAATGCCACACGCCCAGGCGCGTCTCTAGGACTAAAGATTGGTGCGGTCCAGAGCTCCCCTTAATTGCTAACCCTGACTTGCACGCAATCATTCGCATAATTGACAAACAATACTTCCAGGATTTTCCTGGCTTTTTTAATGTTTTTTTTTAATTTTTTATTTTTTGCGGTAACTTTTTCAAAAAGAGGCAATGAAAGTTGCAATGTCAAGGCAATTTTTTTTTTTGTCCACAAGAAATTTGCGTGGATTGGTTGAATTTGCTTTAATAGTTGCAATCGCAACATGCAACTTCCTTGAGGGACTGAGCAATAGATTCATTCCGAGAACTCGCCGGTATGGTATGATACATTTCGGCACAGCGACAATCATCTGGAAGCGTAATTTCGTGCATTTAAATCAGGGTTATTCAGAATTGCACATAGACGTTTTAAATGGTCTTATATTTTATTTAAACAAAACGATCATGAAGCGCCAGTTAAATCACTTGATCTGTGGAAAAGGTAGCGCAGACGTATGAGAGCAGTTTGTCTTTAATAAAGCGTTGAACAAATTTTGAGTGGCCAGAAAAATGATTTAGATCTGAATTTATCCCATTATTTAGGCGCCAATTGATTGCCAGAGGATTATTGTCAAAATTGGAAAACGTGTTAATAACGGAAAATAACTGAGTACAAGCCAGGAACAATCCTTGACGCAAAGGCATGGTCCCGGCTCCACCAATTATCACTTCCAGAGACGCCACTGCACACGCAATTGTCTTATAATTTCGGCATTTTCAGGAAAACGTTTAGTGTACTTGCAAATATATTAACGTTTACTGGTCTAAAGACGCGCTGTAAAAAATGTGAATGATTTTTGCAGAGAGGATACTGAAGATATGAGCGAAGAAACCGAGACGGAGATTTTAAGGCTGCGCGAACGCCGAGCCGCGAGGCACCATATTTTGATAAGTTGTAACTAGGCCTATTAACAGAAATACGGATCTACTCGTTTACGCACATTTGTCACAGTTTTTTCTGTGTTTCATGCTTTCTCCATGTTTGGAAGGACGTTCACGTTTAAAGTGTTTGGACTCCGTTGATAACGCGCTGTTAACAGCCAGATTCGGGTTTTATCTTTACAATGAACACGGTGCACTTCATCTTCTTATAACCTCAGCCATTCAACATTTTGATGCAACTCTTTGCGAAAATAATCAACTGATTTCGCTGCCGCTTCATCCGAATCACCGTCATGATTTTCAGTTTCAGTAACTTTTCATACCGACTCGACTTTTTTAACGTTAACGGTACCAAAAAAAAAAAGTCTTCCATTGCTCTTCGTTTCATTTTCCGTCCAAATCTTGTGCATGGGTACAATAGTAACTCTCATTCCCGCGAAATGGATTTTTTGACAGCTATTATTAACCATTCTAGAATCTGTACTGAGGTTCAGGATGTCAACCTCCCCTTTGATTGGTCAGAATGGTCACTGTCAGCTCTGGGTGCACACTGGGTGCGCTCGGCTGCGGTAAGTCCAGTAGATTCATGCACTGCTCCGAGACATACGCCCATCTTTATTTAAACTGCAGCGGCGGCTGGCTGGCCTTCTGACTACCAAATGTACCCGAAAAGAGGCGATTAATTGGGGGGAAAAGCGGTCGCACGGGTGCAACTATTTTAATTCGAGGGTCGCACAGTCTTAATTTTGTTCGCAATTTCGAGCCCTCCACATACACACACGACACGAAACGCATTTAACCTCACCCCGGTGTTCGCTGAATTAAACTCCAACGAACACCATGACAACATTGACATTACTTAATCCTTAAACCGGTGTTCGTTACATCTGTACATATTAGCCCACAACTACGCCAACATCTCCCTAAATACAATGGTAACGTTAAGCACTTTTAAAGACGAAGCATTCAGCAGCATTCCCGTTTTACTGACCCACAAACTTATGTTTGCAAGCACGTGTACTAATTGGCAATTACTTGGCATTCATGTTTCCTATTTCAAAGTGGGTGGCAATATTTCAACTAAGTTTAACAGTGAGAGGCTAATAGAAATTTTAAAACACCTTATTCTTAAGCAGCCATTGCATTCACCACTCTTCCAGAGATGTGCATGTGCTGCAGGGTCCTCCGGCAACAGTGAGCTGCCCCTGGATGCCTGACTGTAAATCATGCCGCGGAAATATAAATCGGCGAACCCACGCGCGAATCGGCCGATGCCGATTCTGGTAAAAAATGCAAATATCGGCCTAATGTATCGGCCGGCCGATGTATCGGTCGATCCTTACTGCTTAATGGTCAGCTGTTTTTCTTTTAATTTTATTCATCATTTAGTACCCTCTGGTGGTGTTTCTATAGCAAAACATGGTCTGATGCAATACCATTTGTTTGTTATGAAGCAGACTAGAGCTTTCTGGAAGTTTCTGGCTTCTTCTTGCCTGGAGGAGGCCGCGTCACCCAAGACTCCTGTAGATCTTTCTCGAATAATCCTCATCTTTATAAATGCTGTGATGTTGCTCAATTAAGAGAGTTTTTGTTTTGGCATCTGAGTTACATAGTGGCATGAGAGTGTTTTGCACAGTGGATTAATTGCAGAAATCTTTGGACATAATCAGTGAAGAATACATTTTTTTAAGTTGTCATTGCTGGTTTTCTTTGTTGTGATTTGTAAGTCATAACAAATTGGAGGTTCTATCGAGATATTCCATTCATTAGATCAACCATTGGATTCACCTAAGATTAAAGCTGAAATATAATTTTTAATCTTGTGACTATTTGAAAAACCAGCAATCATGACTTTTGATGTTGAATATTCTTCAACCCAGGAATCAATTGCGCTGGCAAAGTAGGACTTGCTGCAAATAGCCTCAACCCTTGGATTATCTGATGTGATATCATCAATGAAGAAAAAAGAAATATTCAGCATTTTGGTGCAACATTTCATCAATGAAGAAATCTTTGAGGAAGAAGCAGCAGAATTGATTAAAGATGTGACAGTGTCTGCAACAGAGCTGCAAAGACTTTAGATTCAACAATGCCAGAAACAACTCGAACTAGAGAAAGAAGGTTGGAGAAAGAGGAATAATCAGAAATATAACAAAAAAGGATGCAGTGTGAACTGGAAATGAGGAAAATAGAAGCAGGTACTGTTGCAAAATCTTTTGGACTTTCTGATCATTTTGATGTGGTTAAACACATCAAACTTGTTCCTCCTTTCCTAGAAAATGATGTAGAACAATACTTTACCCATTTTGAGAAAATTGTTGAAAATTTGAAATGGCCAAAAGAGCATTGGACAATGATGTTACAAATTGTTCTTACTGGTAAAGCTTGGAAAATCTTTAACCAGTTATCTGTCCAACAGTGTTCTAATGATTATGTCAAATCTGCCATTCTGAAGGGTTATGAATTGGTCCCCAAGGCTTACAGGCAAAAATTTAGGAATTCTCACAAGGAAGCCAGTCAAACTCATGTTGAATTTGGCAGGTTGAAGGAACAGTTGTTTGATCAGTGGTGTAATTCCATGAAAGTTGAGATAGATTTTGACAGAATGAGGTAACTTATTTTGGTTGGGGAATTTAAAAGGTGTATCCAGCCTGATATCAAGACTTTCCTTGAGGAGAAACAAGCCAATACTTTGCAAGATGTTTCCACCCTGGCTGATAGTTATGCGTTGACTCATAACGCGTCGACTCTTTTGTCCAACAATCCACTTTTTCTAAATTTCAAAGCACGTTTCAGTTCGCCTGATCATCTACCTTCTGTGTCTGATTCTGTTATGGAGGGTTTTGAGCCATTCATCACCAATGGTTTTGTCTCACTTTCACATGATTTTTCCTAATCTGCTCCTGTTTGAATTCTAAGGGACACTGAGTCTTCCCAATCGCTTATTCTTGCAGATATTCTGCCTTTTTCGGACAAATTGTCTACTCAGCTAATGTCCTTATTCAAGGAGTAGAATTTGGTTTTACAAGTGTACCTCTCCATAATGTTCATCTCAAATCAGACTTGATCTCTAGGCCTGTTACTGTTGGTGTTAGGTCTTCTCTTCCTTTCAAAGGAGTTCATTTGTTTCTTGGTAATGATCTTGCTGGGGATAAGACTGCCCTACGTCGCGTCGTCTTTGTTACACAAACCGGTGTACGCGGAAAACAGACTCATTATTCATGGTGGTTTTGGAGGAGATGAGTGGAATTCTGCAAATCGCCAACTCCGTAGTAATATATAGATGGTGGATGATGCCTCTGCTTCAGGCTGGTCTGCCTGACACACCCTTTTCAATCATAGGAATTATTTTTCAATATAAGAATTAATCTAAATTAAAGCGGCAAACAATCAGCGCCATAAATAAAGATAAAAAACCCGCACAACTAAGAAGTTTGTTTACAATCAATTTTATTAAGCTATATAGTATAGCCTATTCATCCCGACTGTATAACCGCATTTAACATGATTCAGTGGCGTGACCGCCACTTTATGGTCCGCTATAGAAAAAGTTTGTGGGGTGTTTAGCCTAATTTGTTGAGTTCATAACACACTCTTTTAATTTTTTTAACATTAAAATTGACAACCTGATTCTGGACAGGTGTGATTGAGCACAATAGTCCATATTATAGATACCGTTATTGAGAGCTCTCCCCAATTGCGCCAAGTCTCTTCTGTGTCAGATGCGGGGCGGAAGGCCAACCAATCAGCTGTCAGCCTTTGTGCATGTGTGAACGCGTGCGTGTCTGTGCTGTGTGCCTGTGAATGGGAGAGTGAGCGGGAAGAGAACTGCGCGCACGGAGATGAGAATGCGATATAGAAAATCGCGTTGGGGTGAAATCGATTTGCGGTGCTCCCAGTTGATTCTGTGGCGGCCCGCCACCTGATGATGTTGGGTAATTTCTTTTTCACATTGTAAATTATTGTATTTTGACCTTTTATTGTCTTTGTTTACACTACTGTATGTAGTGGTTGCTAAGCAACTGTGATTGGCAGGCCGTCTTTCCTTTTCTATTTCTGATTGTATATTTGAATAGGGGGCAGTGAAAGTCTGTCTACCCTCCTGTCAGAAAGCCCCTGAAGAATCCTGACCTCCAGCAGGACCCTAGGCAGCTTCAGGACATGCGGATACCCTGGCTGGCCATCGGGACCCTGTATCTCCTCCTGAGGGGAAACACAAGGAAGGACGGACACACATTATCATTACCATGAGCATTATCATCAACGTCCTCACCTTTATTATCAGCAGCGGTAGGAGACTGTTAGTGAACTTGCCTCTGAGGAACTTGAGTCTGAGGAAGGCTGGTGGGAGGCAGGAGCCTGAGTCTCAGGAGCCTCATGAGGGGCGTGTTGGTCAGGGGCGGCCGGACCTGTTGGCTCAGACCGGGGTGCATCAGCTGGAGCACCTGACTGGGCTGCTGCCGCTGGGCCGGAGGACGGAGTATCGGGCTGGAAGATGGTGGGGTCTTCAAAATCTCCCTCGATACCCTCGTCCACCTCCTCAAGCGACTGTATGGCAGCAACCTCGTCCAGAGTGTCAGGGTCCAAGCTGACATCTTCAAGCACTCTGCCTGTCTGCTCGTAAAGGAACTCCACCCCAATGAGCTCCCCTGTCACACAGTGAAACAGGAAGCACAGGATTTCTAAATCTGTCCCTTTCCACAGTGACATAGTTGGAAAAAAGTGAAGTGAATCCTTTGAACCGCACAAACCTGTGTACACAGCAGGCTTGGTGAAGTCCTTAACCATCTGAAGGCCAAGCACCCTTTGGCTCTTCTGGTTAAGGAAGTGCTTGAGGTGACCACTGTAGGAGTGCAGAGGCTTTGTGTGGCCCTCAGCTGCCACCGGTGGTGCAGCTGCCGCTGAGCGGTCCTCGTTCCACCTAACCAGCCCGTCAATGCTTGAAAGTGCTTGGCATTAAATTGTGTTCCTGAGGGAGCAGGTTTTGAATCCAAGATTATCTGAGGTCATGATTACAGAATATACTTTATCATAAGCTGTGAGACACGTACCTGGGATGAACCGATTGAGGTGGAGGTGGAAGGACTCCAGAGACTTGGAGCCCCTCGCGCAGCGATAAACTGGCAGGCTGACTCCGCCCTTTGTCAGCCTGCCAGACTGGGTGTACAGCTGCACGCCCGGCGGGTCCTGGATGCAGCTGAGGTGCCGCCTCTGCATACTCCAAATGTTCTGGATGCGGAGATGATCCAGTAACGGGACGCCCAGGTTGTCGCATCCTGCTGCACCGCCGAAGGTGTTCAGGAGGTCCTGAATGAGGAGTGCAGTCTCCTCCGACGACAGTGGAGCCTCCACTCCTCTCAGGAGGTCCTTCGAATCACCTCGGCATCAGTCAGGCCGACCGTCCCTTGCTTCCCTTCCAGCTCGGACCGCTTCGTCTTGAGGAGACGGCGCGCCTCTCCGGCGTTAGCCTCAAAGATGCAGTGAGACAGCTGCCTCATGAAGGAGGGCTAAAGGTCGTGGCTTTCCGTGGTGACACCTGATGCGAAGTGGCGCATCAGGTGCCAGATGTCAAGCCGAATCACAAGCTGTTCCCACTCCTGTACTTCAGTAGCAATTCCATGACTATCATTTAATCCAGGAATCATGTTAGCACCACATTTTACTATTATTGCTTTAAAGGAGTATGATGTTGGTCTTTCCCCCTCTTCCATCTCCTGAACTCTTGCTTGAAAAGCCATAGCCAGCACTCTCTTTTTCAGCAGCTCTTTCAAACGACTCTTCACTCTCTCATAGCTTACCCAATCCACCGCCACTCCTGCATTTAGCTGGCCATGGAGATACCGAAGGATCTCTGACCACTTCTGAACCTTACATCTCTCCCGCCGTTTCATGGAGCTGCTAAATCTCTGGCAAAACTCTTTAATTCGTACTCTTGCCGCCTCCCACCACTCCGCAACAGACCCATAGAAAGGCCTCAAAGTTTGATAAAAACTCTTAAAAGCAGAATTAAATTCAGGTAACTTTAACATTTCCGAATTTAACCGCCAAATGCCCGGGCCCCTTATCAGTATATCCAATTTAAAAGTCACTTTTATTATATCATGATCTGAATACCATGCCGGAAGGTTAACTCTTTGCAGAGTCTGCATATGTTTACTGGCAAAAAAATAATCTATTCTGCTAGCCTCTCCTCTGGAATTTCTCCAAGACCAACCATCTGTCCCTGGATTCATCACTCTATTAATATCAATCAAAAGAAAGTCCGCCACAATCTCACCCAAAGCGCTCGCAGAATAATCTGTTCTCCCAGTTCCCAAACCCTGTGAGTCATTCCGAGAAACCCTGTCTAGAGCCTCGTTAAAATCACCACCCATAATAATAGATCTGGTTGTCAGCAGATATCCAGGCAGTGTCTTAAAAAACTCTGTCCTCTGCCCACTCTGTGTAGGGCTGTACACATGAATAAATCTGAACTTCCTTGATCTAATCGAGAAATCCACATACATAACCCTTCCTGGCACCACCTCTACCCGCTCATTAATAACGCAAGAAAACCCCTTAAATAATATACCTATCCCATCTGAGTGCACATTCCCAACAGACCACTTTGAGGGCCCCCATGACCACTCTTCTGAGAATTTTCTGACATCCCCATCATCCTTAAAATGTACCTCTTGTACTAAATAAATATCCGCCTGCATTGTGCTCAGTGAATTTAAAACTCCTGCTCTCTTCATAGGATCCCGCAGCCCTCGCACATTAGCTGTGATGACAGAGATCTCCATCATAAAGAAAAAAATGAAACACCGTGAGCTAAACACTGAGAACATCATTATTCATCATCAACTCTGCCCTTCCCCACTGCCTCCCTCCATATCACTCATGTCACCCTTACTCCCCTGATTCATCTCCGTTGTCTCCACAAAACCCTTCACATTCCACCCCATCATTAACTTTGAAGGAGAGCCAACTCCACCTCCATTGCTCTGCTTTCATCTCCTGAAACACCCTCCTCCAAATCTGCCAGCACTCCATATTTATTTGTGACCTCAACACTTGCACTAGGTCTAACTTTCCTAGGATAAGCCCCAGAATCCTATGGCCCACGCTTCCGAGACACCCCTCCTGAGACTTCGATAAATCCCTCCTCCTCAACCATACTCTCCGCCCAGTCCCCTGGGGTTTCCCAGTCCACAGTTGTGGGAAAAACCTCCCTTTCCTCCACAGAGCCCCCCTCCTGAAGGGGAAAACAGCTCCTGTGATCTTTCTGCTTCCACACGGGCTTCAGACTTAGACCCCGCAGTACATGTTTCCTCAATATTACTGACCCCTTGCACTCCCCTGACCTCCCTCTGGCCCAAATATTTGAGAAAACCCCGATCTAGTTGAAAAAACTAAACTTGGAACCGAAGGAGGCATTGATATTAATTTTGCTGCTGAACCAGGAGAAGATCTCTCCTTGTGAACAGACCTTAATCCCAAACCACTGGCCTGCCCCTCAGGCCCTGCAAACGAAGCCTGACCACTAGCAATGCTTGGAACTGCAGGAATTTCTACCCTTGCGTCAACACTTTGAGATGTCTCTGGAGTTTCACTCGAGACTGTTCCTTGCAGAGGAGACTCCATCTCCAAACCTGTATTTTCCTCTACAGAAGGTCCCGCCGCGACCGTTTCCACCTCAGGATTTCTGTCCCCAGAACCCAGTCGCTGATTAAGAAGAGAATCACTCCCTCCGACCTCCAGTGTAGATGTTGAGGCCTCCGCTCCAGCAGAGGGCTCCACTTGCAGTAACGCCTTCTCTCTTCCTCTAGGAAGTCTCTTCCTCATTACCGATTCATCCACGTCAGCTCTGAACAAACTTGCAAACGATGTTGGCCTCTCTGGACACGCCCGGTATAAATGATCCGTACTTCCACACATGCTACAAGCTTTAGGAGCCTGACAGTCCTTTGCCAAATGTCCCACAGCACCACAGATTCTGCACTTTTCAGTGCTGCACACATCTTTAATATGTCCAAACAAACCACTGCGCCTACAGTCCTGGGAAAAATAAATACCCCTTACAATTGAAAAAGTACCTGGTGGGTGCACAAAACCTCCAATTCCCAAATGGTCTCGTTTAAAACGCACCATAAACCTTCTCTTACCATTCCAAATGCCATATTTATTTTCCATTTTCTTTCCCTGCTCAACATAAGCACAATACCTACTTAAAAAGGCAACAATATCCTCCTCCCTCACATAAGGATTATAGAGGTGAATCGTTAAAGGTCGTGAAGCCTGTGCATAAAGCAAAATTACCTTTACACCTGTAGCGGGCCGAAAGAGGGCCCGAGCGGGGACTTGAACCTCCAGACTCCCAGGTAAGAGTCATGCGTGCTGACCACATCGCCAAAGAGCCAGGCTCCTTGGCAAGGTAGCCAAGGCATGTACTTATTAGGAGACACTTCCAGTGGCAGGACCCTTCAACTGTCACATCTCTCCTCCTCTTTCTTGAGCATGTCCTCACACTTCATGCTTGACGCATGCTGCCATCCATTAGGATGCCCTAGATCCTGCCGATTCCGCCAGAATGTAGCAAGCCGAAGGAGGGCCCAGGCGAGGACTTGAACCTCCAGACCCCCGGGTAAGAGTCATGGGCGCTGACCACATTGACCACTTCCTCTCAGTATAACGAGCGTACATATGGAAACAATTAGCTTCCGCATAAAAAGTCACATCAAAAAAACCCCTGCTTGAAAAATCCTGCAAACAAGACACATTTTGTGGACTTACTTTCATTGTCTCCTTCAAATCTCTTGAACAAAATAATCCAAAGCGATTTCCGCCTTTCTCTTCATATCTTCAATCTCAAAACGCACCGTGTTGCGAAGCCGCATCCTATGGGCCGGAAAATCCTCTTCCGAAGAAGCCATGTTGATGATACTCCCACCTAACTAAGGTATCTCCCCTGGCAGGTAAGTATGAATTGTGCCACGCCTTTGAGGGGTGCAAGCTGCTAAATGACCCGCTCACTCTCATGGTTTCTGAGAATTCCCAGGATTCCCTGAGCCTTGCCATATTGGCACTCGTTTTTTGCGCATTTGACCATATTTTGGCTGTCATATGAATTTTATCATCTTGTAATAACCAAACCTCTAATTTTCCTCAAAATACAGCTCCTAATTCAAATATTGCAACTCATGAGTCAGTTTACGCCCATGGTGTAAGGCTGTGCGAACCCCATTTGATCTTGCCAAACACTCAGAGTCTGGCTTTTGAGCTGTCAGGTTAGGACCAGCTCTACGGCCAATACATTTATTTCGTCTCCACGTGTCACAAAAACCCCAACAACTACCTAAATAACTGGATAAGCTGTTTTCAGGGTCCAATCGGATTGCATCAGAAAAAGGTTGAACGCGGCGTCCAGATAAGCAGGGAACTGGGGGTATTTCCTGGCGACGGGATTTCAATCCTTGCTGACATCACAGAAGTCTACTCATTTTGTTAAAATAGCACGAATGGCTGAACCGCTGACAACATTACACCGGTTGGCATTTCATTTTAACCGCTCACCATATTGCGTTAATTTACTCTTCTACGTTAATATAACGTGAAATTGTGCTGCCTGAAATTTTGGTAAGACAATGCGCGCGCAATTATGGAAAAATTAAAAAATAATTAAAATTAAAGCGCGCTGCAGCCGGCATTCCCGGGCGGTATCGCAGTCAGTACAGAGCTGGACAGGATTGGCTGGGCTTTCCAGAACAGACACGGGCAAGCTTTGTCAGAACCGAGATGGCAGTAAAAACTGAATTATTCATTCCACTCACGTTGAGGACGGTCAGCAAATTAGTCGTGACTGCACCCACAAAATCAAAGAATTCTACCGCGTGAATAAGTGAAATTGATTATTAACACAACAGCATTAGAGCGTACACTTTGCACAGTCTGCATGATAGAACAAACTATGACGACAAACTGGCTGCACGTCACAAATAGTGCCATAAACCGGCTTAGAACGAGCCAGTACTGTGACGACACGCTGTTGCCTGTGATGTATCAGAATAAACAGACGTTCTCAGCTCTTGAACAGAATGGACTTCATTTCGGGGGCAATAATTCATTTATTTCTACCTTGCTCCGACAGATTCTGTGTTCATCCCCCGTAGTAATTTGAAGGGAAAGTCGCGAATTGTGAAACGACTGTTCTTTTTTTTTTTTTTTGCCTTATCAATTCTCTGCGGTGGTGTACCGAGTAAAAATAATGGACTTTGTGTCACTGGCCAAATACTTCAACACCTCATTTCATCACACTCACAACAAAGCAAGTCTTCAGGTTGACTCCGAGCTCTTCCGACATAATTTCTTGAGAGAATCCACACAAATCTTAAATATCTTCCTGCATAAGAGACTCCGAGTGATAATTGACAAGACGGGGTACAGCTTTATGAGAGAGAGAGAGAAAAAAAGAATGAAACCACTGTCTTCGAGGCTTTTTCTCTGTCTGAGGTAACTCCCACGAAAATTGGTAAAGCCAAACCGTGTGCTGCTGTAAGCACTACGCAACCCTCGTGCACTCTCGCAAGCGCTGGGTCAACTGTTTTCATTTCAACTGCTTCATCAGGGGATAGCGCGAATGCAGTCCCCCTCTACCAGAAATTATGCAGTCGAGATTCCCACATTTGAGGAATTTGCAGGGGTCAGTACAGCCGGAGTGCAATGGTTGTTTAAATAGTTTTATTATATCACGTGAACTCACAAATCACAACATGGTAAAATACAGAATCATTTCTTATGATAAATCTCTCACAATACAATAAAACATTCTTAACACTCCTTATAAAACAATAATACCATGACTGCTAAAACACAAGTGATCAGGACAAATGTAATAAATATATTAAAAACCTATAAAAACCACTACCTTTTGTGCAGGCCAGGATGTATCATAAATAACGGACTCCACCTCAGAACTGTTCTACCAACACAAAGAACACAGCCCATCCCATATTTTTTCCTTTTTGAGCCATGCCCATGGCTCCCCAAGCCGCAGCCCCCCACATGCCCTGTACTTTCTGCTGTCCATACCTCCGACAGTCCCTCCTCATATAGGGGTCTATTCTCCCATTAGCGCGTAAGTCCTTTTGAGTTACGCGTATTCTCCCCTACGCGCTTCGATCACGCCCACAGCGCTTAACTTCAGAATGTAGGCGGCCTTATGAAAGAGGTGTGACTGATCCAAAAGAGAGGCAGACTCTGTACAAAGCTCATTGATTATGGCTATCAGGAAAACATGGAAAAAGGATTTTCTGATTAAGCATGAAAATGCAGTTGTGGTCCATGGAAAACGCAAACCAGACTTTAAATTTGAATATCGTGGGCCTGCTGATAAAACCTCGTATCTCCAAACTGATAAGAAACGAAAACTCGTGTGTCCACTATCCTGACATGCAAAATTAAACATTTTTTTATTTAAAACGATGTTTATCTATTTATATTATTATTTTTTTATTTTTTATTTTTCCTGTGAAGTTTGTCATTTTGAAGATAAGAGGTTTTATATGCCGCTGTAATAGTAGGCCTATGTATGTCTGTACCAATTACAAGAAGTAATTCAGACATCTCTTTTTTTTATCCCCCGCAGCGCGATTAGCACAAAGTGAGGGATATAGCATTGGGCTCCGTCTGTCCGTCCGTCCGTCCGTCCGTACACATAAAATTCAGGCGGCGGGGGATATTGCATTAGTGGCAAATACTTGTTATTTCTCACTCTAGCCACCATGACATTAAAGCTATGCAAACAAATTGCCGAGATAATGAAATTATCAATTAAGAATTTAGCGCTTCTCAACCAGCGCAATCAGATCATTGAAAATGTGCCCCTCGTACACCAGCCTGTTTGTTCCGTGGAAGACAGGGAAGAAGACAAAGGGAACATTCTAGTCACACAAAAAAAGACAATCGAAGACAGTTTATATGATCTCATTTAGAAATTGCGCACTTGAAATCTCAAACTACTCCATATGTCAGGTTTCCAACTAAAGGACATGGAAACGCTTTAAGAAGGATTCTTACCCCGCACGCTGTCATTCCCCCACCCCGAAACCGCCTCAGCAATGACGGAATTCCATATCTATAGCCTATCATATCCTATTTGATTTGAGCGACACATTCACTTGAACTTGTGCCTAATACTTTATTATTATCAATTATCCCATTTACTGATAATGATTCTTCCCATGTCGGCTATTCTTTATAGGCTAAAATTGATTAACAAATGGGTAGTGCTTTGGCATTGGCCAGGGTAGGGCTCAATCTGGAGTAGCCTTTTTAATCATATCTTTATTCACACATTAAATTACACAGTATTACCGATGGTAAAAAATATTACTAGGACACGAGTTAGTTAATACAGATATCCTCAATTAGAAAATCAATCCCTTCACTCGTGAGAATATCACAACTTTTTAGATTATCACGAACATATAGGGCAGTCGCATTTGTTAATAGAACATGGAAGACAATGATGGCGACGTCGAGCCAAAGCCGAAAACCAAACTTCACAGATTTTGCTGTTGTATGGCAAGCGAGCAATGAAGGCTGATCCGAGGAATTAAGCTGCGAATCGTTCTGGATGCGGCTTCGGTGGGGAGATGTAAGCGCAGTATCCCCGATGTAAAGCATAGATGGAGAGATCTGCGGGGCGCTTTAAAAGCCAGGTTCTCTGCACACCGGAGAAGTGTACACGCAACAGGTGGTGGGCAACCATCATCCCCTGTACATTTCACTGCACAGGAGGAGGGGATGACATCCACTCTTTCTGCAGTGGAAGTGCATGGAGAAGAACTTGAAGCGCCAACGAACTGCGTCAGACACCTTGACACAGACACCCGTGATATGTGTATGACATCACCAGCCACTCTCTGAAACGACCCAGATGCCAGGAGCGACAGCGCAGTTCTGACGTTGATGACCACGGGTATGTTTTGTGGATAATTGCTGCGGCTGGATAGCTGTTCATCCAGAAGTCGGCAAAGATAGATGATTGCCTCATGCAGGGTCCAGACTAAAGCGCTGGATGCACTCGGTGTTTGTTCGTCCCAGGATGTTCAAAAGAAGCCGATATATGCGCGTTCGTCTTCGAGCTCGGCGCGCTCCTCTTACTCTTTCCCAATCACGCAAGAGTGCAAGCAAATGCAGGACTGGCATTTTGGCTTTAGATTTTGAGGGCATGGTAGAATGATGGACTTATGCATACTGGTATTAATTAATTGTTTTGCGTTTGTAATTTAACTGATTGGAGAAGAGGCTGATGCGTAATATCATGTGATGATTTCGTTTGATAAATTATCATGGCTTTGAGAAATGTAGTTTAGAAATAAGGAAGAACAATCGAATATTAAATGTCTCAACCTTTATCATGTTAAATAAAATAAAAGCAATGTTAAAATTCGGCCTATAACCGACATCAAACGCAATATTTAATTTCGCCTAATGTTGGCGCTTGACCTTAATACAGCCCTCAAAAGCGCTTAACAGAAAAAGCGCGTAAGCCAGGGGGAGAATACGCGTAAGTGTTATTTGCATGAGAAACGCCCGGAAACGCCCCGATTTTGGCCTTGCTCCGCCCCAAGTGCGTAAGTGCCTTCAAAGCGCGTAATGCACAGACTTAAGTCGAGGGGAGAATACGCGTAGGCTGAAAAGCGCTTAGCTACGCGCTTTTTTCGACTTAAGCGCATGGGAGAATAGACCCCATAGTCTCTTACATTTGCTTGAGCAATGATCCACGTTCTCTGTGGAGAAATCCTCTTCTGATCAAGTGTGAGCCGAACCCTCGCGACCCAAAGGGCCCATCTTCAGGCGTTCATACCCAACTGTAAGAGAGAAGCCAGGAGAGAACATGGACAGTGCCTGTTGCCCTCTGTTCTTAACATAGTGGCATAATAAAGGCATAAAAACCTATACTTCCACCTCAGCTGGCCTCATCTCCAGTCAGGCATGGCTGGGAACAGTGGGGCAGTAAAAGTTATCCGGGTCCAAACATCCTCTACAGCTGCACCCCCAATTCTACCACTGAGATAAGGGGGCCTGGAACTGGGCACTTCAACATGGGTGATTGAGCGCAAGGCTTGGTTGCAGCAAGGAATTTCTCTCACAGCAGGGTGTGACCTGTGCTCTCTGCCCTATTAGTGCGATAGTGACCTCTTCTGGACACACTGTCACCGCACCTTTTCATTTCATCACTGTGACTGTTCTGAGTTAAGAGTTTCAATTAAAACAAAACCCACTGTTACACTGATTTAACTGCCCTCATATCATCACTGAATTACTGTATTATACCTGGGGTAATAGTGATGTGAATCTTATGGGGAATGGGTCTGTTGGGAAGGAAATTCATAATAATTACATCATCATAATTCTGTATGTAATTGTGTTTGGTATGCATCTCTTCAGCTAAATTCAAGGAGTTGAATGAGTTGTATTTCATATCCACTATATTTCAAGAAAACATAGTTTCTGTTCCCCAGCAATGATTTGTCCTTAACCAGAGGTATCTCTTGAGGTATTTACACTCATCTCTCCCCCTTTGCAGAAGTGCTTTGGGACCCCTCCCTGAGGTCGGTCTCTAAGGGTCCTAGCACTGATCTAAGAACTTTTATTATCTCCTTTGAATAATAAATGTTTTCTTATTTCCTCCGGAGGGGGGAGTCTAAATTCCGATTTGGGCCATCTGTGCGGCCTGATCAAAGGCGCCACCAACCTTAAATCTGAGAGAGACGACCTAGTCTGGGAAGATCGTATTCGACTTCCCATACATTGGTCCGTGCATATTCTTTGTTTAATGGTTGCGTAATTCGGACTTCTGCACGACCATTTGTATGTAACCTTTTCGCCAGGTATGACTTTTCTCCCATTTTCTGAACTTTGTGTAACTTGTAATTGGGGTAATGTTGATTTGCTCGATTTAAGCTCTTGCCTACCTGGTGAATAAACTATTGTTATTTCTTTAAACTTTAGTGGCTCTTAACTCTTGTACCTTCTTTTTAAGCTACGTCACGCCGGATGACCTAGGGGTATGCTCAACTAAGGACTGACTGATCAGCGGCTTTGGGATGAGCATCGGTTTTAATCAAGTTAGATAGGCAGCCAGGATCTACCAACATAAGGATTCATGTTTGCCGGCTCTGGGAGTTTTTAGCCTGAAGAAGACCTTTGGACAAAAAGTCGGTTATTTGTTAAAATTCCTATGAAAGACTCCATGGGCGGATTGAATCTGGGTTCGCTATAATTCAAGCCAAAAGATGCTGATATAGTGCTGACTGACTTTTAATCCTCTGGTATTACCGATGAACCTAAGCAACCGCAATAGTACTAAAACCCGGGGGTATATATTTTAGTGACGCAGGCTTGCATTTATGAGTCCAGGGATAATCTCCCCGAAGTCCAGGCAGGTGTTCCCTAAATTATTAATTCTAATTCTAATTTGGAGTCAGATATTTAAACGAGGATATAACTATTTATGTATTCTAAATTTATTATGGAGTCAGATTTGAAGCGAGAGTAACATTGTAATCGTTATGCTTAGTTTGCTTAAATCACTGATAAATCTGACGTTTTCAGTTGCTGCGTGTGTCCCAATGTGCACCTGGGATTATTCGCAGCACGACATTAAGTTAGATGATTCCGTGATTTCGGCATAGCCCCGTTTTTGAACGGAGAACTATTGAGAACACCTCAGGTAAGTCTCAAACTGGGTCCAAGGCGGGACACAGGCATAAAAGATTTAATTGACACGTTCCATTGCCTCATAACAGCTGGATCTACACGCGTAAACCTTCGCCCCTGGCTCCTCCATCGTTGGGCGAGCTGTGTGGGGTTTTACACAACCATACCATCCTCCAACCGGGACTGCTCTGGCTCCGCCGACTCTCCCCAAAAATGACGATTTCTTCGTCCAAACAGCCCCCCTTCAGGTGCGACCTCAAAAATGGAAGAGCCAGCCTCCAAAACTTCTGGGCAAACAGACAGTCCCACAGGGCATGTTTGATGGTCTCCTCTCCTGTGCAGTTCTCCCGGGGGCATTCGGCTGTCCTCGCAAGTCTTCTCGAGTGCATGACGGCTCGCACTGACAGGACACCAGGCCATGTCTTTGTGTCGGTTGAACAAATCTGGGTGGGTCACTGCGCTCCAAATGTCCTTCGCCTGGCCTAATGCCAGGTCCCGCACCAGACACATTGGGTCCCTGTCCTGCACAAAAGAGGAAAACGTTGAGAAGAGGTTAAAATGTCCCCACCTTGTCCCTCTAACCCAAACTTAGTTAAAAACGTCTGTAGTGGCATGAACATTTTTGGAACTAAAGAGGCGACTGGTACTGACAAAGAAGTTTCTAAAATTCCCAATCGCCTTAAATAACCCCCTAAAAAAAATTGAGACAGACATGCTGCTTTTGTCGACACATGTACTGCCACACACCGACACATTAAAACCCGATAAAAATCTGGAACCCCCCTCCCGCCTTTCTCTGGTCCACGTTTAACCCATTTCCTCCGGATCCTTTCCCACCCACATCCCCCTAAAAACCGAAACACAATAAAATCCAAACGAGCCAACACCCTGTACGATGGAATAAAAATGACCCCAACATCCAGTAAAATTGGTAACAACACTGACTTCACGATTAAAACTTTCCCAGCCATTGACAAGAGTCTCAATTTCCAAAACTGAACCTTCTTTTCCACCTTTGCAATTGTTTTCTCCCAGTTGCTCCCTCCTCGCCCCTCAGAGTCAAACTCCACACCCAAAACCTTCATCGGCTCAGTGGTTATCTCCAGTGGGAGCTCCCTTTTCTCCGCCTCCCTCCACTGGCCATACAGTTTCAACACCGTCTGTTAGGTCTTGCCTCTGATGCCCCCCCGAACCATTCCGTCCTTGCTAAAACAGTCACGTCGTCCATGTAAAAGATACACCTGGCCTCCCTCCACCCACTACCCGGTATTTTCAGTCCCTCAATCCAGGTTTACCTTCTCAAGACCTCTGCAAGCGGCTCCATGCAACAAACAAACAGAAGGGGGGATTATGGACACCCCTGGCGGACACCGCAGATCACATTCACTGCCTTGGTTTGGAACCCATTTACTAAGAATGTGCTCCTCACCCCTGCGTAAAGAAGCCCCACCCGTGCTAAAAACCCAGGAGGAAACCCCATTTTTTGCAGTACAGAAAACATGTACTGGTGCGAGACCCGATCGTAAGCTTTTTCGAAATCTCAATTTAGACTGCTTACTTCAAATTCCTGTCTCTCGCAAAACAGATGGCATCTCTCACCAATATCAGACTGTCCGTGATCCTCCTTCCTGCCACTGCACAAGCTTGATCGGGTGTATCAAGTCCCGTAAAACAGACCTCATTCTTGTTGATAAAATTTTACTAAAAAGCTTTGTGTCAAAATTTAAAAGAGTGATTGGACGCCAATTCCTAATATCGGTCTTCTCTCCCTTTTTGAATAAAAGTGTCACCACTCCGTCTCTAAAACCGTCAGGCAATACGTCCAGTTGGTCAAATTCACTATATATAGTCATTAAGTCCGGTCCTACAATATCCCAAAAGGTCAGATAAAACTCCATCGGCAACCCATCTGCCCCAGGAGATTTCCCTTTTCTAAAAGACTTTAAATTTTCAGTCAACTCTTTAAAACTAATTGGTGCCTCTAAAAAGTCCCCCTCCTTCACTGTTTCCCCAATAAACTCCAAACCCTCCCTTATCCTTGTTTCTGACACCAGCTTTGTGGCAAACAGGTCAGAGTAAAAGGCTTCAACAACCCTCATCATTCCTTCGGTGTCAGAAACGATTCCCCCATCATCTTTCTTTGGCCCTTTCATAAGGGCCCTCCCCTCTACCCCTCTACTTACCTCCCTGCTCTCCTCTCCCCCAACCTCCCCTCGACTCTCCCCCCTCCTGGGCCTCCTCAGGTGCAGTCTCCTGCACGACCCCCTGCTCCCCCTGCTGGTCACTCGCCTGAACACTGCCCTGCTGCTCCTCCACATGAGCTCCCTCCTGCTCCCCCTGCTGTTCACTCTTCTCCATATTTTCCTTCTCCCTTTGTTCCTTTTCCTGCTGCTCTTTGTTTGCTGCTCGAAAGGCTTTGGTTCTGTTAGCAAACGAATGTGGGCAATCCCTAAACAGATGAGTATTTTCACCACAGAGATTGCATTTCCTCCCAGTTTTCCTCCCTACATTTAGAAAAAATTACAGCCTTGCAGGCCTCAATTAAGTAGCTATAACGACCACACCTTCTGCAGAGCTTAGGCTGGCCCTGGTAGTAAATTAGCCCTCGAATCTCCCAAACACAATTAATAATGGCAGGTGCCGCATTCCTCCAAATCCACTGGGATCACTTACCAGACGTATAGGCACCCGCCACACACACGTCCAGATCCCATCGTCATCATAAACCTTTTGCACAGGCCCACTAACAACACAATACCTTCCTAACCAAGTTACTAGGGGTGTAAATCAGAGCCATCATGACGATTCGATTCAGTATCGATTTCTCAAGCCAACGATTTGATTCTTTTAGATATTTAAGAATGCCTTACGATTCGTTTCGATTCGATTAATTGGTTCTTTTTTTTTTTTTTACTTTACAGGCTATTTTAAAAATCAACGGAAGCTGCAATATCATCATATATTTTATTTGGGAAAGAATAGCAAATAAAAGTAACAAAGTAGTGCTCCACCAAGGCCTACTGTACACCTCATTCACCAAAAAATGCAGTCTTAGCTATAGATACTGAAGGGCCTTTCTTTGGCCTTACATGAAAAAGTACTTCACAAAATCAGTGCAATTACTGTAAAGTAAAAATACTCCACAAAATCAGTGCAATAAGAACAAAAGTGCACCAGCAGCAAAGAAGTAACAAAAATAAAACATAGGCCTATACTTCATTCACTATGAAATAAAATACTCCAAAGTCAGTGCAAGGAGCCAGAATGTGCACTAGCAACAAAAAGTAGGCCTATACGTCATTCAATATAAAATAATGATGGATACTGAAGAGGTGTAACAAAGTAAACAGCTAGTAAGCAAAACCAGTCCAAATAGAAATCACAGCTCTGTTATATTTCCATACCTTCAATGGTGCTTCTTGACAGATTTTTCTTTAAAAAAATCAGTTGGTCCACATGCTCAGAAGACAAAACACTACGTTCTGAACATACAATGTCCCCTACTGTGCTAAATACACGTTCTGAGGGTACACTTGTACCAGTTATGCACAAGTAGGTCTTGGCCAGGTCGGCCAGGAGAGGAAACTCATCATTGGTGGTGAGCTTTCCACCAATCTAACACCTTACCACCCAGGCTCAGAGATGCAACATCTCTGTACTTCCTAATTTCATCATCAGCTAGCTCTTTGGATGTTTTCTTCCTGACACTTGGGTCCTCAGTGCAGAGCCGCCAAACAGGTCCTCGAGTACTTTTGATTTCTTGGAACTTGGGGGTGTTTCTAAATTAAACAAAAATAAGACAAAATAAAGAGTAGAGTAAGTAAAAATATAGTATAGTTAGTATAGCAGTGTAGTCATGGTATAGTTTTGGTATAATACAGTTAAAAATAAAAAAAAAGTCCAGCATAGGTCTAAAAAGCATGTGATATGAGTAGGTTAGAGTATAATCTGTATGATATATCTGAAGTACTGTCTAGAATGTATGAACAGATACCTTCAATAGTCTCTGTGCCTTGCACATCACACATCTGGGCATGAGTTGGTGTTTCCTCAGGCTGGGCCTCTGATTCATTCTGTAACAGTCACAGTCAGTCAGACAGACAGACAGTAGGTATGTTACAAAAATTTTCAAAATGGTTCTATGCTTAACTGGATTTATTAATTTATCCTGAAAGAGCTTGAAATAAACTTTCCAGTGATACCAAGATCAATGTGATAGGTTAAGAAATTACAAAGTTATTAAACTTGGAAATTGGCTAAATGAGGGGTATAAATTGTCCTTAGTTTCTATAGAAAAAAACCGAGAAATCTGTGACGAAACATGGTTTGCATAAAATGCTATAACTTTCTTAATTCTTTAGATATTCCTATGAAACTGGGAATTCCCCCTTGTTTGCCGATAAATGGCGGTTTTGATGGGGATACCTCTGCCACTCCAGGAAATTACGCAACGCGCTATGGGAACCAATATCGCGGCGGCCGATACACTGATAGTAACATACCTACAGACAGACTTACTACAAGATAAGCACCCAACAGTTCATTACTGTAAAAACACAGCAACATTACTACTGCTGCTGCAAATAGTAACAACAACAACAACAACAAACGCTATATTGTATTAAAAAGTAAATGATGAGAAACAACCTACCCTCCTTTCCTTCAGCTGTGCAGCTTCTTCAGCAATCACGTCAAAGGTTACATTTCTTCTTTCATCACATAGGAAAGACAGCTTCTTAAACCTGGGATCCAACGCAGCTGCTCGGAGTAAGAATGGTTCCTCGTCCACGTACCGTTCTCGGAGATCCTCGGCCATAGCTCGTTTCATGTCTTTGATCAAGGATATGTCATCTGGTGCGCATTCGAAATGCGCCAGCAATTTGGTTCTGAGTGGTGCGATTGTGGACACAGTGGGCTGCTTTTCCTCGCACATGACCGTTGTAGCAGCCTTCAGCGGGGCTAGCAGTGCTACCATTTGTTCCGCAGCCAAGAGGTCACTCTCAGATAGAGTGTGGATGTCGCATGCGCCTTTCCTTAGTTTCTTATTGAGTAGGGTTGCAGTCACCGCTGACTGTTGTTGTAGAAATCTCTCCAGCATTTCGCATGAGCTGTTCCACCGAGTTTTCACGTCAGCCTTTAGCTTGTGGAACGGGAGGTCCAGCAATGCTTGTTTTTCTTTTAGAAGTGCGGTGGCAACTGCGCTGTGGTGGAAAAACCCCACTACTCTCCTCACTCGCCCCAAAAGCCTGTCTGCAGCAGGAATCCTCAGGCCATCTTGAGCGGACAGGTTGAGTGTGTGCGCGAAACACATTATGTGAGGTGTCATTCCTGCCTCTTCCCCGGCCCTCTTCATATTGGACGCGTTGACCGTAACGAGAGCTGGTGCTTTAGTCGTGAGGCCCCACTCTTCGCACGCAGCTCTGAGAACCTGCCCAATGTTTACCCCTGAATGGGTCTCCTCCAGTACACGCGTCTGTAACACATTGTTGTGCATCTGCCATTCCTGGCCGATGTAATGGCACGCCACTGTTATGTAGGATTCATTTGTGCACGACGTCCAGCCGTCGGAAGTAAGTGCTACCCGCTGTGCCTCCTTCAATTCGTTAATGACGTCCTCGCGAACTTTGGCGTACACATTGGCAATGTATGACTGGCTGAAGTACTGCCTCGATGGAACATTGTACCTCGGCTCCAATATCTCGAGGAGGTATTTAAAGCCCTCATTCTCCACGACGCAATATGGTCTTGCGTCTTTACATATGAAAAACGCAATTGCCTTCGATATGTTTTTGGCCCTTTTAGAACTGCTCGACAACGTTTGCGGAAAAAGTCTGGTCAGTGTTGCAGAGGGCTGTGCTTTTCCTGAACAGTCGGCTTCAACAACACCATGCCGTCTTCTCAAGTGCGCTGACAAATTAGACGTGTTGCCACAGTATCTAACTTCACATCGACAGTCCTTACATATTGCAACATCCCTAACCAAACGTCCCTCCTCTTTGCGGAAACTGTAGTACGTCTGTTTTTTTTTCCGCCATATTAAAATTCCTGCTCCCACTGTTTATTTGAGTGTGTGCCCGCCACTGAGAGGGTAAGGCAAGCGAAGAAGGTGGAGGCAAAGTAGGGTTAACGCCACCCGCAGCGCGGGAGTCAGAATTACGCCTTACAGCAGATGACTAAAAATACATACATGGATCGATACTTTTGCGGACGTGTCGATGCATTGGATCGTCAACTGTAGGATCGATGCATCGATCTGTATCGATTATTATTCACACCCCTACAAGTTACAATGTCCTCCTCTTCCACAGTTTCATTGTACATTCTAACAATGACCGTCTTAACACTCTCATCCGTCAGCTTCTCTAAATTAAACATGCCCAACTTCTCTTTAACTGATTCATACTTGTTCCAAAACGAATTAAGCAACACTAGGCTCTTAAAACTTACATCAAATCCTTTACTCTGGGGTAACACAACCAAACAATTAATTTCAGCTGGGACAAATCCCAGCAATTCTCGTAAAAACTTCCTAGAAAAGTCTAACCGCGACATTTCAAACAAAATTCCATCTTTTTCACGAAAGAAAAAATGAACACAGCAGTGCCTTCGGATGCCGACCCTTGCGGACGTCATCCTCAGGACTCTGTAAAAAACCAAATAACTAACTTAAAATAAAATTACAAAATTAACAGATAGAACAAAACCCACCACTGCCCCGAAGGACCGTACCTTATGTACAAAACCTCTCAGAGACGAGCTGTTGACAAACTCAAGAAAAAATAAATATTAAACAACACTATTTTCACAATGCAGATCTCAAAAGCACAATAAATCACTATTTATATAGCACTATCACTAAATCACTCAACCTTCTTATACTTAACGCACTACAGAGCTGAAACCCCATCATGGTATCTCCCCTGCTAGGTAAGTATGAATTGTGCCACGCCTGGGAGGGGTGCAAGCTGCTAAATAACCCGTTCACTCTCATGGTGTCTGAGAATTCCCAGGATTCCCCCAAGCCTTGCCATATTGGCACTCGGTTTTTGTGCATTTGACCATATTTTGGCTGTCAAATGAATTATATCACCTTGTCATAACCAAACCTCTAATTTTCCTCAAAATACAGCTCCTAGTTCAAATATTGCAACTCATGAGTCAGTTTACGCCCATGGTGTAAGGCCGTGTGAACCCCCTTTGATCTTGCCGAACCCTCAGAGTCTGGCTTTTGAGCTGTCAGGTTAGGAGCAGCTCTCCAGCCAATACATGTATTTTTTGTCACCGCGTGTCAGAAAAACCCCAACAACTACCTAAATAACTGGATATGCTGTTTTCAGGGTCCAATCGGATTGCATCAGAAAAAGGTTGAACGCGGCGTCCAGATAAGCAGGGTACTGGGGGTATTTCCTAGTGACGGATTTCAATCCTTGCTGACATCACAGAATTCTACTCATTTCTTTTAATTAGCACAAATGGCTAGACCGCTGACAACATAACGCCGGTTGGCGTTTCATTTTAACCGCTCAACATTTTGTGTTAATTTACCCTTCTACGTTAATATTTCCAGTTGTGCTGCCTGAAATTTTGGAAAGACAATGCGCGCGCAATTGTGGATATATTCAGACTGTTAATAATGAGCCTTTTTCCTCATTTGAAACATCTTAAAAAATAATTAAGATTAAAGAGCGCTGCAGCCGGCATTCCCGAGCGTTATCGCAGTCAGTACAGAGCTGGACAGGATTGGTTTGGCTATCCAGAACAGACACGGGCGGGTTTTGTCAGAACCGAGATGGCAATAAAAACTGAATTATTCATTCCACTCACGTTAAGGACGGTCAGCAAATTAGCCTCAATTCAATGTAGTTATGCGAAAATTCCGTGACTGCACCCACAAAATCAAAGAATTCTACCGAGTGAATAAGTGAAATTGATTACTAACACAACAGCATTAGAGCGTACGCCTTGCACAGTCTGCATGATAGAACAAACTATGACGACAAACTGGCTGCACGTCACAACTAGTGCCATAAACCTGCTTAGAACAAGCCAGTACTGTGACGACATGCTGTTGCCTGTGATGTATCAGAATAAACGGACGTTCTCAGCTCTTGAACAGAATGGACTTCGTTTTGGGGGGCGCTAATTCATTTATTTCTACCTTGCTCCGACAGATTCTGTGTTCATCCCCCGTAGGAATTTGAAGGTAAAGTTGCGAATTGTGAAACGACTGCTCTTTTTTTTTTTTTTTTTGGCCTTATCATCAATTCTCTGCGGTGGTGTACCGAGTAAAAATAATGGACTTTGTGTCACTGGCCAAATACTTCAACACCTCATTTCATCACACTCACAGCAAAGCAAGTCTTCAGATTGACTCCGAGCTCTTCCGACATAATTTATTGAGAGAATCCACACATCTTCAATATCTTCCTGCATAAATGACTCCGAGTTATAGGCTAATTGGCAAGACGGGGTTCAGCTTTATGAGAGAGAGAGAAGAAAAGAATGAAATTACTGTCTTCGAGGCCTTTTCTCTGTCGAGGCAACTCCCGCGAAAATTGGCAAAGCCAAGTTGCTGTAAGCACTATGCAACCCTCGTGCACTCTCGCAAGCGCTGGGTCAACTTTTTTCATTTCAACTGCTTCATCAGGGGATAGCGCGAACGCAGTCCCCCACTGCCAGAAATTATGCAGCCGAGATTCCCACATTTGGGGAATTCGGAGGGGTCAGTACAGCTGGAGTGCAATGGCTGAGCCTCACACTGGTTGAACTTTTCTTTTCTTTTTTTTTCCCCCCACTCATTCAGTGTCTCTCTTTACTTACAAAACGATCAGCAACGCTGGAACCAGTACTTTTTTCCACTCCCTGCCCACTTCCCGTTTTGAAAGAGACACTGTTTCATCACTGTGCTCAATTTTTTTTTTTTCCCAAATTCCATTGCATATACATACCATCATCTATACATCCCATTTCCAGAACTTTTCCTGCATAATGAAACAAAAACATTGTTAACAAAAAAGGAAAATCATTGAAAAGATTGACAATTTTCTTTTTATCAATCTAATAACAAAATACCTCCTTATGGCCCATTAATTACTCTTCTCAGCAAAGAGCTGACGCAAAACCCCCCCAATGGCCACATACCCACTCGGACCCCTTAACCACTCCATCTATCTTCAGCCTCTCAGCCAACCTCCCAGGAAACCTGCGGAAAAGCTGCATTGGTGACAGTGCTTTTGATTTTTTCCTCACTACTGCCATGGTATCCTCCCAAAGAACCAGCTTAGCATATCCCAAAACATCCCAAAGCAAAGATTCCCTCTTGTACCCCAATACCTTCATCCCTTTCCTATACACAATTAAGTCTCGAGACAAAACAAGTGATGTCACTACCCTACGTAATAACTCCTGTACAAGTCTCCAATATTCACCTGTAAAGGGACATTCCCAGAATGCGTGTGAAACTGTCTCTTCTCCCCCACAACCCCTCGGATAAAAAGGATCCTTTGCACATCCATGACGGTACAGCCTTTCTCTGACAGGCAAACGACCTAAAACACACTGCCAATGTAGATCTTTAACCATTCCTGGAGCCCTCCCACCATTTAACTTAGCCCATTCCACGCCTACAGGGAGATTACTGCAATAGCTGACCTGCTGAGAAAGCAGGGACTTATACCAAGCCCGGTGATTCAAAAGATCTCCCCATGTGACTGCCCCAAGATTTCTCCTTAAAGTAACAATCACCGCCCTGTAAACTGATGTCACCACATCTGCGCGTGGAACCGCATGAGAAACCGGAGCCAAATGACGGAGTGCATTTGCTAAATAAAACCTTACAAAATAAAAACTTTTGTTTGATGCCTGTTCTAAAAACAGCGTACACACAAAACATGCAAAAAGGACTTCCAACTTCAGAGGAACCCATGGTACATCCAGACCGCCCTTAATAATAGGCATGTACATTATTTCCCTCGAAACATATTCATATTTCCCTCTCCATAAAAACTTGAAAATTGTCCTATTTATGGCTATCTTAATCTGTCCAGGCACTGGAAACACATATGCCAATTGAATTAACAATGGTAGTACTTTTGACTTGACTACTACCACGCGCCCTGTCAAGGACAACAGTCTTTGTGACCACATTCCCAATACTACCCTCAAGATTGTAAGCCTGGCCTCCCAATTCTTCATCGCACCGTCCCGTCGGAAAAACCGAACTCCTAAGATTTTCAGTCCATCTTCACACCGTGCAAAACCCCCATAATCTCCAAGTTCCTCAACCCACCGTCCACAGACAAGAACAGAGGATTTTGCCCAATTCACTTTTGAACCCGTACCAGCAGAAAACAACTCTGTTACAACCGGAACCCTTTCCAGTGATCTTTTAGAACAGACAAAAAGTGTAGTATCATCAGCATTCTGCTGAATCTTCAAGCGCTCACCTGCTGCACCAGGGATTGTCACACCATCAATCTGAGAATCCTGCCGCACAAATTCCGCAAAAGGCTCCATATACAACACGTACAGCAGGGGAGACAGCGGGCACCCTTGCCTCACTCCCCCCACCTGCTGCACTGCACCACCCATAAAGCCATTTATTCGCACACAGCTGTACACCCGCCGGTATAGCGTACGCAGCCATCCAATAAAAAAGGGTCCAAAACCCAAACGCTCCAAAACTTTAAACAGAAACTGATGCTGAACGCGGTCAAAAGCTTTCTCCTGGTCAAAACTGACCAGCGCTAATGGTACTCTCCTATCTTCTGCCCAATCCACTACATCACGGATCAGCATCAGATTGCAGGAACACGCTCTGCCGGGAACTCCGCACGTCTGATCTTGGCTAACTAATTTCCCCATAACCTTCCTCAAACCCAGGGTTGCAACTTTTGCCAACACCTTATAGTCTGCCGTAAGTAAGGTCAATGGGCGCCAATTTTTCAGCTCTGTTCGATTCCCTGCCTTAAAATGCAGAGCCAGAACCCCTTTCCTCATTGAATCTGCCAACTCCCCTCTTTTCACAATAGCTCTATATACTTCCGAGAGGTCTGATCCCAACAACTCCCAGAAAGTCAAATAAAATTCCTTTGGGAAACTGTCCCATCCTGGTGCTCGTCCACCCCTCATGGACACCAATGCCTCCCTAACCTCCTCTAAGGCTAAAGGTGTCTCTAATGCCCAAAGATTTTCATCTTCCAATTTAGCCTTTATTCCCTTCAAAAGCACCTCCTCCACATTAGCATCACATTCCTGCTGTTTAAAGAGCTCTGAGTAAAAATTTTCAGGTACAGCCAACATTTGTGGTGCATCCGAAACTACACCTCCAGCCCCCTCATGAAAGAGGCATTCTGCTTCGCCTTTACGGCTTGGAAAAAACAAGCTGTTGGTTTTTCCCCCTCTTCTACCTCTCTCAGACGAGCTTGAAAAGCAAAAGTGCGAGCCTTACCTTTCAACAATTCCTTGATACACCTTTTTACCCTCTCATACTTCTCCCACTCGACTACCACTCCCGCATTGAGCTGCCCGTGAAGATATGTGAGGCGTCTTTGCCATTTGACTACCTCTTCATGCTCTTTCTTCCGTACTTCAATGCTGTACCTCCGACAAAACTCCTGAAATCGGACCTTTGCGTCTTCCCACCACTCAACAACAGAACTGTACAAAAATCTCAAAGCACGTACTGATCCATAAAAGGCAGTAAAATCGGATTTAAAACGATGTAATTTTAACAGTGACGTATTAAACGCCAAAACCCTGGCCCCCAGCATGGACTTCCGATCTCCAATAACTTGAACTCCATCATGGTCCGACATCCATAGTGGAAAGAAAAAACACTGCAGCACCTTATGCCTCCTTCCCACAAAAAAATAATCCAATTGGCGCGCTATTCCACGTGAGTTCCTCCATGTGAGCCCATCGCTACCTGGATTTCAAAACCCTATATACATCCACCAATGAAAAACTTGTCAAGCAAAGACTAGCAGAGTAATCCATTTCCCCTCCTCCACTTGTACCAACTTCGTCCAATGAAATATTGAAATCTCCTCCAAAAATGATTATTCGTGATGTAGATAAACAATTCGTTAACAATAAGAACATTTCCAACCGTCTGGTACTTTGAGTTGGCGCATACATATTAATTATTCTGAGTCTACATGCCCCAACTCGGCAATCAACATTAATAATTCTGCCAGGCTCCACCTCCACCACTTCCTCAATCAAAAAAACATGCCCTTTAAACAAAATGCCTACCCCGTCAGCATGCACATTACCCACTGACCACATCGAAGGTCCCCATACCCATCCCTTGGAAAAGCTCACAATGTCCTCCTCTTCCTCTCAATGTTCCGCCTGCATTGAAGCCAGGGATGAGAATATAGCTGCTCTCTTCATAGGATCTCTCAAACCTCTCACATTTGCAGTAATTAGAGTAATACCCATTAATAAAAAGAAGGACAAACACCTTGCAAAAATTAAACCAAAGACATCCATTATTCGATTTGCATCAATTTTTTCCCATGTGATCCTTCCCCCTGTGAATTCCCAACTTTTGGATCCATCCCCATTGTTTTCACTAATTCCTGCACATCCCTATCCTGCAGGTATTGAGAGAGCAAGCCCTCCTCCCCCTCCATTTTCCCAGCGTCCCCTTCTGGCCCAGCTGAGGCCACAGAAAGATTGTCCACCTCCATTTCCCCAGCTTCCCCTTCTGACCCAGCCAAAAGCTTAAAACGATTGGACAACACTAACTGGGGTTGCACTTTAATGTTCTTTCCATTGTCCCCATCTACAGACGCCGCTCTTTTCCGTCTGGGGAGTAGTATTCCACCCCTCTTCTTCTTCCTCTCCAGGAGATAGTCCATCTCCCCACGAAACTGGGGTTCTCAGATCCGCTGTAGTAAGAAGAGCCACACCTTCTCCTGAAGGAGACTACTGAGCCTCGGCCATATTCCTCTCCTCTGGAGAAAAAAGCTCAGGAGAAGAAGTCTTTGACTGAAATAAGCTTTTTATGCCAGTAGTCACAGAGGCCTTTGGCCTTAACATAAATCCTTCTTACAAAGCCTTAAATGACTTGGCCCCGGAATATCTTTGCAGTCTTCTCATTCCTTACTCCCCACCAAGATTACTTCGTTCACAAGGTGCTGACTACTTGAAAATTCCAAATATATATAGAGTTACAATTGGAGGCAGAGCATTCTCTTATAAAGCACCAATTCTATGGAACAATCTCCCAAGACAAATTAGGGCTTCGGACACACTCTCTGTCTTCAAGAGTAGGCTGAAAACTTATCTTTTTAGTCAAGCCTATGATTAGTTCATGATTAGTTATGTGTTGGCTCTGGTGGGACTGACTACAACCTTGATTTATGACATGTTCACGATATTGGAAGCCAGTGTTATGTAAATCCATGTGGAACCGGTGGCACTGAGCCTGCATTGACGGTGCCAGTGGGGCTTGCTACAGCCTCAGTCACTGGGGAGGTCCATATGGTACTGGTGTACTGTTAAGCAAATCCATGTGGAACCGGTGGCACTGAGCATGCATTAACGGTGCCAGTGGGGCTTGCTACAGCCTTAGTCACTGGGGAGGTCCATATGGTACTGGTGTACTGTTAAGCAAATCCATGTGGAACCGGTGGCACTGAGCATGCATTAACGGTGCCAGTGGGGCTTGCTACAGCCTTAGTCACCGGGGAGGTCCATTTGGTACTAGTGTCTAGAAAATCTGAAGTGATCTTCCTGGAATAAGTGTAGGGCCTCTGTGCTGCTGGAAGTGGATGGAGCGGTGTTGACTGTTTCCTGACCAGTCAGCTCCTAAATTCTCATTTGGCACATGACACAGGACTGTATTTTTATTAATATGCAGTAGTTTTATCCAGTGCCTCACCCCACTTTTTTCTGTCTTTCTCCGAGGATCTTTCCCTCCACAACCCTGACTCCTGGACCATCCGAGCCCTGTCCCTCACCATGAGCGCTGGCTGCTGCTGTCCTGATCCAGTCCTGCACCATCCTTGGCATGCCACTTCCTCCAGCAACTGATAGCACTGTTTAGATGGACTTTTATGGAACTCTATTGTCATTATCTTCTTATTAACTAGCTAGCCCGCGGAGGATGGGCTTCCCCACTATAGCCGGGTTCCTCCTGAGATTTCTTCCCACTGGGGAGTTTTTTCTCACCACTGTTTTAGGATTTTTCTCCCTACCGGGAGTTTTTTGCCTCATTTGCTGTAGTGGGAATAGGCTGGGCACTGCCCTTTCAGTAACTCATCTCTGACTGTAAAGCGTCTTTGTGACAGTTTATCTGTGAAAAGCGCTATACAAATAAATTGAATTTGAATTTTGAATTTGAAATCCTGCATCACTGCAGGATCCTTTTCCTAAAGAAATAGCTGATGCAGCCTTCCGAAACAAGGGAGACCCTACACTCTCTCCCACAGCATGTGACCCTCCTTTAGACCCAGATAACAACTCATCATCTATAGTCACACCTGAACCCAGAACTGGAGCCTGTGCCTGAACCGGATCTGAACTCAAAACCACGTCCTCGGCACCATCCGCACCAGCAGCAGGGGTTTCATCCCCTGACTCCAACACCTGACCCTCAATTAAATTTGCTAGAATTCCTTCTCCTTGAACTGAACCAACTTCCAACGGGCCCTGACTCCTTCCAGACATGCCCACAGACCCAGAAACTGAAGCAGTCTCAGAAACTGCCACTAAGGAGTCAATTCCGACTTCCGTATCTTCAGTCTCACCCACTTCTGATGAAGCCCCTCCTCCCCCTGCAACAGCAGCCATTTTCCCTTTTGTTCTCAAAGAACTTTCAAAATCAATAAGTTCAGTTTGAACTAACCCAGCATACGATTTCTTTCTTTCTGGACAATTACGCAAAAGATGTTCAGAGCTCCCACACAAAGTGCAAGACTTTGGAGCAACACAGTCTTTAGTCTCATGCTCCCGAGACAAACAATGCCTACACCGTTTTGTCACACAAACACTCTTAACATGGCCAAACGATCCACAATTTCAACAGAATAAAGGCTGCCCTGGGTAAAAAAGAAAACCGCAATCAGGCCCGATAGAAAAGGAACCTGGCGGATGATAATATCCCCCCACACTTGCTGGGTCTTACCGAAAACAAACCATGTAGCGACGTTTTCCATTCCAAAAACCAAAACGGTCTTTCAGTTTAACTCCATCTTTGACTTCCACACAATACTTTGAAAGAAAGCATAAAATATCAACTTCACTAACAGAAGGATTATACAAATGAATAGTCAAAGGCCTTAAAGCTCTAGAAAAAAGCATATCAACAGGAATGTCTTTCAAAAGTGCGCTATCCTTCCCATCCACGTACCGCTGATAGTATTCTGAAGCAGCTTGTTTCAATTTATAAGTCAGATCATAGAAGCCTCTCCCAGAAAAATCTTGCAAACAATAAACAGTTTCTGGATCCACTTTCAACAGTTCCTTCAGAATCTCCTTCACAAAAAATTCCAAATCAAAATTCCTCATATGCTCGGAACCTTCAACAGCTGAAAATCTCACCGTATTTTTTAACCACACCCTGTAGGTCGACATAGCTTCCCCTGACGACGCCATCTTGGTATCTCCCCTGCCAGGTAAGTATGAATTATGCCACGCCTGGGAGGGGTGCAAGCTGCTAAATGACCCGCTCACTCTCATGGTGTCTGAGAATTCCCAGGATTCCCCCGAGCCTTGCCATATTGGCACCCGGTTTTTGCGCATTTGACCATATTTTGGCTGTCAAATGAATTATATCACCTTATCATAACCAAACCTCTAATTTTCCTCAAAATACAGCTCCTAATTCAAATATTGCAACTCATGAGTCAGTTTACGCCCATGGTGTAAGGCTGTGCGAACCCCCTTTGATCTTGCCGAACATTCAGGGTCTGGCTTTTGAGCTGTCAGGTGAGGAGCAGCTCTCCAGCCAATACATTTATTTTGTCACCGCGTGTCAGAAAATCCCCAACAACTACCTAAATAACTGGATATGCTGTTTTCAGGGTCCAATCGGATTGCATCAGAAAAAGGTTGAACGCGGCGTCCAGATAAGCAGGGTACTGGGGATATTTCCTAGTGACGGATTTCAATCCTTGCTGACATCACAGAATTCTACTCATTTCATTTAAATAGCACGAATGGCTAGACCGCTGACAACATAACGCCGGTTGGTATTTCTTATTAACCGCTCGCCATTTTGCGTTAATTTACTCCTCTACGTTAATATTTCCAGTTGTGCTGCCTGAAATTTTGGAAAGACAATGTGTGCGCAATTGTGTATATATTTAGACTGTTAATAATGAGCCCTTTTCCTCGTTTGAAACATCTTAAAAAATAATTAAAATTAAAGCGCGCTGCAGTCAGTACAGAGCTGGGCAGGATTGTCTTGGCTTTCCAGAACAGACACGGGCAGGCTTTGTCAGAACCAAGATGGCAGTAAAAACTGAATTATTCATTCCACTCACGTTGAGGACGGTCAGCAAATTAGCCTCAATTCAATGTAGTTATGCGTAAATTCCGTGACTGCACCCACAAAATCAAAGAATTCTACCGCGTGAATAAGTGAAATTGATCATTAACACAACAGCATTAGAGCGTACGCCTTGCACAGTCTGCATGATAGAACAAACTATGACGACAAACTGGCTGCACGTCACAATTAGTGCCATAGACCTGCTTAGAACGAGCCAGTTCTGTAACGACACGCTGTTCCCTGTGATGTATCAGAATAAACAGACGTTCTCAGCTCTTGAACAGAATGGACTTCGTTTCGGGGGCGCTAATTCATTTATTTCTACCTTGCTCCGACAGATTCTGTTTTCATCCCCCATAGGAATTTGAAGGTAGAGTCACGAATTGTGTAACGAATGTTCTTTTTTTCTTTTTTTTTGCCTTATTATCAATTCTCTGCTGTGGTGTACCGAGTAAAAATAATGGACATTGTGTCACTGGCCAAATGCTTCAACACCTCATTTCATCACACTCACAGCAAAGCAAGTCTTCAGGTTGACTCCACGCTCTTCCGACATAATTTCTTGAGAGAATCCACACAAATCTTAAATATCTTCCTGCATAAGAGACTCCGAGTGATAATTGGCAAGACAAGGTTCGGCTTTATGAGAGAGAGAGAGAGAGAGAGAGAGAGAGAAGAAAAGAATGAAATTACTGTCTTCGAGGCTTTTTCTCTGTCTGAGGCAACTCCCGCGAAAATTGGCAAAGCCAAACCGTGTGCTGCTGTAAGCACTACGCAACCCTCGCGCACTCTCGCAAGCGCTGGGTCAACTTTTTTTCATGTCAATTGCTTCATCAGGGAATAGCGTGAACGCAGTCCCCCACTACCAGAAATTATGCAGTCGAGATTCCCACATTTGGGGAATTCGCAGGGGTCAGTACAGCCGGAGTGCAATGGCTGAGCCTCACCCTGGGTGAACCACCTTCGTGATCATGGTGTCTCCCCTGCCAGGTAAGTATGAATTGTGCCACGCCTGGGAGGGGTGCAAGCCGCTAAATAACCCGCTCACTCTCTAGGGGCAGGACGTGTACTGCAGAGCTCCCGATCGTTCGTTAGATTTTTCGCGTTTTTCGAGGGTTTTTTTGCGCAAAATGTCTTCAGGTGTGTGGAGGGCTGTGAGAAACACGGTGCATTTGAGGTGGGATGGGAAGAAAGGTGAAATGCCTGATAGGGAGCCCTTTATTCAGCAGGTAATTCTAAAGCTGTTTAAGCTGGGGGAGAAAGAAGTGCTGGGCATTCAGAGGAACAACAGGGAGGAGTTTTTTGATGTGGCCTTGAGAGCTCCTGCTCTCTTCAGGGAGTTTCTCCTCAATTGCAAGAGGCTGGAGGCACAGCTGTGTCCTTTTAAAGTGGAGTCACTGGAGAGGAGGAATTTTCGCATCGTTATTTGTAACATGTACGATATGAACCTCCCAGATGAAAGCGTGACTGCATTTTTGGAGAGGTATGGAAGAGTGGTGGCTGGCCCGAAGCTGAGGAGGGATTGCTTTGGGTTCTGGAACGGGCAGAACGAGGGTGTACAATGTACTGCTCAAAGAGTCTGATTTGGGCTATGAGGGCTTTCTTCACCCTCCAGCCCTGTGCCAAATCGAGGGAGTAAAGGGGTACATTTTTTACTCTAACCAGCCGCCGTTCTGCAGGAGGTGCATGGAGGTTGGGCACGGGGAGCTGGAGTCTGGCAACGTGCTTTGCCATAACTGTGTGGGTTCTGGGCACATTGCGGCTGAGTGCAGGGTGCCTTGGAAATGTAACGTCTGCGGCTCCACTGACCACCTCATGAGGTTCTGCCCGGAGAGGAGGAGGTCTTATGCAGATGCTGCAAGGGGAGAGGAGGGCGCTGCCCAGAGACCCAGGGAGGACGCTGCCCAGGGACCCGCTGTAGAAGCCCCAGGACCTGCCCCACAGCCGGCTCCTGAGGAGAGAGAGGGAGAGAGGAGCTCCAGAGGTGAGGGAGGGGAGCCCCCAGCAGCTGAGCCTGAGGAGGGGCCATCCAGCGAAGGAGCAGCACAGGGGGAACAGGAGTCTGTGCCGGGAAGGAGGACGGAGAGGGGGAAAGCAAAGCGCAAGAGCTCCAGGAAGGGGGAGGCTGCGGAGGAGAGGCCAGAGTCTGGGGTGGAGAGCACCTCTGTTCCCCAGTCTGGGCCTGAGGCTCCGGGGGCCGCGGAGGAGGATTCCTCTGGTAAAAAAGGAGATGGATACTTCTACCAGTGCCCCTCTGCGGGGCTCCAAGAGGAAGCAGCGTGAAGGGTGTCCCCTTTCTAAGGCTAAAGTTTGTGGCGACACTTGGGGAGAGAAGATGGAGAAAGTGCAGGCGGAGCTGGATGCGTCTGAGGAGGACTTGAACTTTTCACAGTTTTTGTCACGGGACTTATTTGGGACGATGGGTTCTGGGGAGTCTTCTGTTTGAGGTGAGCTGTTGTTTGACATGAGTTTGGGGGTTGTTGGTCTTTATTTAGTTTATTTTTCTATGGATTTTAAGTTCTGTATTTCTTTAAATGCACGGGGGCTAAAGAACTCAGTTAAAAGGAAGGATTTATTTTATTCACTTAGAGGGTGTCATTTTGGTTTTTGTTTCTTGCAAGAATGTCATTTGGGTGGAGGGAGGGATGTGAACACTTTTGTTAAGGATTGGAAGTGGGGTCCTTCTGTTTGGAGTGTGGGGAATGTGTTTTTTGATGGTGTGGGGATTTTATTTAATGGTAATGGATTTTTTATTGAAGATTCTGTTTCTGTTGTGCCAGGGAGGCTGCTTTGTGTTGATATTATTTGGAGTAAGATATAATTTAGATTAATGTTTATGCTCCAGCTTGTAGGTCTGAGCGTTTGGGTTTTCTCAAATTGTTGCCTGATTTACTAATGACTAACAGGTGGGTTGTGTTGGGAGGGGATTTCAATGTGTCTTTGGATGATGGGGTGGTGGGTGGCGTAAAGGATTGGTCTGCTCATTATTTGAAAGAGTTGCTTTCTACTTTCAATTAAGGGATTCTTTTCGGGTGTGGGATATTGGGAGTAAGGGGTTTACTTGGGAGAACTCCAGGGGCGTTCGACGACGGCTGGATTATTTCTTTGTCTCAAGAGACTTTGAGGTGAAAGGGTTCCAGGTGCAGCCCGTGTGGGCTTCTGATCACCATCTGATCACCATCTGATTAAGCTCTGTTGGGCAGGGGGCGGGGCTCGGGCTCAGACCAGGTGGTGGAAGTTTAACTCTAAGTTGTTAAGTGATAGTGCTTTTGTTGAACAGTTTATAGAGTTTTATTTGGGGTGGAGGGTTTTCAAGGGGAATTTTACTTGTGTTATTGATTGGTGGGAGGTGCTGAAGGAGAGAATCATGGAGTTCTGTGTGCAGTATGGGGCTGTGCAGAGGCAGGAGGAGAAGGAGAGGGTGTGGGGTTTGCAGAGGGAGCTGCAGTATTGGATGGGAGTGGGTAATAGGGGAGGGGTGGTGGATGCAGGCAGGGTGAAGCTGCTAAAAGAGAGACCTAAGCTTTATTTTGTCGAGTGGGCGAAAAGGGTGGCATTAACATCTGAAGTGTAAGTGCGGGAGGCAGATGAAAAAGTCACTGCTTTTTTCTTCAAGACTATAAAAGCGCAGCAGAGGGGTTCTGTGATCGAGGAAATCAGAACGAAGGCAGGGGTGGTTTCTGGGATACAGGACAAGCTGGATGCAGCGGCGGGGTTTTATTCTGTTCTGTTTTGGAGGGAGGACCGGAATACTGAGGTGGGCGATGAGCTGGTCAGTAATCTGTGGAGGAGGGTGGAGTTGGGCAGGGGGGTTACTTTGGAGGAGGTGAAGGGGGCACTTTTCTCGCTGAATAACGGGAAAGCACCGGGGAGGGATGGGTTAACTAAGGAGTTTTATGTTTTCTTTTGGAATCTGTTGGGGCCTGATTTGGTGGAGGTGTTTAATAAAGTGAGGGAGGTGGGGCAGATGCCGTCATCAATGAGGGAGGGGGTCATTTCTCTGCTCTTTAAAAAAGGGGACAGGCTGGATTTGGGGAACTGGCGGCCCGTCGCTCTCCTCTGCACCGATTGCAGGGTGCTGGGCAGGGTGATGGCTAACAGGGCGAAGGGGGTGCTGGAGCAGGTGGTGGGGGTCAAGCAGACCTGTAGCGTTCCGGGGAGGATTGGCTTTTATAATTTATGTCTCATTAGGGATATTCTCAGTTGGGTACAGGGTAGGGGTGTTCAGTTGGGGATTTTGAGCTTGGATCAGCAAAAGGCTTTCGACAGGGTGGACCACAAGTTTTTGTTCCAGGTTTTAAGGAAAATGAATTTTGGCGATAGGTTTATTTCGTGGGTGAAGGTCCTTTACAGTGATGTGTTGAGCAGGGTGAGGGTGAATGGCGAGCTGAGCAGGCCGGTGGCGCAGGAGAGAGGGGTGCGGCAGGGCTGTCCCCTGTCTCCTTTACTCTATGTCATGTATATAGGGCCCTTGGCGGAGCTGTTGAGGAGGGACCCGGTGTACAGAGGGGTGCACGTGCCTGGAGGAGGTAGTGAAGGGGTTAAAGTGGTGCAGTATGCAGACGACACAACGGTTTTTGTTTCGGGGGACAGGGATATCGAGAGGGTTTTATTTTTGGCAAATAAACACTGTGAGGGTACGGGGTCGAGGGTTAATTATAATAAATCTGAAATTATGTTTTCAGGGGGTTGGAGAGGGAGGTCGGGGGACCAGTTTGGCTTAGCGCAGTGTGCAGATGGGATAAAGATCTTGGGGATGAAGTTTTTTAGAGCCAATTCAGAGAAATTTAATTGGGGTTTGCGTTTGGATAAAGATAGAGCGAGGTTGTTTCTGTGGAGGGGGAGGTTAACTTTATCAGGGAAGGTTTTAGTGGTTAATGTGTTTTGCCTCAGTTCATGTATTTAGCGAGGGTTTTCCCTATTACTGCCCCTTTTAAAATCAAACTGTCCCGTTTGGTCTTCTCCTTTTGTGGGGGGGGGCGATATGAGTCGGTCGCGAGGGAGGTTTTGTGTTTGCCAGTGAAGGAGGGGGGTAGAGGTCTGGTTAATTTGGGGGTTAAGTTGGATATTTTACTTCTGAAGGGGATTTATGATGTTTTGACCGGAGTTAATGGGCACAAGTGTGAGGTTTTTGTAAAGTTTTGGATGGGAATGTTTTTTTGGGATTTTGTAGGGTGGGATAATAAAGGGCTGAAAGGGGAAGACAGGCCATGGTATTATGAGAAGGCTGTTTTGTTTTGTAGAGCGCAGAGGGGTTTTTCAACCAAGGAGTCATTAGCTGATCACAGGTTGCTGTACAGGAGGGTAATGGGTAGGCTGACGGAGGAGAGGCGCAGGAGGTTGGGGAGGAGGAGGGTAGATTGGGGGGTGATTAATGTGAAGTGGGTGGGTAACAGGGCGAGAGATGTTGTCTGGCTAGGGGCGTTGGATAAACTGCCTGTGCGGTCCAGGCTGCACCGGACGGGCGTGTCCAGATTGGCCTTGTGTCTGAGGGGGTGTGGAGTTGAGGAGTCTGTTGGTCATGTTTTTTGGGATTGTGTTTCTGCGCAGGGTTTCTGGGATTTGGTTATCAGACGGGTTTTGGTTAGAGCGTATGGGGTTTCTGTTAAGTAGGAGTTTGTGGTACAGGGGAGGGGCTTTGGAGAGTCAGTCGGGTTGTTTTAAATGGGTTTTATCAACATTAATCTGTTGGGGGAAATTAAGTTTATGGAATTGTCGAAACAAAAAAATTGAGTTTGATTCTGATTCGACAACGAGTTTTCAATGTTTAATGGGCTGGGAATGGCTTTTGAGGGGGGAAATAAGATTTTGCGCCCATTTAGAGGGACAGGTGGTGTGTGAGAGGAGGTGGGGGAGGATTATGAGGGTGATGGGTGGTTTCGATTGAGACGGAATTGGGTGATTGGGATGGGTTGGGTGGTGTAACAGCACATTGGGTCCTGTTTTGTGTTCATTACCGTGGGTTTGGGGTAAAGCAGTTTTTTGTACCTGTGTCATGTGGATTATGGTGTGGGATACTGTGGCGTTAATTAAAGCTTCTAAAACAAAAAACCCGCTCACTCTCATGGTTTCTGAGGATTCCCCCGAGCCTTGCCATATTGGCACCCGGTTTTTGCGCATTTGACCATATTTTGGCTGTCAAATGAATTTTATCACCTTGTAACTAAACCTCTATTTTTCCTCAAAATACAGCTCCTAATTCAAATATTGCAACTCATGAGTCAGCTTACGCCCATGGTGTAAGGCTGTGCGAACCCCCTTTGATCTTGCCGAACCCTCAGAGTCTGGCTTTTGAGCTGTCAGGTTAGGAGCAGCTCTCCAGCCAATACATGTATTTTGTCACCGCGTGTCAGAAAAACCCCAACAACTACCTAAATAACTGGCTATGCTGTTTTCAGGGTCCAATCGGATTGCATCAGAAAAAGGTTGAACGCGGCGTCCAGATAAGCAGGGTACTGGGAATATTTCCTAGTGACAGGATTTCAATCCTTGCTGACATCACAGAATTCTACTCATTTCATTTTAATAGCACGAATGGCTAGACCGCTGAGAACATAACGCCGGTTGGATTTAATTTTAACCGCTCACCATTTTGCAATAATTTACTCTTCTACGTTAATATTTCTGGTTGTGCTGCCTGAAATTTTGGAAAGACAATGCGTGCGCAATCGTGGATATATTCAGACTGTTAATAATGAGCCTTTTTCCTCGTTTGAAACATCTTAAAAAATAATTAAAATTAATGCGCGCAGCAGCCGGCATTCCCGAGCGGTATCGCAGTCAGTACAGAGCTGGATAGGATTGGCTTGGCTTTCCAAAACAGACACGGGCAGGCTTTGTCAGAACCGAGATGGCAGTAAAAACTGAATTATTCATTCCACTCACGTTGAGGACGGTCAGCAAATTAGCCTCAATTCAAAGTAGTTATGCGAAAATTCCATGACTGCACCCACAAAATCGAAGAATTCTACCGCGTGAATAAGTGAAATTGATTATTAACACAACAGCATTAGAGCATATGCCTTGCACAGTCTGAATGATGGAACAAACTATGACGACAAACTGGCTGCACGTCACAACTAGTGCCATAAACTTGCTTAGAACGAGCCAGTACTGTGACGATACGCTGTTGCCTGTGATGTGTCAGAATAAACAGACGTTCTCAGCTCTTGAACCGAATGGACTTCGTTTCGGGGGCGCTAATTCATTTATTTCTACTGTGATGTGAATATATGCCACTAGATGGCAGTATTTACCTTTTTTTTTTATTCAGCTCAGACTGGAGCTATGTTTAGACATGTCCTGGGCATGTCTGGGGAAAGTCCCAGAAATTAAAAAAAAAGGTCTAAATGTGGGTGGGGTCTGCAAAAGAGTATATAAGGAAAAGAATTGAGACAGTAAAGTAGTAGGAGAAATTGCTAGAAGAAGGGTACGTGTGACCAGACCTGTCATTTCTGTTCAAGACCTGTGAAGTTTCTTTTGTGGATTTTTGCCTGCGTTTGAGCTTTTTTTTTTCCTCACTCAGCACATCACCAGGAAACGGTCAATATTTCTGTTTTTTGTATTCAATCTTGGTCAGAATATTAGTTTAGTCGTTATTGTCTTTGTTAAAAATTAAATGTGTTTAAGTTTTTAAAACTGTGTCTGTCATCCCTTGCTTTTGCTGTTGTGTTGTAAATTGTAATAACGAAAATGGGGCCATAACACTACCTTGCTCCGACAGATTCTGTGTTCATCACCCGTAGGAATTTGAAGGTAAAGTCGCGAATTGTGAAACGAATGTTCTTTTTTTTTTTTTTTTTTTGCCCTATTATCAATTCTCTGCAGTGGTGTACCGAGTAAAATTAATGGACATTGTGTCACTGGCCAAATGCTTCAAGACCTCATTTTATCACACTCACAGCAAAGCAAGTCTTCAGATTGACTCCGAGCTCTTCCGACATAATTTCTTGAGAGAATCCACACAAATCTTAAATATCTTCCTGCATAAGAGACTCCGAGTGATAATTGGCAAGACGGGGTTCAGCTTTATGTGAGAGAGAAGAAAAGAATCAAATTACTGTCTTCGAGGCTTTTTCTCTGTCTGAGGCAACTCCCGCGAAAATTGGCAAAGCCAAACGGTGTGCTGCTGTAAGCACTACGCAACCCTCGTGCACTCTCGCAAGCGCTGGGTCAACTGTTTTTATTTCAACTGCTTCATCAGGGGATAGCGCGGACACAGTCCCCCACTACCAGAAATTATGCAGTCGAGATTCCTGCATTTGGGGAATTCGCAGGGGTCAGTACAGCCGGAGTGCAATGGCTGAGCCTCATCCTGGGAGAACCACCATTTCCATTTCCATTTCATTAGATTTTATTAAATCAACACATATTCTTACACAACACATGTCTTTGGCCTGGTCAAGACAAAACATTCAAACATCAATGATCAACTATATCAATAAATACTTATACATAAATAAATTTATAAATAATTAAATAAGTAACATAAAACAATAACAAATACCTAACACGCACAATAGAATAAATAGATCAACTGGGCACTGTAAAACCATTTCTAAAATCCTTATTTAATACAGACAGCTCCCCACCAGGCCTCATTAAAAAGACAACACAACAGTCAAGTAAAATACTTAAAACACTTAAATACAACCCATCTTTTGTACAGGGCAGCGATGTGCCCTTTCAACAACAGGCCTTCACTCCATCCCTGCCACACCGCCATAAAATTAAATCACTTATCTTCCTCAGATTGGTCCTCCGGCTCTCATAACCATTGTCCATGCTGCATGCCCCCACATGTCCTTAGCCCACTCCATTCCCTTCCTCCTCTGGTCCCGGCTCATGTAATCATTGACCAGTCCGTATGCCAGCCTCTTAACTGCCTCTGGCGGCATGGCTCTGTCTTCCCGTGCACAAATATTCCTTGCAGTCCAACGGGCTTCTTTAATGCAGTCTAGGATGAGCCAGAGACACCTCTACTTTTTCTGATTCTCTGGCCCTCCTACACCGTACATCACGAGTTGTCCATTTACAACCCGCTTAGCCCCCAAGAACAGCTTTATCAAAGTCTCACAACGTTTCCACAGAGCCACTGCCGCCGTACAGTCCAAGGGGCAGTGCTGAACTGTCTCCTCTTGTCCACAGCCGGGCCAAACACACTCTTCAGTTGGGCTTAGTCTTCGGGCATGCAGCACTCCTTGCACCGGGAGGACCCCCTGCGCCACCTGCCAGGCCAGATCTTTATGGCAATGCAGCAGATCCGGGTGGGCCACCTCCTTCCAAACATCCTCAGGCCAGCCTACCGCCAGCCCCCATACCTGACACACCGGCTCCCTGCCCTGTACAAAAGACAACATTGACTTGTGAGATTCTAAAACTTCAGTTCCCACCCCTTCCATTTGCGTCTTCATTAAAAACTTCTTCATCCCCTTGTACCCCCCTGTCATTTGAAGCGCAAGTGGAACAGTTAAAGGAACTTTTAAAACTTCAATTTTCCTGAGATAAAAACCCATAAAAAAACGTATAAAAAAAGGCAGCTTTACATGACAAAGACAAACACATAGACACATGCAACGCCACATAATGACACCACAACACAGAATAAAAATCCACCACCCCCTTCCCTCCCTTCTCATGCCTCTGTTTCATCATGACCCGCTGTAATCGTTCCCACTTTGTTCCCCATAAAAAACAAAAAATCAAACGATCCAGACGCGACAAAACAGACCTTGATGATACAAAGACAACGCTGACGAACAGTAACATGGGTAAAATTAGTGCTTTTGAAATGAGGTTCTTCCCTCCAAAGCTAAGTTGTCTCAACCTCCAGAACTGCAACTTACTTTCTACTTTTTTTAAAACCCCATCCCAATTCCCATCTCCCAGTCCGTCAGGATTAAAATAAACCCCGAGGATCTTTACCTGGTCCGTCTTAACCGTCACGGGCATTCCCTGGAGCTCCATGTCTGTCCACCGTCCAAACAGTTTCAAGTCACATTTGTCTTTGTTTAACTTTGCCGCCGAAGCTCCTCCAAACCATTCCGTCCTTTTAACCGTCATGTCAATGGAGCACCGGTCCGTACAAAGCACAGTCACATCGTCCATGTAAATCGCACATTTAGCTTCCTGTCCTCCACTTCCAGGAATGCCCAGCCCAGTTATCCGGGCATCCCTTCTCAATACTTGTGCCAGTTGCTCCATACAACAGACAAACAAAAGCGATGATAATGGACAGCCCTGGCAGACCACGCAGTTCACATTTACTGCTTTTGAGCAGACCCCATTAACCAAAATCTTACTTCGTATATCTGTATAAAGAAGTTCCACCCGTGCTAAAAATCCCCCCGGAAAACCCATTTTTTGCAGTACATGAAACATATACTGGTGCGAGACCCGATCATATGCTTTCTCAAAATCTAAATTTAACACGGCGAGCCAAATGTCTCTGTCTCTCGCATAACAGATGGCGTCCCTCACCAGAAGGAGGCTGTCCATGATCCTCCTACCAGCCACTGCACAAGTTTGATCCGGGTGAATTACGTCATCTAAAACAGTCTTCATCCTCAGGGTTAAAATCTTACTAAAAAGTTTAAAATCAAAATTTAAAAGGGTGATTGGATGCCAGTTGTTATATCTTCCACTTCCCCTTTCTTAAAAAGGAGAGTAACCACCCCCTCTCTAAAACTTTCTGGTAAAATCTTACAATTATCAAATTCTCTTAAAACAAATAAAAGATCTGGCCCCAACTAATCCCGAAATGTCTCATAAAATTCATACGGTAACCCATCCGTCCCAGGTGCTTTTCCTTTTTTAAAAGACTTAAAACTGTTGTCCAACTCCTCCCTTTTTATCCCTCCCTTAAGCCACCTATATCCCCCCCACCCTTTCTACAAACTCCAGCACTTCCCCAATTCTGTCCTGCTCCACTACTTTTTCAGAAAATAAATGAGAATAAAATTCTTCCCCCACCCCTAGCATGCCCTCCGTGTCTCTTTTAACCACCCCATCCTCCCCTTTCAAACCCCTCATTAAAACCCGCCTTGATAAAATCTTTAAAAAAAATATCTTGTACATTTTTCCCCCTCATCGATCTCCTTCTCTTTGCTTCGGAACATGATTGCTTTATATCTATTTTCATTCAACTCTGCCATTTCTTTTTTTACTAAGTCAATTTCTTCCTTAAAATCAAATCCTGAATTCACTAAATTTACATACCTGTTGAGTCTTTTTTGTAACCCAGCCATTACTCTTTTCTCCTTTGCCTTTTTCTTTTTCCCCTCATTTATAATAAAAGCTTTAATTCTCTTTTTTGCTGTTTCCCACCACTCAGCCCGTGTATTACAAAAATCTTGCAGCGACTGCAAATCTTTGTACATAGATCTAAAAGACATCACTACTGCCGGATCTTCCAACAAATGGCAGTTCAGCTTCCATATTCCTCTGCCTACTGCCACACCTGACTTCACAGCCAGGGAGCAGCACAGCATGGAATGGTCTGAATAAAACACCGGGTTCAGATTTGCAGCCAGACCAGCAAAACCCCGGGCAAAGAGAAAATCAATTTGTACGCCATGTAAATCCGTCCTTCCCTGGGTTAATAACAGAATAAATATCTTGAAGTTTAAAATCCATTAAAAGTCTATTTAAATAAATGTCTCGTCCACTCTCTGTCCACCCCTTTACGACTACCCTATTCAAAATGCAATTAAAATCCCCTGTTAAAATTAACGGATCCCGCCCCAAGAGATGCGGTGGGAGCCCCTGCAGCAACTCCCATCTCTCTTGTTTCCGAGGTGGACAGTAGACATTTACAAGTTTAGAAGCCAATCCATTAAAAGACAATGATAAAACCAATTTCTACCACATTCCTCCACCGTGCTCTCCATCACCTCTACACCGTTATTCTTCACCAGCACTGCCACACCATCTGAAATGTTTGCATCAGAACCGCTCCAAAGAGACGGCCCTAGCTGCCATATGTCCTTCCACTCTTTATAGGAAGAATGATATGGCAGCGCACATTCCTTTAGGCAAATTACATCTGCTTGCACACCCTCCAAAGCGGACAAAACAGACCTTGCCCTCCTGAATGTCCTCACTCTAAAAAACATTAATCGTAGCTACTGTGAGGGGCATGTGCTGGCCACTCATTGTAAAACTAAGTGATGTTAAAACCAACTGTCCTAAACCCCGCAACAGCAATAGCCAGTAATATGTTGAATGACCTTCCATAATCTTTAATATAATTCATCGTCACTCGTGTCTTTAAAAATGTCCGGATTTGACGCCTCACCTGCATATTGACATTGATTCGGTGAATTATCTGGGTACAATGGTGACGACCCCACCGACTCACTGTTGGAGTAATCTCTAATCCCCCCCAAGTTACTACTGAATTTCCCCCTTTTGCCTTCCTCCACCCCTTCCCTTACCAACCCCTCCTCTGCTAATCTTTTGAGGGATATTCCCTCCTCCTCCATTTCCTCCACCCCATCTGCCGACACCGACTCTACCGTTACCATCGACCCCGTATCAGATTCGGTGTCACTCTCCCTTCTGGGCCTCCATTCCTGTGCCCCCCCCCCCCGATCCCCCCCCTGCTCCCTTCCCTTCCCCCTCCCCGCCTGCCCCTGACCCAAAAGCAAGCTTTCTTCATCCTGCCCCTGCTGCTCCTGCCCTGCGCCCTCCGACGCCCCCTGCTGCTCCTGCCCTGTGCCCTCCGGCGCCCCCTCCTGCCCCTGCCCCTGCTCCTGCTCCTGCCTTGCGCCCTCCGGTGACCCTCCTGCTCCTGCCCTGCTCCCTCTGGCACCCCCTCCTGCTCCTGCCCCTGCTGCTGCTCCTGCCTTGTGCCCTCCGGCGCCCCCTGCTGCTCCTGCCCTGCGCCCTCCGGCACCCCCTGCTGCTCCTGCCCCTGCTGCTGCTCCTGCCCTGCTCCCTCTGGCACCCCCTCCTGCTCCTGCCCCTGCTGCTGCTCCTGCCTTGTGCCCTCCGGCGCCCCCTGCTGCTCCTGCCCCTTTTTTGCCCCACACCCTCCTGCGCTCCCTACTGCCCCTGCCCTGCACCCTCTGACGCCCTATACTGCTCCTGCCCCGCGCTCTCTTGCGCCCCCTGCTGCCGCTGTCCTGCAGTAGCTTTAGCCCCTTCCTCCTGATGAGGCTTAGCTGAAGCCCGACCCCTCTTTGTCCTGTTCGCAAAAGATTCTGGACAATCCCTGAACATATGAGAGGCTTTTCCACACAAATTACATTTCCGCCCTGTAGGGCAGTCATCTGCCTCATGCCCCACTTCCCTGCACCTTTGGCAGACAACCGCCCTACATGCCTCTGCCAGGTGCCCAAAATCCCCACATCTGCGGCATAATTTCGGCTGCCCAGCATAATGTATTAGGCCACGGTTTTCGCCCAACACTATCATGGAAGGTGGGTGCTTCCACCGTTCATAGCCGTCCACGTCAGCATAAAACTTAACCGGCGCTCCCAGTTACCCGTCCAAATCCCGTCCACATCCATTACTTTAATTGGGGAATCTTTCACCCAAACGTATCTGTTAAGCCACGTTGCAATATCCTCCTCGCTAACCAACTCGTTAAACATGCGCACAATTATCACTTTCAACGACTCGTCCGACAACCTTTCCACAACAAACATTTCAAATTCCTCCGTAACCTTGTTAAACCGTGCCCAAAATTCTCGCAACAATTCCTTGGTTTTGAAACTAAGGTCAAAACCTTTGCCGTGAGGCAAAACAATTAGACAATTTATGTCCTCCTGACTAAACCCCAAAACTCCTCGAACAAACTTCCGCGAAAAGCCCAAACGCAAACACTCCACCAACCTTCCACTACGCTGTTTTAAATTAAAACGCACGCAATGGTGCCGCGGAAGGCCAACTCTTGCAGCCAACAAACACTCAACTCAAACAAAAAAATCAAATCAAGCAATCAAATAAGAAAAGTTGAACTTACTAATAGACAAGAACAACAACAGCCCCAAAGGGCTTTCAACAAAAAAAAACAAATACTTATCCTTCCCCTCCGTTCACCTGTCCACCACCTAGAAAATGAAATGACAAACACAACAATTAAATGAACTAGCAATTGATTAACTACTGCAACACAATAGTTCGATACTATCCACACAGCAAAGAAGAACACATGGTATCTCCCCTGCGAGGTAAGTATGAATTGTGCCACGCCTGGGAGAGGTGCAAGCTGCTAAATGACCCGCTCACTCTCATGGTTTCTGCGAATTCCCAGGATTCCTCCGAGCCCTGCCATATTGGCACCCGGTTTTTGCGCATTTGACCATATTTTGGCTGTCAAGTGAATTTTATCGCCTTTGTAATGTGAATATAGGCCACTGGATGGCAGTATTTACCTTTTTTTTTGGTTAAGCCCAGACTGGAGATGGGTTTGGGCATATTTTAGGCATGTCTGGGACAAGTCCCAGAGAAAAATTTAAAAAAAGTCTAAAAGGTGGGAGGGGTCTGCAAAAGAGTATATAATAGGAGTAGAACTGAGACAGTAAAGTGGTAGGAAAAATTGTAAGGAGAAGGATACATGTGACCAGACCTGGCATTCTGTTTCAGACCTGTGAAGCTTATAGTGGATTTTTGCCTGTGTTAGAGCATTTTCCTCACCCTGGACATCACCAAGGAACCCAACCAAAAGGGACTGTAAATATTTTTGTTTTTTTCTTGTTAATCAATCTTGGTCAGTAGATTAGTTAGTAGTTAGTTGTCTTGGTTAATTAAATGTGTTTAAGTTTTAAAATTGTGTCTGTCATCCCTTGCTGTTGTGGATGTTGTAAATGTAATAACAAATTGGGGCCATAACAAATTGGGGGCCTGTTTGGGAGAGAACATTGTGTGTCATTTATTGAAAATCTAACATTTCAAATTGTAATATTGTTTTTGTGAATTTTTCTAGATATATATTGACAACAGCAATGGATGATTTCTTGGCATCACCAATCGTAGGGGTTTTGAAGTCTTTTAAAAAGACAGAACTGTTGGAAATATGCAGACATTTGGAGCTGACAGAGGTAAAACCAGTCATGCCAAAAGCAAGACTGGCTAGAGAGATAGTTGAATATTACATTGATGAAAATGTGTTTGCACCAGGAGATCTGGAACAATTTCCAGTGGAAAATCCAAATATAGAAGTGGAACTTAAATTAAAAATGCTCGAGATTGAAAGGGAGGAAAAAGAAAAACAGAGAATTTGAGAGAGAGAAAGAGGAAAGAGCAGAAAGAGAGAGACAGAGATTTTGAATTAGAGAAATTCGATAGAGAAGAAAGACTCAAAATGGAGCAACTAAAAATTAAAATTGAAACTAAAAATAAATTTTGTGCCAGTCAGGAGGTAAAACTGGTGCCTCCATTTTCGGAAAAGGACGTAGACAACTATTTCCAGTGTTTTGAAAAGGTAGCAAAGAGTTGCCAGTGGCCAAAGGAACTGTCAAATGCCACTGCAACGGTTGAAAAACCCGCAAATTTGGAGAGGACGCTGGCGCTGGTGTCGCTGCTTCTCCGTCTCTCGGAGCTTAGTTTTTATTTCTTTTTTGTACTTTTTAGACCTCACAGCGATCGTACACGGTAGTACTTTTAAGTTGCGCACTAGTACTTTCAAGTTGCTCACTACTTGCTTTTTATTCGGCTTTTATTTGGCTGCTGCCACAAATCAAATCCATAAGTTCGACACTTCTCTTACCAGCTTTGTGCTTCCATCTGTCCGACGACGAGAGGCATGAGGTTAGCCCTGTGCTACTGCACTTCTACCTTCTCATAGCTGCTGTTTCACCCCAGAACTAGTCAGTGTAGTTGGTTGGGCTTGCCCGCCTTTAATCGCCGCTTGTCTGGTGGTGGTGGTTGCCTGACTGGACCGCACGTACCATCTGGACTCCCTGCTACGGTGAAGCTTCATCCGCCGAGCAGTCCACTGGCCCCGGTGCGATCAGGCCACAGCTGCCTGGGACTACTACGACGCTACCTCACAACCAGCTGCCCAAGCAGCCACCCAGCGTCTGGGCGACTGGTTAGCCTCGGTCGCTCCGTCCAGTCCCCCGGCATCACGGATCAGCCAGTGGCTAACGGCTAAGTCCCAACAAACTTTTTCTGTTCTGTCGGTGTAATCATGCTGCTGAAATACTCCGTCTCCAAGCTGCTGGAACTTAACAGCAGCACCACTCCAACATGCATCTTTAAAATACAACAACTTGGACTCCTCCGCCGCTGACCACCATACAAACACAGAGGCGCTCGCCGACAGTTTGTTTATTCCTGGTCGGAGATCCCATCCATCTACACAACACAACGCTCCGTCGCATTGATACCACGTCATCAGAGCACTGGTAACGTGGGTCCTTGTAGCCAGCTGCGCGGAAAACATGGAGTGGACTGCAATGGAGTGGACTACAATGCCCGACTCGCCAGGCTTCAACATAAACGTGGAGTGGATTTCAGGCTACTTCACCCTCTACAGAGATTCACTCCATCACCAACCCTAAAAATAGAGCTGTTTAACGTCCAATCTCTGACGAATAAATCTGCTGTCATACACACCCACATTCTAGACAAAGGCCTTGACCTGATGTGCCTTGTTGAAACCTGGCACCAGCCAGAGGATTACACCAGCCTCAACAGTGCCTGTCCTCTGGGCTACAAATACCTGGAGAAGGCACGCAGCACGGGTCGTGGCGGTGGCATAGCCATTGTCCATAAAGACCATCTGGTCCTGTCCCCTGTCCCCCTGCCACCGCTATCCACATTTGAGTGCTTTGCATTCAAATGTAAACCCCCCCTTTCCACGACGCTGCTCCTCATCTACCGGCCACCCAAACAAAACTCAACTTTTATTTCTGAAATTCATGACCTCCTCACAACTCTCTGTACTACCTCCACTAACATCGTAATTCTTGGTGATTTAAACATTCATGTGGACAACCCATCCTGTCACTTTGCATCCGATTTCCTACAACTACTGCACTCTCTCAGCCTCACTCAACATGTCCACACTCCCACACATATAAAGGGACACACACTCGACCTGGTTATCACCGACTCCGCCCCCATCAATAACCTGACAGCCTACATACTGGGTGTGTCCGACCACAAGGTCATCTCCATGGAACTCCCTTTCCCCCCTTCTCAGGCAAAACCCAAACGCCAAATCACATTCCGTAATTTCAAAAACATCAATCAAGACATCACCTCCGACCTGGAACATCTCTCTGCCGAAACCCCCGCATCTGTCAGTGAGGCAGTGGACCACTACAACACCAACCTGCAGAACCTCCTCGACCTCCACGCCCCTGTCAGAACCCATACAGTCACCTTCTCACGCTCAGCACCCTGGTACACCTGTGAGCTGAGGAAAATGAGGGCAGCTGGGTGGGTCCTGGAGCGGCGAGCCGTGGCCACTGGGCTAACTGTCCACAAATTGGCCTACAGGGAGCACCAGAAGGCCTACTCAAGGTCCCTCAGGGAGACGCAGTCTCACTTCTACTCTGACATCATCAACAATAGCCCGGGAAACTCCAAAACACTATTCTCCACCATTAACCACTTCCTGAAACCACAAATCTCCAAAAATAATATCACCACAGAGGAACAATGCAACACCTACCTTGACTATTTCCGGACCAAGGTGGACAACATCCGCTCTCTCCTATCCAGCACCGCCACTCCACCTGTAACAACTGTCATCCCACTGCCCGCCTTTTCTCATCCCCTGTCCTGTTTCATTAACATCACACAGGAAGAGGTTGAGTGCATTGTCAGAGGGATGAAGCCCTCCACCTGTGCCCTGGACCCCTTCCCCACATCCATAATCAAAACTAACATCTGTGCAATAAGCCCTCTGATCACCAACATCTTCAACCTCTCCCTCCAGACTGCCTAGATCCCATCAGCCTTAAAGACCGCCATCCTCACCCCCGTCCTCAAAAATCCCTCCCTCGACCCAGATACCCTCTCCAACTACCGTCCCATCCCAAACCTCCCATTCCTGTCTAAGATTCTGGAGAAAGCAGTCTCCACCTAAATCTCAACAACCTCTGTGAAAAATTTCAATCTGGTTTCCGCTCCGCCCACAGCACAGAAACCGCCTTAGTCAGAGTCACAAATGACCTCCTGATGGCAGCCAATGCTGCTAATCCTCCTGGACCTTACAGTGGCGTTTGACACCATAGACCATGACATCCTCCTCAGCCGCCTCCACTCCAACATCGGTCTCAACTACACAGCACTACAATGGTTCAAGTCATATATCACCAGCCGGTTAGAATACGTCTACATGGGAGGTTCCAACTCACGCACCAAACCCGTCATCTGTGGCGTCCCCCAGGGATCTGTCCTCGGCCCCACTCTGTTCACCCTGTACCTCCTACCCCTCGGCCATGTCATCAGCAAGCATGGAATCTCCTTCCATTGCTATGCTGATGACACACAACTCTACCTCAAACTCAACCCATCCTCAGCATCACCACCTGCCTGGAGGAGATCAAGGCGTGGACGACCATCAACTTCCTGCAGCTCAACAGTTCAAAAACCCAAATAATGCAAATCAGCACCCCACATCAGATAAGCACATCCCCCATAACCTGCATCACGTTCTCCAGACAGGACATTCCACCCTCAACGGTTGTTAACAACCTCGGAATAAAAATGGACCCCCACCTAAATTTCGACGCCCACATCAACCACCTATACAAAACCTCATTCTTCCACGTCAGAAACATCTCAAAACTCCGCCCCACACTCACCCTAGCTGACTCCGAAAAACTCATCCATGCTTTCGTCTCCTCCCGGTTGGACTAATGTAACACACTTCTCATCAGGATCTCTGGCAAGGGCCTCAAAAAGCTCCAATACATCCAGAACAGCGCCGCCAGGATCCTGATGAGAGTACGAAAGCGTGATCATATCACACCTATCCTCAAATCTCTCCACTGGCTTCCCATCATATACCAAACTCAGTTCAAGATCTCCCTGCTCACCCACCAATGCATCCATGGCAACGCCCCCTCCTGCTTCAAAAAACTTGTTTGTCTTCAACCCTCATCCCGCATCCTCCGTTCCTCAAACACCTGCCTCCTTAAGCCTGCAAAGACTAAATTACGCACTATGGGAGACCGGGCTTTCTGCTCCGTCGCCCCCGAACTATGGAATGCTCTCCCTGCCCACCTATGATCACCACAGTAAGTTGAATCATTTAAGAGAGGGCTCAAAACCCACCTTTTCAGTCAAGCTTTCCCGTAACTGCACTGGCTTGTATGCCTCTGTGCTTTTAAACTCCATGTCTTTTTAATCTTTTTACTGTTTTATTGTTTTGATACTGCTGTGTCTTTTACTTCCCTTTTTTTCATGTACCTGCCTTGTAGCACTTTGAGTTCCTGATGGATGTAAAGTGCATTATAAATTAAATCCATCATTATTATTATTATTATTATAAAAGGAACACTGGCCTCTGATGTTGCAAACTGTCCTCAAGGGTAAAGCTCAACAAGCCTATTCGGCTTTGTCTGCAGATGATTCCTCTGATTATGAGGTTATCAAAAAGGTTATTTTGAGAGCTTATGAGTTGGTTCCAGAGGTCTGAAGAAATCTGAAAGTCAGACTTATATGGAATTTGCTAATGAGAAGAAGGTTTGCTTTGAGCGCTGGTGTACTTCTATGGAGGTCAAGGATGATTTCAACTCACTAAAAGAGATAGTGTTAGTTGAAGAATTCAAGAACTGTGTTAAGGATGATATTAAGACCTTCCTTTAATGAGAAGCAAGCACTGAATTTGCAATCAGCTGCCAAATTTGCAGAGGAATATGTTCTCACACATAAGTCCAAATTTCAGTCTAGCAGTAACAATAGATGGTTCCAATTTCAGAAAAAAGGGAACGGTGATACCCAAGATTCCTCACCCAAAGACAAATCTGGTGATGGTGCTCAGAAATCCAGTGACAGGTCTGATCAAAGTGTGAAAGCTGACAGTGACAAAAGTGGTCTAGTTTGCAGTTATTGCAAAAAATCTGGTCATGTTACAACTAACTGTTGGTTCCTAAAAGCAAAGAAAGAAAAAGAAAAGGATACCAAACCAAATGCCTTTGTGAAAACAAGGATAGAAACCCCTGTAGTAGATCTGCTAAATTGCCTGCTTCTTGTGGGGCTAAAAAGCCTGATACTGCTGACTTAGTGAGGAAGGAATTTCTTCCATTTGTGTCAGAGGGATTTGTGGCTCTGAATGAGCATACTACTCCTGTCCCCATATATATCCTAAGGGATACCGGAGCTTCTCAGTCACTTTTGTTGATGGACTCCTTGGAGTTACGTGATGAGACCGCTTCAGGGGATTTCATACTTGTACAAGGTATTGAAGGGAGGACTGTATCTGTACCCCTTTATATTCTTGAAGTCAGATTTAGTTACAGGACAGGTAAAGGTGGGACTTATGTCAAATCTATCTATAAAGGGTGTTTCTCTGTTGCTAGGCAATGACCTGGCTGGGGGCAATGTAGTTCCCCCTGTTCATCTTACTTCACAGCCGAGCACTGAAGATGGCGATGAAGACCCATCTTTGTATCCTTCCTGTGCAGTGACTCGTGCTATGGCCAAGAAGGCTCAAGAAGAAGATAATGTGGTGCCGTCCAGCACATTGAATAGTCATGACTCTGTTCGGCCTACTATGATTTCTCCGTTTGAGGACTTATCAGATACTTTTATCAGTTCTTTGTTCAGCCAGCCAGATGGGTCTGATGATTCTGATGTGTCTGGAGACTTGTCACTGTCCAGAAAGCGGTTGATTGAGGAGCAAACTAATGATCCTGAAATTTGTGTACTAAAGAGGAGAGCCCTTCCTGATAAAGAAATAGACGCAGTTCCAGTTGATATTATCTCAAGGATGGTGTGTTGATGCGGAAGTGGCGCCCTCCTGATATCCCTGCTCATGCAGATTGGGCAGTGGTCAGGCAAATTGTTGTTCTGAAGGTCTACAGGAATGAGATCTTAACAATGGCTCCTAGTTTACCTTTAGGAGGTCATCTTGGTGTTAACAAGACTGTTGATAAGATCATGAAACACTTCTTCTGGCCTAGGCTTCGGAAAGACGTTTCCAACTTTTGCAAAACCTGTCACACTTGTCAGGTAGTTGGAAAACACCAGTTAGACCCTCCTGTAGCTCCATTGCAGCCTATCCCAGCATTTGGGGAGCCCGTCTCTTAGGTCATTGTTGATTGTGTTGATCCATTACCCAAGACTAAATCTGGAAATCAGTACTTGTTGACAATCATGTGTGCATCTACCAGATTCCCTAGTGACGGATTTCAATCATTGCTGACATCACAGAATTCTACTCATTTCATTTAAATAGCACGAATGGCTAGACCGCTGACAACATAACGCCGGTTGGCATTTCATTTTAACCGCTCACCATTTTGCGTTAATTTACTCTTCTACGTTAATATTTCCAGTTGTGCTGCCTGAAATTTTGGAAAGACAATGCGCGCGCAATTGTGGATATATTCAGACTGTAAATAATGAGCCTTTTTCCTCGTTTGTAACATCTTTAAAAAATAATAAAAATTAATGCGCGCAGCAGCCGGCATTCCAGGGCGGTATCGCAGTCAGTACAGAGCTGGACAGGATTGGCTTGGCTTTCCAGAACAGACACGGGCAGGCTTTATCAGAACCGAGATGGCAGAAAAAACTGAATTATTCATTCCACTCACGTTGAGGACAGTCAGCAAATTAGCCTCAATTCAATGTAGTTATGCGTGAATTCCGTGACTGCACCCACAGAATCAAAGAATTCTACCGCGTGAATAAGTGAAATTGATTATTAACACAACAGCATTAGAGCGTACGCCTTGCACAGTCTGCATGATAGAACAAACTATGACGACAAACTGGCTGCACGTCACAACTAGTGCCATAAGCCTGCTTAGAACTAGCCAGTACTGTGACGAAACGCTGTTGCCTGTGATGTATCAGAATAAACAGACGTTCTCAGCTCTTGAACAGAATGGACTTCGTTTCGGGGGCGCTAATTCATTTATTATTACCTTGCTCCGACAGATTCTGTGTTCATCCCCCGTAGTAATTTGAAGGTAAAGTCACGAATTGTGAAACGACTGTTCTTTTTTTTTGCCTTATTATCAATTCTCTGCTGTGGTGTACCGCGTAAAAATAATGGACATTGTGTCACTGGCCAAATGCTTCAACACCTCATTTCATCACACTCACAGCAAAGCAAGTCTTCTGATTGACTCTGAGCTCTGCCGACATAATTTCTTGAGAGAATCCACACAAATCTTAAATATCTTCCTGCATAAGAGACTCCGAGTGATAATTGGCAAGACGGGCTTCATCTTTATGAGAGAGAGCGAGAAGAAAAGAATCAAATTACTGTCTTCGAGGCTTTTTCTCTGTCTGAGGCAACTCCCGCGAAAATTGGAAAAGCCAAACCATGTTCTGCTGTAAGCACTACGCAACCCTCGTGCACTCTCGCAAGCGCTGGGTCAACTTTTTTTCATTTCAACTGCTTCATCCGGGGATAACGCGAAGGCAGTCCCCCACTACCAGAAAATATGCAGTCGAGATTCCCACATTTGGGGAATTCGCAGATACGGAACTGAGCGACGTGCATTAACAACTGTAGACTGTAGACTTTGGCGGCTAGTCATTGGACGAGAGTCTACAGTTTCTCCTGCCGGGGGTTTCTGGGCCAATCAGGTACGCCGCTGACCAGCGTCCGAAATGACAGTTGCCTCACAGAACTGGTTGAGAACCGAGAAAAATCAAAGAAAAAGTTGAGTGTTTCGCGAATTTCAGGTGAGTAATGGTCGTGCTATGTGGACATTTTACATTTTAAAATGGAATAGTTTAATGCACACATAAAAGTTGAACGGGATCAATGGTTTGTATGAATGACAAGCGTCTTAACGGGATATAGCTTACGTCGCTCTGGATAAGAGCGTCTGCTAAATGACGATAATTTAATGGATGACTCCGTTCGTCAGTGGAGTCTCAGACCAGATAGTTGACAAGCAAGATACCATTTTCATATTACATAGATTCAATGCATCCGTTAAAATCTTTTTAATCACGAAGTCGCCTAGTTTACATTCATTCTCTTACATTCAAGTTTTTTCTACCTAGCTCGTGACAGTGTGTTCCTAATATTTTTCCCAATAATTTCCTGAATGGGGTGAAGTCTTCCATCTCTGATTGCCTTGTTTCATTTATTTAACTTTATATTAGTGGAGTTTTCCTTCAGAGACTGAAGGCAGAAAAAGAAAGTATGGCTTCAATGTGACAGGCCAGCATTACTTCACTTACTTTAATATTACATGAACATGATGGGTTTTTCCTACATGGGTCATGTGTTTCAGTGATAATAATGGGGCGAGGGGAGGATTTGTCTTGGCATATTTTGTTGTGCCATTAAACATGAAATTAAGCACTCGGAGTTAACTGTTTTCCTTCCAGAAAGGAGATTATGGATCCCTTACTGCCTGTGCTGTGTATTGTGGACAAAAGTGTGCCACAAGATAGGCAACAATGCCTTCTAAAAGCTACCAAGGAGGCCAAAGCGTGCCAGTCCAAACCATCCGACACTCACAGGGACAGCAGGTTAAGAGACGCCAAAGGTGGCTTATGAAGAAGGTATATTTTTCAGATGTTTTTCCATCCGGTGTTTACACTGCAGCCATAATAACTAAAACATAGAGCACTGGAATTTGTTTGTTCTTGCTTTTGCCTTCAGCTAAAAAGAGATGCCGGATGATCACGCCAACTCCAACTGAGGTGCAGTGCCTGGGTCAGCTCATCACTCCATTTGGAAAGTACAATGGAAAAACATTTAAATGGCTGGTGGAAAACGATGTTGGATACATTAAATAGTAAGTATGTTGCAGTAAATAGAATTAAACTGCATACAGTTTGTTTTTCATGAATTAATCATGTAGTGTAATATTTCAGTGTCCTTGATCGGCACATGAAAGAGGCCCGTTCAAAAACGCAAGTGCATTACCTAATATAAACATCAAAGCTGAAATTCAACTGTATATTACAGACACCTTGTCAGGATATGGCCCCACCTGCTACAGTTGCCCCCGGCACTGCCTGCAAGGCCCGTCCGGCTGCGTCCACCGCTGCCACCAAGGCCCGTCCTGCAGTGTGTGCCTCCAGGGCCCGTCCTTCAGCGTCCGCCACTGTCACCGCCACCTCCAGCTCATCAGGGTCCAGTTGGATAGATGATGCTCAGCTGGTGGAAGCTCTTGCCACCTTTGAAAGACAAGGTACTCCTGGTGTGCAATCACATGACAAAATTGTGTGATGTATGCATCCGCCGCCAAGTTGGATAATAAGTAAATCCAGAATCGCTTCTCCGGCGATCAACAATGGTGATATATCTCTGTCTTTTTCTAAGTATTATAACTCTCTGGAGTTCTCTGCCAAGTCGCGATTTAGAGAAAAGTTGAAATGTATGGCTTTGACCCAAACAAATTAAGGCAGTCCAATTTTACAGAGGATTAGCCTCATTCCAGCTATTGCATATCCAGATATTGTGAACTACCTCATACTCCAAACCACTTGAGCAACCAGCGCTCAAATTACGGCTTATAAAAGCCTGGATGCTTATTTCTTTGTATCTGGTTGGGTTGGTAGTCTTCCCATATGTGCGGTGTCTGGTCCCTCTGTCCTCTGTGACAGCACAGTCCTAACAATAGTGTGTGAGAAGTCATCCATACATATAAACTATAGGCTATAATGAACCGGAGTAGATTTTTGAGGCAAAATAAAAATGATTGCGTATTGGGTTAGAATTGAAATACACAATTATTTACTACAGAGTAGATCCATTATCCAGCTCTTAAAAAAAAAAAAAATCAGGTTGTGTGTCTAAACTGTCCATTTCAGTTCCCTGCATCTAGGACCAAGAAAAGTTGTAGTCAAAATCAGGAACTAGCCAAACACACATGGTTGTTTTAATCTTGTACCCAGTTGTTTCAGGTAAAAAGAGCACCATTTACTGCATTTGTTATTTAACAGGCTACTAGATAAGCATGATAATGATTTTTGTCCTGCGGGGGAGTCATTATGTTCCATGTAGTTAGACGAGGCAATAGCTCTAGCTATGACTTGATTGCCTGTTAAAGACTTAAACACAGTAAAATATAACCAACACTCGAGTTCTAGAGTTCTGTTTGAACACAGCTGGTAGTTTTTTGCAGATGTTCCCTTTCAGACCACAAAATTTTAAAGTCTACATAGCTTAGCACTTTGCGTTCTCTTGACAGTTCTCCATCTGCTTTGTCACCATCTTTATTGATTTTTAGTATCTTGAAGAACTGTTTTTTTTTTTTTTTCCCATTGTCATGAGTAGCATTATAACTGCAGTTATACACTGCACACAAGGTAGGCACTGTCTTTATTCAAGGATAAAAAACATTAGAAAATTGAGCAGCGTTGCAGCAGCTCACGCACGAAAGGCCGCTTCTTTGATTGAAGTTGTCATCCAATGAGGCGGACTTCTGGGTTAGAAAAGGAGCGTGACGTCACATGCGCACCAAGATTACGAGTTTAATGAGGTCTCAAATTCATGTCATCACAGCACTAATCTTGCATTAATGCAGAATCTGTATCAAATAAGCCAACATACAGAGTGTGAATACTGATTAATGATGGCTAAAGCTCTGGATAAGTGTCAACAACAGTGTTTGGTGTCGTCAGAGGATGCTAGGGCCAGAGAAAGAGGACCAGGAGGAGAAGAGGGCCAGTCAGATACTCAGATACTGATATGCACAGGCACCCCTTCACTATTTCTGGTAAGGTCACAGTTTCTAGATCACAGCTGTGTTTACCTGGCATCATAGATGGAGAGACCACAAAATGTATGCTTAACTAAATTAATGCATTGGACTTGTTGCAGTGCAAAGCAGTATGTGAATGCAGTAAGTGTGAGGCCAGTGTGCGAGCAGCCAGGCGGTGGGAACACAACTGAACTCTCCTGTGTGTCAATAGTCTGTGTGGAGGGCTACAATTAGAAAGAACAGAGACAACCATTCAGTAAATGTTTACACTAACACACTGATCATTTTTTAAAGTTCCTGCATCATCTATTGGTGGTGAAGAGCAGAGGACTGGGGACACATCTGAAGCAGAAGCTGCTCAGCTTGAGGTAACGTTAATGCATAAAACTGAAAAACTGCAAGAAAATGATTCCAAGTCTGAGCACCTAGTGGTTTTTAGAAAAAGATTTGTTTTGTTCATTTCTTTATTTTGTCATGTCATATCAGATCCAACTTGAAGGCTGGCATAAAATGTGGGAATCTAGTCCCAATGGGATCCCCCAAGATGACCTGAAGTGACTGAAGGAGGATGACGAAAGGGGACTCTTCCAAAAGCGAATGCCATACCAGGACAAACATGGGACAACGCGGTGGAGGAGAGTCCTGAAAGATGACCGCATGTGGTTTCGTTCCCCTGAATTTCCTGGTGTGGTGGGAGGGAAAGTCCCCTCGACAAACTCTTTTTTCCAGAGCCATCTGTTCTTCTGGAGACCTGTAGGTGTCTGGCGGTACAGTCTCCGCTGCCCCAGGCCCACATGCCCTGCAAGAGACAAGAAAGTGTTCTTGTACCGTTGTGGGTATGCAAAAACAGATCTGCAAATCTGCGACATCAGTGGCTGGTACTCCATGTTAGCAGAGGTCTTGGCCTGCAATGCCTGCAGGAAAGCTGCCCAGGCTTCTGAAGAGCACAGCATTGGCCGTTTCCTAGCATGGGAGGCAGGCATCTTGAATCAGCTGAGTCCTGCGCACAGAGCTGTTTTTCCAGCTGTGTTAACATTACGGTGAGTCTCTGTTAATGTCACAGTCATTTGAATTCTTAATGATTGCACTCAAAAAAATACCTGAGATTCACAGCAATTGTGTGTTCTAATTTCAGGCGCGGTGAGGACAAGGCAGTGATCCATCTCCTGAGGGATCGGACCGAGGGCAACACCATGACCAAGGTGTGGAGACAGGTTCTGGAGAGTCATTGTGAGGAATACCTGCAAAGGAAAGACCTCTACACCACTCTCCTTAGCCAGTTTAACCAACCGGGAAAGATCACAAGTAAGTCAGATTTAATTTTCACACAACAAAAAGCTTCTCTGCAAAAGGAATACATAATCTCCATATACTCTCTCAGATGGAAAACAAAAAAAAAAGATCAGATACTTACTATTACTGCAATGTCCACTGAGCTCATGACAGGCCTGTAACAGAAACAGAAATGTCAGAAAGTCCATGATATCTCTCTTACTGGTTTATTTCCATCAGTAATGTCTAAAATGCTAAATGTGAAGTGCAGTACAACTAAAAAGTATTAACATCATTAGGTCTGAGTTAGATCAAAAATATTCTTCCCACTTTTAGGAACCTTGAGACCCCAGTTCCAGAGACCACCACCAAGGAGAGAGCTGCCATGCCCCAAGCTGCTGAGGAAAGCCTTCCTCATTGCTGAGGCAGACAATATTGAGGACTACCGCATGCAGATTATGTCTACGTTTGGCAAGGTCCTCAAATATGACTCCACCCAGAAGGTACATTTCACAGTCTCATCAACTGTTCAAACCGCTGACGTCAACACCGTACAAACAGCGGAAGTACAAGTTTAAGTCCCCCTGTTTTGAATTTATCATTTTTCAGATCTGCAAGAAGTTGTCTGGCGAGGGCAAAGGCACAGCAGAGTGGTGCACTAACGTGGCCAACGAAAAGGGACAGATCCTCATATCCGTTTTGACCTGTGAGGAATCCCTCGGCAAAATGAGGCCGATGGCTGAAGGCCTCATGGCGAGGTACAAGAGAGCAGGGGAGGCACCACCCGAACTCATGTATGTGGACCGTGGCTGCTGTCGTGTCCATGGCGTTTCATCCTTGGAGCAGCTCTTCAGTGAGTGGGCAGAGGGTGGCATGCTAACACGACTCGACATCTTCCGCTGGATCCATAGATTCGACGCAGCCATAAGGATGGATCACCATCCCAAGTACAGCCTCTTCAAGTCTGCGCTCTCTGCTGCCGTGTTTTCATACAACAGGGATGACATGGCACTCCTGCTGAAGGCAATACGCGCCAGGCACCCAGCCAAGTACGATTCCCTGTCTGATGGTGAGTTCATTGAATGGCACGTCACCAAGCATGATTTGAAACATCACGTCAGGAGGATCACGGTTGGGGCCCAGGAAACATTCACGTGTGTCACGAGTGCCATCGACATCCTGAAGGAAGCTGCTGGGATGGATGAGAACCAGGTCCATCTGTTCAAGGACCCAGCGGCCATTGACCATGTCTGGGGGAACCAACAAAAACATCTTGAATGTATCTAGGATCCACCAGGGCGGAATATGTACACAATCACCAAGCATGTAACCCGCAATGGTGTCCCCCTTCCATATTACACCACAGTGAGAGGGAGCAACAGCTTGGAAGGCTTCCACTCCTTCCTGCCCAGCATGATACCAGGGCCTCACTGTGCCGCAGTCCCCTTCCAAGTTTATCTCCTGGCTGGCATCGCTCGCTGGAACACCGACAGGAGTCGGCAAGTGTCCGCGGGCAAAATGGGAGGAGGCTTATGGTATACGTGTCTCCACTTGTACATCACCTGAACCAGAGGTGTCAGGAACTGTTTGGAGAGGTGGAAGAGGCAAACTACTGGACTCCTGTTCCTGCTGGTGACGAGCGGATTGGACTGGAGTATCTGTTTGTTTGGTCATCAGAACCTTTCACAACAAATTGATATCAGCACATTACAGTCAAGTGTTTTCAGCTTATTACAACACTAAACAAAGAGGAGTTTCCATTCTTATTAGCAACAAAATCACATTTATCCACAATTCCACCATTACAGATCCAGAAGGACGATTTATCATTATTAATATTTCAATCGACAAGAAACCGGTCACAATTTGCAATATTTACGGCCCCAACACCGACGACCCATCTTTGTTCCACACCTTTTTCTCTTCTATCTCAGCTAACTCAAACTGCCCAATTATCATAGGAGGCGATTTCAATACAGTCATCAATCCGCTAATAGACAAAAGCAATACTTCACATAACAGGCGCACCTGGCAGTCAACAGAAACAAAAAAACAGTTCATGGGCGATTGTGGTCTTGGTGATAGTTGGCGGCTTCAACACCCTTCAGTAAGGCAATACTCTTATTTTCTCATCGGTTCATCAATCATACTCACGCATTGATTACTTCTTGACAAGCAACTCAATTATACCAAATATTTCAGATTCAAAGATACCCTCAATAATAATCAGTGACCATGCTCCAATAACATTCACATGGAATAGAACTCCTTCACATAAACATAACAACAGGTGGCGCTTTAATACATCACTCCTCACAGACCCTGATTTCAGTAACCTCATTAAAAAGGAGTGGGCATCCTTCCTAGAAATAAATGATTCCCCAGAGTCATCTCCGTCCATCATTTGGGAAACAGGAAAAGCAGTCTTAAGAGGAATTATCAATTCATACTCCACTTACAAAAAAAAATACAAGAGCAAGAATCCGATCTGGAACAAAAAATTCAACTCCTCGAAGACATTAATGCAAATAACCCAACTGAAGACACACAGAATGAATAAAGAAAATATAAATCTCAACTGAACGAAATTACAAACAAGAAAATTCAATTTTTAATTCATAGACTCCGTCAAGAACACTTCCATCATAATAATAAATTTGGTAAATACTTATCAAACCAAATTAAACACAACAAAGAAAAAGTAACCATTTCTGTCATAAGGGACTCAACAGGGAAGCCATCACAATCACCTGAAGAAATAAACAGCATTTTCAAAGAATTCTATACCAACTTATATTTGTCTAAAAAGGACCCAGAACAGTTAGATATTGACTAATTTCTCAGCAGCATCAACCTACCACAGCTCACCCAAGATCAAATTACAAAACTTGAATCACCAATAACGGATAAGGAACTCGCTAACGCCCCCAAACTTATGCCCAACAATAGAACACCAGGACCTGATGGCTTCCCTGCTAAGTTCTACAAACACTTCTGGTACATTCTTGCCCCACTATTCCAAAGAGTAATTACCGAAATAAAACAGAACTCAAAATTACCAGCTAACATGAACATTGCCACAATATCGCTTCTTTTGAAACCAAACAAAGATCCATCACTTCCTACCAGCTATCGCCCCCTATCACTGCTCAATGTTGATCTGAAAATCATCACTAAAACACTCGCTCACAGAATGGAAAAAATAATCTCATCCATAATTCACCCTGATCAGACTGGCTTGATTAAAGGTAGACATTCATCCAGTAACACACGCAGACTTTTTAAATATAATAGATCACTCGGCACAAAAGGACATACCAACCGTCATTGTTTCTCTAGATGCAGAAAAAGCTTTTGACAGGGTTAACTGGTCATTTCTCATATCAACAATGCAAAAATTTGGCTTTGGGGAGTCATTTATTAACTGGGTGAAAATTCTGTACACTGCACCTACAGCCACAGTCATCACTAATGGACTAACTTCACAACGATTCACATTACACAGGGGGACTAGGCAAGGATGCCCACTTTCTCCATCTTTATTCACCATTTTCATTGAACCATTAGCAGCAACCATCCGCCAAAACGTCAACATTCAAGGATTCAAAACACAAAATGAACATCATAAAATCAGTCTCTATGCTGACGATATTTTGCTTTTCTTACAAAATCCCCACTCATCACTACTAGAAACAATCAGAGTTTTTGACACATTCTCTAAAATCTCCAATTATTCAATAAACTGGCATAAATCCTCAATCTTACCTCTGCAACCTAACAGTTGGGATGTGGCAGCATTCACCCCACCAATTCCTTTATGCACTACTCACATTACTTATCTAGGTATCAATATTTCTCCCAGGCTGTCGGAATAATTCAACCTTAATCACACCCCCTTGCTTAAGACGACAACTGACAACCTCCTCCGCTGGATGAATTTGCCACAATAAAAATGACCATACTTCCCAGAATTAATTATTTATTTTCTATGACTCCAACCCACCCTACTACTTCCTGGTTCAAATCATTAGATTCAATCATTACCAAATTTTACTGGAAAAACAAGACCCCAAGAATTAAATTAACAACCCTACAAAAACCCAAAGCACAGGGAGGACTTGCAGCACCAAATTTCTTTTACTACTACATTGCAAATCAGCTTCAGTACTTATTCAAGTGGATTCATCCCCACCAATCAGATAATACATGGATGGATATAGAACAGACAAACTGCAAAAATATCCCCATTTCAGACTTACCATTTGTCAGTCAGTCCATCAAACATTACCCCTGCTTTAAGACATTCACAATATCAGCAACTCTGACGGCCTGGTGGAGATTCCACAAAATCACAAACTCCACGTTAACTTTTTCAAAATTCACTCCGACTTGGAATAACCCCGATTTTCTTAGTAATAAAAAACCATTACATTTCTTCACATGGTCAGAAAGAGGGATCACTCACTTATCACATATCACTCAAAATAATACACTGGTTTCATTCACTCATCTGGTCCGGGAGCACGGCATCAGGAGCAATCAGTTTCTAGAATACTTGCAGCTGAAATCATCAATTCAAGCTACCTGTAACATTAAATCCATCAACCTTGACTTACCTCCATCAGCCTCAGACCTAATCAACATTAATTCAACGAAAAAACTCCTCTCAAAAATATATAGAATAATTTCAACATCAGATAAAACAATTTCTATACCAACAGGAAAATGGGAAAGAGATCTGCTGATTGCTCCTGATGCTGACTTCTGGAACCAAATCTGCCAAAATATTTATTTCATGACTAAAAATGCAAACCTACAGTTGATTCAATACAAAATACTTCACAGAACCCACTACACTGGCCAGAAAAGGTTTAAAATGGGCTTCACATCAGAAACATGTTCTAACTGCACCCAAAACCAACCAGACACTTATATCCACGCTATTTGGCACTGCACACCTATTCAACAGTTTTGGAAAAGGTCACAAATTCACTCTCTGATCTCTTTGGCTGTCACATCCCTCTTTCCCCCCCCCCCCCCCCCCCCCCCCACTCTGCTTACTAGGTGACACAACAGTTACAAATTTGACAAGATCAAATAAAAAAATTCTTCTAATAGCCCTAACTGTCGCCAGGAAAACAATCCTCATGAACTGGAAATCAAAAAGCAATACAAACATCACACAATGGAAGAATTATCTGATGGATCACATTACTATGGAAAACACAACATCTGAGCCCACAGAACATGATATAACAGAACCCCCGTCCATCTGGTCCCCTCTCATCAACTTCTTACAAACATAATCCGGCAAAGCAATACACCTCTTTTGCCTGGGAACCATTCTCAGATGACCTTAAGCACATTCATTTATTCAATAATTCATTTATATACAAGTTTACATTCATGCGTACATACAAACAAACACAAAATACATTAAAAGCACACATATATACATTCAAGCTAATCATTACTCATATTACTAATCATTACTTATAAATGATAAGTTATAAATTTAAACTGATGGCGATGGCGGTAACGAGGGCAGCAATACTATTATTATTATTATTATTTATTAAATAAGAAATTATAAATGTACAGTTGCTAAATAACAATGATGAGTGTATGATTGATGTTCCCATTATTTGGTCAGGGGAGCGGCGTGGGCTCTGTGGCCTGTGCTTGCCTTCGCCCTCTCGGCCTTCTTTCAATCCCCACGCCTGGGCTAATGCCAGCTTACATGCCTTGCCCCTTTTTTTTTTTTTCCCTCTCTCTCTCTGTTATACACCATGTTCAGTGTGAAGAGGATGGAGAGGGAGGGAGAAAGAGGAAGGGAAAGAACACACTGAAAGAATAGGGTAAGTGGGGCTGGGCGGAGGGGCTGCCTTTGGTTGGCTTCGCGTCACATTCCTCACTTTTCACTTTTTTAATGCACCACACCAGCTGAGTCACATCCCCCCCCCCCAAGAGAAAGAAAAGGGGAAAGGGGATGAGGGAAAGAGAAGGGGCAGGCAGGGCGGTGAGTGGCGTCCGGGATGGGGTGGGGGGTTGGCCGGGGGTGATGGGGGTCACGGACTGTTTGCCTTCTTAAATTATTATTATTATTAGGACTAATTTTTGTTGCTGTCGTCGTCTCTGCACCGTCATCATTAGTTCCACTTTAAAAAAAAAAAAAAAAAACTGTTGCTCCCTTAACAATTCCTATCACAATAATTATTTTTGATATAATTATTATAACTATCAACTGTAATATAAATATGTTACAACTACTATGAATATATACCTGTGTACATGTACACATACACTCACACGCACACACACACTCACACATTTACACTAAATTATCAACTTTTGTCCATCATTTTATCTGTCTGTCTGTCTGTTTATGGGTCCTTTTATGTATGTGTTAAAGCCTGCGCCTCACACAATAAACATCCACTCATCTGCCATTGATACACGCCCTTACCCCCCATGTGGTCCTATCTGTTACATACGTCATTCACAAATGTTTAATTTACATGCACTTATCTACTGGAATTCAAGTTGAGTTCTCTCTTCTGTTCTAATTATTATCCTTTTTTCTTTCTTTTATTTCACTTATTTTCTCTTTAATGTACTTCATATCTATATATTTTGTTCTTTTTTTTTTCTCTTACAAATCTCATTCTGCTGTCTAATTTGCATTTTCTCATCTGAAAATAAAAACAAAGTTGTCCTCCAAAGAGGGGGGGTGGTGGCGGGCTTCAAAAAAAAAAAAAAAAAGAACCTTTCAGCGCTTCTGACCACTACTCTCTGGCACGGGAGACACTCCAGGCAGCTGAGGATGAAGATGATGACGTCTCTGCTGACGTGGAGGAATCCCCTGCTGGTGATATGGAGGAGGAGGAGGTGGATGTAGGGTACAGTTCTAATGGTGAGGGTGACACACTATCTCTCCCTCACAGACCAGGTCGTGGCTGCTGAGCTCAATCCCTGTTTGGAGGATGTGTGTGGTCCAAGGCATCTGCCTGGGTACAAGCACGTAGAGGAGCTGAGCAAGGTGCTTGTTAACATTGCCTTGGAGGATGGGAAGCTTACCATCAGCGACTCCAAAAGGCAGAAAGTTATCAGTGCCTGGGACAAGCTTGACCTCCATGATCGCAACATCCAGCAGTTTAACAGCCTCTACTCTGCACGCTGGGGTAATGCTCTGTTTAGCCCTACCAGTGGAGATCCGGCTGAGTCCTCTCTGGTGCAAAAGCTGAAGTTCAGCAAGCGCTATTCAGCTGCCCATCTGCTGGACTTCCACAAGAATCGGCTGATGTACTGCAAAATCAAACAGCTCTGGCTTCATCCGGACTGAGGAGGAAAGGCTCGAGGGTCACCACTGGTGTCATGAGGTCACCAAGGTGTATCAGCACGTGCAGCAGAGAGTGACTGTGGATGACCCTCAACTCAGCAAACTCGGGATTCCCATCCTGAAAATCAACTCTAAGAGTGTTGCTGAGTTCATCAGGAGACAGGAGGCCTTGTCAGCCAGAAATGTGACGGATCAAGGTTTGTCAGTACTCCGCCGTCATCAAAGCATCACTGACACCAGCCAACCCCCAGCACTGGAGTTACCCGAGGAAAGGCCTCACACAAGTCGGCTTCAGGTGCAATACAAGGTCACACCATCTTTGGCAGGGACGATTTTTGAACATTTGAAAGTTTCATCCAATTTTATTTTACAAATGTTAGCAACAAATACTTGAAGATGATGGCATGAGCTTATAAGACAATGGCATCAGGTTTTGTGGCACATTAAGAAATATTTCAACTGACATTATTCAATCTCCCAATGACTCTAAAGCCTTCACCAAGGTCAAGGTGCCAAGTATAAAATAGAGAAGGACCAGAAAACTCACAGAAGCCTGCATTAAAGAAAACCATTCATATTTCAGTAATTTGTATATGGGAAGTGAGTGGCAGCAAAATATGGGAAAATGCCCAACATGTAAGCATGCTTTTCATTAAAAAAAACAAAAATAACATTACAAATAATGATAAAATTATGCCAATTTAGTCATACACAACTGTAAATGTAATCACAGAACAACTTTAAGGTTGTGTATACAAAAATATGATGTTTAGTATTAACTGTAGAATGTATATCCAAAGAAAAAGTCAGTCTCTGAAGATGTTGGTATTCCCATGATCATACAGTCTTCAATGGCCCATTTTTGCTCTGTAACAACTGTGAGAAAAAATGCAAAATAATGTTTACATCCGGCTTGGAACAATTTTAAAATGTCCAATCAAATTCCATATTTGTCGTACAATCTACATTTAGAATTGCACTCCGTATGGTCCCAGACCCGTTCGCAGGGGTCAGGACAGCCGGAGTGCAATGGCTGAGCCTCACCCTGGGTGAACCACCTTCATGATGATAGTATCTCCCCTGCCAGGTAAGTATGAATTGTGCCACGCCTGGGAGGGGTGCAAGATGCTAAATTACCCGGTCAATCTCATGGTGTCTGAGAATTCCCAGGATTCTCCCGAGCCTTGCCATATTGGCACCCGGTTTTTGCGCATTTGACCATATTTTGGCTGTCAAATGAATTATATCACCTTGTAATAATCAAACCTCTAATTTTCCTCAAAATACAGCTCCTAATTCAAATATTGCAACTCATGAGTCAGTTTACGCCCATGGTGTAAAGGCTGTGCGAACCCCATTTGATCTTGCCGGACACTCAGAATTTGGCTTTTGAGCTGTCAGGTTTGGAGCAGCTCTCCAGCCAATACATGTATTTTGTCACCGCGTGTCAGAAAAACCCCAACAACTACCTAAATAACTGGATATGCTGTTTTCAGGGTCCAATCGGATTGCATCAGCAAAAGGTCGAATGCGGCGTCCAGATAAGCAGGGTACTGGGGATATTTCCTAGTGACGGATTTCAATCCTTGCTGACATCACAGAATTCTACTCATTTCATTTAATTAGCACGAATGGCTAGACCGCTGACAACATAACGCCGGTTGGCGTTTCATTTTAACCGCTCACCATTTTGCGTTAATTTACTCTTCTACGTTAATATTTCCGTTGTGCTGCCTGAACTTTTGGAAAGACAATGCGCGCGCAATTGTGGATATATTCAGACTGTTAATAATGAGCCTTTTTCCTCGTTTGAAATATCTTAAAAAATAATTAAGATTAAAGCGCGATGCAGCCGGCATTCCCGGGCGTTATCGCAGTCAGTACAGAGCTGGACAGGATTGGCTTGGCTTTCCAGAACAGACACGGGCAGGCTTTGTCAGAACCGAGATGGCAGTAAAAACTGATTTATTCATTCCACTCACGTTGAGGACGGTCAGCAAATTAGCCTCAATTCAATGTAGTTATGCGTAAATTCCGTGACTGCACCCACAAAATCAAAGAATTCTACCGCGTGAATAAGTGAAATTGATTATTAACACAACAGCATTAGAGCGTACGCCTTGCACAGTCTGCATGATAGAACAAACTATGACGACAAACTGGCTGCACGTCACAACTAGTGCCATAAACCTGCTTAGAACGAGCCAGTACTGTGACGACATGCTGTTGCCTGTGATGTATCAGAATAAACAGACGTTCTCAGCTCTTGAACAGAATGGACTTCGTTTCGGGGGCGCTAATTCATTTATTTCTACCTTGCTCCGACAGATTCTGTTTTCATCCCCCGTAGGAATTTGAAGGTTAAGTCGCGAATTGTGAAACGACTGTTCTTTTTTTTTTTTTTGCCTTATTATCAATTCTCTGCTGTGGTGTACCAAGTAAAAATAATGGACTTTGTGTCACTGGCCAAATACTTCAACACCTCATTTCATCACACTCAAAGCAAAGCAAGTCTTTAGACTGACTCCGAGCTCTTCCGACAATTTCTTAAGAGAATCCACACAAATCTTAAATATCTTCCTGCATAAGAGACTCAGAGTGATAATTGGCAAGACGGGGTTCAGCTTTATGAGAGAGAGAGAAGAAAAAAATCAAATTACTGTCTTCGAGGCTTTTTCTCTGTCTGAGGCAACTCCCGCGAAAATTGGCAAAGCCAAACAGTGTTCTGCTGGAAGCACTACGCAACCCTCGTGCACTCTCGCAAGCGCTGGGTCAACTTTTTTTCATGTCAAGTGCTTCATCAGGGGATAGCGCGAACGCAGTCCCCCACTACCAGAAATTATGCAGTCGAGATTCCCACATTTGGGGAATTCCCAGGGGTCAGTACAGCCGGAGTGCAATGGCTGAGCCTCACCCTGGGTGAACCACCATTTCCATTTCCATTTCATAAGATTTCATTAAATCAACACATATACATTCCTCATACAATATACACACACGTCTTTGGCCTGATCAACAACAAAAAAAAAAACATTCAAACATTAATGATTAACTATTTCAATAAATACTGAGCCCTAAAAAAATGTATAAATAATTAAATTGGTAAAAAAAAACAATAACAAATACCTAACACACACAACAAAATAAATAGATCAACTGGGCACTGTAAAACCATATCTAATCTCCTTATTTAATAAACACAGCTTCCCATCAGACCTTTTTAAAAAGACAACACAACAATCAAATAAAACACTTAAAACCCATCTTTTGTATAGGGCAGCGGTGTGCCCTCTAAACAACAGGCCTTCACTCCATCCCTGCCACACCGCCATAAAAATAAATCACGTAACTTCCTCAGGTTGGTCCTCCGGCTCCAATAACCACTGCCCATGCTGCATGCCCCCACATGTCCTTAGCCCACTCCATACCTTTCCTCCTCTGGTCCCGACTCATATACTCTTTGACCAGTCCATATGCCTGTCTTTTAACTGCCTCTGGCGGCATGGCTCTGTCTTCCCTTGCGCAAATATTCCTTGCGATCCATCGTGCCTCTTTGATGCAGTTCAGTATGAGCCAGAGGCACCTCCACTTTTTCTGACTCTTTGGCCTTCCTGCACCATACATCACAAGCTGTACGTGTACGACCAGCCTAGCCCCAAAATACAGCTTTATCAAATCCTCGCAAAGTTTCCATAAAGCTACTGCCGCCGCACAGTCCACCAGGCAATGCCAGACTGTCTCCTCCTGTCCGCATCCGGGCCAAACACACTCGCCAGTTGGGCTTAGTCTTCGGGCATGCAGCACTCCTTTCACCGGGAGGACCCCCTGCGCCACCTGCCAGGCCAGATCTTTATGGCGATGCAGCAGATCCGGGTGGGCCACCTCCTTCCAAACATCCTCGGGCCGGCCTACCGCCAGCCCCCATACCTGACACACCGGCTCCCTGCCCTGTACAAACGACAACATTGACTTGTGAGATTTTAAAACTTCAGTTCCCACCCCTTCCATTTGCATCTTCATTAAAAACTTTTTCATCTCCTCATACCCCCCCCATCATTTGAAGCGCAAGCGGAACAGTTAAAGGAACTTTTAAAACTTCAATTTTCCTGAGATAAAAACCCATAAAAAAACGTATGAAAAAGGCAGCTTTACATGACAGAGACAAACACATAGACACATGCAACGCTACATAATGACTCCACAACACAGAATAAAAATCCACCACCCCCTTCCCTCCCTTCTCATGCTTCCGTTTCATCACGACCCGCTGTAATCTTTCCCACTTTGTTCCCCATAAAAAACGAAAAATCAAACGATCCAGACGCAACAAAACAGACCTTGATGGCACAAAGACAACACTGAGGAACAGTAACATGGGTAAAATTAGTGCTTTTAAAATGAGGTTCTTCCCTTCAAAGGTAAGTTGTCTCAACCTCCACAACTGCAACTTTCTTTCTACTTTTTTTAAAACCCCATCCCAATTCCCATCTCCCAGTCCGTCAGGATTAAATTAAACCCTGAGGATCTTTACCTGGTCCGTCTTAACCGTCACGGGCATTCCCTGGAGCTCCATGTCTGTCCACCATCCAAACAGTTTCAAGTCACATTTGTCTTTGTTTAATTTTGCTGCCGAAGCTCCTCCAAACCATTCCGTCCTTTTAACCATCATGTCGATGGAGTACCAGTCTGTACAGAGCACAGTCACATCGTCCATGTAAATGACACATTTAGCTTCCTGTCCCCCGCTCCCAGGAATGCCCAGCCCAGTTATCCGGGCATCCCTTCTCAATACTTGTGCCAGTGGCTCCATACAACAAACAAACAAAAGCGGTGATAACGGGCAGCCCAGGCGGACCCCGCAGTTGACTTTTTACTGCTTTTGAGCAGACCCCATTAACCAAAATCTTACTTCGTATATATTTGTATAAAGAAGTCCCACCCGTGCTAAAAAACCCCCCGGAAAACCCTTTTTTTGCAGTACATCAAACATATACTGGTGCGAGACCCGATCATATGCTTTCTCAAAATCTAAATTTAACACGGCGAGCCAAATGTCTCTCGCGTAACAGATGGCGTCCCTCACCAGAAGGAGGCTGTCCGTGATCCTCCTCCCAGCCACTGCACAAGTTTGATCCGGGTGAATTACGTCTTCTAAAACAGTCTTCATTCTCAGGGTTAAAAGCTTGCTAAAAAGTTTAAAATCAAAATTTAAAAGGGTGATTGGACGCCAGTTTTTTATATCTTCCACTTCCCCTTTCTTAAAAAGGAGAGTAACCACCCCCTCTCTAAAACTTTCTGGTAAAATCTTACAATTGTCAAACTCTATAAAAACAAATAAAAGATCCGGGCCCAACTAATCCCGAAATGTCTCATAAAATTCAAACGGCAACTCATCTGTCCCAGGTGCTTTCCCCTTTTTAAAAGACTTAAAACTGTTTTCCAACTCCTCCCTTTTTATCCCTCCCTCCAAGCCACCTATATCCCCCCCACCCTTTCCACAAACTCCAGCACTTCCCCAATTCTGTCCTGCTCCACTACTTTTTCAGAAAATAAATGAGAATAAAAGTCTTCCACCACCCCTAGCATGCCCTCCGTGTCTCTTTTAACCACCCCATCCTCCGCTTTCAAACCCTTCATTAAAACCCGGCTTGATAAAATCTTTTAAAAAAAATATCTTGTACATTTTTCCCCCTCATCGATCTCCTTCTCTTTGCTTCGGAACATGATTGCCTTGTATCTATTTTCATTCAACTCTGCCATTTCTTTTTTTACTAAATCAATTTCTTCTTTAAAATCAAATCCTAAATTCATTAAATTTACATACCTATTCAATCTATTTTGTAACCCAGCCATTACTCTTTTCTCCTTTGCCTTCTTCTTTTTCCCCTCATTTATAATAAAAGCTTTAATCCTCTTTTTTTTTACTGCCTCCCAACACTCAGCCCGTGTATTAAAAAAGTCTTGCAGCGACTGCAAATCTTTGTACATAGATCTAAAAGACATCACTACTGCCGGATCTTCCAACAAACGGCAGTTCAGCTTCCATATTCCTCTGCCTACTGCCACACCTGACTTCACAGCCAGGGAGCAGCACAGCATGGAATGGTCTGAATAAAACACCGGGTTCAGATTCGCAGCCAGACCAGAAAAACCCCGGGCAAAGAGAAAATCAATCCTCGATGCCCGAGATCCATCATTTGTACGCCATGTAAATCCGTCCTTCCCTGGGTTAAGAACAGAATAAATATCTTGAAGTTTAAAATCCATTAAAAGTCTATTTAAATAAAAGGATGTCCACTCTTAATTCTCTGGCCACCCCTTTACGACCCCCCCCCTATTCAAAACACAATTAAAATCCCCTGTTAAAATTAACGGGTCCCGCCCCAAGAGATGTGGTGGGAGCTCCTGCAGCAACTCCCATCTCTCTTGTTTCCAAGGTGGACAGTAGACATTTACAAGTTTAAAAGCCATTCCATTAAAAGACAACGATAAAACCAATACTCTCCCACATTCCAACACCGTGCTCTCCATCACCTCTACACCGTTATTCTTCACCAGCACTGCCACACCATCTGAAATGTTTGCATCAGAACCGCTCCAAAGAGACGGCCCTAGCTGCCATATGTCCTCCCACTCTTTATAGGAAGAACGATATGGCAGCGCACATTCCTGTAGGCAAATTACATCTGCTTGCACACCCTCCAAAGCGGACAAAACAGACCTTGCCCTCCTGAATGTCCTCACTCTACAAACATTAATCATAGCTACTGTGAGGGGCATGTGCTGGCTACTCATGTTAAAATTAAGTGATGTTAAAACCAACTGTCCTAAACCCAACAACAGCAATAGCCAGTAATATATTGGAAGACCCTCCGTAGTCTTTATTATAATTCATCATCACTCGTGTCTTTAAAAATGTCCGGATTGGACGCCTCACCTGTATATGGACATTGATTTGGTGAATTATCTGGGTACAATGGTGACAACACCCCCCCGACTCACTGTTGGAGTAATCTCTAATCCCCCCCAAGTCAGTAACGTAGACTCACGGTGTTCCGGACACTTTGCGGCCACCTAGCACAGTAAAAATGCCCATAACATATCAATGCGCAGAAAGAGATGTCTGATTGGCTTACCTGGCATGTGGGGACGGGTCTTAAGAGGATTTCAAAGTTTGATTGACAGATTTTGGACAAGTCATTTTGAAGAAAATTAGAAAAAACCACCGGAATACAGGATGTCCGGATTACAGTGACTACTCACGGTACTTCGGACATGTGGAAAATTTCACTCACGGTATTCCGGACGGGTAAGAAAAAGCACTTTTTATACCATACAAATATATTTTTTCGATGAATAACTGTCAGGTATTTAACACTCATAGTTTCTAAGGAGTTAAAGTCGAGTTTTAAATCAGTAAATATGGATAAAACAACATGGAAAAAATCATCTGTGCACTAGGAAAGGGAAAAGTTAAGTTAACGTAAATGTGATTGTGTTAAAAGAAAATATAATTTTCTCAATTATTTTGTGTAACTACCCAGCCAGCATGTCCATGTGGGGCTCACAAGGGTTTAATACGGGCCATGTGGGTACTGAGTGGGCATGGGCTTGAATTGGGCAAATTTAGCTGGTCCCATGCAGTTTCATTGTCATGGGCCCCACATGTGAAGCCCATGTGGGCTGGCCATATAAGCCTCATAAGGGATCGAAGTGGGCAAAGTGGGCATGGGTGTAAACAGGGCCCCATATTTTTTCAGAAACGTGGGCCCCACATGAGGAGCCCATGTAGGCTGGCTAAATGGGCCCCATTAAGTATATATGTGGGCTAAGTGAGTCTGGGCTGGAACTGGGTAACATGGAACTGGGCCCTATATAGAATATATGTGGGCTAAGAGGCCATGGTATGGAACTGGGAAACGCTATGTGGGACCCATTTGAGTTTAGTTACATGGGGGCCACGTGACGAGCCCATGTATGCAGGCTAAATAGGCCCCATTAAGTACATATGTGGGCTAAGTGAGTCTGGGCTGGAACTGGGTAACATGGACATGGGCCCTTTACGAAATATACATGAGCTAAGTGGGCATGGTATGGAACTAGGAAACGTTATGTGGGACCCATTTGGCTTTAGTTACATGAGGGTAACCTGAGGAGCTCGTGTAGGCTGGCTAAATGGGCCCCATTAAGTATTTAATAGGCTAAGTGAGTCTGGACTGGAATTAGGTGACATGGACTTGGGCCCTATATGGAACATATGTAGGCTAAGTGGGCATGGTATAGAGGTGGGGAAACACTATGTGGGACCCATTTTGGTTTAGTTGCATGGGGGCCACCTGGGGAGCCCATATAGGCTGGCTAAATGGGCCCCATTGAGTATGTATGTGGGCTAAGTGAGTCTGGGCTGTGAATGGGTAACATGGACATAGGCCCTATAAGGAATATACGTGGGCTGAGTGAGCATGGTATAGAACTGGTAAACACTATGTGGGACCCATTTGACTTTAGTTACATGGGGGCCACGTGAGGAGCCCATGTATGCAGGCTAAATAGGCCCATTAAGTACATATGTGGGCTAAGTGAGTCTGGGCTGGAACTGGGTAACACGGACATGGGCCCTTTACGAAATATACATGAGCTAAGTGGGCATGGTATGGAACTGGGAAATGTTATGTGGGACCCATTAGGCTTTAGTTACATGGGGTTAACCTGAGGAGCCCGCGTAGGCGGGCTGAATGGGCCCCATTAAGTATTTAATGGGCTAAGTGAGTCTGGACTGGAATTGAGTGACATGGAATTGGGCCCTACATGAAACATATGTAGGCTAAGTGGTCATGGTATAGAAGTGGGTAAACTCTTTGTGGGACCCATTTGGGTTTAGTTGCATGGGGGCCACATGAGGAGCTAAAGGAACTAAAACTAAAAAAGACTAACTGTAGCATTAGTCATTGTCCATTTGACACAAATAGATGTGTGAATGTTTTGATGCTGTACAAATTTAGCCTTATAATTATTGTGTGTGTGTGTGTGTGTGTGTGAGAGAGAGAGAGAGAGACAGAGAAAACTAAGCGAGGGAGTTGTGCTGCGTTTAGGGGTTTTGGCGGAGAGCAGGAGGTGTGTCAATTTTGAAAACTTAAAAGAACGTGCGCTTTCCGCCCCTTCACGTACATCAAATTCAGTTAACGACGATTAAATTTCATTGGTTAACGCCCAATTCCGACAAATTATAATTTAATCATAACCGTCATACCTGTTGCAAATATTAGTAATTTACAGATTAGATGGAGCAGTTAAGCCAAAGCGGGTTCTCTGCGGATGGATATGCTGTTTGAAAACCAGCTGCCTGGCATATCTCCCGTCTCCTCTCCTCAGTTGCCCACAGGAGCTGCACGACGTCACCGTGTCAAGGGTCACATGTACATAGAGCCGACCCGAGCTGCACGCCTTGTTTTTGTCCTGAAAATGAATAAAATCTACCTCCGCGATCGTCGAAATGGACGAAGAGCAGGAAATGTCCATAGACGAGATTCGTTTGTGGACCGTGCCACGTCTTCAGGACCACAGAGATATAGAAAAACTAGTGTGGACAGAGTGTGGGCTGGACCAAAGCTGAAACGGCAGAATAGCTACGCCATCCTGTGTATGTATAAACGTCCAATGAGTTATATGTAAACAGTAGGCTAAACATGGGTGTCGACAACTTAGAGACTTGTTTTCCGTGTTCTTTTTATCTTTTCTTACTTCAAATGGACACAAATAAGGAATTATAATCAAACAACAAAATGTATTTAATTTTTTAATCCGGTGTATTCGATGTTTATTTAATCGGAAGACATTACAGAGAAATCGGAACTTCAGCTGTTGTCCCATATGAGCGAGTTTTCGTTATTTTTCGAGCACGGTTTAGGCCAGTTATACTGCATTTTCCATTGAACGTCTGCCTCGATATACATACACAAGATTGCGGTGGCGTGCTGCCACGGAAACGACGAGATGGTCCACTCAAGTTTTCTTATATCTATGTGTTCGAGGACTTTCTTAGGACACGGAAACTTAAAGTTTCTGGGTGTAAAGACGAACTAGTAACGTTAGCCCTAGTGTTTTCGGCTCTACGAACGCCAAAGTTAGCGCCTGTTGTGGACTTGTCGAATAGCAGTGGCAACTGTTATTTCTCCAAGCTTCTTTGGCATTTTTCCTTTCTTTGCCACAAACTGCGTGCAAGAAATGCTTCACACCTGTGCAGGCCTTTTTTCTTTGTAAAATGGATTAATTGAAAAGGTAGGTCATCAACTGAGCAGCACACCAATAATCTGTCCTTTCAATCTGGTATCCAATGCTGTTGCACTGAGCGTATCGGACACCATTAGTTAATCTTCATTGGGATCATTGTAGCACCTAAAAGACGCTCCCTCACTTCGTTAGATGTAGCCTATACGGTTTCACCTGGCAGTCATTTGCGTGTTATGTATTCAACAGCGTTGGATACCAGATTGAAAGGACATGCAGGTTCTCGATATGTTGCTCAATTTGTACCTTCTCAATAAATCCATTTTACGCAGAAAAAAAGCCTGCACAGGTGCGAAGTGTTTCTTGCATGCAGTTTGCGACAAACAAACGCAAAGTGCTAATTGTTGTTATTGAAATTCTATTGGAGTAAAGTAGAAAATTCTTATGGACTGTCAAATAGACACAAAGTGGAAATAACGTTAAATAAAGAACTGGGTACAGTCAGTTATTTTTGTTTTCATTGTTTCTATTAATTGAATTAATCTGTTGGGCTTTCAATTCGTGTTTAAAGAAAACAGCTGACATTATAGTCCATTCCACCAGACTGCCGCAGGGGTTGCTTTGTTTTTCCTATGAAACCGCAATACAGAATGAACCAGGAGAAGTTCACTTGATTTGAATAATGTTATATAGCCTAATCTAAATAACATAATAGCTAATCAAAGAACTTACTGAATAAATTAATTGGGGAAAGCAAATTCATATTTGATGTCGCGCATCGCAATTAAAAAATTTCAAAGCTGCGTGAACATAAACGCAATTCATTCAACTCAGCCATTCAGCTTTCGGTTTTAATGCCCTAGCGCTTAAACAATTAATTTGTGCTGAAACTGCCAAACATGCCCAGTGAATGATCCGCTATGTTAAGTTTAATAATCTATTGTGTAATCCCATTCCGCCATAATAAACGAGGTGAGCAAAAATGACACGTTTTATTGTTTTTTTTTCCTAAAAAAGTATATCTTCAATGTGTTATGTTTAAAGCAAGAATTTATAAAAAGTGCAGCTCACTTTTTTTATGTTTAAAGCAAGACTTTTTTAAATAAAAAGTGCAACTCAAATTTTTATGTTTAAAGCAAGCTGTAACATTCATTGAAATACAACTTTATGTTGTGGTTTTTGCTGCTTAATTGTTGCATTATTTTTTGTATTTAGTTGAAGATGAACTATGCAACTTTGATCCTGTATTAAATTTCAATTTTTAATTTATCAAATGGCTGTGGAGTAATTGTGATGGTTAAATGACTATGGGGGGAATGGAGGCTGTCTTCCAGTAGTGTTAGGCCATGTGCTAAGGCTGAAAATATGCCTAGAAAATGGTTTTCGTTCCAACTGTTATGGCCCCAATTTGTTATTACATTTATAACACAACAGCAACAGCAAGGGATGACACACAGTTTTTAAAACTTAAACACATTTAATTTAACAGACAAAGACAATAACAACTAACTAACAACTAATGAACCTAAAGACCAAGATTGATTAGGGAAAAAAAAAGAAATATTTACAGTCCCTTTTTGTGGGGTGGCTTGGTGATGTCCTGGATGAAGAAAATGCTCAAACACAGGCAAAGAAATCCACAAAAGAAACGTCACAGGTCTTGAACAGAATGACAGGTCTGGTCATCTTCTTGCAATTTCTCCTACTACTTTACTGTCTCAATTCTTTTCCTTATATACTCTTTTGCAGACCCCACCCACATTTAGACCTCTTTTTTTTTATTTTTCTGAGACTTGCCCCAGACATGTCTGGAAACATGTCTAAACATGACTCCAGTCTGAGCTTAACAAAAAAAGGTAAATACTGCCATCTAGTGGCCTATATTCACATTACACCTCCATTCCAAAAGGGAAAAATTTTGACTCATAAAGGCAAAATTTTTCTTTTCAATACAAAATGGTTAAGTGAACACTTGTCTATATACACATATCATACAATATTCAAACACATGATATACACATTCAAACACGGGATAAGCAATCAGCAATTACATTGTCTGTACCCTTCACATGCTTAATTTCCAAGTCAAACTCCTGTAAAATCAAACTCCAATTCAACAATCTCCGATTCTTGTTTTTCATCTTACTCAAAAACATTAACGGATTGTGGTCAGTGTACACAATCATTGGCTTTTGTCCTGTACAAACATAAACCTCAAAGTGTTGTAAAGAAAGGACCAGAGCCAACAGTTCCTTCTCTATTGTGGAATAGTTCCTTTGGTGGCGATTGAACTTCCTGGAGAAGTATGCCACGGGATGCTCAATGTCATCAGAGTCACTTCTCTGTAGGAGCACAGATCCACAAGCTTGGTCGCTAGCATCGACCGCGATGGAGAACGGTTTGTTGAAGTCAGGAGATTTGAGCACGGGGAAGTGACACAGCAGAGACTTCAGGCGATCGAAGGCTCTCTGGCATGCATCATCCCAGGTGAACTTTACGCCTTTCTTCAGTTGGTTAGTTAGACTGAGAGCAATCTCAGCAAAGTTCTTGCAGAACTTGCGGTAGTACCCGATCATTCCAAGGAAGCGGCGCAAAGCTTTTTTGTTGTCAGGAACCGGAAAGTCCATGATGGCTTGGACTTTAGCATTTATGGGTGCCACCTTACCCTGGCCTATGACGTAGCCAAGATAGGTGACAGTAGCACAACCAAAGTCACTCTTGCTCAGGTTAACAGTCAGGTTAGCCTGGGTCAGGCGCTGGAACAACGTCTCTACATCTTTTAGATGTTCTTCCCAGGAGTCACTCCATGTGATCAGGTCATCGATGTATGCACCCGTGTGTGGCAATCCGGCGATTGTAGACTGTATCATCCTTTGGAACGTGGCTGGGGCATTTTTCATGCCAAAGGGTAGGACTTCATACTGGTACAATCCAGATGGTGTGGCAAAAGCAGAGATGCTCTTGGCCCTCTCAGTTAAAGGCACACACCAATAACCCTTCAATAAATCAATCTTGGTCAGAAACTTTGCTTGCCCTACACTATCAATACAATCATCAATCCTAGGTATTGGAAACACATCAGTTCTAGTTACAGCATTGACTTTGCGATAATCTGTACAGAATCTAGTACTTCCATCAGGTTTTGGAACTAGCACACAGGGTGAACTCCAATCTGAGTTGGAGGGTCTGATAATATCATGTTTTAACATGTACTCAACCTCTTTCTCAGCAATCTTTCTCTTTTCAGGATTCATCCGGTATGGATGCTGTTTTATTGGTTTGGCATCACCAACATCTACATCATGAGAGGCTATAGTAACTCTCTTTGGAACATCAGGAAACAAATCCTCATATTTCTTGATCAACCTTTCAAACTGATCTCTCTGTGAGGGTTCTAAGTGCTGGAGTTTTACATCAAGATTTTGCAACACTTCAGTGTTTGACAATTTACATGAAAGAACTTCAGCTTTAATTCTTGGTTCATCATCTTGAAACTCCCCCTCATCTTCACACGTTTCGACCATTGGAGAATCTGAAGTGACAGCTGCAACCCTAGCATTTCTGTCATGATAAGGCTTAAGCATGTTAATATGACACAATTGTTTTGGTTTTCTCCTATCTGGAGTCTTCACAATGTAATTGAGATCATTGAGTTTTGTCAGAATTTCATAAGGACCATGAAATCTAGCCTGCAATGGATTGGACTGCAAGGGAAACAACACAAGGACCTTGTCTCCTGGTTTAAACTCACGGCTTCTAGCCTTATGATCATACCAAGTTTTCATTTTTCCCTGACTTGATTTCAAGTTCTCTTTAGCAAGGTCACAAGCTGCACGCAATCTTTCCTTGAACTTGCTAACATAGTCTAACAGACTGATTTGCGGCTCTTTCTCTTGCCATTGTTCACTCAATAATTGCAAAGGTCCTCTCACTTCATGACCAAACACTAGCTCAAATGGACTGAATCCAGTAGACTCCTGCACTGCTCCTCTAGCTGCAAACAACAGCAAATGAACCCCTTCATCCCAGTCTTTCTCATGGTCATAACAATAAGTCCTCATCATTGTCTTGAGAGTGGAATGAAACCGCTCTAAGGCACCCTGACTTTCTGGATGATAGGCACTAGAAAGAATCTGCTTTGCACCTAGTTCATACACAACCTGCTGAAACAATCCTGAAGTGAAATTGCTACCCTGGTCTGACTGAATTTCCCTGGGAAGGCCAAACAACGTGAAGAACTTTATCAAAGCCTTCGAGATTGCAGTTGTCTTGATGTTACGTAGAGGTATGGCTTCGGGGAATCTGGTAGATGCACACATGATTGTCAACAAGTACTGATTTCCAGATCTAGTCTTGGGTAATGGACCAACGCAATTAACAATGACCCTAGAGAATGGCTCCCCAAATGCTGGGATAGGCTGCAATGGAGCTACAGGTGGGTCTAACTGGTGTTTTCCAACTACCTGACAAGTGTGACAGGTTTTGCAAAAGTTGGAAACGTCTTTCCGAAGCCCAGGCCAAAAGAAGTGTTTCATGATCTTATCAACAGTCTTGTTAACACCAAGATGACCTCCTAAAGGTAAACTATGAGCCATTGTTAAGATCTCATTCCTATAGACCTTCGGAACAACAATTTGCCTGACCACTGCCCAATCTGCATTGGCAGGGATATCAGGAGGGCGCCACTTCCGCATCAACACACCATCCTTGAGATAATACCCAACTGGAACTGCATCTATTTCTTTTTCAGGAAGGGCTCTCCTCTTTAGTACACCAATTTCAGGATCATTAGTTTGCTCCTCAATCAACCGCTTTCTGGACAGAGACAAGTCTCCAGACACATCAGAATCACCAGACCCATCTGGCTGGCTGAATAGAGAACTGATAAAAGTATCTGATAAGTCCTCAAACGGAGAAACCATAGTAGGCCAATCAGAGTCATGAGGCGAACCACCTGAGTCCTGACTATTCAATGTACTGGACGGCACCACAACATCATCTTCTTTAGCCTTCTTAGCCATAGCACGAGTCACTGCGCAAGAAGGATACAGAGATGGGTCCTCATCCCCATCTTCAGTGCTCGGCTGTGAAGTAAGATGTACAGGGGGAACTACTTTGCCCCCAGCCAGGTCATTGCCTAGCAACAGAGAAACACCCTTTATAGGTAGACTTGACATAAGTCCCACCTTTACCTGTCCTGTAACTAAATCTGACTTCAAGAATATAGAGCGCAGGGGTACAGATACAGTCCTCCCTTCAATACCTTGTACAAGTATGAAATCCCCTGAAGCGGTCTCATCACGTAACTCCAAGGAGTCCATCAACAAAAGTGACTGAGACGCTCCGGTATCCCTTAGGATATATATGGGGACAGGAGTAGTATGCTCATTCAGAGCCACAAATCCCTCTGACACAAATGGAAGAAATTCCTCCCTCACAAAGTCAGCTGTATCAGGCTTTTTAGCCCCACAAGAAGCAGGCAATTTAGCAGATTGGTTATCTACTACAGGGGTATCTAACCTTGTTTTCACAAAGGCATTTGGTTTGGTATCCTTTTCTTTTTCTTTCTTAGCTTTAAGGAACCAACAGTTAGTTGTAACATGACCAGATTTCTTGCAATAACTGCAAACTAGACCACTTTTGTCACTGTCAGCTTTCACACTTTGATCAGACCTGTTCCTGGATTTCTGAGCACCATCACCAGTTTTGTCTTTGTCTTTGGGTGAGGAATCTTGGGTATCACCGTAACCCTTTTTCTGAAATTGGGACCATTTATTGTTACTGCTAGACTGAAATTTGGACTTATGTGTGAGAACATATTCATCTGCAAATTTGGCAGCTGATTGCAAATTCAGTGCTTGCTTCTCATTAAGGTAGGTCTTAACATCATCTTTAACACAGTTCTTGAATTCTTCAACTAACACCATGTCTTTTAGTGAGTTGAAATCATCCTTGACCTCCATAGAAGTACACCAGCGCTCAAAGCAAACCTGCTTTTCATTAGCAAATTCAACATAAGTCTGATTTTCAGATTTCTTCAGACCTCTGAATTTCTGTCGGTAAGCCTCTGGAACCAACTCATAAGCTCTCAAAATAACCTTTTTGACAACCTCATAATCAGAGGAATCATCTGCAGACAAAGCCGAATAGGCTTGTTGAGCTTTACCCTTGAGGACAGTTTGCAACATCAGAGGCCAGTGTTCCTTTGGCCACTGGCAACTCTTAGCTACCTTTTCAAAACACTGGAAATAGTTGTCAACATCCTTTTCCGAAAATGGAGGCACCAGTTTTACCTCCTGGCTAGCCCGAAATTTATTTTCAGTTTGAATTTTTATTTTTTGTTGCTCCATTTGGAGTCTTTCTTCTCTATCGAATTTCTCTAATTCAAAATCTCTCTGTCTTGCAAATTTTTCTAACTCAAACTCTCTTTGTTTTTCTTTTTCTTCCCTCTCAAATTCTCTTTGTTTCTCTTCTCTTGCTAATTTTTCCAACTCAAACTGCCTTTGTTTTTCTTTTTCCTCCCTTTCAATCTCTAGCATTTTTAATTTAAGTTCCATTTCTATATTTGGATTTTCCACTGGAAACTGTTCCAGATCTCCTGGTGCAAACACATTTTCATCAATGTAATATTCAACTATCTCTCTAGCCAGTCTTGCTTTTCGCATGGCTGGTTTCACCTCTGTCAGCTCTAAATGTCTGCAAATTTCTAGCAGTTCTGTCTTTTTAAAAGACTTCAAAACCCCTACGGTTGGTGATGCCAAGAAATCATCCATTGCTGTTGTCAATATATATCTAGAAAAATTCACAAAAACAATTTCACAATTTGGAATGTTAGATTTTCAATAAATTACTCACACAATGTTCTATCCCGGACCTTGAGCCCCCAATTTGTTATGGCCCCAATTTGTTATTACATTTATAACACAACAGCAACAGCAAGGGATGACACACAGTTTTTAAAACTTAAACACATTTAATTTAACAGACAAAGACAATAACAACTAACTAACAACTAATGAACCTAAAGACCAAGATTGATTAGGGAAAAAAAAAGAAATATTTACAGTCCCTTTTTGTGGGGTGGCTTGGTGATGTCCTGGATGAAGAAAATGCTCAAACACAGGCAAAGAAATCCACAAAAGAAACGTCACAGGTCTTGAACAGAATGACAGGTCTGGTCATCTTCTTGCAATTTCTCCTACTACTTTACTGTCTCAATTCTTTTCCTTATATACTCTTTTGCAGACCCCACCCACATTTAGACCTCTTTTTTTTTATTTTTCTGAGACTTGCCCCAGACATGTCTGGAAACATGTCTAAACATGACTCCAGTCTGAGCTTAACAAAAAAAGGTAAATACTGCCATCTAGTGGCCTATATTCACATTACACAACGACTGGGTAATACTTTATTTTTGCATAATTATAACCAGAAAAACATGCTATCAAAGTAACCAAGAGTTCTCTGCTGAAAAGTTTGCAGTTTTTGCAGAAACAACTACCATTTCAGGGGCAAAGGGAAATGTAGTAGGGGTCAAAAATCTGATGTCATCGGATTGTAACAAGTTTGGTATCAAACTGTAGGTCTATGAATGTGCTTCAAGGAAATATGTGTCCCAATCCGCTGGCCAGCCCCTGTGCCTCTGTAAAGGGGGTTGAAATCTGAGAAAATGAGATTTTGGCCCCTTACCATGGGGCCCAGGGGCAAGTGAGCAAGCTCAAACATGTTGTATTCAAATACCCTCAACAAAAATATAAACGCAACACTTTTGTTTTTGCTCCCATTTGTCATGAGATGGACTCAAAGATCTAAAATTCATTCCAGATACACAATATTACCATTTCTCTCAAACATTGTTCGCAAATCTGTCTAAATGTGTGATAGTGAGCACTTTTGCTTTGCTGAGACAATCCATCCCACCTCACAGGTGTGCCACATCAAGATGCTCATCAGACACCATGATTAGTGCACAGGTGTACCTTAGGCTGTCCACAATAAAAGGCAACCTTGAAATGTGCAGTTTTTGCTTTAGTGGGGGTCTGGGGACTCAGAACCAGTCAGTATCTGGTGTGACCACCATTTGCCTCATGCAGTGCAACACATCTTCTTCGCATAGAGTTTATCAGATTGTCAATTGTGGCCTGTGGAATGTTGGTCCACTCCTCTTCAATGGCTGTGCGAAGTTGCTGGATATTAGTGGGAACTGGTACGCGCTGTCGTAAACGCCGGTCAAGCACATCCCAAACATGCTCAATGGGTGACATGTCCGGTGAGTATGCTGGCCATGCAAGAACTGGGACATTTTCAGCTTCCAAGAATTGTGTACAGATCGTTGCAACATGGGGCCGTGCATTATCTTGCTGAAACATGAGGTGATGTTCATGGATGTATGGCACAACAATGGGCCTCAGGATCTCGTCACGGTATCTCTGTGCATTCAAAATGCCATCAATAAAATGCACCTGTGTTCTTCGTCCATAACAGATGCCTGCCCATACCATAACTCCACCAGCAACATGGACCACTCGATCCACAACATTGACATCAGCAAAGCGCTCACCCACACGACGCCACACACGCTGTCTGCCATCTGCTCTGAACAATGTAAACCAAGATTCATCCGTGAAGAGAACACCGCTCCAACGTGCCAGACGCCATCGAATGTGAGCATTTGCCCACTCAAGTCTGTTACGGCGACGATCTGGAGTCAGGTTAAGACCCCAATGAGGACGACGAGCATGCAGTTGAGCTTCCCTGAGACGGTTTCTGACAGTTTGTGCAGAAATTCTTCGGTTATGCAAACCAATTGTTTCAGCAGCTGTCTGAGTAGCTGGTCTCAGACGATCTTGGAGGTGAACCTGCTGGATGTGGAGGTCCTGGGCTGGTGTGGTTACACATGGTCTGCGGTTGTGAGGCCGGTTGGATGTACTGCCATATTCTCTGAAACGCCTTTGGAGACGGCTTATGGTGGAAAAATGAACATTCAATGCCCGAGCAACAGATCTGGTTGACATTCCTGCAGTCAGCATGCCAATTGCACGCTCCCTCAATGCTTGCGCCATCTGTGGCATTTTGTTGTGAGACAAAACTGCACATTTCAGAGTGGCCTTTTATTGTGGACAGTCTAAGGTACACCTGTGCACTAATCATGGTGTCTGATGAGCATCTTGATGTGGCACACCTGTGAGGTGGGATGGATTGTCTCAGCAAAGCAAAAGTGCTCACTATCACACATTTAGACAGATTTGTGAACAATGTTTGAGAGAAATGGTAATATTGTGTATCTGGAATGAATTTTAGATCTTTGAGTCCATCTCATGACAAATGGGAGCAAAAACAAAAGTGTTGCATTTATATTTTTGTTGAGTGTATGTTTAGTTAGACCTTTCAAATGACACCCATCAGGCCTACCAAAGAAAACGTAGCCTCAGCACACAAAAACTTTGAAATGCCTACATTAATCGCGGAAATAGCAACAGAAAAATAATACCCCGCTACCGAAACTGCAAAAACTGCAACATAAACTGTTGACTCGTAGCATAAGACTATGAAACTGCAACATCTCCTTTCGCATCCGTCTTGGCCATTTACTGCGCTTGCGCGTACCGGCTTAGGCTGCTTTCAGAGATAGCGGAATCAGGCGTGTCTCCTTCGGTTGGTAAGTAAAACTTCCAAATATGACGTTATTGTCAATGCAGATGTTTAACAATGAATTGTAAGACATAGCTGTTACATCCACATACTCGTCAATTCGCTTATTTTAGCATGTCACCCTGCCGAAAATGAACGATGCACTGTCGATTTCGCTAAAGTCTTAGAGTTGCCAACTTGACGACTTTCTCGCTTAATCTGGCGACTTTCCAAATCAGGATTGTTTGTCCACTCAAGACGTATGTATATGTCTTGAGAAAGTCGTCTAGTTGGCAACTCTAAGACTATAGCGAAATCGACAGTGCATCGTTCATTTTCGGCAGGGTGACATGCTAAAATAAGCGAATTGACGAGAATGTGGATGTAACAGCTACGTCTTACAATTCATTGTTAAACATCTGCATTAACAATAACGTCATATTTGGAAGTTTTACTTACCAACCAAAGGAGACACGCCTGATTCCGCTATCTCTGAAAGCAGCCTGGGCCGGTACGCGCAAGCGCAGTAAATGGCAAAGACGGATGTGAAAGAAGATGTTGCAGTTTCATAGTCTTATGCTACGAGTCAACAGTTTATGTTGCGGTTTTTGCAGTTTCGGTAGCGGGGTATTATTTTTCTGTTGCTATTTCCGCGATTAATGTAGGCATTTCAAAGTTTTTTGTGTGTTGAGGCTACGTTTTCTTTGGTAGGCCTGCCCATGTCAATGGGGTCCACAAACCCATTCACTCAGGGGAAATGTTCATGCATTTTGGCCCCCTTTTAGGGGGTTCCCTGCCCCTGGGCAGCAATGAGTTTGTGGACTACAGCGACATGGGTGTCATTTGAAAGGTCTAACTTAACATACTTGAATACAACATATTTGATCCTCCTCATTTGTCCCTGGGCCCCATGGTAAGGGGCCAAAATCTCATTTTCTCAGATTTCAACCTCCTCTGCAGGGGCACAGGGGCTGGCCAGCGGATTGGGACGTATATTTCCTTGAAGCACATTCATAGACCTACAATTTGATACCAAACTTGCTACAATCTGATGACATCAGATTTTCGACCCCTACTCTATTTCCCTTTGCCCCTGTAATGGTAGTTGTTTCTGCAAAAACTGCACACTTTTCAGAGGAGAAGTTTTGTTGACTTAAATAGTATGTGCTTCTGGTTAGAATTATGCAAAAATAAAGTATTCCCCAGATGGTGGAACAAAACATCATATTTTGAGCCTTAGCACGTGGCCTATGTCCCTTGACCAAAATCCAACCATGCAGCATCAGCGCCTCCAACCCTGTATCCCAGCTCTCTTCTTGGCAGCATCACAAATATGTTCCGTAATCTCTTGTTTATGTCAGACATAACTACACAAATATACACATTGTAACATGCATATAATGTTATCCCCCACTCCATGTGTACAAATTCACTTTAATTGAGCCTGAACTAGTATAATCCCTCAAACTCGCATCGGGACACACAGGTGGAGCCTACATGGGTCTAACAGAACTCACCCACTTAGGACCCACCTAAAGCCCAGCCTGAACTCATTTCAAGACCACATGGAGGCACACACTTGGGGCTTAAATGGGTCTAATAAAAGTCTTCCACTTGGGTCCCAGTTACAGCCCAGTCAGATTTCTCTTAAAGTCAACCAGCTGGGGCCTAAATGGGTCTCAGATAAACTGCCCGGTTGGGGCCCATTTAAGGTCCAGTCTGAGCCATCTTTGTGCCCATATGGGCAAACATATGGGGCCTACATGGGTCGTGTGTAACTCAACAAGTTGGGCCCTACCTGAAACCCAGTCAGAACCAACTTGAAACCCATATGGGCAAACACAGGTGGGGCCACCATGGAAACTGCGGACAAACCCAGTTGAAGCCCATAATGTAACCCATTTGGGTCCCACTTAGAGCCCAGTCCGTTCCCTCTTAAAGTTAACCAATTGGGGCCTAAATGGGTCTCAGATAAACTGCCCGGTTGGGGCCCATTTAAGGTCCAGTCTGATCCATCTTTGTGCCCATATGGGCAAACATATGGGGCCTACATGGGTCATGTGTAACTCACCAAGTTGGGCCCTACCTGAAACCCAGTCAGAACCAACTTGAAACCCATATGGGCAAACACGGGTGGGGCCACCATGGAAACTGCGGACAAACCCACTTGAGGCCCATAATGTAACCCATTTGGGTCCCATTTAGAGCCCAGTCAGATCCCTCTTAAAGTTAACCAGCTGGGGTCTAAATGGGTCTCAGATAAACTGCCTGGTTGGGGCCCATTTAAGGTCCAGTCTGATCCATCTTTGTGCCCATATGGGCAAACATATGGGGCCTACATGGGTCGTGTGTAACTCACCAAGTTGGGTCCTACCTGAAACCCAGTCAGAACCAACTTGAAACCCATATGGGCAAACACAGGTGGGACCACCATGGAAACTGCGGACAAACCCACTTGAGGCCCATAATGTAACCCATTTGGGTCCCGTTTAGAGCCCAGTCAGATCCCTCTTAAAGTTAACCAGCTGGGGTCTAAATGGGTCTCAGATAAACGTCCCGGTTGGGGCCCATTTAAGGTCCAGTCTGATCCATCTTTGTGCCCATATGGGCAAACATATGGGGCCTACATGGGTCATGTGTAACTCACCAAGTTGGATCCTACCTGAAACCCAGTCAGAACCAACTTGAAACCCATATGGGCAAACACAGGTGGGGCCACCATGGAAACTGCGGACAAACCCACTTAAGGCCCATAATGTAACCCATTTGGGTCCCACTTAGAGCCTAGTCAGATCCCTCTTAAAGTTAACCGGCTGGGGTCTAAATGGGTCTCAGATAAACGTCCCAGTTGGGGCCCATTTAAGGTCCAGTCTGATCCATCTTTGTGCCCATATGGGCAAACATATGGGGCCTACATGGGTCATGTGTAACTCACCAAGTTGGGCCCTACCTGAAACCCAGTCAGAACCAACTTGAAACCCATATGGGCAAACACAGGTGGGACCACCATGGAAACTGCGGACAAACCCACTTGGGACCCTTATCTGCAGCCCAAATCCAACCCTTATGGGCCCCAGATAGACATGCTGGCTGGGTAAGCATAGAAATGTTAAATATGATTATTGATTTTATGGAATATTAGTATATGTTAGTATAATCACCAGCACAGACGCACAGAGAGAGATGTTTCGTTTTTTATTTATTCTTTACGAAAATTCGCGGGGAAAAGCAAAGTTACCGTAACATAGATAAACAAGTTAAACTTTAGACACACAGTTTCAACAATTAACAAATTAAAGAACAACAACAATCTTAAGAACTGAACATTATTTGTATGTGTAAAAATGTGGCAACAGACATATTAACAAGGTGCTTTTGAACAGATTAACAACATTCAAGGAAGGAACAGATATGAAAGACAACATTCAAGGAAGTGTGAGTGAGTGAGAGTGCGTGCACGAGTGCGCGAGTGTGTGTGAGTGAGCGTGAGTGCGTGTGTGAGTGAGTATGTGCGTGAGTGAGTCACACAGTGACGCTGCACTTGTGGCACAGCCACTCTCCACCGGGGACCTCATCCAGGTCGGCGCAGAGGAGGTGGAACCACAGTTCGCAAAAGTCGCACTGGACCCACTCGTCAAACTCTGCGTCTGACCCTGGAGGTGAGATTCCATGACATTTTGCGCAGCAACCACCATCTCCAGCTGCAGGATTTTTTTTTGTTGCCCTCTCCTGTCTGGCCCTCTTCTCCACCCTCCTCTTCTCCTGATTCTCCTTCCTCTTCCTCTTCTCTAGCTCCCTCTCCTCCTCCTCTGCCTCCAGCCTGTCCAGATGAGCCACATATTCATCGCTGGTGATGACCCTGGCCTGAAGTGTCACCCGGCGGCGTGCGGCTTTGGAGGCAAAGGTCGGTGTTTGCAAAATGTTGGCCAGGGAGGGGGGAATGAGGCCAGACTCGAATAGATAATTTTTATTGCTCCTGTTACATGTTCGGCAGGTACTCATTGAGCTAGCAGCCAATGAGTTGGTAACGTTAGCAGAGGAGGGACCAGCAGCTGGAGTGAAGGAGAGACCAGCCTCTAGAGCAGTGGAGGAGGTGGGCACCGGTGAGCTGTCGGTGGAAGGAGCCGGAGGGGGTGAAGAGGAGCAGGATGCCACAGCAGGCCCCGGTGCAGGCTCTGGAACCATGGAGGTGGTGGACGGTCCGGCAGAGGAGGTGGGCACAAGCTTTACAATCTAACGTTACATGGGTAGATAGACATGAATTGCCTGGGTTAATAAGTAGCATTTTGCAGATTGATTTAAGTTTCATAACACAAGGAAAAAAATGCAGAATCTAACCTGTGTCATGTCGACCACCTCCCTGGAGACAGGGTAGAGTCCTGCCTTCCTAAAGCCCGCCTGGATGTTGGTGGTCGAGGCAGCCTTCAGGTGTGCATGCTTCAGCACGGACGAAAAGTGACTCTTCCCCACGACCATGTTGCCCCTGATCAGGCCCATACGGCTGGCCAGGGTGCCGAATGTGGCCTTGAGTGGGTTAAACACACTCACATCCAATGGCTGAAGCATGTGTGTGGTGCGTGGAGGAAGGAGCAGGATCTCCACCTGGTTGGCCCGGCAGAAATCGATCACCTGGCGTCCACAGTGAGTCTCATGCTGGTCCATGATGAGCACCAATGGACGCTCCTGTGGGGCATGCTTGACAAAATGGACCAGCCATTTCTGAAAAAGGTCTGATGTCATATACCCTTTTTCAGAGTACCCGTAGAGGCTGTTGGCTGGGCCATCCAAAGCGTAGGCAACAGAGGGCAGACACCGGGGATATATGACGAAGGGAGGGACATAAGCACCAGCAGCACTAACTGCCAGGTGCACAGTGATGTGCTCCCTAGTGGTAGTCTGCTGCCGGTACACATGCCGCCTCCCTTTCTGGCAGATGACCTTCTCCTTGGACCGGGGCTTGTCGCCAAAGCCTTCTCATCACAGTTCCAGATGAGGTGTGCTTTATCATGGAGACTGTGGGTGCTGATGAGGTTTTCATACAGGTCGAAAAACCTGTTGATGGCCTCTGGCGTGGCGGCGATAGCTCTGGTCCGGTCCAGGGAGTCAGGGGTCCTGGATCGGAGCTCTGGGTGGCGAGCCTTGAAGCGGGACCACCAGTTGTCACTCAGACCCTTCTCAAGGTTCACCAGGGTGTGAGTGTGGCCATCCTTCACCATATCCACAGCGAGGCATTTAATGATGGTTCTTGTGAGCGGGAACCCGTGCTCTGCCATCCATAGGATGTAGCTCACTAGGGCCTCTTCCTCTGCGTCGCTGATTGCCCGGTTGGGATGGGGCTTGCACTCAAATTTTTCGAGCTTCTTGTCGCAGAGGGTCGATTTGGGGATATTAAAACGTTTTGATACTGCCCTGATGCTCTCTCCCTTCTCAATTTCTGTCATTGCCTCAGCTAGCTGCTCTTTTGAGTAACACTTCCCTTTTTTTCCCAGACATTCTGACCCTAGAACACATCAGTCCACATTTTTCATTTGTAGGCACTTAATGAGATTTAATATTTATTGATTTTATGCAATATTGATTTTTAATATAGCATTAAATATGTGTTAAGTTGTGTTTAAGAGTACCTAACGTTACAGGTTTTAATCACTGTTATTTTGCTTTTGGCAGTGGGGGAGAGAGGGAGGCCAGACACCACAGGAGGAGAGGACCCACGTCATGTTAATGTTTAACGTTATTTTTGTTTGGGGGGTTTGGGGGGTTTTTTGCATGTTAAATCTTAGTTAAATTAGTTCTTTTGTTTCATGTTTAATAAAGGGATCTTTTTAAAACATTCCAGACTACTCTCTTTTAAATGTATTCGCACCTCCATGTATTTTCTGTTGCGGAGGTCATTGTAACTTAAGTTAGCTTAAGTCTATGAAAAAGGTGAAACTAACGTTATGGAAAATATTTATGGAGTTTCACGCTGCTTCTTGCTTCACATCACTCGCACACTGCTTCTTGTTTAGCATCATGGTGATCTAACGTTAAACAAGAAGCAGTGTGTGAGTTTTTACCTTTTTCAAAGGGTACTTATGTCTTAAAACCGGTAGGTGGTAGACATAAGCCACTTCCCGCTGCGTTTTGTCCGGCCACAAGACCCTGCCCCCAGGCATAATCAGTGCAGTCATGGGCGCCAAGTGGAAACTTGCAGTGGTACGTCGCGACGCAGAGGGCGTGAAGGTTCAGCAGTGATCGGAGTCAAAAGAGGCGGAATCAAGGGTGACAGAGATATAAAAAGTGCCCGTAACCCGGAAATATTTATTTATTTATTTGCGGGAAAAGGTGAAGTGTCCGAAATACCGTGAGTATTTCTGACGTGTCCGGAACACCGTGAGTCCGCGTTACTGAATTTCCCCCTTTTGCCTTCCTCCACCCCTTCCTCCTCACCCCCTAATCTTTTGAGGGATATTCCCTCCTCCTCCATTTCCTCCACCCCATCCACCGACACTGACTCTACCGTTACCATCGACCCCGTATCAGAGTCGGTGTCACTCTCCCTTCTGGGCCTCCATTCCTGTGCCCCCCCCCCTGAACCCCCCTCCTCCCCCTCTCCCTTCCCTCTCCCTGCCTCCCCCTGACCCAAAAGCAAGCTTTCTTCATCCTGCCCCTGCTGCTCCTGCCCTGCGCCCTCCGACGCCCCCTGCTGCTCCTGCCCTGTGCCCTCCGGCGCCCCCTCCTGCTCCTGCCCCTGCTGCTGCTCCTGCCTTGCGCCCTCCGGTGACCCTCCTGCTCCTGCCCCTGCTGCTGCTCCTGCCCTGTGCCCTCCGGCGCCCCCTGCTGCTCCTGCCCTGAGCCCTCTGGCGCCCCCTCCTGCTCCTGCCCCTGCTGCTGCTCCTGCGCCCCCTGCTGCTCCTGCCCCTTTTGCCCCACACACTCCTGCGCTCCCTGCTGCCCCTGCCCTGCACCCTCTGACGCCCTATGCTGCTCCTGCCCCGCGCTCTCTTGCGCCCCCTGCTTCTCCTGCCCATCTGGCGCCCCCTGCTGCTGCTGTCCTGCAGTAGCTTTAGCCCCTTCCTCCTGATGAGGCTTAGCTGAAGCCCGACCCCTCTTTGTCCTGTTTGCAAAAGATTCTGGACAATCCCTGAACATATGAGAGGCTTTCCTACACAAATTACATTTCCGCCCTGGAGGGCAGTCATCTGCCTCATACCCCACTTCCCTGCACCTTTGGCAGACAACCGCCATACATGCCTCTGCCAGGTGCCCAAAATCCCCACATCTGCGACATAATTTCGGCTGCCCAGCATAATGTATTAGGCTACGGTTTTCGCCCAACACTGTCATGGAACGTGGGTGCTTCCACCCTTCATAGCCGTCCACGTCAGCATAAAACTTAACCGGCACTCGCCAGTTACCCGTCCAAATCCCATCCACATCCATTACTTTAATTGGGGAATCTTTCACCCAAACGTATCTGCTAAGCCACGTTGCAATATCCTCCTCGCTAACCAACTCGTTAAACATGCGCAAAATTATAACTTTCAACGACTCGTCCGACAACCTTTCAACAGCAAACATTTCAAATTCCTCCAAAACCTTGTTTAACCGTGACCAAAATTCTCGCAACAATTCTTTCGTTTTGAAACTAAGGTCGAAACCTTTGCCGTGAGGCAAAACAATCAAACAATTTATATCCTCCTGGCTAAACCCCAAAACCCCTCTAACGGACTTCCGCGAAAAGTCCAAACGCGAACATTCAAACAACCTTCCATTACGCTGTTTTAAATTAAAACGCACGCAATGGTGCCGACTCTTACAGCCGACATTCTGCGGCCAACAAACACGACACTAACCAAATCAATCAAATAAAAAAAATTAAACTTACTAACAGACAAGAACTACAACAGCTCTGAAGGGCTTTAAACAAAAAAAAGAAATACTTATCATTCTCCTCCATTCACCTGTCCACCACCTAAAAACGAAAAACAAACACAACAATAAAATGAAATAGCAATTGATTAATTACTGCAACACAATAGTTCGATACTATCCACACAGCAAAGAAGAACACATGGTATCTCCCCTGCGAGGTAAGTATGAATTGTGCCACGCCTGGGAGAGGTGCAAGCTGCTAAATAACCCGCTCCCTCTCATGGTTTCTGCGAATTCCCAGGATTCCTCCGAGCCCTGCCATATTGGCACCCGGTTTTTGCGCATTTGACCATATTTTGGCTGTCAAATGAATTATATCACCTTGTAATAACCAAACCTCTAATTTTCCTCAAAATACAGCTCCTAATTCAAATATTGCAACTCATGAGTCAGTTTACGCCCATGGTGTAAGGCTGTGCGAACCCCCTTTGATCTTGCCGAACCCTCAGAGTCTGGCTTTTGAGCTGTCGGGGTAGGAGCAGCTCTCCAGCCAATACATGTATTTTGTCACTGCGTGTCAGAAAAACCCCAACAACTACCTAAATAACTGGATATGCTGTTTTCAGGGTCCAATCGGATTGCATCAGAAAAAGGTTGAACGCGGTGTCCAGATAAGCAGGGTACAGGGGACATTTCTTAGTGACGGATCTCAATCCTTGCTGACATCACAGAATTCTACTCATTTCATTTAATTAGCACGAATGGCTAGACCGCTGACAACATAACGCCGGTTGGTGTTTCATTTTAACCGCTCACCATTTTGCGTGAATTTACTCTTCTACGTTACTATTTCCAGTTTTGCTGCCTGAAATCTTGGAAAGACAATGCGCGTGCAATTGTGGATATATTCAGACTGTTAATAATGAGCCTTTTTCCTCATTTGAAACATCTTAAAAAATAATTAAGATTAAAGTGCGCTGCAGCCGGCATTCCCGGGCGTTATCGCAGTCAATACAGAGCTGGACAGGATTGGCTTGGCTTTCCAGAACAGACACGGGCAGGCTTTGTCAGAACCGAGATGGCAGTAAAAACTGAATTATTCATTCCACTCACGTTGAGGACGGTCAGCAAATTAGCTTCAATTCAATGTAGTTATGCGTAAATTCCATGACTGCACCCACAAAATCAAAGAATTTTTCCGCTTGAATAAGTGAAATTGATTATTAACACAACAGCATTAGAGCGTACGCCTTGCACAGTCTGCATGATAGAACAAACTATGATGACAAACTGGCTGCACGTCACAACTAGTGCCATAAACCTGCTTAGAACGAGCCAGTACTGTTACGACACGCTGTCGCCTGTGATGTATCAGAATAAACAGACGTTCTCAGCTCTTGAACAGAATGGACTTCGTTTCGGGGGCGCTAATTCATTTATTTTTACCTTGCTCCGACAGATTCTGTTTTCATCCCCCGTAGGAATTTGAAGGTAAAGTCGCGAATTGTGAAACAACTGTTCTTTTTTTTTCTTTTTCTTTTTTGCCTTATTATCAATTCTCTGCTGTGGTGTACCGAGTAAAAATAATGGACTTTGTGTCATTGGCCAAATATTTCAACACGTCATTTCATCACAATCACAGCAAAGCAAGTCTTCAGGTTGACTCCGAGCTCTTCTGACATAATTTCTGAAGAGAATCCACACAAATCTTAAATATCTTCCTGCATAAGAGACTCCGAGTGATAATTGGCAAGACGGGGTTCAGCTTTATGAGAGAGAGAGAAGAAAAGAATCAAATTACTGACTTCGAGGCTTTTTCTCTGTCTGAGGCAACTCCCGCGAAAATTGGCAAAGTCAAACAGTGATCTGCTGTAAGCACTACGAATCCCTCGTGCACTCTCGCAAGCGCTGGGTCAACTTTTTTTCATTTCAACTGCTTCATCAGGGGATAGCGCGAACGCAGTCCCTCACTACCAGATATTATGCAGTCGAGATTCCCACAGTTGGGGAATTCGCTGGGGTCAGTACAGCCGGAGTGCAATGGCTGAGCCTCACCCTGGGTGAACCACCTTCGTGATCATGGTATCTCCCCTGCCAGTTAAGTATGAATTGTGCCATGCCTGGGAGGGGTGCAAGCTGCTTAATCACCCGCTCACTCTCAGAGGGGTAAGACGTGTGCTGCAGAGCTCCCGATTGTTTGTTAGATTTTTCGCGATTTTCGAGGGTTTATTGGCGCAAAATGTCTTCAGGCGTGTGGAGGGCTGTGAGAAACACGGTGCGTTTGAGGTGGGAAGGGAAGAAAGGCGAAATGCCTGACAGGGAACCTTTTATTCAGCAGGTAATTCTAAAGCTGTTTAAGCTGGGGGAGAAAGAAGTGCTGGGCATTCAGAGGAACAACAGGGAGGAGTTTTTTGATGTGGCCTTGAGAGCTCCTGCTCTCTTCAGGGAGTTTCTCCTCAATTGCAAGAGGCTGGAGGCACAGCTGTGTCCTTTTAAAGTGGAGTCGCTGGAGAGGAGGAATTTTCGCGTCGTTATTTGTAACATGTACGATATGAACCTCCCAGATGAAAGCGTGACTGCATTTTTGGAGAGGTATGGAAGAGTGGTGGCTGGCCCCAAGCTGAGGAGGGATTGCTTTGGGTTCTGGAACGGGCAGAACGAGGGTGTACGATGTGCTGCTCAAAGAGTCTGATTTGGGCTATGAGGGCTTTCTTCACCCCCCAGCCCTGTGCCAAATTGAGGGAGTAAAGGGGCACATTTTTTACTCTAACCAGCCGCCGTTCTGCAGGAGGTGCATGGAGGTTGGGCATGGGGAGCTGGAGTGTGGCAACGTGCTTTACCATAACTGTGGGGGTTCTGGGCACATTGCGGCTGAGTGCAGGGTGCCTTGGAAATGTAACGTCTGCGGCTCCACTGACCACCTCATGAGGTTCTGTCCGGAGAGGAGGAGGTCTTATGCAGACGCTGCAAGGGGAGAGGAGGGCGCTGCCCAGAGACCCAGGGAGGATGCTGCCCAGAGACCTGCTGATGAAGCCCCAGGACCAGCCCCACAGCCGGCTCCTGAGGAGAGAGAGGGAGAGAGGAGCTCCAGAGGTGAGGGAGAGGAGCCCCCAGCAGCTGAGCCTGAGGAGGGACCATCCAGCGAAGGAGCAGCACAGGGGGAACAGGAGTCTGTGCCGGGAAGGAGGAAGGAGAGGGGGAAAGCAAAGCGCAAGAGCTCCAGGAAGGGGGAGGCTGCGGAGGAGAGGCCAGAGTCTGGGGTGGAGAGCACTTCTGTTCCCCAGTCTGGGCCTGAGGCTCCGGGGGCCGCAGAGGAGGATTCCTCCGGTGAAGAGGAGATGGATACTTCTACCAGTGCCCCTCTGCGGGGCTCCAAGAGGAAGCAGCGTGAAGGGTGTCCCCTTTGTAAGGCTAAAGTTTGTGGGGACACTTGGGGAGAGAAGATGGAGAAAGTGCAGGCGGAGCTGGATGCGTCTGAGGAGGACTTGAACTTTTCACAGTTTTTGTCACGGGACTTATTTGGGACGATGGGTTCTGGGGAGTCTTCTGTTTGAGGTGAGTTTTTTGACATGAGTTTGGGGGTTGTTAGTCTTTGTTTATTTTTCTATGGATTTTAAGTTCTGTATTTCTTTAAATGCACGGGGGCTAAAGAACTCAGTTAAGAGGGAGGCTTTATTTTATTCACTTAGAGGGTGTCATTTTGGTTTTTGTTTCTTGCAAGAATGTCATTTGGGTGGAGGGAGGGATGTGAACACTTTTGTTAAGGACTGGAAGTGGGGTCCTTCTGTTTGGAGTGTGGGGAATGTGTTTTCTGATGGTGTGGGGATTTTATTTAAGATTCTGTGTCTGTTGTGCCAGGGAGGCTGCTTTGTGTTGATATTATTTGGAGTAAGATATAATTTAGATTAATGTTTATGCTCCAGCTTGTAGGTCTGAGCGTTTGGGTTTTCTCAAATTGTTGCCTGATTTACTAATGACTAACAGGTGGGTTGTGTTGGGAGGGGATTTCAATGTGTCTTTGGATGATGGGGTGGTGGGTGGCGTGAAGGATTGGTCTGCTCATTATTTGAGTTGCTTTCTACTTTTCAGTTAAGGGATTCTTTTCGGGTGTGGGATAGTGGGAGTAAGGGGTTTACTTGGGAGAACTCCAGGGGCGTTCGATGACGGCTGGATTATTTCTTTGTCTCAAGAGACTTTGAGGTAAAAGGGTTCCAGGTGCAGCCCGTGTGGGCTTCTGATCACCATCTGATTAAGCTCTGTTGGGCAGGGGGCGGGGCTCGGGCTCAGACCAGGTGGTGGAAGTTTAACTCTAAGTTGTTAAGTGATAGTGCTTTTGTTGAACAGTTTATAGAGTTTTATTTGGGGTGGAGGGTTTTCAAGGGGAATTTTACTTGTGTTATTGATTGGTGGGAGGTTCTGAAGGAGAGAATCATGGAGTTCTGTGTGCAGTATGGGGCTGTGCGGAGGCGGGAGGGGAAGGGGAGGGTGTGGGGGTGGCAGAGGGAGCTGCAGTATTGGATGGGGGTGGGTAATAGGGGAGGGGTGGTGGATGCAAGCAGAGTGAAGCTTCTAAAAGAGGAAACTAAGCGTTCTTTTATTGAGAGGGCGAAAAGGGTGGCGTTCACATCTAAAGTGGAAGTGCGGGAGGCAGATGAAAAAGTCACTGCTTTTTTCTTCAAGACTATAAAGGCGCAGCAGAGGGGTTCTGTGATCGAGGAAATCAGAACGGAGGCAGGGGTGGTTTCTGGGATACAGGACAAGCTGGATGCGGCAGCGGAGTTTTATTCTGTTCTGTTTGGGAGGGAGGACCGGAATACTGAGGTGGGCGATGAGCTGGTCAGTAATCTGTGGAGGAGGGTGGAGGATGGCAGGCAGGAGGAGTTGGACAGGGGGGTTACTTTGGAGGAGGTGAAGGGGGCACTTTTCTCTCTGAATAACGGGAAAGCACCGGGGAGGGATGGGTTAACTAAGGAGTTTTATGTTTTCTTTTGGAATCTGTTGGGGCCTGATTTGGTGGAGGTGTTTAATAAAGTGAGGGAGGTGGGGCAGATGCCGTCATCAATGAGGGAGGGGGTCATTTCTCTGCTCTTTAAAAAAGGGGACAGGCAGGATTTGGGAAACTGGAGGCCCATCACTCTCCTCTGTATCGATTGCCGGGTGCTGGGCAGGGTGATGGCTAACAGGGCGAAGGGGGTGCTGGAGCAAGTGGTGGGGGTCGAGCAGACCTGTAGCGTTCCGGCGAGGATGGGGTTTTATAATTTATGTCTCATTAGGGATATTCTCAGTTGGGCACAGGGTAGGGGGAGTTCAGTTGGGGATTTTGAGTTTGGATCAGCAAAAGGCGTTCGACAGGGTGGACCAAAAGTTTTTGTTCCAGGTTTTAAGGAAAATGAATTTTGGCGATGGGTTTATTTCGTGGGTGAAGGTCCTTTACAGTGATGTGTTCAGTGATGTCATGTATATAGAGCCCTTGGCGGAGCTGTTGAAGAGGGACCCGGTGTACAGAGGGGTGCACGTGCCTGGAGGAGGTAGTGAAGGGGTTAAAGTGGTGCAGTATGCAGATGACACAACGGTTTTTGTTTCAGGGGACAGGGATATCGAGAGGGTTTTATTTTTGGTAAATAAATACTGTGAGGGGACGGGGTCGAGGGTTAATTATAATAAATCTGAAATTATGTTTTCTGGGGGTTGGAGAGGGAGGTCGGGGGACCAGTTTGGCTTAGCGCAGTGTGCAGATGGGATCAAGAATATCACAGAATACTACTCATTTAATTCAATTAGCACGAATGGCTTGACCGCTGACAACATAACGCCGGTTGACGTTTCATTTTAACCGCTCACCATTTTGCGTTAATTTACTCTTCATAGTTAATTTTTCCAGTTGTGCTGCCTGAAATTTTGGAGAGACAATGCACGCACAATTGTGGATATATTCAGACTGTTAATAATGATCCTTTTTCCTCTTTTGAAACATCTTAAAAAATAATTAAGATTAAAGCGCGCTGCAGCCGGCATTCCCGAGCGTTATCGCAGTCAGTACAGAGCTGGACAGGATTGGCTTGGCTTTCCAGAACAGACATGGGCAGGCTTTGTCAGAACCGAGATGGCAGTAAAAACTGAATTATTCATTCCACTCACGTTGAGGACAGTCAGCAAATTAACTCCAATTCAATGTAGTTATGCGTAAATTCCGTGACTGCACCCACAAAATCAAAGAATTTTACCACGTGAATAAGTGAAATTGATTATTAACACAACAGCATTAGAGCGTACGCCTTGCACAGTCTGCATGATAGAACAAACTATGACGACAAACTGGCTGCATGTCACAACTAGTGCCATAAACCTGCTTAGAACGAGCCAATACTGTTAGGACACGCTGTTGCCTGTGATGTATCAGAATAAAAGACGTTCTCAGCTCTTGAACAGAATGGACTTCATTTCGGGGGCGCTAATTCATTTATTTCTACCTTGCTCCGACAGATTCTGTTTCCATCCCCCGGAGGAATTTGAAGGTAAAGTCATGAATTGTGAAACGACTGTTCGTTTTTTTTTTTTTGCCTTATTATCAATTCTCTGCTAGGGTGTACCGAGTAAAAATAATGGACTTTGTGTCACTGGCCAAATACTTCAACACGTCATTTCATCACAATCACAGCAAAGCAAGTCTTCAGGTTGACTCCGAGCTCTTCCGACATAATTTCTTGAGAGAATCCACACAAATCTTAAATATCTTCCTGCTTAAGAGACTCCGAGTGATAATTGGCAAGATGGGGTTCAGCTTTATGAGAGAGAGAGAAGAAAAAAATCAAATTACTGTCTTCGAGGCTTTTTCTCTGTCTGAGGCAACTCCCGCGAAAATTGGCAAAGCCAAACCGTGTTCTGCTGAAAGCACTACGCAACCCTCGTGCACTCTCACAAGCACTGGGTCGACTTGTTTTCATTTCAACTGCTTCATCAGGGGATAGCGCCAACGCAGTCCCCCACTACCAGAAGTTATGCAGTCGAGATTCCCACATTTGGGGAATTCGCAGGGGTCAGTACAGCCGGAGTGCAATGGCTGAGCCTCACCCTGGGTGAACCACCATTTCCATTTCCATTTCATCAGATTTTATTAAATCAACACATATTCATATACAATACATAACTTTGGCCTAATCAACACAAACCACCAAAACATCAACAATCAACTACATTATTCAATACTTACACATAAATAAAACTATAAATAATTAAATTAGTAAACATAAAACAATAACAAATACCTTACATACACAACAGAATAAATAGATCACCTGGGCGCTATAAAACCATATCTAATACGCTTATTTAACACAGACAGCTCCCCACCAGGCCTTATTAAAAAGACAACACAACAATCAAGTAAAATGCTTAAAACAGTTAAAAACAAGCCATCTTTTGTACAGGGCAGCGATGCGCCCTCTAAACAACCGGCCTTCACTCCATCCCTGCCACACCGCCATAAAAATAAATCACTTATCGTCGTCAGGTTGGTCCTCCGGCTCCCATAATCATTGTCCATGCTGCATGCCCCCACATGTCCTTAGCCCACTGCACTCCCTTCCTCCTCTGGTCCCGGCTCATGTAATCTTTGACAAGTCCGTAGGCCAGCCTCTTCGCTGCCTCTGGCGGCATGGCTCTGTCTTCTCTTGCACATATGTTGCGCGTGATCCATCGGGCTTCTTTGATGCAGTTCAGTATTAGCCAGAGACTCCTCCACTTTCTTTTAGTCTCTGGCCCTCCTGCACCATACATCACAAGCTGTACGTTTACAACCTGCGTTGCCCCCAGGAACAACTTTACCAAACCCTTTGCTTCGTTCCCACAGAGCCACCGCCGCCGTACAGCCCAACAGGCAGTGCCGAACTGTCTCCTCCTGTCCGCAGCCGGGCCAGACACACTCTGCAGTTGGGCTCAATCTTCGGGCATGCAGCACTCCTTTCACCGGGAGGACCCCATGCGCCACCTGCCAGGCCAGATCTTTATGGCGATGCAGCAGGTCTGGGTGGGCCACCTCCTTCCAGACATCCTTGGGCCGGCCTACCGCCAGCCCCCATACCTGACACACCGGCTCCCTGCCCTGTACAAAAGACAACATGGACTTGTGTGATTTTAAAACTTCAGTTCCCACCCCTTCCATTTGCATCTTCATTAAAAACTTCTTCGCCCCCTCATACCCCCCCGTCATTTGAAGTGCAAGTGGAACCGTTAAAGGAACTTGAAAAACTTCAATTTTCCTGAGATAAAAGCCCATTAAAAAACGTATAAAAAAGGACGCTTTACATGACAGAGACAAACACATAGACACGTGCAACGCCACATAATGACACCACAACACAGAGTAAAAGTCCACCACCCCCTTCCCTCCCTTTTCATGCTGCCGTTTCATCACCACTCTCTGTAAGCGCTCCCACTTTTTTCCCCATAAAAACGAAAAATCAAACGATCCAGACGCAACAAAACAGACCTTGAGGGCACAAACACAACACTGACGAACAGTAACATTGGTAAAATTAGTGCTTTTAAAATGAGGTTCTTCCCTTCAAAAGTTAATTGTCTCAACCTCCAAAACTGCAGCTTCCTTTCTACTTTTTTTAAAAGCCCATCCCAATTCCCATCTCCCAGTCCGTCAGAATTAAAATAAACCCCGAGGATCTTTACTTGGTCCGTCTTAACCGTCACGGGCATTCCCTGGAGCTCCATGTCTGTCCACCGTCCAAACAGTTTCAAGTCACATTTGTCTTTATTCAACTTTGCTGCTGAGGCTCCACCAAACCATTCCGTCCTTGTCACTTGTCAATGGAGTACCGGTCCGTACAGAACACAGTCACATCGTCCATGTAAATGACACATTTAGCTTCCTGTCCTCCACTCCCAGGAATGCCCAGCCCAATTATCCGGGCATCCCTTCTCAATACTTGTGCTAGTGGCTCCATACAACTAACAAACAAAAGCGTTGATAACGGACAGCCCTGGCGGACCCCGCAGCTGACTTTTACTGCTTTTGAGCAGACCCCATTAACCAAAATCCTGCTTCGGATATCTGTGTAAAGAAGCCCCACCCGTGCTAAAAAACCCCCCGGAAAACCCATCTTTTGCAGTACATCAAACATATACTGGTGCGAGACCCGATCATATGCTTTCTCAAAATCTAAATTTAACACGGCGAGCCGAATGTCTCTGTCTCTGGCATAACAGATGGCGTCCCTCACCAGAAGGAGGCTGTCCGTGATCCTCCTACCAGCCTCTGTACAAGTTTGATCCGGGTGAATTACGTCTTCTAAAACAGTCTTCATCCTCAGGGTTAAAATCTTACTAAAAAGTTTAAAATCAAAATTTAAAAGGGTGATTGGACGCCAGTTTTTAATGTCTTCCACTTGCCCTTTCTTCAAAAGGAGAGTAACCACCCCCTCTCTAAAACTTTCTGGTAAAATCTTACAATTGTCAAATTCTCTAAAAACAAATAAAAGGTCTGGCCCCAACAAATCCCAAAATGCGTCATAAAATTCATACGGTAACCCATCCGTCCCAGGTGCTTTTCCTTTTTTTAAAAGACTTAAAACTGCTTTCCAACTCCTCCCTTTTTATCTTTCCCTCCAAACCACCTATATCCCCCACGCCCCTTTCCACAAACTCCAGCACTTCCCCAATTCTGTCCTGCTCCACCATTTTCTCCAAAAATAAATTAGAATAAAATTCCTCCACCACCCCTAGCATGCCCTCCATGTCTTTTTTAACCACCCCATCCTCCCCTTTCAAACCCTTCATTAAAACTCTCCTTGATAAAATCTTTTTCAAAAAATATCTGCTACCTCATCAATCTCCTTCTCTTTGCTTTGGAACATAATTGCTTTATATCGGTTCTCATTCAACTCTGACATTTCTTTTTTACTAAAACAATTTCTTCCTTAAAATCAAATCCTAAATTTGCTAAATTCACATACCTATTTAATCTTTTCTGTAACCCAGACATGACTCTTTTATCCTTTGCCTTTTTCCTTTTCCCCTCATTAATAAAAATGTTTTGATTCTCCTTTTTGCCACCTCCCACCACTCAGCCCGTGTATTAAAAAAGTCTTGTAGCGACTGCAAATCTTTGTACATAGATCTAAAAGACATTACTACTGCCGGATTTTCCAACAAACGGCAGTTCAGCTTCCATATTCCTCTGCCTACAGCCACACCTGACTTCACAGCCAGGGAGCAGCACAGCAGGGAATGGTCTGAATAAAACACTGGGTTCAGATTCGCAGCCAGACCAGCAAAACCCCGGGCAAAGAGAAAATCAATCCTCGATACCCGAGATCCATCATTTGTGCACCATGTAAAACCGTCCTTTCCTGGGTTAAGAACAGAATAAATATCTTGAAGCTTAAAATCCATTAAAAGTCTATTTAAGTAAAAAGATGTCTTGTCTACTCTAAATTCTCCGTCCACCCCTTTACGACCCCCCCTATTCAAAACACAATTAAAATCCCCTGTTAAAATCAAAGGGTCCCGCCCCAAGAGATGCGGAGGGAGCTCCTGTAATAACTCCCATCTCTCTTGTATTCGAGGTGGACAGTAGACATTTACGAGTTTAAAAGCCATTCCATTAAAAGACAATAATAAAACCAAAATTCTCCCACATTCCACCACCGTGCTCTCCACCACCTCTACACCACTGTTCTTCACCAGCACTGCCACACCATCTGAACTGTTTGCATCAGAACCGCTCCAAAGAGACGGCCCTAGCTGCCATATGTCCTCCCACTCTTTATAGGAGGAAAGATATGGCAGCGCGCATTCCTGTAGGCAAATGACATCTGCTTGCACGCCCTCCAAAGCGGACAAAACAGACCTTGCCTTTTTTAATGTTCTCACTCTACAAACATTAATAGTAGCTACCGTGAGGGGCATGTGCTGGCTACTCATTGTAAAACTAAGTGATGTTAAAACCAACTGTCCTAAACCCCACAACAACACTAACCAGTAATATGTTAAAAGACCCTCCATAATCTTTAATATAGGTCATCATCACTAGGGTCTTTAAAAATGTCCGGAGTGGACGCCCCACCTGTATATGGACATTTATTTGGCGACTGATCTGGATACAATGGGGAGGATCCCCCCGACTCACTGTTGGAATATTCCCTCATCCCCCCCAAGCCCCGACTAAACTTCCCCCTTTTCCCTTCCTCAACCCCTTCCCTCTCCAACCCCTCCTCCGCTAATCTTTTGAGGGATATTCCCTCCTCCTCCATTTCCGCCGACGCCGACTCCACCGTCACCATCGACCCCGTGTCGGAGTCGGTGTCGCTCTCCCTTCTAGGCCTCCATTCCTGTGCCCCTCCCCCCCTGAATACCCCTCCTGCCCCTGGCCCAAAGGCAGGCTTCCTTCATCCTGCCCCTGCTGCTCCTGCCCTCCGCCCTCTGGCGCCCCCTGCTGCTCCTGCCCCTGCTGCTGCTCCTGCCCCTGCCCTGCGCCCTCCGGCGCCCCCTGCTGCTCCTGCCCTGCGCCCTCCGGCGCCCCCTCCTGCTCTTGCCCTGCGTCCTCCGGCGCCCCCTCCTGCTCCTCTGACGCTCTATGCTGCTCCTGCCCTGTGGTCTCTCTTGCCCCCTGCTGCTGCTGTCCAGCATTAGCCTTTGCCTCTTCCTCCCCTTCCTGCTGATGAGGCTTAGCCGAAGCCCGACCCCTCTTTGTCCTGTTCGCAAAAGATTCTGGACAATCCCTGAACATATGAGAGGCTTTCCCACAAAAATTACATTTTCGCCCTGTAGGGCAGTCATCTGCCTCATGCCCCACTTCCCTGCACCTTTGGCAGACAACCGCCATACATGCCTCTGCAAGGTGCCCAAAATCCCCACATCTGCGACATAATTACGGCTGCCCAGCATAATGTATTAGGCCACGGTTTTCGCCCAACACTATCATGGAAGGCGGGTGTTTCCACCCTTCATAGCCGTCCACGTCAGCATAAAACTTCACAGGCACACGCCAGTTACCGGTCCAAATGCCGTCGACATCAATTACTTTCATTGGGGAATCTCTCACCCAAACGTAACGATTCAGCCACGTTGCAATATCTGCCTCGTCAGACAATCTTTCCACGACAAACATTTCAAATTTCTCCGCCACCTTGTTAAAGTGCGACCAAAATTCTCGTAACAACTCCTTAGTTTTAAAACTAAGATCGAAACCTTTGCCGTGAGGCAAAACAATCAAACAATTTATATCCTCATTACTAAAACCCAAAATACCACGAACAAACTTCCGTGAAAAATCTAACCTTGAACATTCTAGCAACCTTCCATTGCGCTGCTTTAAATTAAAACGAATGGAATGGACTCGTGCAGCCGACATTCTGCGGCCAACAAACCCTCAACTTAAACAGAAAAACACGACACCTAACCAACGCAATTGAATAAGAAAAAAAACCAATTTACTTAAAGACAAGGACTACAACAGCCCCGAAGGGCTTTAAACAAAAAAACCAAATACTTATCTTCCTCCTTCGTTCATTTTCCACCACCTACAAAACGAAATAACACACACAACAATTAATTGAAATAGCAATTGAAAACTACTGCAGAACAATAGTCGATACTAGCCACACAGCAGAAAAGAACACATGGGATCTCCCCTGCCAGGTAAGTATGAATTGTGCCATGCCTGGGAGGGGTGCAAGATGCTAGATCACCCGCTCACTCTCATGGTGGCTGAGAATTCCCAGGATTCCCCCGAGCCTTGCCATATTGGCACCCGGTTTTTGCGTATTTGACCATATTTTGGCTGTCAAATGAATCACATCACCTTGTAATAACCAAACCTCTAATTTTCCTCAAAATACAGCTCCTAATTCAAATATTGCAACTCATGAGTCAGTTTACGCCCATGGTGTAAGGCTGTGCGAACCCCCTTTGATCTTCCCGAACCCTCAGAGTCTGGCTTTTGAGCTGTCAGGTTAGGAGCAGCTCTCCAGCCAATACATGTATTTTGTCACCGCGTGTCAGAAAAACCCCAACAACTACCTAAATAACTGCATATGCTGTTTTCAGGGTCCAATCGGATTGCATCAGCAAAAGGGTGAACGCGGCGTCCAGATAAGCAGGGTACTGGGGATATTTCTAAGTGACGGATTTCAATCCTTGCTGACATCACAGAATTCTACTCATTTCATTTAATTAGCACGAATGGCTAGACCGCTGACAACATAACGCCGGTTGGCGTTTCATTTTAACCGCTCTCCATTTTGCGTTAATTTACTCTTCTACATTAATATTTCCAGTTGTGCTGCCTGAAGTTTTGGAAATACAATGCGCGCGCAATTGTGGATATATTCAGACTGTTAATAATGAGCCTTTTTCCTCGTTTGAAACATCTTAAGAAATAATTAAGATTAAAGCGCGCAGCAGCCGGCATTCCTGGGCATTATCGCAGTCAGTACAGAGCTGGACAGGATTGGCTTGGCTTTCCAGAACAGACACGGGCAGGCTTTGTCAGAACTGAGATGGCAGTAAAAACTGAATTATTCATTCCACTCACGTTGAGGATGGTCAGCAAATTAGCCGCAATTCAATGTAGTTATGCGTAAATTCCGTGACTGCACCCACAAAATCAAAGAATTCTACTGCGTGAATAAGTGAAATTGATTATTAACACAACAGCATTAGAGCGTGCGCCTTGCACAGTCTGCACGATAGAACAAACTATGACGACAAACTGGCTGCACGTCACAACTAGTGCCATAAACCTGCTTAGAACGAGCCAGTACTGTGACGACGCGCTGTTCCATTTGATGTATCAGAATAAACAGACGTTCTCAGCTCTTGAACAGAATGGACTTCGTTTCGGGGGCGCTAATTCATTTATTTCTACCTTGCTCTGACAGATTCTGTTTTCATCCCCCGTAGGAATTTGAAGGTAAAGTCACAAATTGTGAAACGACTGTTCTTTTTTTTTTTGCTTTATTATCAATTCTCTGCTATGGTGTACCGAGTAAAAATAATGGACTTTGTGTCACTGGCCAAATCCTTTAACACCTCATTTCATCACACTCACAGCAAAGCAAGTCTTCAGGTTGACTCCGAGCTCTTCCGACATAATTTCATGAGAGAATCCACACAAATCTTAAATATCTTCCTGCATAAGAGACTCCGAGTGATAATTGGCAAGACGGGGTTCAGCTTTATGAGAGAGAGAGAGAGAGAGAGAGAGAAAAAAAAGAATCAAATTACTGTCTTCGAGGCTTTTTCTCCGTCTGAGGCAACGCCCGCGAAAATTGGCAAAGCCAAACGTGTTCTGCTGTAAGCACTACGCAACCCTCGTGCACTCTCGCAAGCGCTGGGTCAACTTTTTTTCATTTCAACTGCTTCATCAGGGGATAGCGCGAACGAAGTCCCCCACTACCAGAAATTATGCTGTCGAGATTCCCACATTTGGGGAATTCGCAGGGGTCAGTACAGCCGGAGTGCAATGGCTGAGCCTCATCCTGGGTGAACCACCTTCGTGATCATGGTATCTCCCCTGCCAGGTAAGTATGAATTGTGCCATGCCTGGGAGGGGTGCAAGCTGCTAAATAACCCGCTCACTCTCATGGTGTCTGAGAATTCCCAGGATTCCCCCGAGCCTTGCCATATTGGCAACCGGTTTTTGCGTATTTGACCATATTTTGGCTGTCAAATGAATTATATCACCTTGTAATAACCAAACCTCTAATTTTCCTCAAAATACAACTCGTAATTCAAATACTGCAACTCATGAGTCAGTTTACGCCCATGGTGTAAGGCTGTGCGAACCCCCTTTGATCTTGCCGAACCCTCAGAGTCTGGCTTTTGAGCTGTCAGGTAAGGAGCAGCTCTCCAGCCAATACATGTATTTTGTCACCGCGTGTCAGAAAAACCCCAACAACTACCTAAATAACTGGATATGCTGTTTTCAGGGTCCAATCGAATTGCATCAGAAAAAGGTTGAACACGGCGTCCAGATAAGCAGGGTACTGGGGATATTTTTTAGTGACGGATTTCAATCCTTGCTGACATCACAGAATTCTATTCATTTCATTTAATTAGCATGAATGGCTAGACCGCTGACAACATAACCCCGGTTGGCGTTTAATTTTAACCGCTCACCATTTTGCGTTAATTTACTCTTCTACGTTAATATTTCCAGTTGTGCTGCCTGAAATTTTGGAAAGACAATGCGCGCTGTTATGGCCCCAATTTGTTATTACATTTATAACACAACAGCAACAGCAACAGCAAGGGATGACAGACACAGTTATAAAAACTCAAACACATTTAATGAACAGACAATAACTAACAACTAACTAACCTAAAGACCAAGATTGAATTATGTACAAAACATAAATATTTACAATCCCTTTTTGTGGGGGTGGCTTGGTGATGTCCTGGATGATGAAAATGCTCAAACACAGGCAAAGAAATCCACAAAAGAAACGTCACAGGTCTTGAACAGAATGGCAGGTCTGGTCATCTTCTTGCAATTTCTCCTACTACTTTACTGTCTCAATTCTTTACCTTATATACTCTTTTGCAGACCCCACCCACATTTAGACCTCTTTTTTTTAATTTTCTGAGACTTGCCCCAGACATGTCCAGGACATGTCTAAACATGACTCCAGTCTGAGCTTAACAAAAAAAAGGTAAATACTGCCATCTAGTGGCCTATATTCACATTACAGCGCGCAATTGTGGATATATTCAGACTGTTAATAATGAGCTTGTCCTGAGGGTTGGATGCGTCTCTACGGACGCGTGCCTGCCTCCGGAGGCCTGAAGGCATGCGTCCCTCTGGACGCGTGCCGTTTTCTCTCACTTAAGTGCAAAAGTCGGCCGCGGCTCCACCTTTTTGTCAAAAGCCACTCTCTTAACCTGCGCATTCAGGCATTTTTTCCGCATTTTGATCATTTTTCATACTTCCAATGGCCCCCGCGTCCCCAGGGACGAATTGCTCTCTCGGGAACTTTCTTCCTGGACCATTCTGCCTGCCTGAGGGTCACTGAGACTGCCGACGCCGCTTGTTTTGTCCTTCTCAACCACTTAACTCGCATTTTCAGGCAAAATTGCTGCACCATTATGCTTATTTTACATTTTCCCATTTCTGGCTTATTGCAGTGCAAAATTCCGGGTGAGCGCTGAAGACTGAACTCTGAGCTCGGTGGCACTCGTCCCTTTCACCTTCAGTCCTCCAAATGCATCGAAATTCACTTCCTTTAACTCTTTTCCAGAAATGACAATTTTGCAATTTCCATACCACGGGACACAAACTGAAATTTCACTGGGGCACTTTTTCCTGTGACCTCTTCCGCCGGCCCGTGCCTCCGTTCGCGGTGCCGACGTCACTTGATTTGTTATTGTCAACCCCTTTATCCCATGTTTCTCATAATTTTTTGCATTTTGACAAAACTCATTCTGCTCTGAACCACTCGGGACGCATTCATGCAGCTGACCAGTTGCTGCGCCGGGCGACCAGTTGCCGTGGCGGGTGACCAGTTGTAATTTGCTGCAGGTCACCAGTTGCTTTGCCGGGTGACCAGTTGTACTCAGCTGCGGGGTGACGAGTTGCCGTGCCAGGTGACTAGTTGTACTTGGCTGTGGGGTGACTAGTTGCCGTGCAAAATTGGTTGCGGGTGAACAGTTGCTCGCTGGCTTGAAACAGTGAACTGGCTGGAGAGTATACACACACACACACAAAACAAATGTAATACAGAGATAGGTAGCAGGGAGTATTTGGAGATAAAGTTTGTGTTAGTTAATAGGTGTGCAGGAAACTGCATTTGGGTTGTCTGTGCAGCCGAAATCTACCATGGCGACAAGTACAAAGAAGTGCTTGTCAGCAGGCTGGGCCACAGTCATGTCAAAAAAAAATATACAAAATGTATGTGTTCTGAACTATGGGTGTAATCTGTATCTCACCCACCGGGGGGCAGTGTGTGGCCAAAATTTGATCAAAGTTTTGAAAGACACCCATCCCCCACACAGATCCTTGGTGCGGGGGAGGGGAAGGGTGTTGCATGCATTCCTTTAAGGATTCATATTAGATGAGTATTCCATCATGTGAAACCAAATTTTGGGTTTGGGCACACATTTGCCTGTGATTTTCTGTTGAGCTCTGGCTTTTTTTTTTTAATTATTTTGAGCAAGTCCTTGAAAATACACACACACAAAACAAAAACATTTGTAATACAGGTAGCAGGGAGTATTTGGAGATTAAATTTGTGTCAGTCAATAGGTGTGCAGGAAACCGCATTTGGGTTGCCTGTGCAGCTGAAATCTGCCATGTTGACAAGTACAAAGAAGTGCTTGTCAACAGGCTGGGACACAGTCATGTCCATAAAACATACAAAATGTATGTGTTGTGAACTATGGGTGTAATCTGTGTCTCACCCACCGGGGGGCAGTGTGTGGCCAAAATTTGATCGAAGTTTTGAAAGACACCCATCCCCCACACAGATCCTTAGTGCAGGTGAGGGGTCTGGGGGGAGGGGAAGGGTACTGCATGTATTCCTTTAAGGATTCATTTTAGATGAGAAGTCCATCATGTGAAACCAAATTTTGGGCTCACATTGGGCACACATTTGCCTGTGATTTTCTGTTGAGCTCTGGCTTTTTTGGGTGATTTCAAATTACTTTGAGCAAGTACTTGAAAAGACACACACACACACAAAACAAAAACATTTGTTATACAGAGATGGGCAGCAGGGAGTATTTGGAGATAAATTTTATCTTCAGTTCCTGAGTGACGATTACTAGCACTGTCTGTGTGACAAAAGCTTTCCTAGCTTTTATTTTATGTAATGGCCCTCCAAATTTTTTCAGTGTATTTCAGATGATGGCATAAGAAATGAAATTAAGGTGCCCTATCGCTTGCCTGTCATGTGCAGTATTAAGTGTGCCCTTATGTTTGCACATTCATACTGTTATGGCCCCAATTTGTTATTACATTTATAACACAACAGCAACAGCAAGGGATGACAAACACAGTTTTAACAACTTAAACACATTTAATTCACAAACAAAGACTAACACTAACCTACACTACTGACCAAGATTGAATTATATACAAAACATAAATATTTACAATCCCTTTTCGTGGGGGTGGCTTGGTGATGTCCTGGATGATGAAATGCTCAAACACAGGCAAAGAAATCCACAAAAGAAACGTCACAGGTCTTGAACAGAATGGCAGGTCTGGTCATCTTCTTGCAATTTCTCCTACTACTTTACTGTCTCAATTCTTTTCCTTATATACTCTCTTTCAGACCCCACCCACATTTAGACCTCTTTTTTTTTAACTTTCTGAGACTTGCCCCAGACATGTTCAGGACATGTCTGAACATGACTCCAGTCTGAGCTTAACAAAAAAAGGTAAATACTGCCATCTAGTGGCCTATATTCACATTACACCTCCATTCCAAAAGGGAAAAATTTTGACTCATAAAGGCAAAATTTTTCTTTTCCATACAAAATGGTGAAGTGAACACTTGTCTATATATACATATCATACAATATTCAAACACATGATATATATATACACATTCAAACACGGCATAAGCAATCAGCAATTGCATTGTCTGTACCCTTCACATGCTTAATTTCCAAGTCAAACTCCTGTAAAATCAAACTCCAATTCAACAATCTCCGATTCTTGTTTTTCATCTTACTCAAAAACATTAACGGATTGTGGTCAGTGTACACAATCATTGGCTTTTGTCCTGTACAAACATAAACCTCAAAGTGTTGTAAAGAAAGGACCAGAGCCAACAGTTCCTTCTCTTTTGTGGAATAGTTCCTTTGGTGGCGATTGAACTTTCTGGAGAAGTATGCCACGGGATGCTCAATGTCATCAGAGTCACTTCTCTGTAGGAGCACAGATCCACAAGCTTGGTCGCTAGCATCGACCGCAATGGAGAACGGTTTGTTGAAGTCAGGAGATTTGAGCACAGGGAAGTGACACAGCAGAGACTTCAGGTGATCGAAGGCTCTCTGGCATGCATCATCCCAGGTGAACTTTACGCCTTTCTTCAGTTGGTTAGTTAGACTGAGAGCAATCGCAGCAAAGTTCTTGCAGAACTTGCGGTAGTACCCGATCATTCCAAGGAAGCGGCGCAAAGCTTTTTTGTTGTCAGGAACTGGAAAGTCCATGATGGCTTGGACTTTAGCATTTATGGGTACCACCTTACCCTGGCCTATGACGTAGCCAAGATAGGTGACAGTAGCACAACCAAAGTCACTCTTGTTCAGGTTAACAGTCAGGTTAGCCTGGGTCAGGCGCTGGAACAACGTCTCTACATCTTTTAGATGTTCTTCCCAGGAGTCACTCCATGTGATCAGGTCATCGATGTACGCACCCGTGTGTGGCAATCCGGCGATTGTAGACTGTATCATCCTTTGGAACGTGGCTGGGGCATTTTTCATGCCAAAGGGTAGGACTTCATACTGGTACAATCCAGATGGTGTGGCAAAAGCAGAGATGCTCTTGGCCCTCTCAGTTAAAGGCACACACCAATAACCCTTCAATAAATCAATCTTGGTCAGAAACTTTGCTTGCCCTACTCTATCAATACAATCATCAATCCTAGGTATTGGAAACACATCAGTCTTAGTTACAGCATTGACTTTGCGATAATCTGTACAGAATCTAGTACTTCCATCAGGTTTTGGAACTAGCACACAGGGTGAACTCCAATCGGAGTTGGAGGGTCTGATAATATCATGTTTTAACATGTACTCAACCTCTTTCTCAGCAATCTTTCTCTTTTCAGGATTCATCCGGTATGGATGCTGTTTTATTGGTTTGGCATCACCAACATCTACATCATGAGAGGCTATAGTAACTCTCTTTGGAACATCAGGGAACAAATCCTCATATTTCTTGATCAACCTTTCAAACTGATCTCTCTGTGAGGGTTCTAAGTGCTGGAGTTTTACATCAAGATTTTGCAACACTTCAGAATTTGACAATTTACATGAAAGAACTTCAGCTTTAATTCTTGGTTCATCATCTTGAAACTCCCCCTCATCTTCACACGTTTCGACCATTGGAGAATCTGAAGTGACAGCTGCAACCCTAGCATTTCTGTCATGATAAGGCTTTAGCATGTGAATATGACACAATTGTTTTGGTTTTCTCCTATCTGGAGTCTTCACAATGTAATTGAGATCATTGAGTTTTGTCAGAATTTCATAAGGACCATGAAATCTAGCCTGCAATGGATTGGACTGCAAGGGAAACAACACAAGGACCTTGTCTCCTGGTTTAAACTCACGGCTTCTAGCCTTGTGATCATACCAAGTTTTCATTTTTCCCTGACTTGATTTCAAGTTCTCTTTGGCAAGGTCACAAGCTGCACGCAATCTTTCCTTGAACTTGCTAACATAGTCTAACAGACTGATTTGCGGCTCTTCCTCTTGCCATTGTTCACTCAATAATAGCAAAGGTCCTCTCACTTCATGACCAAACACTAGCTCAAATGGACTGAATCCAGTAGACTCCTGCACTGCTTCTCTAGCTGCAAACAACAGCAAATGAACCCCTTCATCCCAGTCTTTCTCATGGTCATAACAATAAGTCCTCATCATTGTCTTGAGAGTGGAATGAAACCGCTCTAAGGCACCCTGACTTTCTGGATGATAGGCACTAGAAAGAATCTGTTTTGCACCTAGTTCATACACAACCTGCTGAAACAATCCTGAAGTGAAATTGCTACCCTGGTCTGACTGAATTTCCCTGGGAAGACCAAACAACGTGAAGAACTTTATCAAAGCCTTCGAGATTGCAATTGCCTTGATGTTACGTAGAGGTATGGCTTCGGGGAATCTGGTAGATGCACACATGATTGTCAACAAGTACTGATTTCCAGATCTAGTCTTGGGTAATGGACCAACGCAATCAACAATGACCCTAGAGAATGGCTCCCCAAATGCTGGGATAGGCTGCAATGGAGCTACAGGTGGGTCTAACTGGTGTTTTCCAACTACCTGACAAGTGTGACAGGTTTTGCAAAAGTTGGAAACGTCTTTCCGAAGCCCAGGCCAAAAGAAGTGTTTCATGATCTTATCAACAGTCTTGTTAACACCAAGATGACCTCCTAAAGGTAAACTATGAGCCATTGTTAAGATCTCATTCCTATAGACCTTCGGAACAACAATTTGCCTGACCACTGCCCAATCTGCATTGGCAGGGATATCAGGAGGGCGCCACTTCCGCATCAACACACCATCCTTGAGATAATACCCAACTGGAACTGCATCTATTTCTTTTTCAGGAAGGGCTCTCCTCTTTAGTACACAAATTTCAGGATCATTAGTTTGCTCCTCAATCAACCGCTTTCTGGACAGAGACAAGTCTCCAGACACATCAGAATCACCAGACCCATCCGGCTGGCTGAATAGAGAACTGATAAAAGTATCTGATAAGTCCTCAAACGGAGAAACCATAGTAGGCCAATCAGAGTCATGAGGCGAACCACCTGAGTCCTGACTATTCAATGTACTGGACGGCACCACATCATCTTCTTCTTTAGCCTTCTTGGCCATAGCACGAGTCACTGCGCAAGAAGGATACAGAGATGGGTCCTCATCCCCATCTTCAGTGCTCGGCTGTGAAGTAAGATGTACAGGGGGAACTACTTTGCCCCCAGCCAGGTCATTGCCTAGCAACAGAGAAACACCCTTTATAGGTAGACTTGACATAAGTCCCACCTTTACCTGTCCTGTAACTAAATCTGACTTCAAGAATATAGAGCGCAGGGGTACAGATACAGTCCTCCCTTCAATACCTTGTACAAGTATGAAATCCCCTGAAGCGGTCTCATCACGTAACTCCAAGGAGTCCATCAACAAAAGTGACTGAGAAGCTCCGGTATCCCTTAGGATATATATGGGGACAGGAGTAGTATGCTCATTCAGAGCCACAAATCCCTCTGACACAAATGGAAGAAATTCCTCCCTCACAAAGTCAGCTGTATTAGGCTTTTTAGCCCCACAAGAAGCAGGCAATTTAGCAGATTGGTTATCTACTACAGGGGTTTCTAACCTTGTTTTCACAAAGGCATTTGGTTTGGTATCCTTTTCTTTTTCTTTCTTAGCTTTAAGGAACCAACAGTTAGTTGTAACATGACCAGATTTCTTGCAATAACTGCAAACTAGACCACTTTTGTCACTGTCAGCTTTCACACTTTGATCAGACCTGTTACTGGATTTCTGAGCACCATCACCAGATTTGTCTTTGTCTTTGGGTGAGGAATCTTGGGTATCACCGTAACCCTTTTTCTGAAATTGGGACCATTTATTGTTACTGCTAGACTGAAATTTGGACTTATGAGTGAGAACATATTCATCTGCAAATTTGGCAGCTGATTGCAAGTTCAGTGCTTGCTTCTCATTAAGGTAGGTCTTAACATCATCCTTAACACAGTTCTTGAATTCTTCAACTAACACCATCTCTTTTAGTGAGTTGAAATCATCCTTGACCTCAATAGAAGTACACCAGCGCTCAAAGCAAACCTGCTTCTCATTTGCAAATTCAACATAAGTCTGATTTTCAGATTTCTTCAGACCTCTGAATTTCTGTCGGTAAGCCTCTGGAACCAACTCATAAGCTCTCAAAATAACCTTTTTGACAACCTCATAATCAGAGGAATCATCTGCAGACAAAGCCGAATAGGCTTGTTGAGCTTTACCCTTGAGGACAGTTTGCAACATCAGAGGCCAGTGTTCCTTTGGCCACTGGCAACTCTTTGCTACCTTTTCAAAACACTGGAAATAGTTGTCAACATCCTTTTCCGAAAATGGAGGCACCAATTTTACCTCCTGGCTGGCACAAAATTTATTTTTAGTTTCAATTTTAATTTTTAGTTTCTCCATTTGGAGTCTTTCTTCTCTATCAAATTTCTCTAATTCAAAATCTCTCTGTCTCTGTCTCTCTCTTTCTGCTCTTTCCTCTTTCTCTCTCTCAAATTCTCTTTGTTTTTCTTCTCTTGCAAATTTTTCTAACTCAAACTGCCTTTGTTTTTCTTTTTCTTCCCTCTCAAATTCTCTTTGTTTCTCTTTTTCCTCCCTTTCTTTTACTCTTTCTTCCCTTTCTTTCTCTTTTTCCTCCCTTTCTTTTTCTCTTTCCTCCCTTTCAATCTCTAGCATTTTTAATTTAAGTTCCATTTCTATATTTGGATTTTCCACTGGAAACTGTTCCAGATCTCCTGGTGCAAACACATTTTCATCAATGTAATATTCAACTATCTCTCTAGCCAGTCTTGCTTTTCGCATGGCTGGTTTTACCTCTGTCAGCTCCAACTGTCTGCAAATTTCTAGCAGTTCTGTCTTTTTAAAAGACTTCAAAACCCCTACGGTTGGTGATGCCAAGAAATCATCCATTGCTGTTGTCAATATATATCTAGGAAAATTCACAAAAACAATTTCACAATTTGGAATGTTAGATTTTCAATAAATTACTCACACAATGGTCTATCCCGGACCTTGAGCCCCCAATTTGTTATGGCCCCAATTTGTTATTACATTTATAACACAACAGCAACAGCAAGGGATGACAAACACAGTTTTAACAACTTAAACACATTTAATTCACAGACAAAGACTAACACTAACCTACACTACTGACCAAGATTGAATTATATACAAAACATAAATATTTACAATCCCTTTTCGTGGGGGTGGCTTGGTGATGTCCTGGATGATGAAATGCTCAAACACAGGCAAAGAAATCCACAAAAGAAACGTCACAGGTCTTAAACAGAATGGCAGGTCTGGTCATCTTCTTGCAATTTCTCCTACTACTTTACTGTCTCAATTCTTTTCCTTATATACTCTCTTTCAGACCCCACCCACATTTAGACCTCTTTTTTTTTAACTTTCTGAGACTTGCCCCAGACATGTTCAGGACATGTCTAAACATGACTCCAGTCTGAGCTTAACAAAAAAAGGTAAATACTGCCATCTAGTGGCCTATATTCACATTACAATACCAAGTGTTATACTAAATAAGAAATTTTTCATATAAAAGTTGATTTGCCTTTTTTTGTGTTTGAAATGTATTAAAACAAACCACCTGAACAGCTTCTGCTGCAGGTTTGAATAACTCCCATTCACACCTCTCACTCACACAAAAGGAAAACCTGCATCCCTTTCTTTAGATCTAACAGCGTCGAAAGGAATGTGATGGGGTATGGGTATTGTCCGAAATTTTGATCAAATTCTGACCCCACACTGCTGGGTGAGACACAGATTACACCCATAGTGCACAATAAATACATTTTGTATGTTTTTGTACATGACTGTGGTACAGCCTGCTGACAAACACGGCTTGGTAACAATTGTAAATGACAGGTAAGCGTTAGGGCACATTGTTCTGATTCAATGCCTGGACTGGGTAGGAGCTCAGCACCGTCTGTACCCTTACTTTAAAAAAATGGGCCTCGCTGAAACGGGCAACGTCACTGCTGCGAGGTCAAAGGTCAAACTGGGACTAAACCTTGAAAAGGCACACCTACCCCTCATGGGGAGTCCACATATGCAATATGAACTTCCTAACCCAAGTGGTTACAGATAAAAAGCCCGGACAAAATTGGCAGCCCCCCGCCCGCCCGTACCCCCAAGCACAGGGTACAGGACAGACCCTAACTCTCAAGCCACTCCAGTTCTTCTCCCTTAACAGACTACCTACACTAAAAAAGAAACATGAGTTTGTCACTAAAGTGACTATGTCCCCCGCCGGGACGGACAGACGGATAGACGTACAGACGGAGCTGAATGCTACATCCCCTGCTTCGCGCTAAATGCTTGGCGGGGGATTAAAAAAAATTGGAGTGCCATTACTTAATAGGAAAGCTAGGAAATTTTTTTCACACAGAAAGTGCTTGTAATCCTTACTCAGAATATTAAGGAACATTTACTTACTATAATCACTTATCACACACTTTAACCACTCTGGGAACAAAAAAAAAAAAAAACAATTACTTGACTGTAAAGCATTCTAAGCAGTACAAAATTTGTATCATACCAAATCATGTCAATGATCCATCATAACTTTGTATCTGTTAAAGGTTTACTGCAGGTGATGTGTCTGGGGGGATCGGGGAAGAGGTTGCATGCTTCCCTTTTGTGTGGGTCAGAGGTGTGAATGGGAATTATTCAAACCTGCAGTAGAAGCCATTCAGGTCCTCTGCCAGTCTGCAAAGAATTGTTCAAAATTGTGAAGAAAATTGTGTTCAAAGATCTGTGCTCTGGGAAAACATGTGATAAATCGATGCATTTATGTTCTGACATTTTGCAAAGACCCCCTTTAGAGAATTCTTAAGACCCTCTCTTTTGAACAAATTGAAAGTTATGAAATGAAATTATCATTTGACTTTTGTGGATCAAGTTTTCTAAATATTTTCAGTGATCCTGAGCCAGGATGTACAAAAAACATTTCAAACACAAAACAAGACAAAACAAAATCAACTTATATGAAAATAAGTATATATATAATTTTATTTCATACAACACTCAACACTCAAAAAATAAAATGTATAATGACAGTAAAACAACACAGTCCACAATTAACACAAATATTATGAATATGATAAATGGCATGACTGATTCTAGTAAGTACATGGTTGCGGTGGTATGGCTGCGGCCGTGGCTGCAGTCGGTTCCCGGGCAATATGTCCGGGCGGCGGTTGTAGTGGCGTTCGCAGCCTCAGTAGGTGTGGATAGAGGAAGCAGTCGTCCTTGGTCCTGGTAGCTGTGCCGGCGCGCATGTGGTTCTTCCTCCCTGGGGTGCGGAAATCATCGTATACATACCCTATGAGTCCCCATCTGGGATGGACCTGTCTGTGCATGGCTGTTGCTGCTGGAGTGGTGCTCGGGAGCTTCCCCCGTTTGCTGGCGGTTGTGGCTGTGGCTGTGGCTGCGTCACTATCTGGGCATTATGCCCTGGGAGTGGTTTGCAGTCTCCGCCGCAGTGGTGGCCGGCTGTTGGTGGGGTCGGTGATTGGGCTCGGCTCTAGCTGCTCCACCTGCACTTGCATGATTTTCACCCTATGGGCGCGGAAAGCATCGGATCCATACTTATGAGTCCCAATCTGGGGTGGCCTGTGGGTACAGGGCTGCTGCTTTCGGGGTTTGGTCCGGCTGCTCTTTTTGATTGTGCTGGGCAGTGGCCGTGGTTGCTATTGCGGTCGCCACCTGGGTCTGTGCTCCGAGGGCGGCCACGGCGGGGGCTGCGGTTGCTGTGTGCCATGGTCTTGGAGGGTATTGGGGCCATGCTCTGTCTGTTGCGCCGGTGCTGATATGGCTTAACCCCAATAGGTGGGGAGATCATCGGACCTACATTTACTATGAGTCCCCCTGTGGGGGTGTCTTGTATGTGCGTGGCTGTTGCGGTTAGGGAGGTGCTCGGCTACTTTCCCCAATTGCTGGCGGCTGTGGCTGGGGTCGTGGCTATGGCCGTTGTCTGGGCATAGTGCTCAGGGGACGGTTTAGTCACGCCTGCAGTGTCAGTCGTCCGTAGTCGGGGTGGGGTGGGGTAGTCGGGCTCTGTTCTGGCCACTCCCCCTGCACTTACACGGTTTGCACCCACTGGGGCGCGGAAAGCATCGGATCCCACATACTTATGAGTCCCCATCTGGGGTGGTCCGTGGGCACAGGGCTGCTGCTTTCGGGGTATGGTTCGGCCGCCCTTTTTGATTGCGGTCGACTGTGGCCGTGGTTGCGATGGCAGTCGCCACCTGGGTTTGTGCTCAGGTGGCGGCTGCGGTTGTGGCTGCGGTTGCTACCTGCCGTGGTCCTGGAGGATGGCGGGGCCCTGCCCCGTTTGCTGGCTGGTGCTCATATGGCTTAAGCCTAATGGGGCGCGGAAAGCTTCGGTCACACTCGTTATGTAACCACTGCCACTTGGGAATCGGATACAATACTCATGAGTAGAAGTTACGTGAAACCCCGGATGAGGTAAAGCCTGAAGCTATAACAGCTAAATGAATGGATGATGGTATGGCTTCTCCTGATGCTTGGCATACAACTGGGGCGGGTCAGGGAAGCGACTTCTACTTCGAGGAGAATCATCAGTGCTACATACCATCATGGGCTAAGGCGATCTCCTCTAAGCCTTAGCGCCGGAAAGGAAAGGGCGATTAGAATAAGGACATTGATGCGATCCAAACATTCGGGTGGTAGCCCCGACCCTCCTACTGGAGGTACCCCCCGCCGTCAGATGAAGAGAGGACTACCTCGTAGAAGCCTCTTCTCCACGGCCAAGACAGACGGAATACGGTTTATGAGTTGGGATAGGGATTGGAGGAAAAGCATGGGCGATAAGAAATCCCTTCCCAGCTCAGTACAGGTGGGGCTTGTCCTTCCCTGGGTGGTACAAGCTTGTAGCCTCTGTGGCGCCCATATCGACTCGCTCAAGGCGGCGGCCATCCATTTCCGCAAATCCCACAGAGCCAGAAAGACCGCATTCATTTGTGGTAAGTGCTCCGGCACTAAAACCACCCAGGCTGCTGCCGCCTGGCATGTGGGTAAATGCGGAAGGCCCAAAAAGCGGTACTTATCACAGGGGCAGCACCACTGTGACTTTTGTACCAAGACCTTTCCTACAGCCGGTGGCCTATCCCTTCATTGTCGAAGAATGCACTCCGAGGCATTCTTTCGAGCAACGCAACCAACCATCGCCAGCGAGCATGACACGCCAGCCAGATGGCGGAAAGAGGAGAGTACGCTCCTTGAGCAGCTTATTACAGAGAAAGGCCACTGCCCTGATCTCTTTAAGATTGCCAAGGACCACCTCCCAGGCTTCTCCAAGGAGCAGATCAGGGCTAAGTGTTGGCTCATTCGCAAGAAACTGGCTAAAACCATGGTTGAGGTCCCCACTGACAAGTCTCCCTGGATAGATCTACTGGACTTGGAAACGCCACTTCCACCAGGGCCTACTTTAGCGATGGTAGGGTCATTTATCCAAAGTGAACTCGTTAGGGCCAACAGAGGTGACCCTGACCCTCTCACTTCTACCAGAAAATCTATCAACAGACTAGTGGGGAAAATCCAGACACGGCTAGGTAAACCGCGCTCAGTCAGTGGCCCCAAAGATAAACGACCTACCCTATATGCATGGAAGAAGGGCGGCTATCGGAGTAGGAAGTTACTCTTCAGGGCAAGGCAAACGGCATTCGCTTCGCTGCCGACAAACCTAAGACGGCTAAGAAAATCCTCGAGGGCTGGGAGGATACCGTATGCGATATCAGCCCAGAGTTGGTGGAACGGAGCTACAAGGAGATCTGGGGTAAGGTCACGCAATTCCAGGGCCTCGGCCAGTTTGCGTCCCTTCCTCAAGCAAACAACCCTTGCTTTTCCAAGCCCATCTCCCCGGATGAGGTAAGAAGTGCTGTCCTGAAAATGCGCAGTAACAGTGCCCCTGGCCCCGACGGAGTCTCGCGTGATGTCCTACTAGGCTGGGACCCCAGGGGCACCAAGCTGGCAGGATTATTCAATTCCATCCTCCTAAGCGGGCACCTTCCCTCCAGACTCAAGGGCAGCAGGACTACCCTTATCCCTAAGACCAACGATGCGAGCCTACTGGATGACCTGAACTACTGGCATCCCATAACCATTAGTTCAGTGATTCTCCGCACTCTTTCCACCATTCTAGCGAGGCGGCTGGCTAGCACCTGTCCCTTGCACGAGAGACAGAGGGGTTTCATCGAAGCCCCTGGCTGCTCCGAAAACCTAGTGATTCTCGATGGGCTAGTCAAGGTATGCAAGAGGACAAAGCGGTCCCTGGCAGTCGTCTTTGTGGACCTAGCCAAGGCTTTCGACACCGTTGCTCACGAGCACATGTTGGAAGCCTTAAGAAGGAAGGGCGTAGATGAGTTGATCCTTCAACTCATTGCCTGTTCATACGACGGCTGCCACACCGTTATAGGCACCACCAAGGGCTCCACCGGTACAATTGTTTTGAAGCGAGGAGTTAAGCAGGGCGACCCCTTATCCCCAATTCTCTTCAATCTATCCATCGACCCACTCCTCTACAAGCTAGAGGAGCTGGAAACTGGCATCGCGATTGAGGGCCAACACATTGGGGCCATTGCCTCGTTCTCCTCAGTCATTCCTGGAAAGGCATGTCCAAGAGCCTGGCAGTCTTGGACAAGTACTGCGCGATGACGGGGCTCAGGGTCAACCCTGCAAAGTGCCACAGCTTTCTGATAGAATAGCTCTTGGAGCTTTGTCTATCAATCAACACCTGCAATAACTGGGAGCTCGCAGGAGCACCCATTCACATGGTCGGAGCATCGGAATCGGTCAAATACCTGGGAGTTAATTTTAACCCCCTTAAAGGTATTCAGAAACCCCCTCTGATGGAGATGCTGCGTGACTCCATACAAAAGATCTCTGCTGCCCCGCAGCAGGTTGAAATCTTCTGGGACCATGGCATCCCCCGATTAATCTACAGTGCGGACCACGGCATGGTTGGTCAAGCCCTACTGCAAGATTGTGATAGGACCATTCGCACTCAGATTAAAGCATGGCTCCACTTAGATTCATCAACCGCCAGCGGTCTTTTGTATGCCAGTAGGAAAGATGGAGGCCTGGGCATTTCCAAACTGGCCACGCACATCCCATCCATACAGCTGCGTCGAACCATGAAACTGCTTTCTTCCGACGACAGCTGTACTCGAACGCTTGCCAGGGCTGTCATTTCTAGCAAAGAAATCCAACAACTCTGGAAAGGGGCCACAGGGCTGCAGCCCCAAGGGGGTTTCGTAACGATGTAACGATGTTCAATTGAACGCTATCTCCACAGCAGCCTGGAGAACAAGAGAATTTTCCAAATGGGCCTCCCTCAAAACCCAGGGCATGGGAGTTGAGGTTTTCCATAACGATCCTGTGAGCAACCATTGGCTCCGAGGGCCCGGCTCGGTTCGCATCACAGAATCAGAAATGATCATGGCCCTCAAGCAGCGTACCAACATGATTCCCACTCTCTCCACTGCTACCCGAGGCCAGTCAGCACCGGGCGGAACCGTCCAATGTCATCTCTGCGGTTTACACCCCGAAACCATGAGACACATTATAGGGAAGTCCCCAGCGGTCAAGAAGAACCGTATGAGAAATCATAACAGGATATGTGCACTTCTGGCTGACGAGGCCTCACGGTACAAATGGAGGGTGTTCCAGGAGAAGAGATTGACCACCAGTGAAGGGAGGGTAGGGGTCCCCGATCTGGTTTTGGTCACGGGAAAGAGGGCCATGATCTTAGACGTGGCGATAAGATTCGAGGCATCTGTCCTCACCCCGCCTGTAGCTACTCCTGTCCAATAAGGCCACGATTCAAATACTGATGTCGAAGATCGTATTTATTCCTCTCCATTCTCCTCCATTAAACAATCAGTGACACCGTGAAAACTAAAACAAATTTCAAGTAAGTCCAACCAGTTCACAGAAAAAGAATATTCAGTCACATTTTTTTGTGCGCAAAGAAGTAACACCTTCACCGTGTGCGCCTTGAACAGGGTAGATAGCCTTTTCACACGCTGCCATGAACCGCACTCCTCTTCTCTCTCACGCCACTTCCTCTTTCCCCCACAATCCCCCTCAAAGCAAATCATGTGACTGCACTCCTTTGAAACAAAATAATCTCAACAAAAAAAATCCTGTCTCTGTTTTTAACCACTTGCTCCCAACTCCATGAATTTATACATTTCAAATAACTTTTTAAACTATTTGATAATTAACAAAAACTGTTTTTTAAACAGTTGCACCGCCTGACTCAGATGCATCCAAGACATCCAAGTACTTGCCTTTCACAGAATCAGTGAAGAGCCTTGATAGCGGTATCAAAGAAGGGACAGTTAGGGGCTTTCCCATCGGTGCAAGGGGAAAATGGTATCGGAGAAACAATCGGACGCTAAGAGAACTGGGAGCGTCCAAGCCCCGAGTCAAGCAACTGTCATGTTTGATGAGTCGACGGGCACTCATTCAAACTATTGACCTCTGCAAGACACATCGAAAGCTGGCAAGGGCATAACCTACCGATTGTGACAACTACCACCATTCTCCGAGTTGCCTTCCCTCCTCCATTACAGCACACTGTGCTTACCGAGTACCTCCATCCATTGCACTCGGACGACGACGAGGTTCAAAGACTGGTGCTTCTAGACCATCGTAAGCCCAGCGCCTGGTTGTAAATAGTTCCATACTTTATTTAAAAAAAAAAAAAACCTTCCATAAAAGAGCAATTATTCCAGACAAATGCTTCACGCATTAGCCTTTCACCCAAGGCTTTTTAATGGGCGTTAAGATGGCTCTGCTGATTGAGGACCAGATACAACAAGGCAAAATCCCATGACAAAGAGCACCTAAAAGGGGGGTGCCTGATGTCAATTGTGACCCAAGTGAAGGCCGTTGTCTAGGGTCACGAACCACAAGGGAACTGAATTGCATACGAAAGCTGTATGGCGCAATGCATGATCTACCACAAGCTGTTGATCCACAATTCCTAGTGGATCATCAGAAGCCACAGTGCTACTACCTAACAAACCACTGATACCTGCCAAAACACGGACCTTGGCTAATGGGCTTCGCATAAGATGGTGGTTAAGCGTTGGACTTACGGGCCGTTGATCATTCTGTGGGGCGTGTCAATATCTATGCGTGCGAGCTGGGAGTACCCCTCCCAAGTCGACGTACGACTATAAACCTTACGAAAAAGTCAGGTTGGCCTAGCCATGTTCTATGGCGACTCCGACCACACAATCCCACTATTGGGAGCTCAATGTGGGACACCCGTAAAAAGTAACATGTCTGGGTGGGACCAGGCAGCTCTGGCCCAGCTCCGAATATCAAAGTGAAGAGATTCAATGTCGAGCGGGTGAATGGCGGGAGTGAATTGTGACTCAATTAAGTTAGCCAAATGCCTTGTCATCTAATTAGTGACGCGGATGAATGGATGAACCAGATTCCCACTGTCCCTACCTACTATCTAGCGAAACCACAGCCAAGGGAATGGGCTTGGCAGAATCAGCGGATAAAGAAGACCCTGTTGAGCTTTACCCATGAGGACAGTTTGCAACATCAGAGGCCAGTGTTCCTCTAGCCACTGGCAACTCTTAGCTACCTTCTCAAAGCACTGGAAATACTTATCTACCTCCTCCTCTGAGAATGGAGACACCAGTTTTACCATCTGGCTAGCACGGAATTTGTTTTCAGTTGCTATTTTGATTTGTAGTAGCTCCATTTGGAGACTTTCTTCTTTATCTAATTTCTGTGACTCAAAATCTCTCTGTCTTTGTCTCTCTCTTTCCTCTTTCTCTCTCTCAAATTCTCGTTGTTTTTCTTTTCTTGCTAATTTTTCTAACTCAAACTGCCTTTCTTTCTCTCTTTCTTCCCTCTCAAATTCTAGCATTTAAGTTCCATTTCTACAGGAAACTGTTCCAGATCTCCTGGTGCAAACACATTTTCATCAATGTAATATTCAACAATCTCTCTAGACAGTCTTGCTTTTCGCATGGCCGGTTTTACCTCTGTCAGCATATTTCTAGCAGTTCTGCCTTTTTAAAAGACTTAAAAACCCTTCAAAACGGTTAATGATGCCAAGAAATCATCCATTGCTGTCAATCAGTCAATATATATATATAAATAGGAAATTTCAAAAAACAATTTCAAAATTTGAAATGTTAGATTTTCAATAAATGACTCAGACAATGGTCTATCCTGGGCGAGCCATCTAGTGGCTTCTTTCCACATTACAGTTTCCTGTCCAGTATTTTCAAGGCTTGTCCGTACAATGATCTAATCGGATTTAGAGTGGTTTGACTTGTCTGAGTCCAACGTGGCATACAGTATCTCATTTAGGAAAGAATCATGGCATTCAAATACATCTTAGCAGCCTCTGTTGTTTGCGACATCCAAATAAGATGGAAGATAAATAAGTTGAACTTCAGTACACCGGACATTTTTTTAATGTGTTTTTTAAAACTCAAGTTAGTATCTAAGATAACACCTAGATATTTAATCTCTTCAACAATTTTTATGCTTTGCCCTTTGATAAGAATGTTGGGGTACACCCTTTTCTTACTTCGTTTATAAAAATACATAGCTGCTGTTTTATCCGTGTTCAGCGTAAGGCAAGCTTGATTGAGTCACTCTGCAACTCTGTTCATTGCCACTGATAATTTGGCTGCAACCTCGTCGGGACTTTGGCCATGACAAAAAAGAACTGTATCTTCTGCATACATTATTATTTCCATATCTTTGCATGCCGTGGGAAGATCATTAATGTAGGTGGAAAACAATAGAGGGCCGAGGACCGATCCTTGGGGCACGCCCATACTACAGGTCTGGAAAAGAGATAACTTGTTCTTAATCCTAACGCACTAGGAGCGATCAACTAAATAGGAATGCAGCCATTTAAGTATGTTGTTAGAAAGTTTAAAATTGGCTAATTTGGACAGAAGAACGGAGTGGTTCACAGTCTTAAATGCCCTACGTAGATCTAAAAACACAGCCCCTACCACCCCCTCTTTGTCAAGCCTATCCTTTATGACCTCAAGGAAGTAACAACAGGCCATTTCCGATTAATGATTTGAAAGGAAACCAAATTGCATAGGATGTAATAATTTTTCTTTAATAAAACAACACTTTTAACTGTTCAACGACCACTTTTTCGAGTACTTTAGAAATGGCAGGGAGTATACTGATAGGCCTATAATTGGTTACTTCCTGTCGGTCACCAGACTTATAGGAGTAGGAGTCACGATGGCCGATTTCAGGGTTGACGGAAACAAACATTCGTCTAGTGATGTATTTATGATATGCATTACTGGCATGGCTAATTTGTCTCGATGCTTTTTAAGGAAGACTGGGTCAAGTACCCAGGTATCTTTTGCTTTTGAATTGGATAAGGAAGCAAGGATTTTGATGACACTTGATTCACTTATATGAGAAAACTGGAATCCAGAGTCACCAAGTGTTTGAACTGTCAGGGCCACGCAAGGATGAGAGTCTAAAAACAATCTACCTAGTTCAGAGACAGAGTTAATAAAATAAGTATTAAAATTTTTTGCTACCTCTAGGGTATCACTCACTGTTCTCCCGGCAGAATTCACTCTGAGCTGTAGGTGGCCACTTTCATTTTGCCCCCTGCCAGATAACTTGTCAATGCAGTTCCATGTCATCTTGTTGTTGCCCTTGGCTTGTTGTATTATGTCTACAAGAAAAAAATTGCTTTGGATTTCCTGAGTTGTCTCCTTACTCTGGTATTTCAAGGTCTCTGAAACAATCTGTCAGTTTCTAATCCTGATTTCAGAGATTTATTTGAGCTGCATCTCTATTTTTTATCAGATGCAGCAAATCCACCGTGAACCAGGGTAGCGGCTGCCTGCGTCTAAAAGATTTATTTTTAGTAAATTTATGCAGGAGCTCCGAAAATATTATTTTTAACCCCTTACGTGCCTGCTTACAAATTCCAGTTTTAGTTACTCTATCCCGGTTTAATAATTTAAGATCATTTTCCAGATGTTCCAGATTTTTCTTTGGGATAAAAGATGTCAAAGTGTCATCTTTTGTACCATCCTGTGCTGTATATCTTAGCTTATTTAACTGCCGTGACACTAGAGTCAAATTGTGATCAGAGATACCCATAGTAAGATAATAGCTTTTAGAAATGCGATCAGGTCTGTTAGTAAAAATGAAATCCAACAGAGTTTTCGAAGATTTAGTTATTCTTGTAGGATTTTTAATTATCTGAGTCTGTTGGAACTGGTCGGCCACATCCTTTAATTTTTTACGCTGGGATTTGTTAAATCTTCCATTAAAACCAGTTCTTTCCTATTGCAATTTTTCAAAATGACTGACAGGTTATCAAAAAATGCATCATTTTCTTTGGATGGTCTATACAGCACAATAACATTAAAACACATCTCTGTGGACAGCATAATTGTTACACCAACACACTCTGAAGCACTTCCTGGGAAATCAAGCTGTTTACACAGCAAATTGTTTTTAACATAAAGCAACACCCCTCCACCCTTACCATGGGTATGGTCTCACCTAAAAGTGTTATAACCTGTAATATTACATACATGTTTATTTTGTATTGAAGGCCACATGGCCAAAAGTACAAACATATATACAAAGTTTTTATGTGCGCATGCTATAAGATTGCTAATCAATATCATTTCATTAAACAGGAATATTTCCGAGTCAAAGCCAAAAAACACAGGAATTGCCAAGCCACAATACGAAATCCAAAAACAGTGTCGACTAGACAAACAGGTGTCAGAACCAGTAAGACAGATGAGCAGAGATACAAAAATGATAGGCGAAAAGTCGTAGTCGATGAGCAAAGCCAAGGGTCATACACAGGGCATCCAGACACAGAAATTGGGGTCATACAAAAATGGGTCGAAATCCAGAAAGACAAAAATGATACAAAAAGGGCAATGGCAAGAATCAATGTCGGACAATTCAGTAGAAGAGAAACAATATTCTATGGCATACGAGGTGCTCTGCACAAAGAAGTATTGATCAACGTTCTGACAAGAGCTGAAAGTGAAAAGACTCCTAATATACACACAAGAAAGGTCACATGCTATACAGAGATATACAATACTTTCATGGTAAAATGGACACATTAAAAGAAAATGATATTCATCCTGCACCACGTTAAGATTACACTTTGTACATAAAAGGTTTTATTTATCAACATTTTCATTGTGGCGGAATTTTTGAACATTTAGTTTATGGTTTAAGCAGCAGACTTTGCATAGAATGGGGATCAGATCTTTGTGAGGATTTAATTCCGAAATATGTCTTTGGGGTTCTAATAGAGATTTAAAGGATCCATAATCAGAAAGTAAGTGTGATGAAGTAACTTTATGATGCCGATTCTGAAATTGGATATCTCCTCATCTTTGCTTAAAACACCGTGTAAAAGTCAAAACATCTCCACAGCCCTGTGCAATCCACAAATAAGAAAAACCCGTGTGAAATAAAAGCATTCTCACTTGAGAGCCCAATTGACATAGCCATTATCATGAACCTTTAGCATTTCATAGCATGCCTTAGGATAACGTGAGCCATCCATATACAAAAGACGACACCAGTATTTTATTAACCTACTAAAATGACTCACAATGATATTTTCTTTCAACTTCACCTACTACTGCATTATTTGATACATATTCAGAAACACCAAGATATTTTTTTATAAAGAAACATTGCACATTTTTAAAAGAATCATAGTTTTTATATCCCCAAATTTTTTTATTTATTTATTTTTTTCTATCCCGCCACCACCCCCCCACTTTGGAGGACAACTTTATTCATTTAATCAGTTATATAATTAAGTATGAATCCTCCTACCATCACCCCCAACAAAACACACACCCATGAAAAACAAAAAATAAAATAAAATAAAATAAAAAAAAACTAAAATAAAATACAATACAATAAGGATTACATTCACAGAGTTTTATATTTTTGGCATTTGTAACTATTAGCTCATCCATTCCATCTCTTTGTTATTCCCAACCTTCAGCCTCCCGAATTTTATCCCATCTTTTGGCATAAATTACAAGACCCGTCTCATAGGCCATCGCACACTCAATTCTACTGTAATACATGACAAAATTCTTGAATCTCTCAAGTCTTAACTCCCCAACAGATGTCAACCTGAAAATAAATATTTTTGCAAGATATACAATTATATTACATATTTGATGTTTTTCTTTAGTTACATCACCCAGTAATACCTTAAATAAATCTAGTTGTATACTATTATACTGAGATATCCAATTTTGCACCTTTATCCAAAAAAGGGCTGTTACAGGACAGTACCAAAACTTAATGGACTACTGACTCCGCTTCCTCTTGACAGAATCGACAGAGGGGTGACGGCTCAATTCCCCAGATATTTAGCATCTTTTTTGTTGCTAGAAACTTATATATTAGCTTATATTGAAAATATCTTATCTTCAGATCAAGTGATGTATTGTAAAGAATTTTGAAGACTTTATTCCATGGAACTGGTGTGTCTAACAAGTTTTCCCATCTATCTAGAATTCTATATGGTGTCGCAACTAAATTCTTTATTCTTAAGTAAAATGTGTATATATGTTTATTTATCTTTATTTTCTTTAACCATTGTACCATTTTCATTTGAGGCAGACAGACTAGATGTCCTCCTGGTCTTTTAATAATTTTTGATTTCCAAGTATTTGGTAAAGCTCCAATAAGTTGATTATATTGTTGCAGTGTGCAGACAGTTCCATAAAAACTAGTTAATTGTCTGTAGGACATAATTTTATTTTCCTCATTCACTATATCCTTTAAAAAAGTAATTCCGTTACGAACATGCGTTTCCAGAAAATCATTTTTCTATCAACAAGTATTTTGGAATTTAACCATAATATTTGTTGTAGAACTTGTTCTGTATTTTCTGGTGGATGAAACTGAAATTGCAACCAACTCTGTAGAGCTTCTTCCAGAAAGGTGGAAACACTAAAAAACATGTCAGTAATTAACTTAATATGCACAGGTTTAATCTGCAGGAATGGGAAGAATCCTTTTTCAAACATAGGATGGACACTTTTAAGTAACTTACTGGAAAACCAGTTTGAATTGAAATAGAATTTTGGAATAAGGGAGGCCTTCAGCGAAAGATTTAAAGCTTTTAAATTTAATAATTTTAGGCCACCAGATACATAATCATTGTAGAAATACACACGTTTAATTTTATCAGGTTTGTCTTTCCATATAAATTTAATTATCTTCTGTTCATAAATTTTGAAAAATGATTCTTTAGGAGTTGGTAATGCCATGAATAAATATGTAAACTGGGATACAATTAATGAATTAATCAGAGTTATTTTGCCATAAATGGTCAAATGTTTCCCTTTCCATGGGAGAAGAATTTTTTCAATTTTACTCAGTTTATTATCGAAATTAACCGTTGAACTTTCACTAATATTTTCTGGAATGTGTATTCCGAGAACATTGACCGGTCCATCTGTCCAGTGAAGTGGTAGATTGCATGGATGAGTGAAATTTTTATTTTTCAAGGAACCAAGTCTCAGTATTTGACATTTTTCGTAATTAGGGTTCAGCCCAGATTGTTTTGAGTATTCATCCAGGTCTTTTGTAAGACACTGAAGTGTTTCATAATCAGAATTCAGTAAAAAAATGGTATCATCGGCATACATTGAAATTTTTGTATTTAGATCTTGCATTTCTAGACCTTTGATATTATTGTTTGCTCGTATTTTTATAGCAAGTACTTCTATTGCCATAATAAACAGATACGGTGATAACGGGCAGCCCTGTTTTACTCCCCGAGAGAGTATAATGGGGTTTGAGAGATAACCATTATTTATAATTTTGGAGACGGAGTTATGATACATTACTTTAACCCACTGTATTAAAGATTTACCAAAGTTAAAAAATTCTAAACATTGGTAGATGAAATCCCATCTGATTTTATCAAAGGCTTTCTCAAGGTCTGCTATGAAAATCAAACCTGGTTTCTTTATTTTATCATAATATTCTATAATTTCAAGTAATTGTCTTATATTATTTGAAATATTACTACCTTGTATAAAACCAGACTGGTCATGATGTATAATATCATGCAGGACATTCTTTATACGCAATGCTATACATTTTGCTAATATTTTCGCATCATAGCACTGAAGAGTGAGTGGCCTCCAGTTTTTTAAGTGGACTGGATCTTTATAGTGGCCGCTAGCTTCTTGTTTTAAGAGCAGAGAAATTACACTTTCTCGCTGAGTCCCGGTGAGAATACCTTGATCATATGAAAAATTAAAACATGTGAGCAGGGGGTTTTTAATCTGTTCATAAAACGTTTGATAGACTTCTATTGGGATACCATCTAACCCTGGCGATTTCCCCCGCTGAAAGGACATGATTGAATTGTAAAGCTCAGTTTCTGTAATTAGCCCCTCGCGTGTTGCTTTCTGTTCCTCTGATAATTTAACTTGATTTTGAGGGAAAAATGAATTACTATCAGTATTACATAGTGAAACAGCTGATAACTGGGGGGAGAATATCTCTGTAAAATATCTCTCTTCCTCATTCAGAATATCTGTAGGAGAGATGAGAATCGTCCCATCAATCCTTTTTAATTTCTGTATATTTTTCTTTGCTGTATTTCTATATTGGAGGCTTAAAAATAGTTTATTGCATTTCTCTCCCTTCTCCATCCATTTTGCTTTATTATTATAGTGCATTATAGTTGACCTGTCACAAATTAATTGTTCCAATTCTTTTTGCTTTCGGTCCAATTTGTCAGTTACATCGCAAGTTGCTTGTGAGCTATCCAGTATTGATGTGAGAATCTCAATTTCTTTTTTAAGATTTTGTTCTTTTAATCTTAAAAGTTTTTGTCTTCGTGAAGCAAACTGAATTGCGTGGCCTCTAAAAACACATTTAAAAGTATCCCACACAATATGTGGGTCTGCTGATCCTATGTTTTGTGTAAAAAAATCTGTAATAAATTCTTTTGTACGCTCTACAAATGTCTGGTCCTCCAGTAACTTTTGATTAAATTTCCAATAGCCCCGTCCTCGTGGATATTCATGTAAAACCAAATGTAGCGATATAAGTTGGTGATCAGATTTAAATTTGTCTTCAATTATTGCCTTTTTTATTTTAGGTAACAAAGAAAAGGAAACAAGAAAATAGTCTATTCGGCTTGCCTGGTTCTGTCTTCTCCAGGTATATTTACGTAATTCCGGATTCCTTAATCTCCAAACATCAACCAGATCCATTGTATTCATTATTGATGTGATTTCTGCTGAAGCATGTGGGTGATTATTAGTTGAATTATTTCCCTTACGATCTATTAAATTATTCTGTACTGTATTGAAGTCTCCAACCATTATGAGGTATTTACTTGTGAATTTTGGAGATTTTATGATATTGTAAATTGATTCAAAAAAATGTGGCTCATCGTTATTTGGACCATATGAATTAACTAAACATATTTATTTATCCTCAATGGTCATATTTAAAATGATCCACCTTCCTTGAGGGTCTGATTCTAAAGCTTGAAGAGTATAATTAAAGTTGTTTTTAAACATGATCATGACTCCCCTTGAATTTCTTAAACCATGTGCATATAATATTTGTCCACCCCATTCCTCCATCCATGTAGTTTCATCTGTTATTACCGAATGAGTTTCTTGAATTCAAAAGATAGTGTGGTCTTTCTCTTTTAACCACGTAAATATTTGATGTCTTTTCTTCTTATCAGCGAGGCCATTACAGTTATAGCTGGCAATAGTGATTTCATCTATTCCCATTTTTTACAGGCTAAGATTTTAGGATTAATGGAGTAGGATTTTGGATGGTCAAATATTCCAGCAGAGTGCTTTCTGGGCATAATGGAAGAGCTAATCAGAAAATGAAAAATGTTGTCAATGCAGGCGCCATGCCTGTAAAAATTTGTACGGCAGTTGAAAAACATAAACAAAGAAAATAACACAGTCAAGTGAAAAAAAATCACAAACACAAACAGAACGACTAGCTGACAAAGACAAACCGAAAACATAACAACATATAAAACACTCTTTGTCCCACACCCCATCTCTTGGGTCAAACTACCATTGCGTCCCATAGGATTATAATTGTCACAAGGAAAAATTAGGGGGAAAAAAAAAAAAAAGTTAATAATAATAATAACAACAACAACAATAAAAACAAAATAACCACAACAAAAAAAGAGTCAAGAAAAATAAAAAAGAATACTATAGCAAGAAGAAGAAAAGGATGCAAATACCATAATGGCAACTACAATGACAAGCTATAATTACCACGACTCATTCAATCATCATCATTCCTATAGCAGCAAAAATCGCAATGAAAGAAGATTGACATCGCGCCTCAGCATTTGAGCTAATACAGCCAAGGCGTAATAGCTGCGTCCCTAAATAGCTGATTATTTATGTACAACCTGTCAACTGACAGGCGTACTTTGAGTTTTTTGTCTCGGTTCTCTTTCATAACAGGAAAAAGCTTCCTTCTCCTCTCCATTATTTCCGCCGGGAATTGGTCATTTATCGAAAAAGGTTTGCCTTTCAGCTCTTTACCTCGATCCAATACGGTTATCTTATTTTTAAAGTACGTGAATTTGGCCACAATTGGACGAGGTCTGCCAGAAACCATTTTCCCGAAACGATGGACTCTCTCAAGGTGAATCTCGGATACTTCCCCATCTGACATCGCAAGTTCTTCCCTAAAAAATCGTCGGACTTTGCTTTCGGTGTCGGCATAACTTTCCTTCTCGTCTTCTTTTAAACCCGTGAGTACCATATTATTTCTCATACTCCGACTTTTTAAATCGAGGAGCTCATTTTTTATTAGTCGGTTTTCTTTTTTCACATTTTCCGTTGCGTTTGTCAGCGAATCTACCGTGGCCTTTAAAGTTTTATTTTCTTTTTGTAGTTCTTGAATTAATTCATTATTCAAGCCAACCGCATTTTTCAGATGGATAATGTCTTTGCTCATCAGAGCAAGATCACTTACAACTTTTTCTAACAATTCCAGCTTTGACAATTTCGCGTTGATTTCCTCCATAACCATAGTACTCACGGTACCGCTGCTGGACTCTGCCATATCGGAGTCACTTGCACCAAGATGTGATCTGGTCCTCTTCGATTCCGGCTGATTAGGCATCTTATCGTAATATTTATCTAAAAATTCCTCCAAACGGGCGATTTTATCCAGCTTGGGAATTTATTGCACCGAATTGTTTAATTTATTCGGGACGTTCCAAAACAAGCAGGCTCTCACATGAGCCTCAGGATGACAGCCATCTTCTTCCGGTTCCTGTTGTCTGACCTGCACCTGGGTTCTGTTATATCCCCAAATTTCTGAACCATATAATAATATTGGTGCAATTTTACTGTCAAAAATATTTTAAAGCTTTTGTAAGTGATAGTGTGGGGCATTTCTTTGATGTAATGCTTGTAATTCACAGGCTTTAGTCCACACAAGTCTCGATGCAAATATAATTCCCAAATATTTACAATAACTGATGGTTTTCATTGGTTGATCATTATACATCCATTTTTCTGACCGTCTTAAATAACCACCATTTCTAAAAACAACTATGTAAGATTTCTGCATATTTACCTCCAGACTCCATTTATCACAAACATGCTTTAAAGTATCAAGTTTCCGTTGCAGTCCAATTACTGAAAAATCCACTAACGTCACATCATCCGTAGCATCAGTAGAAAAATATCGTCTAACCCAGGGGTCCTCACACTTTTTCAGCATGCGAGCTACTTATAAAATGACCAAGTCCAAATGATCTACCTACTACAAAAATGCAAAACATATATTTATTTACAAATATATTGAGGATTCTTTATATGTACAATGTATGTTGATGTACCTTGCATAACCGCATGAGGCAATATTGCACAACACAACACAATTAACTATGTTCATTTTTTGTCATTACCTGAGTTTACTCTGATGAGTTGCACTGAATGGAATCAGCCAGGGATGCATAGTCCGGACGGTAGCTGCTGACAGCCAGCCTCAAGCACACTTCCAAATCAGTCATGAACTTCAGTACATCATCAGTCATGGTGGAACGGTACTTGGACTTAACGATCATGCGGGAAAAGGCTGACTCACATTAGTAAGTGGAGCCAAATAATGCAGTCAAGGAGGTAGCACATTTCCTCATGTTGGGGTACTTTTCCTCTGTGGGTGAGTTCCAGAACTGTCCGTGAGCTCTGGACTTCAGCTCAATGTCGGCTTGTAGTGTCAAAATCTCATCTTCCACTCCAGACAAGTTCAGGTGAAACAGTGTTGCAACTTTTGATGCGAGTGAATCACCTCCGCATCTTCCCGAAAAGGATAGCACATGAATGTAGCGACTGGCTCGAGCAAAGAAAAGTCTTGATAGCGTTAAACAAACTCTGACAGACAATTGTCAATCTGCTCTGAGTAGCGTGCACTGTCAAGTTGCACACAGGCCTTCCCTTGCATCTCCAGCTCTGATGCCAGGTTCTGGAAGTTTGCCAAATCACGGCGCTGCAGCTTTGAAGAGAGATGTAGCATCTTTCGTTTGAAAGCATTAACTGAGCTGATCATATTGATTACCGTTTTGTCTTTTCCTTGCAGCTCGAGATTGAGGTCATGCAACATGTTTGTCAGATCGGTTAAAAATGCCAAGTCTAACAGCCACTGACCGTCATTTAGTTGCTTGAATTCTGCATGTCCAGCTACACGGAAAAACTCCCGGATCTCCGGACAGAGCTCTCGAAATCTTTGCAGGAATTTCCCTCGACTAAGCCATCTCACTGTGTAGCAACAACTCAGAGTGGTCGCAGTCAGCCTTTTCCAGGTGTGCACGGAATAACCGTCTTTGAAGAGATCTGGCGCGAATAGAACAGGCGATCGTCGTTGCCACATCCATGATCTCTTGCATGTTGAGCATTTTAGTGCATAACGCTTGTTGATGGATTATGCAATGGTAATTCAGGAAGTCTGGGAAAGCATCGTCCTGTCTGAACTTGGCAATAAATCCATTCAAGCAGCCAACCATTGCGGGTGCTCCATCCGTGGTGATGGACACCAATTTGTACACTGGGAGCTGGGTTTTCTCAATAAATGACTGAAATATGACCTCTCCTTGCATCTGTTCTTTCATAGGCAGTACTGTTAATAGCTCCTCTCTTGCAATGACATCAGTAAACGCCATACGAATGAAAATGCTCATCTGGGCTGTGTCACTCACGTCCGTAGATTCGTCCAACTGCAGAGAGAAAGACTCGCAATCTGCAATGTCCTTCCAAAGTTGCTGGGTTAAATCTTCGGCCAAGGCTTCTCAGCGCCGTGTAACTGTACATCTTGACAGCTGGAGAGCCTTGATCGAAGATAATATTTCTGCCTTGTTTTTAAAGTCTCAGAACAATTAGTCGTCTTGAAAGGACTTCTTTTTATTAACAATGAGGTGATTCACCCGGAACGATGCTTCGGTGGCGGCTTTCGCTTTTGAAGTATGTTGTGTGAAAAATGACTGCTGTCCGGACAGCTGGGATTTTCGTTCCTTCACCTTTCTCTTTCTCAGCTCGCTTTTCAGCGGGAAGTCAGTGTTGTATTTTCCATGAACAGTCCGAAAATGCTGCTCCACATTTCCCTTCCTTGATATTGCGATGATAGACGGGCAGATGAGGCAAACGCACTTCGAAAATGTCAACATGAAAAAAACTGCTCCTCCCATTCCGTATGAAAGTGATATGTTTTGTCTTCTTACTTGGTCCAGCTCCCCCACTCATTTTTATACTATTTCTTAAGTTCAAGAGAAAGAATCGAGGGCTAAAAATTGGAGGTAACTCGCTAACTCGTTGATAGTTTTGCTGCATTCAGATCCGGGTCGCAGGGGCAGCATCGGCAGGGAAGCCCAGGAAAATTCAGATGTCACCTGACCGGCTGCCCTGTGTATATTAATCAAGTGATGGGATGGATGATAGGCTGAAGGCTATTTTTTTTTGCAATCTACCCATACTACCGTTGCGATCGACTGGTAGATCGCGATCGACGTATTGAGCACCCCTGGTCTAACCCGTCTCTAACAAAAATTCCTCTCATTCCTGAGGCTTTCATTTCTTGAACTAACTCATTTAGAAAAAATAGAAACAGAACAGGACTGAGCATACATCCTTGGCGGAAGCCGCTTGAGGTCGCAAAACAATTCAGTTCTCGTATTTCCAACTCGGACACAGGACGATATTTTGCAAAACATGTTCTTGAGGATTCTAAACATTTTCCCGTGAATACCCTTTGTGAGCAGCACATACAGCAATTTTTCTCTGTTAACAAAGTCAAATGCTTTTAGAAAATCAATGAAGGCTGCATAGGATCTGTAATTCGATTTCCTTAAGTATTTTTGACACAGAGATTGAAGCACATATATATTGTCGATGGTTGAATAATCATGACGAAAACCGGCTTGAGACTCATGCAATATTTCATTTAGTTCAACCCATATTCATATTCTAGATTCTAAAATAGATGTAAGAATCTTCCTCATCACATTCAAAAGGGAAGTTCCGCCGTAGTTATTTGGAACGGTCACATCCCCTTTATTAAATATAGGTGCAATCATACCAATGTTCCAGCTGTCGGGGAATATGCCGCTATCAAGTATAGCGTTGAATAGTATTTGTAAGTACCCTGCAATTACAGTGGCATATTTGTAAAATTCTGGGGGTATTCCATCTATGCCTGGAGATTTACCCATTTTTAATTGCTTTATAGCTTCCTTCACTTCATCTATAGTAATGGGATCTGACAGAAAGTCAGAGTTACAACTATCACAATCTTCAATGTTGCGATTATTCACAAAATTCTTCACATAATCATCAAAAATATCTTCTCCAGAAATGGTAGGGTGCAATAGAATTTGAAAATAGTTTTGCCAATCCTGAAATGATACATAACCACCATCAGATCTACTGCTATGTAAGAATAATTTCACCTTTCCCCAAAATTTTTTACAATCTCCATCAGCATAAGCAGTCTAAATTTCTCCTATCAGGCCATCATTAAAACTTTGCCACTTTGACTTAAATAGACTGTGAAATTGTGTTTTGCTTTCAAGATAAATTTTCAGGTTTTCCTCTGACCTACAACGTCTGAATCTATTCAAATAATATATTTTTTCGTTTCATATTGCATTCAGCTTCACACCATTTAGGTTGTAAATAAACGACTTGTCTTTTTGGAATTAAGACTTTTAAATTTGTCCAATATAAGGCATAAACTCGGTAAGTTTCTCAGTAGCAGCATTAATATCACCACTAACAAGAGTTAAAAATTCGTCAATGATATATTTAGTAGGGATGAGCGAATACGCCACTATCTGTATCTGTATCTGTATCTGTTCAACCATCTAAATTATCTGTATCTGTATCTGTACTCGGAGTGGGCGGCGCCTAACCCGAAGTGGGCGTGGTTTAACCCCGTGGCCTAACCCGGAAACGGGCGGAAATGGGTGTGGCTTAAATTGGTACATTCTTTGAAGTCTGCAATTGATATGGATTCATCACAAGTTGCTATATTTATTTTTTTGAAAACTATTTACAGAACAGCCTCAAAATTGAGATTCAAATCAATGTTTTTGATCACAAAAGTAAGAGAACTTTAAGAACTCAGAACATGAATATTCTTAAGTGTATGAATGAATAACAGAACAGCCTCAGAATTGAGATTCAATTTAGTAGGACATTATGAACTACTAAGTATACATGAACAAGAGTTGTCATGCTCAACACAACTTTCTTTTGAAATTTTTTTTTCTTTTAAAATTTTATGATCAAACTGGTTTTTTCATTTATTTGTGTATTTTCACTACCTAACGTTCTTGGCATTTTTTTTCCACACAAAGTTAAACAATGTTGATTAAGGTGTGTGTGTGTGTGTGTGTGTGAGCTTGTGTGTGTGACTGAGTGACTGTGAGAGAGGGAGAGAGAGAGAGAGTGTGTGTGTGCGCGTGTGTGCACTATGTAACAGTTAAAATATCTACTGTATTCAAAGCCTAGAAAAACCCTATTTACAGTATATAAAGCTAAATTTGTAATATACAATATTATATTTATTTTTATGAACTGCAGAGAGAAAGTGTCAGATACTGCATGCAGCCACATACAATAAAAATATTAATATAGGCTACTTTGTGTGTTCAGCTATATGTGTGTAAGTGGTCTGTAAGACTGTTAATTTTTTAATGATCTGTGTGAACTCGGTGATTCGTGCAAACATCCAGTGATGACAAACAGGGAAATAATATGTCTTGTTCACTTTATTATTCTCAAAAGCACCGCGTTCAATACGAGCAAAGTTTTCCTACTGACTTTATATCACCAGCCAAACTAAGAGCAAGCAATCATATGAAAAAAAAAAAACCCGACCGGAGTGCAGGCAGTGACCGACGCGACGCGAGCCGTTTTCAGCTCTGTCTTGTCAGATGCGCCGCGAACGTTACGAAAAAAAATTCACCAAGTAACTTTAAATATCATACAACCGAAATAGAGGCGAGCTGAAGAAAACCTAGGAGTATTGAAGAGAGCAACGTGAGCTAGAGTCAAGCCAAGCACAGAGAGATCAGTTCCTGTCTGTGTGTGTGCGAGAGTGGGGTACAGGTCTGGCTGCAGAGACGACAGTCTGTGCAGGGAGGGGCGGCGCTGTGTGTGACTGGCCAATCACAGAGCGTGAAGACAGTCAGTTAAGATTTTTCTTTCAGCACGAGCACGGATATTGACGAGTTTTACTCGTATCATGCTCGTACTCGTGAAAAATGCTTTATCCGTACCGGATACTCGTCTGAAACGAGTATCCGGCTCAACCCTAATATTTAGCCTGTGTAGAATGTCTGAACTGAGCTCGACATGATTCACCCACCCATAGCGTGGAACAGGCTTGGTAGCTTACAGGGAGGTGGTCAGATTCCGGTCTGGGGTGAACGTGCAAATCCAGGACATTATTAAAACAATCAGATGACGCAAGGACATAGTCCAGCAGACTTGAGCCATTTCTACTGATACTGGTAACCCCATTTTATCACTTTCCCGTCTCCCATTAACAATGTGTAGACCCCACAATTTACACACTTCTGCTAAATTTTAATTTGCCCTGGTTTCAAATATATCAGGGGTGTACAAATCTGAAAGAGGTGAATAGGCTTGAATCGCTATAATCTTCTCGTAAGTAATCGTCGTTTAGACCAGTTCTTGCATTAAAATCTCCCAATAAAACTATCTCAGTTGAATCACCATATTTCTCATTAATCAAACTGATTCTAGAGTCAAGTTCATAAATGCAACTAACATTAAAGCCTTCATACAGTGGCGATTTTTCAGGTAATATATGTAGAAAACCAATAATTAGTGTTCTTAAAGACTTAGGGTTCAATTTTATAAACGCACAGTTAGACCAGTCATTGAATATATGCTCAAATAAATGAGTAAAACCTTTCCATATGTAAAAGGCAACACCACCTGAAAACCTGCCAAACTGTTGAACACGCTTTGCAGGTGAAAATAGAGTAAATAGAGTAGGAGGGGTACATATTTACAATTTCTTCACTGTTATGGAGCATAGTTTTGGTTAGACCGAATATATCAAATTGCTGGCAAAAGTTCAGAAAGTCGCTATCTCGCATGAGAGATCGAATACCGTGTATGTTCCACACACAGGCGTTGAGCAGGGTAGTTGGAGCTGCTGCTGGTGAGGATGTGGCTAAAGTTGTTGCTGACGTTGATGCTGCTAATGATGTTACTGTTGTTGCTGATGGCGTTACTGTTTCTGCTGATGACCTTGTTAAAGAAAACTTCTCACTGACGGTGCTGACATCTTCATTGTGAATTGAGCCACAGCCGTGTCCCTAGACTGAAACAGACGCGCCCTGGAGCCCATGTCCACCGCACCCTCGGGGTCCAGGAGATGTCTCCTTTCCCCTCTGGGTTTCACGGGTTGGAAGCTCTCGGCGGGGGTTAGAACGTCGATTAGAGATTTTTCTTAGTTCCCCAGTTTCAAGAACAAAAACATCCCCATCAATGACGAGCTTGTCATAAGATACAGACCTCCCAACATTTGGATTTTGCAATTAGTATTTTTTGCCGTAGTATCCTAATACTATACCGGGATAACTACACCGACGTAATAACCCGACCGCGTGTAGCGCCAAAGTGGAAAATCATGTTAAAACTCCTAATAAAAGTATAGAAGAATACTCACCCAACAAAGTGACATCGAAAGAAGCTGACAGTTGACCATGTTCAATGTGGAATGTCATCCAACAGAATTACTTAGTGACTGTCCTCCAATCACAGATTCATTTCTTCAGTAAACTTGGAAATTTAAAAATCCTGGATCCCCTAGTCAACACAGACACTATGTGACACTAATGACGCTAATAACGTGATTAATCCCAGGAATACACGTGTTTAACGGCCACACACTGCACAGTGCGCCTTCTCACAAGCGTTTGGTAGCCTACTGCTGCAACGGCAAGCAACAGTTATCGGGCATTTATTTCTCTATGAAGCCGAATATCTCGAAATGATAGTTAAGAGTTAAATCCACAATTTACCGTTCTAGCGATGTCAAACTCAAGGCTGACAGCGAAGTCGTTTTCCCGCAACAAAAAGTTTGATTTCTGCAAATTGCGGAACCGGTCAACCCACTGTATATCGAAGATTACTCGCACCTAGTCTCAGTAAAATTCATTTAGGGAAAGAACTTTAATGTTTTTCCATTTATATAGACAGTTTTGTTTTAAAATGCTAATTGGCCATTTTTAACAATTTTTTCAAAACGTCTTGCATCGTCTGTATTTATTTTAATGACTTCTCATCCATTCAGATAACCATTCAGATGTTCAAACAATGTTCGCAAAGCTTGCAACTAGAAAATAATTGCGTACAATATGAATTTAGTTCGACCATAAGGACTCTTACATGCACTGAAAAAAGCTAAATAAACTATTCGCGGAAACAGGATGTTTTAGTAAACTTATTCTACATCTATCAATAAGGAAACGCAATTTAAAAAAAGATCTGCTCAATATCTTTTCTCTAAAGGACTATGCCACTTAAAATTGAATGGCTCTTTCGTGAACTGAATTCACGGAAATAAAAGCGGATACTTGGCACTGATTCAATATAGCTAAGTTTGTGTCATCTCTATTTATCACTCATTGTCACCCTAATATTCCCTTTTAGCTCATTGTAGCCTATTAAAGAATTAATGACTTGGTCAGCGCGTGGCAGAAATTTTCTATAAAATGCCCAACCATAAACTGACATTACATTCACAACTATGGAACCTGTCACTATACGACGCATTTCCCCAGAGTTTAGGACGAAGATTTACTCCTTGGCGAGAGACAACCTCACACCTCTGCAGGTCCGAAAACGCATAAATTCGGAGAATAACGTGATCATAAGCTCACAGGCTATTAAGTTGTATATTGCCAATTTGTTTATTTATATTGCGGCTGGCTTTTCAAAACCAATAAATCAATTGCGGCACACCTCGCTGAAGATCTACCCATGAACTCTCAGAATCACAGTTTCTGCAATAAAAAGACTTATTTAAAATACCAAAAAAAAATTCCTTCAAGAATACAATTTCTTTTATTTCGCAGTCAAATTTATCATAATAGGCTATTTTTTTCTTGTTCATGCTAGGCTTTTTAAACAGAGAATCAGCCACACGCTTTTCAGAGGTCGCATAGGCTCTCACTTCCACTTTCACTGCAAGAGAAAATAAAAAGATGTTAAAATACATAACGGCAAACACACGTTCTAACAGTCAAACAGTCTAACATTCTAACAGTCAAAATGCCCTCTATTCTATAACTTACACGCGGTACTACGCGGAGCCACATGTGTTTATTCCTAGCGGTAAATTGTCCGGTGATACGTCTCATTGGTTAGATCGTGGTTAGAAATGGGTAAGAAGGGCGAAATGTTCGAGATAACCGGGTGTGAACTAACAGCGTCTCTTTGGTTTTAACGGCGACAGTACTGTAGGATACAATCACTGTACTCTCAAATACAGTACAGATGGGTGCCCTGGAGACGGGGTTGGGTCCGCTTGTCGTCTGCTATTCTCAAGCGCGCGAAAACGGTGTTTTTCAATTTTTGAAAAAATCGATCTTCTGATTCGTAAAAATTGGAACTGATTGCGTATTTTCGTAAATGGGCCCAAAATTCGTAAAAAATACAGCTAATTCGTACATGTTGGGAGGTCTGAAGATAGATACGATGTCTTATCCTTCTCACGAGCTTTCACCATATTAGGGATAAATTCGAATCTTATTTTTCTGACTCTCTCAGTGAAATCATTTGAGACATGTCATTGTTCATTTCCTTTGAGTTTGTCTTTAGCAAGATCAAAAACAGTTACCTTTTCCTTGTAAGACAGGAACTTCACGATAATTGGCTTATTTCGACTCTCATCGCGCAGTCGATGAGCTCGCTCAATCCGCTTGTTAAGCCGTGGCGTAATGTTTCACGTGAGAATACTGTTTCCTGGTCCAAACGTGCTTGACACTGTACTGGCGGTATGCCACAGCATTGTGTTCCGATGTGTGTTCATCAGTCAGACGTGTCCAGAGGTGTAATTTTATCGCTTGGCGCTTGATGAAAAGGTGAAGGGTGGACGGATGCAGCTCATAAAGAAAGTTAAATAGAGTTCATTGAAACATTGGCCCGGCGTGAGTAATCCAGTATACCCCTCACTCAGATTCACATTTTAGCAAGCCCCCTTTACATTGGTGTTCGCCGAGTATACAGACCCCGTCGCATATTTGTAAACAAACCGCCATTGCTAGGATGCGCGCGCAGCTTGGACTCAGAAACAATGGCGCTGCCCCTAGACCAGCCTGAGCTGTCAGATTATGCAAAATCGTTGTCGTTACAAGATCGAGAATGCTACATTAAGAAATTAACACTGACACTTTGTGCTTAATTATGTATCTGTTATGTCCACTTAGTGTGTAATTGGTTGTTTGTATGTTATTCTGTTTACTTTTTAAGGCTGGCTGTTTTGTATGTTTTCTGCTTGTTTCTTTTTGTAATAAAAAAAAAAAAAAAAAAAAAAAAGAAATTAACACTGAAAACTGGACATCACCTACCGGATCCTTATTTAATTAAAGAGTGGACAGACGATGTCAGTAAGTTCCCTGCGATACAATGGCCAGATACTCATACCTCTTTGACAAGACTTCTATGTAAACCCACAAAAAACTTCGCGCCTACAAGTCTTTGGACGCATATGATTATGTAATGTGCGGGCATGTACAGAATGTGTTTTACACAGACATTGACTGCGTTTACATGCACACCATATTCCTGTACTAATCGGAATATGAGAATAGTCAGATTGCCTACTTGTCATGTAAACGCGTTCAATAACCCGCTTAAGGTCATTTTCCGATTCAAAATATTCCGAATAAGACCCCTGGCATGTGCCGGTTTTAATTGGAATATTAGCTCATGTATACACCTTAATCGGAATATGCCCTCGAACTGAATGTTCAACCACGTCGGCACCTGTTCACTTCGCAAGGAATTTGCATTTTCTTAGCGAAGAGGAGACTACTGTATGCATTCAGATAATGAAAGACATGAATATATTGTAATATATCGATGGGCGAAAGCACCGTAACAATGATATATTTAAGGTGTGCGAGAAGTGGACAGAGGCTGGTTGTGTGTTAACTGACAAGCGCCAACTAAATTCAGCATCGTTGGAAAACTCTGAAAGCGGCATATTCCAAAGCGAAAAAAAATAAAGGCAGTGACTCTTTTTATGCCAGTCGTAATCTTACTCCAATGACATATTCTTACGATCTTCCGTATTTTCATGTACAATGTAGGAAATCAGGACTTGAAGCCATAGACTGATTTATACAGTCTATGCTTATACAACGGCATTAAATATGATGTATCATCTGACGTTCGCTTGCGAGACGGCTGTAACATTACTTATGTTTTGCTTAATTTAGCAAACGGGTTTGTGATAATTTTGTGCGTTGCAACACCGTGCGCAGTCATGCTGGCAATTTGGTAGACGCATGTGCGCTGAGATGGGTGTAGCGGTGTAGTAGGGGGAGGTGTCACATATTCATCAAGACGCAGTGAGAATTTCGTAAAAAAGTCTCCGCTGGAGTTGCGCAGAAAGCTCGCCATGTCCAAACTGGTTTACTTTCTATGCAGTGGTAATTTGGATGACCAGCGCACAGTGCGCACATGTTACCGAAACCTCACAGGCAGGTTTCCAGAATGTCAGGCACATTTCAATGCAAGACATAATTACACTATGTAATGTAACTCTCTGAATAAGGACATAAATTATAGTATCTATATCCATTGTCCTGATGTTCGATGAAAGGCGGTTGCCACGCGTAATAGAAACTTGACCTGGCTTAATCAACACTGCTGAATCTGCGATGCAAACTAACAACTTCACATCTTTCTCAGCCAACCACAAACTGCATATATAGAATGCTTGAGTTCTATGCTCATTAAAGCCGCTTGCACACTGGACGCGAAACAAATTTTTTGCACGACTGATTACAGACAAAGTCAATGCAAAGACACGATAATCGGACAGGGTTTTAATGTAGCTCCCTGTCCGAAAGTCATAAAATTGACTTCTAATTTAATTCTACAGGAATTCTAATTTTCCCGAGTATTCCAGGAATTATTAGACGTGCGGACTTTGCCATGTTTGTGTTCGACCTTCACAAAATGCAAATTGATAGCTATCGACTTTTCTTGGTCTTTTTAGCCTATTCGTCTGTTTTCTTCCGTTGAAAATAGACAACAGTCTTTATTTGGTCTTTCCCACATTTCCTTTGAAAATTAGTCAGATGGATCAAACAAGATTCACGCTTTATTTCCACGCCAGAGATAAAATAGTACTTGTAGTCAGTGAGCAAGTCAATTCCATGACCATTGACAGTGTGAATAAATTATCGCATGCACAATCAAGACTGTCCGACACAAAATGCAAAATACTCCACGTCCAGCAGCCAGCAAAAAGTAAAAGTATTGATATGAGAACAGATTTATAACGAAATTTGTTGCACGCACCCACCCATGCACACACACACCCACGCATTAATGCACCCACAATCACTGATTGTTGTTTCTTCATGTTCTGAATGTCTTTTGATGTATTGTTTTCTTTCACAATAAAAAAAAAAAAAAAAAAAAGATTTTTAACGAAATAAAGAATAATATATCACCAACAAACGGGACATCCAACAAAGATGACCTGCCAATAAATAAATCGCAGCGTAAATTGGATGTTCTGTTGTTAAAATGTCATTTTTGTTCTTTATATCGTTATCAATCTGTTCTAATCGTCCTTTTTTTTTTTTTTGCCTGTCGGACACGGAGGCATTGTACATTGTCCCGCGCCAATGTCGACTCACTTTATTGAGCAGAGCTTAAATAGAAACATTGATTGAAATTCTTGGTACTCTTCTTGAAGAACTGAGCCCTCTTATCAAAACATTCACGTTTAAGATCTAAAAAAGTCAGTAGGTTTGAAGGAATTACACAGAGATATATTAAAACCCTGTCAGACTTTCCTGCACGAGACTCTGCATTCACCACAACCTGTAGTGTGAAAAATTTGTTTCGCGTCCAGTGTGCAAGCAGCTTATAGGCTTCTATTATTGCCACTTAGGTTTTATCGTTTTTAGTGGGGAAAAGGAATACAGCCTGATTGCTTTGATCTCGTACTGAGTTAAGATCAATGACAAAATTTTAAGCAGCAACAGGGTGTAATAATAGGAGCACGCTAACCATCGTTTCTCTTCCCCATGATGCAGGCAGAAGAAATAAATGGGCCACCGTCGTATTTCATTCCAACTTTATAAGTTTGAATGATCTGACGTAGTTTTTTTTTTGAAATTCCATTCAAGTTCGCAAATGGTAATAATTCGACGATGCCTCATATTCATAATGCTTAATACAGACGTAAGCGGTGCTGAAAACAAGCCTGAAGCAGCAAAGTAAAATGCAACATTAACGCATCATGCAGATATAGGACAGAGGCTTCATTATTTCAACACTTTAAAGGTGAGGAGAGGAGCTCATTTTATTGGTGAAGAGTTGACTCAGCTGTGTTAAACCCACTTAAGCCTTTTTTTCTCCCTTAGTCACTTGCGCCAGAAGGCGGGGCAGAGGCGGGACAGAGGAGTACTTGCGCCATGCTACCCCGGACACACCCCGTTGGCGCGGCGCTCCCACTATTCGCCGTGCCTGCGCCTGGTCTACGAATTTAGAGCCCTCTTAGTTAATCAGGCACTATTGTTTCTGCACCATAGCAAAACTCCTGGGTCAATATCTTTTCTTCACAATGGATACTGAAACCCTGCTGTATCCCAATGAAGGCAGTCAGATCATTATTATACTGGACACTGCGCTGGTCGAGACGACGAATAAACTCTGTTTCCTTTTAACTGGGTTTTCTAACACCGAATCTGACTCCGTCTCGTCTTGAAACGCACCACGAAATCGTGGCTGTTTTGTTTTCATAAAGAAAACTGAAAAATTCTTCATTTGGTGGTTCCAGCGAGATCGACGAAGATAACTAAGGCCCAAGATTTTCCCTGGCATCTGGAAAAATTTGAACTGTTCTAGAGGACTGTTACTCCAGCAACCAGAAGTTGCACGTACCAGTGGAGTTTTGAGAGTTTCTTGGGGCAAAATTACTTTCACTCGATAAAAAAACGAGGGATAGATTCGCGGCTGGCGTGGTTGTAATTCAAGGGAAAGCCTCATGTAGTGGTGATCAGCGCGTTCATTAATTTGTTTGTTGTTTGTTTGTTGAATAAGTATAATGAGTCTAAAACTTACATTGTCGTACTTGCGGGAGGCAACGGCATTGATTGCGCGTGTCATACATTTGTGAAATTAATATTACTTGCGGGAGGCAAGGGTGTTTGCTGAGGGCAAGCATTAGAATATTAACGCTATAAGACGTTTTTCGTCAGGGATCCAAGGTGTATGGGCGAACAAGGCACATTTCTTTAATTGAAAGAAATTGATTAAAGGAATCCTCCATTTAGCGGTCGAAGGTTTTCAGAGGACTTTTGACTGCAACAGGGTGTCTGTGGCAGCATTTGAGATTCAAGTGCCGGTGCGCTGCTTCCTTAACCCGCGAAGTGTTGAAGACCTATTTGGGGTCTGTTTTGAGCAGTGGTGCTGCTCGGTTTCTGTGAATGTTTAAGTCTTTTTCTTCGTTGTGTTAACCCTAAAAACATAAGTAGGCTACTACAATAAAATTGAGTCCGCTAGCTTTGTAAAGTGGGCTGGTTGTTGCATTGATGATTCGATCATTGAGTTCGGAACGTTTAGGTACTTCGTGTGTGTATGAATAATCTGGTCATTTGTAGAACAGAAATTTTGCGGTACACGGGAGATAAGCTGGCTGTGCAGGTTGTAATGTGAATAAAGGCCACTGGATGGCAGTATTTACCTTTTTTTGTTAAGCTCAGACTGGAGCTAGGTTTGGGCATGTTTCAGGCATGTCTGAAACAAGTCCCAGAGAAAAGAAAAGAAAAGTCTAAAAGGTGGGAGGGGTCTGCAAAAGAGTATATAATGGGGAGAATTGAGACAGTAAAGTGGTAGGAGAAATTGCAAGAAGAAGGATACATGTGACCAGACCTGTCATTCTGTTCAAGACCTGTGAAGTTTCTTTTGTGGATTTTTGCCTGTGTTAGAGCATTTTCCTCACCCAGGACATCACTAAGCCAACCCACCAAAAAGGGACTGTAAATATTTCTGGTTTTTTTTGTCTTGTTAATCAATCTTGGTCAGTAGCGTAGTTAGTAGTTTAGTTAAAGTCCTTGTTTTGTTCATTAAATGTGTTCAAGTTTTTAAAACTGTGTCTGTCATCCCTTGCTGTTGCTGTTGCTGTTGTGTTGGAAATGTAATAACAAATTGGGGCCATAACAAATTGGGGGCTTGTCTGGGATAGACCATTTTGTGAGTCATTTATTAAAAATCTAACATTTCAAATTGAAAAATTGTTTTTTTTGAATTTTCCTGTATAAATATATTGACAGATCAACAGCAATGGATGATTTCCTGGAATCACCAACCATTGAGGTTTTGAAGTCTTTTAAAAAGAGAGACCTGCTAGAAATTTGCAGACATTTAGAGCTGACAGAGGTAAAACCAGCCATGTGAAAAGCAAGACTGGCTCGAGAGATAGTTGAATATTACAGTGATGAAAATGTGTTTGCACCAGGAGATCTGGAACAGTTTCCAGTGGAAAATCCAAATATAGAAATGGAACTTAAATTAAAAATGCTAGAGATTGAAAGGGAGGAAAAAGAAAAACAAAGGCAGTTTGAGTTGGAAAAATTAGCAAGAGAAGAGAAAAAAGAAAGGGAGCGGAAAAAGAAAAATAAAGAGAATTTGAGAGGGAAGAAAGAGAAAGCAAGGGAAGAAATAGAAAAACAAAGAATTTGAGAGAAAGAGGAAAGAGCAGAGAGAGAGAGAAACAGAGAGAGAGATTTTGAGTTAGAGAAATTCGATAGAGAAGAAAGACTCAAAATGGAGCAACTAAAAATTAAAATTGAAACTAAAAATAAATTTTGTGCCAGTCAGGAGGTAAAACTGGTGCCTCCATTTTCGGAAAAGGACGTAGACAACTATTTCCAGTGTTTTGAAAAGGTAGCAAAGAGTTGCCAGTGGCTAAAGGAACACTGGCCTCTGATGTTGCAAACTGTCCTCAAGGGTAAAGCTCAACAAGCCTATTCGGCTTTGTCTGCAGATGATTCCTCTGATTATGAGGTTGTCAAAAGGGTTATTTTGAGAGCTTATGAGTTGGTTCCAGAGGCTTACCGACAGAAATTCAGAGGTCTGAAGAAATCTGAAAATCAGACTTATGTTGAATTTGCTAATGAGAAGCAGGTTTGCTTTGAGCGCTGGTGTACTTCTTTGGAGGCCAAGGATGATTTCAACTCACTAAAAGAGATGGTGTTATTTGAAGAATTCAGGAACTGTGTTAAAGATGATATTTAGACCTACCTTAATGAGAAGCAAGCACTGAATTTGCAATCAGCTGCCAAATTTGCAGATGAATATGTTCTCACACATAAGTCTGAATTTCAGTCTAGCAATAACAATAGATGGTTACAATTTCAGAAAAAGGGTTACGGTGATACCCAAGATTCCTCACCCAAAGACAAAGAAAATCTGGTGATGGTGCTCAGAAATCCAGTCACAGGTCTGATCAAAGGGTGAAAGCTGACCGTGACAAAAGTGGTCTAGTTTGCAGTAATTGCAAGAAATCTGGTCATGTTACAACTAACTGTTGGTTCCTTAAAGCTAAGAAAGAAAAAGAAAAGGACACCAAACCAAATGCCTTTGTGAAAGCAAGGTTAGAAACCCGTGTAGTAGATGACCGATCTGCTAAATTGCCTGCTTCTGGTGGGGCTAAAAAGCGTGATACTGCTGACTTTGTGAGGGAGGAATTTCTTCCATTTGTGTCAGAGGGATTTGTGGCTCTGAATGAGCATACTACTCCTGTCCCCATATATATCCTAAGGGATACCGGAGCTTCTCAGTCACTTTCGTTGATGGACTCCTTGGAGTTACGTGATGAGACCGCTTCAGGGGATTTCATACTTGTACAAGGTATTGAAGGGAGGACTGTATCTGTACCCCTGCGCTCTATATTCTTGAAGTCAGATTTAGTTACAGGACAGGTAAAGGTGGGACTTATGTCAAGTCTACCTATAAAGGGTGTTTCTCTGTTGCTAGGCAATGACCTGGCTGGGGGCAAAGTAGTTCCCCCTGTACATCTTACTTCACAGCCGAGCACTGAAGATGGGGATGAGGACCCATCTCTGTATCCTTCTTGTGCAGTGACTCGTGCTATGGCCAAGAAGGCTAAAGAAGAAGATGTTGTGGTGCCGTCCAGCACATTGAATAGTCAGGACTCAGGTGGTTCGCCTCATGACTCTGATTGGCCTACTATGGTTTCTCCGTTTGAGGACTTATCAGATACTTTTATCAGTTCTCTGTTCAGCCAGCCGGATGGGTCTGGTGATTTTGATGTGTCTGGAGACTTGTCTCTGTCCAGAAAGCGGTTGATTGAGGAGCAAACTAATGATCCTGAAATTTGTGCACTGAAGAGGAGAGCCCTTCCTGATAAAGAAATAGACGCAGTTCCGGTTGGGTATTATCTCAAGGATGGTGTGTTGATGCGGAAGTGGCGCCCTCCTGATATCCCTGCCAATGCAGATTGGGCAGTGGTCAGGCAAATTGTTGTTCCGAAGGTCTACAGGAATGAGATCTTAACAATGGCTCATAGTTTACCTTTAGGAGGTCATCTTGGTGTTAACAAGACTGTTGATAAGATCATGAAACACTTCTTTTGGCCTGGGCTTCGGAAAGACGTTTCCAACTTTTGCAAAACCTGTCACACTTGTCAGGTAGTTGGAAAACACCAGTTAGACCCACCTGTAGCTCCATTGCAGCCTATCCCAGCATTTGGGGAGCCATTCTCTAAGGTCATTGTTGATTGTGTTGGTCCATTACCCAAGACTAGATCTGGAAATCAGTACTTGTTGACAATCATGTGTGCATCTACCAGATTCCCTGAAGCCATACCTCTACGTAACATCAAGGCAACTGCAATCTCAAAGGCTTTGATAAAGTTCTTCACGTTGTTTGGCCTTCCCAGGGAAATTCAGTCAGACCAAGGTAGCAATTTCACTTCAGGATTGTTTCAGCAGGTTGTGTATGAACTAGGGGCAAAGCAGATTCTTTCTGGTGCCTATCATCCAGAAAGTCAGGGTGCCTTAGAGCGGTTTCATTCCACTCTCAAGACAATGATGAGGACTTATTGTTATGACCATAAGAAAGACTGGGATGAAGGTGTTCATTTGCTGTTGTTTGCAGCTAGAGAAGCAGTGCAGGAGTCTACTGGATTCAGTCCATTTGAGCTAGTGTTTGGCCATGAAGTGAGAGGACCTTTGCTATTATTGAGTGAACAATGGCAAGAGGAAGAGCCGCACATCAGTCTGTTAGACTATGTTAGCAAGTTCAAGGAAAGATTGCGTGCAGCTTGTGACCTAGCCAAAGAGAACTTGAAATCAAGTCAGGGAAAAATGAAAACTTGGTATGATCCTAAGGCTAGAAGCCGTGAGTTTAAACCAGGAGACAAGGTCTTTGTGTTGTTTCCCTTGCAGTCCAATCCATTGCAGGCTAGATTTCATGGTCCTTATGAAATTCTGACTAAACTCAATGATCTCAATTACATTGTGAACACTCCAGATAGGAGAAAACCAAAACAATTGTGTCATATTAACATGCTAAAGCCTTATCATGACAGAAATGCTAGGGTTGCAGCTGTCACTTCAGATTCTCCTATGGCCGAGATTTGTGAAGATGAGGGGGAGTTTCAAGATGATGAACCTAGAATTAAAGCTGAAGTTCTTTCATGTAAATTGTCAAATTCTGAAGCGTTGCAAAATCTTGATGTAAAACTCCAGCACTTAGAACCCTCACAAAAAGATCAGTTTGAAAGGTTGATCAAGAAATATGAGGATTTGTTTCCTGATGTTCCAAAGAGAGTTACTATAGCCTCTCATGATGAAGATGTTGGTGATGCCAAACCAATAAAACTGCATCCATACCGGATGAATCCTGAAAAGAGAAAGATTGCTGAGAGATTGAGTACATGTTAGAACACGATATTATCAGACCCTCCAACTCAGATTGGAGTTCACCCTGTGTACTAGTTCCAAAACCTGATGGAAGTACTAGATTCTGTACAGATTATCGCAAAGTCAATGCTGTAACTAGAGCTGATGTGTTTCCAATACCTAGGATTGATGATTGTATTGATAGAGTTGGGCAAGCAAAGTTTCTGACTAAGATTGATTTACTGAAGGGTTATTGGTGTGTGCCTTTAACTGAGAGGGCCAAGAGCATCTCAGCTTTTGCCACACCATCTGGGTTGTACTAGTATGAAGTCCTACGCTTTGGAATGAAAAATGCCCCAGCCACGTTCCAAAGGATGATACAGTCTACAATCGCCGGATTGCCACACACGGGTGCATACATCGATGACCTGATCACATGGAGTGACTCCTGGGGAAGAACATCTAAAAGATGTGGAGACGTTGTTCCAGCGCCTGACCCAGGCTAACCTGACTGTTAACCTGAGCAAGAGTGACTTTGGTTGTGCTACTGTCACCTATCTTGGCTACGTCATAGGCCAGGGTAAGGTGGCACCCATAAATTCTAAAGTCCGAGCCATCATGGACTTTCCAGTTCCTGACAACAAAAAAGCTTTGCGCCTTTTCCTTGGAATGATCGGGTACTTCCGCAAGTTCTGCAAGAACTTTGCTGAGATTGCTCTCAGTCTCACTCACCAACTGAAGAAAGGCGTAAAATTCACTTGGGATGAGGCATGCCAGAGAGCCTTCGATCGCCTGAAGCCTCTGCTGTGTCACTTCCCCGTGCTCAAATCTCCTGACTTCAACGAACCGTTCTCCATCGCGGTCGATGCTAGCGACCAAGCTTGTGAATCTGTGCTCCTACAGAGAAGTGACTCTGATGACATTGAGCATCCTGTGTCATACTTCTCCAGGAAGTTCAATCGCCACCAAAGGAACTATTCCACAATAGAGAAGGAGCTGTTGGCTCTAATTCTATCTTTACAGCACTTTGATGTTTATGTTTGTACAGGGCAAAAGCCAATGATTGTGCACACTGACCACAATCCTTTAATGTTTTTGAGTAAGATGAAAAACAAGAATCGGAGATTGTTGAATTGGAGTTCGATTTTACAGGAGTTTGACTTGGAAATTATGCGTGTAAAGGGTACGGACAATGTGATTGCTGATCCCCTGTTTGAATATGTATATATACTCAGCAACAAAAGTTTCTGTGACACCAATATTGTTAATTATTTTTCATAACGCAATTATGAAATTGTCATACATGGTGATATTAGACTGAAACAGTACACGTAAACACAACATTGAAATGGAAATCATGAAAATGCGAGAAAATGACTTTGCACGTGAAAATGTGCGTAAATCATGCTTGTGGATGGCAATAAAAGAGGAGAATTTTTGGAATGTTCACATTGTGCCTGATGAACGACGGAAGCATCACTTATCGAAAACACAGCCATTTCGGATCAGGAACTCTATCCTCTAAATGCCAAGACTGTCTGAAAATGATCGGTGGAGGGCCATTGGGATGATTGAATCCGGAACCTCGCAGAGGGAAGTTGCTCATCGCCTGAATGTCCACCGAAACACCATTTGGAACTTATGGCAGCGTCATCAGCAGACAAGACATGTCAGAGACCGTCCTCGCAGCGGCCGTCCACGAGTAACCACTCCCAGACAGGACAACTGGATTCGAACAACCCATCTCCGAAATCGATTCCAACCTGCAACCATAACTGCAAGAACGATACCTGGTTTGAGGCGACTGTCTGCAAAGACAATCCGTCGCCGTCTCCGTCATTTTGGCATTGTCCCACGTCGGTCAGCAAGACGTCCAATACTCACAGTACAACACCGACGACTGCGTCTACAGTGGGCACAACAACATCAACGGTGGATCCAACGTCAGTGGGATCCTGTACTCTTCACTGATGAATCAAGATTCATGCTTAACCGATGTGATGGTCGTTTACGTGTATACCGTCAACGTGGAGAACGTTATGCCAACAACTGTGTTCAGGAATTTGATCGTTTTGGAGGTGGTAGTGTCATGATTTGGGGAGGGATCACGGCTAGAAACAGAACAGATTTGCTTGTTATTGATGGAAATCTGACAGGTCAAAGATATCGCGATGAAGTGCTACGGCCATTGGTGGTACCGTTTTTGATGCAACATGGTCCCGGAATAACGCTGCAACATGATAACGCCAGACCACACGTTGCAAGGATTGTACAGCAGTATCTGATGCAACAACATGTCAATGTCCTGCCATGGCCAGCCAGATCCCCAGACATGTCCCCAATCGAGCATCTTTGGGACGAGATGGATCGACGTTTGCGGTTGGATAACCCGCCAGCTACACTCCAGGAATTGCGACAACGTCTACGTCAGATTTGGAATGACATCCCACAGCAATTTCTGGCACATCTGATTCGGTCCATGCGCCGGAGATGCGTTGCTTGCATCATGGCACGAGGAAGTCACACCCGGTATTGAAGTGTGAAGGTCACAATTGGTTAGACGTCAGACAAGTGCTTCATGACGCATGAAAATGACATTTTTCGTTTTGAGTGACGCTGGCACTGAAAAGTCAGTGTTTCTCCTGTTAAATAAACATATTGATTGCATTGAGATCTTTGCGTGTCATTTATAACATACACATAAATGGTGTCACAGAAACTTTTGTTGCTGAGTATATATATCATTGTATGATAAGTATATATAGACAAGTGTTCACTTAACCATTTTATATTGAAAAGAAAAATTTTGCCTTTATGAGTCAAAATTTTTCTCTTTTGGAATGGAGGTGTAATGTGAATATAGGCCACTGGATGGCAGTATTTACCTTTTTTTTGTTAAGCTCAGACTGGAGCTAGGTTTGGGCATGTTTCGGGCATGTCTGGGACAAGTCCCAGAGGAAAAAAAAAAAAGTCTATAAGGTGGGAGGGGTCTGTAAAAGAGTATATAAAGGGGAGAATTGAGACAGTAAAGTGGTAGGAGAAATTGCAAGAAGAAGGATACATGTGACCAGACCTGTCATTCTGTTCAAGACCTGTGAAGTTTCTTTTGTGGATTTTTGCCTGTGTTAGAGCATTTTCCTCACTCAGGACATCACCAAGCCACCCCACCAAAAAGGGACTGTAAATATTTCTGTTTTTTTTGTCTTGTTAATCAATCTTGGTCAGTAGTGTAGTTAGTAGTTTAGTTAAAGTCCTTGTTTTGTTCATTAAATGTGTTCAAGTTTTTAAAACTGTGTCTGTCATCCCTTGCTGTTGCTGTCGTGTTGGAAATGTAATAACAAATTGGGGCCATAAGGTGTATTAATTTTTGCAAAAAATTAAGGACACGAAATCTGCGCGAGAGTGAGCCGAAAGAATATACCTAGAGAGAATTGATCAACAAGACCTCCAATAGTTTGCACACGGGTGAAGGTGTGAGAGGCCTCCAGAGTAAATTTTTTGCAGTAACGAAGAATTTTGTGCAGTTCTGTCGTTGTGTCGGGTTTTTCTTCTGGTGGGACCAGCTGGAGCGCTTAAGGTATGACCGCAAGTGTTACTGAGTTGATTCGGACGTTTTGGGTTTGTTCTTTTTTATATTGTTTTCCCATGTGATTGAGTGTCCCACCGTTATTACGAAATTGAGTAGCAAGTGGCACAATATGTTTAGTTTTAGAGTCCAAGACAAAATCGCTTAAACGTAGAACCAGAGTGCTAATTTTAGACGTCTGAACAAAAAAAATTGAGGCGTGGTGTCCCCCTGTGACAGTCAGTAGACCTATTTTCTGTGGAAAGATTTTTTTTTTTCGGAATTTTTCCTTTATTTGACAGTTTTACAGCGTAGAGAGACAGAAGGGTTGGGGAGAAGAGTGGGGGTAGACATGTAGCAAGAGCCTCAGCTGGAATCGTACCCAGGTTGCTGCGGGATGGACACAGCCTTTATGATATGCGCGCTTTGACCGATGAGCCACCAGGGCGCCCCCAGTAGACCTATTTTCAAACAAATATTGGACGAAGCATTATGTCATTGTTAACCAACTGAAAGCTCCAAATTTGAAAAATAATAAAAAATCCTTAATCATGTTCGGTAGAAGTAAAAACGCGTCCGAAATCCCTACCACTGAGAAAGGTGGCTGAGTAGTACCCGAAATTGATGCTGAAACAGTGTTGAATACCGTAAAGGGCTTTCAGTCAGGACAACTCACATTTCAATAAAATAGAACAATTTATTCATGGATATGAGCATTACATTGTATTTTGGCGGCAGTTCTGCTCTGGTGGAATGTCCTACTTAGGCACAGCAAACATACAAACATAGTCAGAAACAGAAATCAAAATCCCCCCGATGTGAGCAGAACCAAACAGGTTGAGGCTGGGGTGGAGGTGGCAAGCAAAAACCAAACAGCATGTTGCATAGCATGAAGCGTCATTGCAAACAGCAGCGGAAGCAAGTGAGCTTGGCGTCTTTCAAATAGATCGCTGTATGACCTCGTGATGTGTATCCTCCAATTGTTCGCCTGCTGGTGCTGACGTGCTGGTGGCTTCCCAGGCTGCTGTCAGCTGATGTAGCTCTTCTCGAGTTTCCTGCCTGAACTAGTTACACTCATTTCAGTCAGGACAACTCACGTTTCAATAAAATAGAACAATTTATTCAGGGATATGAGCATTACATTGTATTTTGGCGGCAGTTCTGCTCTGGAGGCATGTCCTACTTAGGCACAGCAAACATACAAACATAGTCAGAAACAGAAATCAAAATCCCCCAAACAGCAACCACCGCCAAGTGGGCTAAACCATGGGCTATACAGTGGAGCACCCACTGCCTCCTGAATGACCATGAAATCCATAGAGATACCCAGGGTCAAAACATTGACTACTAAAGGCTGCCAAGTATTTAGCACAGTTTTACTATCACCAATGCATATAATCTGGATCAAGAATGGACATACGATCATTAATGGAAATTACCTCACCATGTGTAGCCTGGTTCCACTGCGGGGACCCGTTAGGCTCGTTTCCTTGAGAACACACCGCTTGGTGCCCTCACATCTGTACTTGCGGGCAGGGCCTCACTGTTAGTCTGGATGCTTGGCCAGATCCTCTAGAGAATAGGCGCATGCCGCTCCCTCTAGTGCACGTCTGCAACCCCTACAGATGCAGGAGGCAAGATGAAACATCTTGGTCCTGGAGAACATTCTACCTAGTGAGAAAAACTATGTGTACAGCCGGAGCACCCACTGCCTCCTGGATAACCAGGAAGTCCATAGAGATATCCAGGGTCAAACATTGGCTACTAAAGGCTGCCCAGCCTTTAGCGCACGTCTGCTACCACCAATGCAGATTGCCTGGATCAAGTATGGACATTCTACCATTAAGTATGGCCAGCCAACCACCTGCACAAAGCAATTTATTATTTTTAATTCAATTCAAATTTTTCTATTCAATTTATTTTTATAGCGCTTTTCACAGACTTTCACAAAGACGCTTTATGTTGAGCGATTGAATAAATGAAAGGGCAGTGCCCAACCTAATCCCCACTTGAGCAAAATGAGGCAAAAAACTCCCAGTAGGGAGAAAAATCCTCAAACTCCCCAGTGGGAAGAAATCTCAGGAGGAACCTGGCTATAGTGGGGGAGCCCATCCTCCGCGGGCTAGCTAATTTAAGCAATCATAGGATAAAATGGCATCTAAACAGTGGTGTCTGTAGCTCCAGGAAGTGGCATGTCGAGGAAGGAGCTGAACTGGATCCGGACTAGATTAGGACAGCAGCCAGCGCTTATGTTGAAGGACAGGGATTGAATGGTCCAGGACTTCGTAGTGGAGGGAAAGATCCTCAGAAAGAGACACAGAAAAAAGGGGGGTTTGGCACTGGATAACTCCTGCATATAATGGAAATACTGTCCTGTCTCAAGTGCCAAGTAAGAACTTAGGAACAATTGGTCGTAAACAGTCAACACCCCTCCATCCGCTTGTTGCATTATAATTCTACTAGAAAGAAACCATCAAGTACCTTTAATCCTAGGGTAAGAGCAAGTAATGATTCATCATACTTCAAAACCCCCAAAACTAGAAGTTTCATGAGGACATTTCTGGTCCTGAAAGCCCGGTGGGTAATGAAGGTTGCATTTCTTCCAATTTCGATGACTAATTGAATAAAAGGGTTATATACAAAAACAAATTTGCTCATGCAGTAGAGAGAATGTTTCACATAGGGCGCCAAGTTTTTATTAATTCATTCCTCTTTTTTTTTTTTTATGAATCAGTTGACCAGAAAGATTGTAGAATTGAGGAAACAGGAATTCTTCGTGCCGCGTAGTCGTATGAGTGAGTATTCATAAGGTTTCCACCCGTTACTTGTTAACAATAACCGCAATCCAGGCAGTATAGTCAACATTGTTGCCCATATACCCTGTTAATGTTTGCTGTCAAACATCCATCTGCAACAATGAATCACCACAACGCTAACCACTTTCTGACTTTATGTTCACTGATGATCATCCGAACATCACGATATAACCACACAATTTCAACAGGCATAAAAGCATGGAATTTAGCGATTTTCAGGTCCCTGACGTAGTCCGCAAACTACAGCCTGAGCGCGACTGCCAACCATTCAAGTTCGCAAATTAAGAATTAAATCCCAGTGGAAAACGCTTCACAGAAAAACTAGGGTTATGAATAAAAGTACCACCTCCTCTGTGAGGCAGAACAAACACAAGGTCAGCGCACAATTCATAAATCTTGAAGGAAAAAGATCGCATAAGTATCCATACACTCCCTCGTGCTATTAAAGTCCAGTGTTTGTATTTTATTAATTTATTTAATTTATGAGAGACAGGGACATGCTTAGCACTAAAAGGAACAGATTTACATCCACAATGAAGCAGCCTTCTGTCAACAATGTAGCACTTAAAGCAGAATTAATCACAAAATTTAAATTACCTATCTATTTGGATTCCAGGGTTGTACAGAAGCTGCCGATGTGGTAAACGGACTCCGTCGGTTTGGAGAAATTGGCGTTCTGCGTCTAGACAGGAACCAGGTCTCCAACTGAATTAGTCCATAGACCGTCATTTTGACTTATAGGAGGCACCTCACTTGAAACAGAATTATTTTTGGGTTTTTATTTGAAAATAGCGTTTGAGGGGCGTTCACGCGCACTTTACCAGTCGCAACTCTAACAGGATAAAATATGATTGCAGCAGTAATTCAATTTCATCAGGCGCCCATTAATCCTGGAACACAGAGAATGCACGCCAAAAGCCAAGAAGAAGCGCAAGCAACAACATATTGTAAACTTAGCAGAAACAGAATAGCAGCAATAACCCTAAGACAGCAATGAGGTACAAAAGCAATCTGCGTAGCGAGGATCTGCTGCAAGCGCCAGTATAAACATCTAGCAAAAACCAAACAGCATGTTGCATAGCATGAAGTGTCATTGCAAACAGCAGCGGAAGCAAGTGAGCTTGACGTCTTTCAAATAGACCGCTGTATGACCTCGTGATGTGTATCCTCCAGTTGTTCGCCTGCTGGTGCTGACGTGCTGGTGGCTTACCAGGCTGCTATCAGCTGATGTAGCTCTTCTCAAGTTTCCTGCCTGAACTAGTTACACTCATTTCTGCAATCGTTTTTGAAACTGGACAATTACGAGTGCTAAATGGAATTAAAATACGGTTTCCACGTCAACGAAAATCACGTTTGGTCCATTGATGACATAAAGAGAGCATGGGGCAAGATGCAACGTCTGCCAGCGGAGGAAAAAGTTTTGTTGGCTTTTTTAATTGTGAGCCATATGAGGAGTAGAAAAGAAGTAAATACCGAGTGTGAAGCTGAGCGTTTATTGAATATCGAGAGAGAGGAAGTTCGGGCTCTGGTTGAGGAGTTGAAAAGCGTCAAAGCAAAGGTGGCTAAGAAAAACGCGGAAATAGCTGAGTCAAATTCTTGCAAAACGGGCAGTTATTGGCGCCTGGTAGTGGGGTGACCGCGATGTCAGTTCCGCCCTCCGCTTGTATTGACGAGTGGACTGGAAGTGACAGCGAGGCATCTGACCATAATTTGGCAGTGGTAACCCTGCTTAGAGCGTTGACGCAAGGACGGGTCAAAGGGAAAAGGCAGTATAACCATAAACCTGTAAGGCAGAGCAATTCACGAAACAACGATTCTACCCAGAGAAAATAACTTGTGTTTTCAGGAATCCTTGCCACTTTGTCAAAGACTGCAAAGTTAACTGTGAGAGGTTTTGCGAAATGTGTAGGAAAGAAGGCCACACAGTGGACAAATGCTGGTCAATTGGAAGAGGCAAACCTCCCCCTTACTTTCTCAGAGGACCACGTACATTAGACTGTGAGCAATCTAAGAGCAGGAAAAAATGGGAGTCTAAATTTAAATTTGAAAAGGCATCCAAATTCTTGATAGAAAAGATGAGTCATATTGAGGAACTGTTGACTCAAATCTTACCAGCAACATTAACGATATGAATTGTATCACTCTTACATATTGTTGCCTTCCTTCATTTTCGAAATGAGGACTACGATTAAGTTGATGTTTGATTTGTTTTGTTGATGCATGTTCTGTGTCATCAAAATGTTCGGCATTTTTTAAGTGTAAGCTGATGTTTTATTGTTGTTGCTGGCACATGAGAAATGCACTTCTTAGACTGCAGGTTGTTTGTGTTGCATACACCTCAGCTGTGCAAGTTGTTAGAAGGCATATGTCCACGATGCAATTACGGAAACAAAACATTTCACTTGAAGTGTGGAATTTTTTTTGTTTTGTATTTGAATTTGAGAATCTGCTCCTATAACAGGTGTTAAAACACTTCTGGTGTCATTCACAGTGCACGAACATTGTTATGGCTGCTTATTGTCAATCAATACATGGTTTTTACCCCTCGGCCGCTGTAATTGTCGTCACCTGCGTGTCCGTCTGCCGTCCATCGTCCGTCCATTATTTTGTCTGGGCCAGTACACAGCAACTAATGATTGCAGCTTCACCAAATTTGGTATGATAACTCACTATGACCCATAGATGTGCAACGCCAGGTTTTTTGCTGGATTTGACCTTTGACCTTAGCGCTTTGACCTTGACCCTGGAAATCTTGTGCGGGTCAGTACTCGGCAACAAATTATTGCAGCTTCACCAATTTGGTATGGTGACTCACGATGACCCATAGATGTGCAACGCCAGGTTTTTTGCCGGATTTGACCTTTGACCTTAGCGCTGTGACCTTGACCCTGGAAATCTTGTCCGGGTCAGCATTTGGCAACTGATTATTGCAGCTTCTCCAATTTGGTATGGTGACTCACTATGACCCATAAATGTGCAACGCCAGGTTTTTTGCCGGATTTGACCTTTGACCTTAGCGCTGTGACCTTGACCCTGGAAATCTTGTCCGGGTCAGCATTTGGCAACTGATTATTGCAGCTTCTCCAATTTGGTATGGTGACTCAGTATGACCCATAGATGTGCAACGACAGGTTTTTTGCTGGATTTCACCGTGTGACCTTGAGGCAGGAAATCTTGTCCGGGTCAGTACTCAGCAACTACTGTTCGCTGCTTGACCAAATTTGATAGGGTAACTCACTGTGACACACAGATGTGCAACATCATGTTTTTGTTGGATTTCACCTTTGACTTGAGTGCTGTGACCTTGAAGGAGGAAATCTTGTTCGGGCCGAGGGGTATTCAGCAGTGCGTTATGTTTTGTTATTTTCGGAGATTGTCGGTAGTCCAGTTTTCGGTTGTGGTTTGTTTAAAATGTATGTTTCTTTTGTTTAAGGGAATCTTTGGGTTTGACGGCTCATTGCGAGGTTGGACCGTTAGTTTCCTCCTTCTGTACTGTGTTATTTATGAGTGTTTTATGTACAGCACTGTATATCATTTGTAAATGAAAATTTGATAGATTTGTGCTGCTTAGTGGTCAGCTGTTTTTCTTTTAATTTTATTAATCATTTAGTACCCTCTGGTGGTGTTTCTGTAGCAAAACATGGTCTGATGCAATACCATTTGTGTGTGTTATGAAATAGACTAGAGCTTTCTGGAAGTTTCTGGCTTCTTCTTGCCTGGAGGAGGCCGCATCACCCAGGACTTCTGTAGATCTTTCTTGAATAATCCTCATGCTGTGATGTTGCTCAATTCGGAGAGTTTTTGTTTTGGCATCTGAGTTACATAGTGGCATTGGAGTGTTTGCACAGTGGATTATTTGTAGAAATCTTTGGACATAATCAGTGAAGAATACATTTTTTTAAGTTGTCATTGCTGGTTTTCTTTGTTGTGATTTGTAAGTCATAACAAACTGGAGGTTCTATCGAGATATTCCATTCATTGGATCAACCATTGGATTCACCAAAGATTAAAGCTGAAATATAATTTATAATCTTGTGACTATTTGAAAAACCAGCAATCATGACTTTTGATGTTGAAAATTCTCCAACCCAGGAATCAATTGTGCTGGCAAAGTAGAAGGACTTGCTGCAAATAGCCTCAACCCTTGGATTATCTGATGTGAAATCATCAATGTAGAAACAAGAAATATTCAACATTATGGTGCAACATTTCATCAATGAAGATATCTTTGAGGAAGAAGCAGCAGAATTGATTTAAGATGTGACTGTGTCTGCAACAGAGCTGCAAAGACTTGAGATTCAGCTACGCCAGAAACAACTCGAACTGGAAGAAAGAAGGTTGGAGAAAGAGGAATAACCAGAAATATAACAAAAAAGGATGCAGTATGAACTGGAATGAGGACAATAGAAGCAGGTACTGTAACAAAATCTTTTGGACTTTCTGATCATTTTGATGTGGTTAAACACATCAAACTTGTTCCTCCTTTCCTAGAAAATGATGTAGACCAATACTTTACCCATGTTGAGAAAATTGTTGAAAATTTGAAATGGCCAAAAGAGCACTGGACAATGATGTTACAAAGTGTTCTTACTGGTAAAGCTTGGAAAATCTTTAACCAGCTATCTGTCCAACAGTGTTCTAATGATTTTTTCAAATCTGCCATTCTGAAGGGTTATGAATTGGTCCCCAAGGCTTACAGGCAAAAATGTAGGAATTCTCGCAAGGAAGCCAGTCAAACTGAATTTAGCAGGTTGAAGGAACAGTTGTTTGATCAGTGGTGTAATTCCGTGAAAGTTGAGAAAGATTTTGACAGAATGAGGCAACTTATTTTGGTTTAGGAATTTAAAAGGTGTATCCAGCCTGATATCAAGACTTTCCTTGAAGAAAAACAAGCCAATACTTTGCAAGATGTTTCCAACCTGGCTGATTGTTATGCGTTGACTCATAAGTCCTCTTTTGTCCAAAAATCCATTTTTTCTAAATTTCAAAGCAAGTCTCAGTCCAAGACTTCTTCTAATAACACTTATAATGATTCTAAGGCCACTTCTGAGAGGAAATCTTCCAGTGAGAAGCAGTCCTCTGATTCTTTACCTTCTGATACTGCAAAAAGCAAGGTCACCTTATTTCTGAGTTTTATGCTCTCAAGAAAAAACAATAACGAGAAGAAACCAAGCCAACTGCTTTCAGTAAGAGAGAATCACTTGTATCAAAGGTCAGTTCGCCTGATCATCTACCTTCTGTGTCTGATTCTGTTATGGAGGGTTTTGAGCCATTCATCACCAATGGTTTTGTCTCACTTTCACATGATTTTTCCTCATCTGCTCCTGTTTGAATTTTAAAGGACACTGGGTCTTCCCAATCGCTTATTCTTGCAGATATTCTGCCTTTTTCGGACAAATTGTCTACTCAGCTAATGTCCTTATTCAAGGAGTAGAATGTGGTTTTACAAGTGTACCTCTCCATAATGTTCATCTCAAATCAGACTTGGTCTCTGGGCCTGTTACTGTTAGGTCTTCTCTTCCTTTCAAAGGTGTTCATTTGTTTCTTGGTAATGATCTTGCTGAGGATAAAACTGTGCCCTACCCTGTCGTAACTGACACTAATTTGGTTGGCACTCGTCATCAAATACTCACCCCAAGGATAATAGAAGGGTCAGTTAATTTATTTTGTCCTCAAAACAGTTTTGGAATTTTAAGGAAAAACAGCATTGAAGGAAAATCATAATGAATGGAATTCAATGGTGGCCACTTTTTCAAGTTTAAAAAAAGCAATGTGAAATATAGCCGCAAGTGGCAATTCTGGGGTTCAAGCCAAGAGAGACCATCAGTGGTTGAAAGCTTTAACAGCTTAATTAACAAGTGTTGCCACTAAACGTGGCCATGTCCCCCGCCAGGTGACGGAAATCGACTGGGGTCGGCGTATCACACAAATACATATTGAAGCCAAAGATTAATAAAATTGGTCAAAGCGTTTTTGAGATTTTGCATTCTCAACAAACGGGACGTGATGGACGGACGGCCGGACGGAGCTGAATACTGTTTTCCCTGTTTCAGGTACTTATATGAATATATGTTGAGTTTTATGGCAATAGGACAAACAATTGCTGATTTATCGTCTGATTTGTTTTAAACCACCTGCTTTGTTTTGCATTTATAGCGCCCCCCCCATTGGAAGATTTACATGAAACTGTCAACGTATGTTTCTGGTACTTAGATGGACATATCCTGTGAGATCCGTGATGATTGGCATGATGGTTGTTGACTTTTGTCCATTTATGTGCTAAGCCATGCCCCTGCTGAAGTTCATTGGTCAATATCTTGGAAATGAAATGAGATGTTAAGAAGCCTTGTACGATTTTTTGATGAGCTTGGTCCAATGATGATCCACAGCAAATTTCGAAGGAATGGGGCCTACAGCCTCGGAGGAGATGTCAAAAATGTGTTTTTTGAATAATTCAAAGTGGCAGAATATCTTTACGGCAAACCAAAGGGTTCCTTAAGGAAAGTTGTAGAGTTTGGACTAAAGAATATCTGTACCAAGTTTCGTGTAAATTGGACTCACAGTGTAGGAGTTAAGACCTTTAAAGTGAAAAACTTTTTCTTGAATTATAGTGCCCTCATCAGGCCGATTACGTTAAAAATGGCTTGGGCAGCATTTGCACACAATTTCATACCAATGTGCAAAATTTCAGTTCTCAACCATTTACCCTTTCACAGAAATTTATGAAAATGTTTCTGAAGAAGAAGAGAAATAATAATAATAATAATATTAATACACCAGCACAAAAACAATTGGGTTTCAGGCCTACAAGCTTGAACCCTTAAACATAAAAAGGCCTCCATACTGTTTGTGTCTGTAATCCTTAACATTATGATTTGACTCAAAAAGACGTAATTTTCATGAAGTTTTTCGCCTCTATGTCCAAGGTAGCCACTTAGCCAGGAGCCATGTTTCTTTCCTCGGGAGGAGTGAAGTTCTGTTACATGGGCTGCGTTTCAATCCGAAAAAATGCTTGCTTCCTCATGTTCACTCGCCCTCCAATCGAGGGGGGAAATCCGCGAAAAATCCCGGATTTAAATTGGCTGCCACCTGTAGGGTCGTTCCAATCCAATTTTGTGGAGGAAAGGGCGCATTTTCATTTGCTCAAGCAAACTATCATGAAACACCTGCATTGCTTCCAACCCCTGAGTAAATAAAAGCGTGAGAAGTCTGGAGTCATAATCGGTGTTCAATTACTAGAAATGAAATCCACCATAACCCGTGTGAAACTGATAAACCTCCAAGCACAGGACAATTCCGCGCGGGAATCTCTTACACATGTGTTGATTGAATAATTGAAGCACTGATTACAAAAACCCCACAAGTCAAGTCAAGTGTGACTTACAGGGTTTTAGTAATAGGTGCTTCAGTTGCTGACGACAGCAGAGGAACGTAAATATGCCACTAAAATTTATGCTGAATGCCTGAGAGTTAACAGGTATGCACTATTAATGAAAACTGGCCACACCTGATAATGTTGAGATTTTCTGTAATGGTAATTTAAATGAATGATTGAAAACAGGTCATGAACAATCATTATTTTTAAGGGATGGGTTTCAGCCTCCTCTATCGCCAGGTCACCAGCCGCCACTGGGTACTGCAGAAATGGCCAGCATGAGAAAAATCACTTTTTTTCTTTTTTTTTTAAAACAATGTGTAATGTGAATATAGGCCACTAGATGGCAGTATTTACCTTTTTTTTATTCAGCTCAGACTAGAGCTATGTTTGGACATGTTTCAGACATGTCTGGGGCAAGTCCCCGAAAAATAAAAAAAAAAAAAGGTCTAGATGTGGGTGGGGTCTGCAAAAGAGTATATAAGGAATAGAATTGAGACAGTAAGGTAGGAAGGAGAAATTGCAAGAAGAAGGATACGTGTGACCAGACCTGTCATTTCTGTTCAAGACCTGTTAAGTTTCTTTTGTGGATTTTTTCTCACCCAGGACATCACCAAGCCGCCCCACGAAAAGGACTGTAAATATTTCTGTTTTTTATAATCAATCTTGGTCTGTAGATTAGTTTAGTCATAATTGTCTTTGTTTTTTTCATTAAATGTGTTCAAGTTTTTAAAACTGTTTCTGTCATCCCTTGTTGTTGCTGTTGCTGTTGTGTTGTAGATTGTAATAAGAAATTGGGGCCATAACAAATTGGGGGCTCCTCCGGGATAGACCATTTTGTGAGTCATTTATTAAAAATCTAACATTTCAGATTGTAAAATTGTTTTTGTGAATTTTCCAATATAATTATATTGACAACAGCAATGGATGATTTCTTGGCATCACCAACCGTAGGGGTTTTGAAGTCTTTTAAAAAGACCGAACTGTTGGAAATATACAGACATTTGGAGCTGACGGAGGTAAAACCAGCCATGCGAAAAGCAAGACTGGCTAGAGAGATAGTTGAATATTACATTGATGAAAATGTGTTTGCACCAGGAGATCTGGAACAGTTTCCAATGGAAAATCCAAATATAGAAATTGAACTTAAATTAAAAATGCTAGAGATTGAAAGGGAGGAAAAAGAAAAACAAAGAGAATTTGAGAGAGAGAAAGAGGAAAGAGCAGAAAGAGAGAGACAGAGACAGAGAGATTTTGAATTAGAGAAGTTGGATAGAGAGGAAAGACTCCAAATGGAGAAACTAAAAATTAAAATTGAAACTAAAAATAAATTTTGTGCCAGTCAGGAGGTAAAACTGGTGCCTCCATTTTCTGAAAAGGACGTAGACAACTATTTCCAGTGTTTTGAAAAGGTAGCAAAGAGTTGCCAGTGGCCAAAGGAACACTGGCCTCTGATGTTGCAAACTGTCCTCAAGGGTAAAGCTCAACAAGCCTATTCGGCTTTGTCTGCAGATGATTCCTCTGATTATGAGGTTGTCAAAAAGGTTATTTTGAGAGCTTATGAGTTGGTTCCAGAGGCTTACCGACAGACATTCAGAGGTCTGAAGAAATCTGAAAATCAGACTTATGTGGAATTTGCTAATGAGAAGAAGGTTTGCTTTGAGCGCTGGTGTACTTCTATGGAGGTCAAGGATGATTTCAACTCACTAAAAGAGATGGTGTTAGTTGAAGAATTTAAGAACTGTGTTAAGGATGATGTTAAGACCTACCTTAATGAGAAGCAAGCACTAAATTTGCAATCAGCTGCCAAATTTGCAGATGAATATGTTCTCACACTTAAGTCCAAATTTCAGTCTAGCAGTAACAATAGATGGTCCCAATTTCAGAAAAAGGGTTACGGTGATACCCAAGATTCTTCACCCAAAGACAAAGACAAATCTGGTGATGGTGCTCAGAAATCCAGTAACAGGTCTGATTAAAGTGTGAAAGCTGACAGTGACAAAAGTGGTCTAGTTTGCAGTTATTGCAAGAAATCTGGTCATGTTACAACTAACTGTTGGTTCCTTAAAGCTAAGAAAGAAAAAGAAAAGGATACCAAACCAAATGCCTTTGTGAAAACAAGGTTAGAAACCCCTGTAGTAGATAACCGATCTGCTAAATTGCCTGCTTCTTGTGGGGCTAAAAAGCCAAATACAGCTGACTTTGTGAGGAAGGAATTTCTTCCATTTGTGTCAGAGGGATTTGTGGCTCTGAATGAGCATACTACTCCTGTCCCCATACATATCCTAAGGGATACCGGAGCTTCTCAGTCACTTTTGTTGATGGACTCCTTGGAGTTACGTGATGAGACCGCTTCAGGGGATTTCATACTTGTACAAGGTATTGAAGGGAGGACTGTATCTGTACCCCTGCGCTCTATATTCTTGAAGTCAGATTTAGTTACAGGACAGGTAAAGGTGGGACTTATGTCAAGTCTACCTATAAAGGGTGTTTCTCTGTTGCTAGGCAATGACCTGGCTGGGGGCAAAGTAGTTCCCCCTGTACATCTTACTTCACAGCCGAGCACTGAAGATGGGGATGAGGACCCATCTCTGTATCCTTCTTGTGCAGTGACTCGTGCTATGGCCAAGAAGGCTAAAGAAGAAGATGTTGTGGTGCCGTCCAGCACATTGAATAGTCAGGACTCAGGTGGTTCGCCTCATGACTCTGATTGGCCTACTATGGTTTCTCCGTTTGAGGACTTATCAGATACTTTTATCAGTTCTCTGTTCAGCCAGCCGGATGGGTCTGGTGATTTTGATGTGTCTGGAGACTTGTCTCTGTCCAGAAAGCGGTTGATTGAGGAGCAAACTAATGATCCTGAAATTTGTGCACTGAAGAGGAGAGCCCTTCCTGATAAAGAAATAGACGCAGTTCCGGTTGGGTATTATCTCAAGGATGGTGTGTTGATGCGGAAGTGGCGCCCTCCTGATATCCCTGCCAATGCAGATTGGGCAGTGGTCAGGCAAATTGTTGTTCCGAAGGTCTACAGGAATGAGATCTTAACAATGGCTCATAGTTTACCTTTAGGAGGTCATCTTGGTGTTAACAAGACTGTTGATAAGATCATGAAACACTTCTTTTGGCCTGGGCTTCGGAAAGACGTTTCCAACTTTTGCAAAACCTGTCACACTTGTCAGGTAGTTGGAAAACACCAGTTAGACCCACCTGTAGCTCCATTGCAGCCTATCCCAGCATTTGGGGAGCCATTCTCTAAGGTCATTGTTGATTGTGTTGGTCCATTACCCAAGACTAGATCTGGAAATCAGTACTTGTTGACAATCATGTGTGCATCTACCAGATTCCCTGAAGCCATACCTCTACGTAACATCAAGGCAACTGCAATCTCAAAGGCTTTGATAAAGTTCTTCACGTTGTTTGGCCTTCCCAGGGAAATTCAGTCAGACCAAGGTAGCAATTTCACTTCAGGATTGTTTCAGCAACTTGTGTATGAACTAGGTGCAAAGCAGATTCTTTCTAGTGCCTATCATCCAGAGAGTCAGGGTGCCTTAGAGCGGTTTCATTCCACTCTCAAGACAATGATGAGGACTTATTGTTATGACCATGAGAAAGACTGGGATGAAAGTGTTCATTTGCTGTTGTTTGCAGCTAGAGAAGCAGTGCAGGAGTCTACTGGATTCAGTCCATTTGAGCTAGTGTTTGGTCATGAAGTGAGAGGACCTTTGCTAGTATTGAGTGAACAATGGCAAGAAGAAGAGCCGCACATCAGTCTGTTAGACTATGTTAGCAAGTTCAAGGACAGATTGCGTGCTGCTTGTGACCTAGCCAAAGAGAACTTGAAATCAAGTCAGGGAAAAATGAAAACTTGGTATGATCATAAGGCTAGAAGCCGTGAGTTTAAACCAGGAGAAAAGGTCCTTGTGTTGTTTCCCTTGCAGTCCAATCCATTGCAGGCAAGATTTCATGGTCCTTATGAAATTCTGACAAAACTCAATGATCTCAATAACATTGTGAAGACTCCAGATAGGAGAAAACCAAAACAATTGTGTCACATTAACATGCTGAAGCCTTATCATGATAGAAATGCTAGGGTTGCTGCTGTCACTTCAGATTCTCCTATGGTCAAAACGTGTGAAGATGAGGGGGAGTTTCAAGATGATGAACCTAGAATTAAAGCTGAAGTTCTTTCATGTAAATTGTCAAATTCTGAAGTGTTGCAAAATCTTGATGTAAAACTCCAGCACCTAGAACCCTCACAGAAAGATCAGTTTGAGAGGTTGATCAAGAAATATGAGGATCTTTTTCCTGACGTTCCAAAAAGAGTTTCTATAGCCTCTCATGATGTAGATGTTGGTGATGCCAAACCAATAAAACAGCATCCGTACCGGATGAATCCTGAAAAGAGAAAGATTGCTGAGAAAGAGGTTGAGTACATGTTAGAACATGATATTATCAGACCCTCCAACTCAGATTGGAGTTCACCCTGTGTGCTAGTTCCAAAACCTGATGGAAGTACTAAATTCTGTACAGATTATCGCAAAGTCAATGCTGTAACTAGAGCTGATGTGTTTCCAATACCTAGGATTGATGATTGTATTGATAGAGTAGGGCAAGCAAAGTTTCTGACCAAGATTGATTTATTGAAGGGTTATTGGTGTGTGCCTTTAACTGAGAGGGCCAAGAGCATCTCTGCTTTTGACACACCATCTGGGTTGTACCAGTATGAAGTCCTACCCTTTGGCATGAAAAATGCCCCAGCCACGTTCCAAAGGATGATACACTCTACAATCGCCGGATTGCCACACACCGGTGCGTACATCGATGACCTGATCACATGGAGTGACTCCTGGGAAGAACATCTGAAAGATGGAGAGACGTTGTTCCAGCACCTGACCCAGGCTAACCTGACTGTTAACCTGAACAAGAGTGACTTTGGTTGTGCTACTGTCACCTATCTTGGCTATGTCATAGGCCAGGGTAAGGTGGCACCCATAAATGCTAAAGTCCAAGCCATCATGGACTTTCCAGTTCCTCACAACAAAAAAGCTTTGCGCAGCTTCCTTGGAATGATCGGGTACTACCGCAAGTTCTGCAAGAACTTTGCTGAGATTGCTCTCAGTCTAACTAACCAACTGAAGAAAGGCGTAAAGTTCACTTGGGATGATGCATGCCAGAGAGCCTTCGATTGCCTGAAGTCTCTGCTGTGTCACTTCCCCGTGCTCAAATCTCCTGACTTCAACAAACCGTTCTCCATCGCGGTCGATGCTAGCGACCAAGCTTGTGGATCTGTGCTCCTACAGAGAAGTGACACTGATGACATTGAGCATCCCATGGCATACTTCTCCAGGAAGTTCAATCGCCACCAAACGAACTATTCCACAATAGAGAAGGAACTGTTGGCTCTGGTTCTATCTTTACAGCACTTTGATGTTTATGTTTGTACAGGGCAAAAGCCAATGATTGTGTACACTGACCACAATCCGTTAATGTTTTTGAGTAAGATGGAAAACAAGAATCGGAGATTGTTGAATTGGAGCTTGATTTTACAGGAGTTTGACTTGGAAATTAAGCATGTGAAGGGTACAGACAATGTAATTGCTGATTGCTTATCCCGTGTTTGAATATGTAAATATATGTCACGTGTTTATTTGAATATTGTATGATATGTATATATAGACAAGTGTCCACTTAACCATTTTGTATTGAAAAGAAAAATTTTGCCTTTATGAGTCAAAATTTTTCCCTTTTGGAATGGAGGTGTAATGTGAATATAGGCCACTAGATGGCAGTATTTACCTTTTTTTTATTCAGCTCAGACTAGAGCTATGTTTGGACATGTTTCAGACATGTCTGGGGCAAGTCCCCGAAAAATTTTAAAAAAAAAGGTCTAGATGTGGGTGGGGTCTGCAAAAGAGTATATAAGGAATAGAATTGAGACAGTAAGGTAGGTAGGAGAAATTGCAAGAAGAAGGATACGTGTGACCAGACCTGTCATTTCTGTTCAAGACCTGTTAAGTTTCTTTTGTGGATTTTTTCTCACCCAGGACATCACCAAGCCGCCCCACGAAAAGGACTGTAAATATTTCTGTTTTTTATAATCAATCTTGGTCTGTAGATTAGTTTAGTCATAATTGTCTTTGTTTTTTTCATTAAATGTGTTCAAGTTTTTAAAACTGTTTCTGTCATCCCTTGCTGTTGTGTTGTAGATTGTAATAAGAAATTGGGGCCATAACAAATGACACATTTAAAACTTTCTGTAGTAGACTTCCAAGAATACAAGGATGACCAATGAAAAGTCACAGAATGGGTGCACTTTAAAAAATTCTGGATGGATATCAGTTCTTCTTGATTTACTAATAATGCAGGCTGGAGGTCATTGTCAACCGATTCTGCATAGTGTGATGTAATTGAGAGCCAATCAGTGACCTCCCTGTTCACGTAGTGATGTTGCCAATCATTATACTTCCGGCTCACAGATGGCCTTGCCAAGTAAATAGACTCAACACAAATACAAACGCAACACTTTTGCTTTTGCTCCCATTTTCCATGAACTGAAGTAAAACATGGAAGGTAAATATGCAAGTTTAGTTTTGCAAATAAAAGGCTTATTTAGCTTCTACTTCAGGGAAAATGGGAGCAAAAACAAAAGTGGTGCATTTATATTTTTTTGACTGAGTACCCTGTGCTACAACCGATGAAATGTATTTTTCTGTATTTTATCTGAAGGATTATGATTGATGTGTGAACTGCCCAAACTTCTTCAGTTCAAACTTACCCTTCTGGAAATGTGCAGGTGCCAAGTCCCTCCTGTGGAAATCGACCCCGATTCGCTTTGAAGAGAGGAATTTTTCTGCCTAACAGGCACTTGAACCCTGGCAACCTAATTTAGAAACGTTGCTTCAGATTTTTGCTGTCGTTAAGATCTTCAGAATTAAATAATCTCATTTTAAAAGCATGTTTCATGTACCTATTACAGAATTGTTCTACTTGGCTGGTTACACTTAGATTTAAATGTAGTTTTAATTGTCTGCAATTTTTTTTTTCTTTTTCCTTTATTCAATCAGGAAGTTGGTTAGGAGAAAGCCCACACAGGGACTAACATATAACAGTAGGACACAAACACACCACAATCTAAGTAGAATTTTCACTAAATAGAAATGTGGCATAATGGCCAATTACGTAAATTGTAGCGAAATAATCAGTCTTTGGTGTGAGTGGAGAATGGTGACTTCCAAGATGCAGATGACCTGCATAATCTGACAGTACAAATACATGAGCAATACAGGCTAAATTTCAAGACCAAAAAAACAAATTCATGACATCACTTGAGAGTGGATATTGCCCGCAGCATGTCTTTAAGCCTCCCCTACATGAAAACAAGCAAACAAAAAGCAAACAGAAAGTGCTTTAGACAGACCTGCCAACCTTGAAGAAAATTTATGAGTACCACCTGACCCCCCCCCCCGCCCCCAAACCCATCACCTCCCACCCTAATGGTAAACAAAATTGCATAGAGATACAATTTACTTCAAACAGCCAGCAAATTTATTGTCAGAACAGCAGTAACCATAGTCAATAATAACTGAAAATGTTGCCAGAAAAGCAAGTCAACAGAGGACATTCATTGCGAATCAATCAATTAATTAATTAAATGAATGGGCAAAAATACCAAACAAATACAATTTTCCGTGTATTAAACACTTGCACTGTTTAACTTTCCAACATTCTCATCTTATGGCGCTTTTCCACTACACGGTACCGGCTCTACTCTACTCGCCTCTTTTGCTTTTCCATTAGAAAAAAGTACCTACTGGTACCACCTTTTCTGGTACCTGCTCTCCCGGGGTTCCAAAAAAGCCAACCGGGTACTGGTAGGTACTAAAATGTGATGTGACACACTGAGGCCCACTGATTGGACAGAGTGTATCGTCACTGCGGAAGACGACTCTGTCGTCGACCTCTCATTCAAGTTAGATTGATGAGTTTTAAGATTAGCGCAGTTATAATAATCATCGAATTATACCGTTATAGGCATCTTGTTCGGTACACTGTGCGTTGCCTTACCTTTCAAACACGGTTTCGTTTATTCATCAAAGCTATATTCATGAAATGTGTTTCTCTTTGCCTGTGGCCCGTTCATGGCGAAATTAAATGACGGTATTGTGTCCAGTTATGTTCCCTAACTAATTCCCCTTAAGAAAGTTCTGTTATCAAGCCTCGTTTTAATAAAATCGCACAGAAAAAATAACATGACGGATGTCAAAGAATCATTTTTCTCTTAAAGTTATCACAAATGAGATGACGCATAAGCGATTAATTCTGATGGCTGCCATGTCCTGCGATTTGCAACGAGGAACTCTGCTCTGCAATGATGACTTAATTATCCCATATTTCAACAATTAATTTGTTTTGCCATGAACTTTAGAGTGAAATACACATTCTCTTTCCATGCCTTTTACGGATTTCACTGCTTTGCGTTGTAGGGTGGCACGCAATTTTACGGGCGACTGAATTGGACACGACAATATCAAATAGAAAATGCAATTAAATTCAGAAAATACAATACCGGATTTGAACACAAAAATCTTTCTCAAAATCGATGGAATAAATGTCAACTTGATATAACTGTAGCTACATTGTGTGTCGTATTGAGGATGACATCGCGGAAGTTTCGTGCTGCGCCACTATGATGACCAGCTTCACAGAGGCAGTACTATCCACTCAAGGCAAACGACCTCCCAGAAAAATATCCGGTACCGAGTAGAGTGGCGTTGAGCCCGTACCAAGTAGTGGAAAAGCGCCATTAGTGGTGCATTTGAAACAGCGTATCAAACGCTGCCTTTGGAGGCGATCATGTGGAACATTACACAGAATGTCGGAAAGCCTTTTGCGAACTTCGTTATTACATTTCATTGTTTTAGGCCGTTTCACAGTATTTCTGCAAGCACAAACCCTAATAAAAGCGAAATTCTCTCAAACTAAAGTGAATGGCGTTCGCTTTTCGTGACAATGAGATTAATACGCAGTGAAACGGCATTATAATCGAACGTCAGCTCTTCAAGCAGCGCCAGGTATTCTACCGTAGGTAGTCTACTAATCAAAATACAGGATTTGCTGCATCCATGGTAGCATTTACCATTTCACCGATGTTTGAATTGGGTGTATTTTCAACATATGATGACCCAGAGGTGTGGCGAAGAGGGTTTGCGGCCTATAACTTGGGAATGAGACTCAACTCGTTTCGAAGGGAGCTTTTATCCGAGAGGGCAGGTGGGGCACACGCACTCTCTGATTGGTCAAAATATTTTCGTTATGCATACGCGCCTCTGCTCACCGGAAATCAACTGATGAGTGTGTCAACTTAAACTGACGCATAAACTGAAATTGGAGAGATCCAGCGATATGCGTACTCAAATTGCATCAACTCGTACCAGCGTACTTTGATGTCAAAATGCGTACATGTTGGCAGGTCTGCTTTAGACCTCCCCTCAGTCCCCTGATCAACTCCTCTTCATTTCCTCCCTCCATTCTTCCACGGACAGCCGCGCAGTATGAAGCTACCGCGATGCGAGTGAGGCCGGTGTTGATGCGTTTGGGCTGGCCACACTTGCTGCAGCTGTACTGCAGCGTCTGCCGGCGGGCTTTGCTCCGGGGCAGCGTTCCCACCCCTGCAGCAGCAGTCTCGGCCGCCTTCCTCTTCCTGAAAGCCTTGGTCCGGGGCACACGCTGAAGCCCAGGAAGGGGAGGGGGCAGAGCAGCAGGGGCTATGATGTCAGCACTCGGGAGCGGTGCTGTAGTCATAGGGGGAGGGAGAGGGCCAGCACTTGAGGGTCCCTGAAGAGGAGCAGGAGGGAGAGGGGGCCCGGCGGGAGGGAGTGGAGGCCTGGCAGGGCCAGGCTGCTCCTCCGGGGTGTCGAAGTGAAAGGGCTGCCCTGCCCCACCTGCACGGAGGACAGCCCTTTCGCTGCTGGGAGAGACTCAGTAGAAATGCTGGAGCAGGAACAATGCCCATTCCCTGCTCCAGCACAGCTCGCCCCCTCTCTCTCTGTCGCCCAGTGAACCTAGTTGAAAAACACAGGCTGTTTAAATATAAAAAATATACAGAAATGATTTGTTTTACGTTTTGGAGATGAGGAACATAGAAGGAAATTTAATATTAAGCGTCCGTTTGCACGGACTACATTAAAGCGGATGTGTATCTCTGTAACTGGGGCGAAACTGTGGAATTCCTTGCCAAATGATTTAAAGAGCTGTATGAATATATTTAGATTTCAGAAAATAAACATAGAAAGAATAATTAGACAATATGCAGTGTTTCCCACAGACCAGGAAGTAATCTGTGGTGGCAGACGGGGGGGTGGGGTGAACGGGGGTGTTGGTTGGTGTTGATACAGGGGGGTGTGAGGGTGGGGGGTGTCCAGAGGATGACAGTCAGTCAGAGTAGTACACAAAATTATATATTCAAAGATTATAATTGTAGGTCGGCCCCTTTCTGACCATCATTTCCTGCATGAGCAGAACTGGTTGAAGCTTGGGAACATTTACTAATAATTAAGCTAATTAATTTACAATATACAATTAATGAAATGAAGTATGCTTCTAGCCACAGCCATTATTTATCTTTTACAAGCCGATACTTATTCGGGCTATATGCGCGGGCACGATAACAGCTGATTGAATTAGCCAGTTTTACTTGCAAAAACGGCTTCAAAATGCAGTTTTCACTTCATAACTAAGTTCGAAACCTGGCGCTTCGTCCTTCTCACTCAAACCGGTGTATGCGGAAAACAGACTCATTATTCATGGTGGTTTTGGAGGAGATGAGTGGAATTCTGCAAATCGCCAACTCAGTAATAATATATAGATGGCGGATGATGCCTCTGGTTCAGGCTGGTCTGCCTGACACACCCTTTTCAATCATAGGAAATATTTTTCAACATAAGAATTAATCTAAATTAAAGCGGCAAACAATTAGCGCCATAAATAAATATAAAAAACCCGCACAACTAAGAAGTTTGTTTTCAATCAATTTTATTTAGCTATATAGTATAGCCTATTCATCCCGACTGTATAACCGCATTTAACATGATTCAGTGGCGTGACCGCTTTTATGGTCCGCTATAGAAAAAGTTTGTGGGGTGTTTAGCCTAATTTGTTGAGTTCAAAACACACTCTTTTAATTTTTTTAACATTGAAATTGACAACTAGGGTTGAGCCGGATACTCGTTTCAGACGAGTATCCGGTACGGATATAGCATTTTTCACGAGTACGAGCATGATACGAGTAAAACTCGTCAATATCCGTGCTCGTGCTGAAAGAAAAATCTTAACTGACTGTCTTCACGCTCTGTGATTGGCCAGTCACACACAGCGCCCGCCCCTCCCTGCACAGACTGTCGTCTCTGCAGCCAGACCTGTACCCCACTCTCGCACACACACAGACAGGAACTGATCTCTCTGTGCTTGGCTTGACTCTAGCTCACGTTGCTCTCTTCAATACTCCTAGGTTTTCTTCAGCTCGCCTCTATTTCGGTTGTATGATATTTAAAGTTACTTGGTGAATTTTTTTTCGTAACGTTCGCGGCGCATCTGACATGACAGAGCTGAAAACGGCTCGCGTCGCGTCGCGTCGGTCACTGCCTGCACTCCGGTCGGGTTTTTTTTTTTTCATATGATTGCTTGCTATTAGTTTGGCTGGTGATATAAAGTCAGTCGGAAAACTTTGCTCGTACTGAACGCGGTGCTTTTGAGAATAATAAAGTGAACAAGACATATTATTTCCCTGTTTGTCATCACTGGATGTTTGCACGAATCACCAAGTTCACACAGATCATTAAAAAATTAACAGTCTTACAGACCACTTACACACATATAGCTGAACACACAAAGTAGCCTATATTAATATTTTTATTGTATGTGGCTGCATGCAGTATCTGACACTTTCTCTCTGCAGTTCATAAAAATAAATATAATATTATATATTACAAATTTAGCTTTATATACTGTAAATAGGGTTTTTCTTGGCTTTGAATACAGTAGATATTTTAACTGTTACATAGTGCACACAAGCGCACACACACTCTCTCTCTCTCTCTCCCTCTCTTACAGTCACTCAGTCACACACACAAGCACACACAGACACACACACACACACACACACACACACCTTAATCAACATTGTTTAACTTTGTGTGGAAAAAAAATTCTAAGAACGTAAGGTAGTGAAAATAAACAAATAAATGAAAAACCAGTTTGATCATAAAATTTAAAAAGAAAAAAAAATTTCAAAAGAAAGTTGTGTTGAGTATGACAACTCTTGTTCATGTATACTTAGTAGTTCATAATGTCCTACTAAATTGAATCTCAATTCTGAGGCTGTTCTGTTATTCATTCATACACTTAAGAATATTCATGTTCTGAGTTCATAAAGTTCTCTTACTTTTGTGATCAAAAACATTGATTTGAATCTCAATTTTGAGGCTGTTCTGTAAATAGTTTTAAAAAAAACAATAAATATAGCAACTTGTGATGAATCCATATTAATTGCAGACTTCAAAGAATGTACCAATTTAAGCCACACCCATTTCTGCCCGTTTCCAGGTTAGGCCACGGGGTTAAACCACGCCCACTTCCGGGTTAGGCGCCGCCCACTCCGAGTACAGATACAGATACAGATAATTTAGATGGTTGAACAGATACAGATACAGATACAGATAGTGGCGTATTCGCTCATCCCTATTGACAACCTTATTTTGGACAGGTGTGATTGAGCACAATAGTCCATATTATAGATACCGTTGTTGAGAGCTCTCCCCAGTTGCTCCGAGTCTCTTCTGTGTCAGATGTTCCGCTTCTCCGGGTTACCATTTCATAGGCTTAACGCAGAATTTGCGGGGCGGAAGGCCAACCAGTCAGCTGTCAGCCTTTGTGCATGTGTGAACGCGTGCGTGTTTGTGCTGTGTGCCTGTGAATGGGAGAGTGAGCGGGAAGAGAACTGCGCGCACGGAGATGAGAATGCGATATATAAAATCACGTTGGGGTTAAAATCGATTTGCGGCGCTCTCAGTTAAATGGTCAATGTGTGGGAAACACTGAATATGATGATGTTGGGTAATTTTTTTTTTCAGATTGTAAATGATTGTGTTTTGACCTTTTATTGTCTTTGTTTACACTACTGTATGTAGTGGTAGCTAAGCAACTGTGATTGGCAGGCCGTCTTTCCTTTTCTATTTCTGATTGTATATTTGAATAGGGGGCAGTGAAAGTCTGTCTACCCTCCTGTCAGAAAGCCCCTGAAGACTCCTGACCTCCAGCAGAGCCCTGGGCAGCTTCAGGACATGCTGATATCCTGGCTGGCCATCAGGACCCTGTATCTCCTCCTGAGGGGAAACACAAGGAAGGACGGACACAAATTATTATCGTTACCGTTAGCATTATCATCAACGGTAGGAGACTGTTAGTGAACTTGCCTCAGAGTCTGAGGAAGGCTGGTGGGAGGCAGGAGCCTGAGTCTCAGGGGCCTCATGAGGGGCGTGTTGGTCAGGGGCGGCCGGACCTGTTGGCTCAGACCAGGGTGCGTCAGCTGGAGCACCTGACTGGGCTGCTGCCGCTGGGCCGGTGGAAGGAGTATCGGGCTAGAAGATGGTGGGGTCTTCAAAATCTCCCTCGATACCCTCGTCCACCTCCTCAAGCGACTGGATGGCAGCAGCCTCGTCCAGAGTGTCAGGGTCCAAGCTGACATCCTCAAGCACTCTGCCTGTCTGCTCGTAGAGGAACTCCACCCCAATGAGCTCCCGTCTCACACAGTGAAACAGGAAGCACAGGATTTCTTAATCTGTCCCTTTCCACAGTGACATAGTTGGAAAAAAGTGAAGTGAATCGTTTGAACCGCACATACCTGTGTACACAGCAGGCTTGGTGAAGTCCTTAACCATCTGAAGGCCAAGCACCCTTTAGCTCTTCTGGTTAAGGAAGTGCTTGAGGTGACCACTGTAGGAGTGCAGAGGCTTTGCGTGGCCCTCAGCTGCCACCGGTGGTGCAGCTGCCGCTGCGCGGCCCTCGTTTCACCTAACCAGCCCGTCAACCTGGAACGCTTGAAAGTGCTTGGCATTAAATTGTGTTCCTGAGGGAGCAGGTTTTAAATCCAAGATTATCTGAAGTCACGAATACAGAATATACTTTATCATAAGCTGTGAGACACGTACCTGGGATGAACCGGTTGAGGTGGAGGTGGAAGGACTCCAGAGACTTGGAGCCCCTCGCGCAGCGGTAAACTGGCAGGCTGACTCCGCCCTTTGTCAGCCTGCCAGACTGGGTGTACAGCTGCACGCCCGGCAGGTACTGGATGCAGCTGAGGTGCCACCTCTGCGTATTCCAAATGTTCTGGATGCGGAGATGATCCAGTAATGGGACGCCCAGGTTGTCGCATCCTGCTGCACCGCCGAAGGTGTTCAGGCGGTCCTGAATGAGGAATGCAGTCTCCTCCACCCCACGCGTCCGTCGACGACAGTGAAGCCTCCACTCCTCTCAGGAGATCCTCCGAATCACCTCGGCATCAGTCAGGCCGACCGTCCCTTGCTTCCCCTCCAGCTCGGACCACTTCGCCTTGACGAGACGGCGCCCATCTCCGGCGTCCGCCCCAAAGATGCAGTGAGACAGCTGCCTCATTAAGGAGGGCTAAAGCTCTTGGCTTTCCGTGGTGACACCTGATGCGAAGCGGCGCATCAGGTGCCAGATGTCAAGCCGAACCACGAGCTTTTCCCACTCCTGTGATGAGGAAAGATAATCCTGTTTGTTTTTCCTTCTGATTTTTCAAATACAAATTTTCCTTCTTTATTTGGGAAATATTTTAACTGAAGTTATACTCATCTTCAATAAAACCTGTCATGGCTACAGTAATTTCAGCATTATAGAGCATGAAATACCGTTGTAACCAGTGGCAGTATTTACAGTGTCACATTCGCACCTGAAACAGGGCAGCTGTCTTCGACACGCCGTCTCTGTTGCAGCAGTCAAGGTCCACGTATATAAGCTGGGGGGTACCCCGGCGAGTCGGTACCGCCTCATTAGTCCGGCAGCCATCCTGGACAGGCCCTCAGAGCCCTCGGTGGTGGTGAGGACACTGATGAGGATCTGCTCGTGTTCGTTACCCACATTGGTAACCCAGGTGGCCATGTCGGAGGCAGCACCAGCGATCTTCTTCGTCACCTGGATAGCAAGAGATTTATAATGTTGATGACACACAAAATCAAACACTCACACCAATACAGCGGTGGTGTATATGGAGCTGCAGGACAATTGTAAGGTGAAATTAAGTTGTGAGAAATCCTACTTGCCTTCTTACTGGAATCAATCTTCAAGATGGATCCTAAGGTGGAAGTGATCCAGGCCTTGTACTCATCCAGCCACGTCAGAACTTCATAACTGTAGACCGTCAGCAGCCAGATGGGTGAGGGCAGTGGGGACATCTGTGGTGGTGGTGCAAAATGCCCCCTCATGGGCTTCAAGGCCAGGAACTGCTCGCACACGCCGAAGAACTGGATCACTCTTCGCATCCTGGAGTCCGAATGTTGCTCCAGCAGGGTGTTGCACAGCCAAGTAGCAATATTGCCCAGAGTGCGGGATCTCAGCTGCGCAATCACCCTTAGGTCACAGGACAGCCTGCAGAAACACAAAACCAACATGGCATATAGTTCCAGTCACAGCATTCGCATATCACATTAAATGTCATTATACATTAGAATTTTCTCCTACTTGTACGTAAGTACAGCTGAAAACTGGCAGCTGTAGGTGTGGGACAGCTGCGTGATGATGCCCTGTGACCACCCTCCAACCTTCTTACATCGATGACACTCGAGGTACTCAGTGGCGTTGAGATACCAGCCGTCAATGTCCAGGACCCTCCGGATGGTCCTGTACAGCCCAGCATTTGTCAGGGACCCTATGCACAAAGGCTGGGGGCATCTACGCTGCAGACGCTCGATGCGGTGAGGCATCCAGAGAAACAGCCGACATGCAAAGTGATGCGGGATCAGAGAGACACCAAACGCGAGGTGGAAGGGAAAATGGAATTTATTAAAACAAAAGCGAAACAGGCACGAGGGCCAACAAAAAACTCGGCCCAAAGGGTTGCAAAAGACAAACTAATGTACTCTACACGGAGCTATAAACAAAAGAATACAAAAACGACAAAAAACAAAAGGCACTGGAAACTCCAGGCAAGAAGACCAAGAAAAATAAATAACAAGGCTATATATATACAAGACAAGAGCTATAATCACGAGACTTGACAAGAGGCTAGAACAAGACTTGAAACTTGACATGCAAGGGAACTTGAGACACTGTCTGCCAGCCAACTTCCACCGCATCCAGATAAAGGCTTGGAAATCAAAGACACATGAGGGGCAACACCTGGAGAAGCAGAAACAAGAGGCAGGGCAAGATCATGACATGGACAAGATTGGTTGACAAGACTTGCTCATTAAGGGGTCTATTCTCCCATGCGCTTAAGTCGAAAAAAGCGCGTAGCTACGCGCTTTTCAGCCTACGCGTATTCTCCCCTCGACTTAAGTCTGTGCATTACGCGCCTTGAAGGCACTTACGCGCTTGGGGCGGAGCAAGGCCAAAATCGGGGCGTTTCCGGGCGTTTCTCATGCAAATAACACTTACGCGTATTCTCCCCCTGGCTTACGCGCTTTTTCTGTTAAGCGCTTTTGAGGGCTGTATTAAGGTCAAGCGCCAACATTAGGCGAAATTGAATATTGCGTTTGATGTCGGTTATAGGCCGAATTTTAACATTACTTTTATTTTATTTAACATGGTAAAGGTTGAGACATTTAATATTCGATTGTTCTTCCTTATTTCTAAACTACATTTCTCAAAGCCATGATAATTTATCAAACGAAATCATCATATGATATTACGCATCAGCCTCTTCTCCAATCAGTTAAATTACAAACGCAAAACAATTAATTAATACGAGTATACATAAGACCATCATTCTACCATACCCTCAAAATCTAAAGCCAAAATGCCAGTCCTGCATTTGCTTGCACTCTTGCGTGATTGGGAAAGAGTAAGAGGAGCGCGCCGAGCTCGAAGACGAACACTCGTATATTGGCTTCGTTTGGACATCCTGGGACAAACAAACATCGAGTGCATCCAACGCTTTCGCCTGGACCGTAAATGAGGAAATCATCTATCTTTGCCGACTTCTGGATGAACAACTTTCCAGCCGCAGCAATTATCAACAAAACATACCCGTGGACATCAACGTCAGAACTGCGCTGTCGCTCCTGGCATCTGGGTTGTTCCAGAGAGTGGCTGGTCATGTCATTCACATCACAGGCGTTTGCGTCAAGGTGTCTGACGCAGTTCGTTGGCGCTTCAAGTTCTTCTCCATGCACTTCCACTGCAGAAAGAGTGGATGCCATCCCTTCCTCCTGTGCAGTGAAATGCACAGGGGATGATGGTTGCCCACCATCTGTTGCGTGTACAGCTCTCCGGTGTGCAGAGAACCTGGCTTTTACAGCGCCCCGCAGATCTCTCCATTTATGCTTTAAATCGGGGATACTGCGCTTACATCTCCCCACCGAAGCCACATCCAGAACTATTCGCAGCTTAATTCCTCGGATCAGCCTTCATTGCTTGCTTGCCATACACCAACATCTGTGAAATTTGGTTTTTGGCTTTGGCTCGACATCGCCATCATTGTCTTCCATGTTCTATAAACAAATGCGACTGCCCTATATGTTCGTGATAATCTAAAAAGTTGTGATATTCTCACGAGTGAGGGGATTGATTTTCTCATTGAGGATATCTGTATTAACTAACTCGAGTCCTAGTAATGTTTTACCATTGGTAATACTGTGTAATTTAATGTGTGAATAAAGGTATTATTAAATAGGCTACTCTAGATTGAGCCCTTCCCTGGCAAATACCAAAGCACCATCCATTTGTTAATCAATTTTAGCCTATAAAGAATAGCTGACATGGGAAGAATCATTATCAGTAAATGGGATAATTGATTATAATAAAGTATTAGGCACAAGTTCAAGTGAATGTGTCGCTCAAATGAAATAGGATGATAGGCTATGGATATGGAATTCTATCATTACTGAGGCGGTTTCGGGGCGGGGAGATGACCGCGTGCGGGGTAAGAATCCTTGTTAAAGGGTTTCCATGTCCTTTAGTTGCAAACATGACATCGGAGTAGTTTTCAAGTGTGCAATTTCTAAATGAGATCATATAAACTGTCTTTGATTGTCTTTGTGTGACTAGAATGTTCCCTTTGTCTTCTTCCCTGTCTTCCACGGAACAAACAGGCTGGTGTAGGAGGGGCACATTTTCAATGATCTGATTGCGCTGATTGAGAAGCGCTAAATTCTTTATTTATTAATTCATTATCGCGGCAATTTGTTTGTATGCATAGCTTTAATGCCATGGCGGCTAGAGCAAGAAATAACGAGTGTTTGTTACTAACATATCCCCCGCCGCCGCAATTTTATGTGTCCGTAAGGACGGAGCCCAATGCTATATCCCCCGCTATCCCCGGCGGGGGATAAATAAAGAGATGTCCGAATTACGTCTTGTAATTGGTACGGCCTACTATTACAGCGGCATATAAAACCTCGTATCTTCACAATGACAAACTTCACAGGAAAATAAAATAAAATAAAATAATTATAATAATTATAATAATATAAATGGATAAATATAGTTTAAAATAAAAATGTTTAATTTTGCATGTTAGAATAGTGGACATACGAGTTTTCGTTTCTTATCAGTTTGGAGATACGAGGTTTTATCAGCAGGCCGACAATATTCAAATTTAAAGTCTGGTTTGCGTTTTCCATGGACCACAAATGCGTTTTTATTGTTAATCAGAAAATCCTTTTTCCATGTTTTCCTGATAGCCATAATCAATGAGCTTTGTACAGAGTCTGCCTCTCTTTTGGATCAGTCACACCTCTTTCATAAGGCCGCCTACATTCTGAAGTTAAGCGCTGTGGGCGTAGGCGCGTAGGGGAGAATACGCGTAACTCAAAAGCGCTTAACTCGAAGCGCGTAAAAAAGGACTTACGCGCTAATGGGAGAATAGACCCCTAAGAGAATGAGCGTGCTCAGCTTAAGTACCAATTAAGTATGCAGTTTGGAAGCAAGCATGAATGTTAAGAACAGAAAAGCACAGCAAGATCTTGAAATAGCAAAGCAGGAATCATGACAATAAACTCCCTGTCTAAATTAGTAGTATTAGTTATGTGCCTATCTAAGAATTACACCAACCCAGTGAGTGTTAGTAAATGTTAGTAACTTAAAAACAGTTAATTGCCAATTAAGCTTAGAGAGCCCCGAATCAGCATAGCACAGAAGGAAGAGGGAAATACCAAAGCCAACCCAGAGCTCTGAAATGTGCAACAACGAAGGCACGGGGCGGAACGCAGACAAGCGGTGGAGTGGCATGGCAGACCTGGCAAAAACAAAAACATGGAAAAGTAAAAACATGGACAAGGAACATGAATTATGAAATGAGTAATCCTAAACAAGAAACTGTTAAAACTGTGACTATGAAACATGAACTATGGAACTATGAACTATGAACTATGAAACTTGGAACATGAAACTGTTAAAACCATAAATGCTGTCCTGGCCAAAGGCCAGAACACAACAGTACCCCCCCCTTACAAAAGCGGCACCTGACGCTGGACCCCAGAACACAACACAAAGAAGGGGTCGGGGGAAGCGGGAAGCTGATTGTTGATCAACTGGGTTTGGAGGGGGGTACCACCAGAGATTCAGCAACCCGATGAGCGGAGACCTCCCCCAGCTGTCCCTGGTAATCAGCACCCAACCGATTCACTCCTGCTGCTGTGCAGTGAGAGCTGCCCACTAGGACTCGGGCAGCAGCTAGAGAGAGAACCAGAGGAACATACAGAATACTTTGATACCTGAGAATATGGCTTCACAGGGAAAGGCAGGAATGAAATCAGGGCCTGATGAAGTTCGCTGTGTTACAGACAGCCTTACCTCAGCACTGCCTAAGGAAGGCTGGCCCAGACAGGTCCTCCTGCCTGCTTTCCTCCAGGGCTGCAGCAGCAGGCGGCGGAGGAGGAGGTGGATGCAGCAGGAGCGAGGTAGGGGCCTGTAAACCTGAGGCTTAAAGAGAAAAACTGTTTCAGTAGAACAAAATAATCAGATTTTTGTGGTAATATTCAATGAAGGGCTGAAGCACAGCCAAGCAGCACAATCACTGCATGCGTAAGGAAGGTGGTTTTAAGAGAGAAAGCAAAGGAAAGATGTGTTAGACTTGTTGAGGGAGTGATTCAGGCAGCAGGTAGAGGACTTAGCCAGGTACCCAGGGAAACAATGATGATGAAACTGTGGTTCTACAGATGCACCCAGTAGTGACGTAGTGACAGGTGAACCCAACTTACCCTGACATTTTTGGTCCTTCTGCAATTACAGACACATTTATAAAGCAAAATAAAAAGATCAGTTAGAAGCGAATTCAAGACTCGGTTACAAACAACATCTTGAATAAATATTCCTTCCACTTTTTACTTATACTCCTCGATGTCAACTACCGCCTTGACCAGCTCTTCATCTGAAGGTTCCGCCACTGATGAGGGAAGCGCTGGTCTGAAGGAGGCTATAATCACAGGATGAACGAGAAAATCACAGTGTAAGCTTACAGTGGGAAGATACAAAGTCATCACAAGACGTCTAATTAAGGTTAAGTATTACTGCAATTGTGTATGCAATTCAGCCAGGACTTGCCTGGAAATGCAGGCTTAGGGGGCACCAGCTTCTTGAGCTTTGCCTGCATTTCCACCTCAGACAGAGACCGCCGCCCAGAGACCAAGGCCGCAAGCGCCAAACCAAGAGGCCTGTGGTAAAAATTAAAGACACACGATTCCACCATTGAAGTGACATCATGACAAATCCCAACATAACTTCAGAAAGGTCCAGGTAAATTTGTAATACGTTCAAGAAGGAGCAGGAAGAAGCAAGAATGCTTATCAAGTCCTACCCCATCATTACAGTAACTGTATACTCAAAGATCGTTATTTTAGACCCGAAGTAATACTCACCAAGATATCTTTATCATTGCAATTGCAACCTTCCCCACATCGATATATCATGATTATTTTATCTCTTTTTTGAGCTCCGCCTCGTCTCTATATTTGTCCATGATTAATTTCTTATATTTGCTTTTAAACTGTGTAATATTATTGCTTTGCCTAATGTTATCATCAAGGCTATTCCACAGGATCACCCCACAAACTGATATGCACATGCTTTTGTGTGTCGTGCGGACACAAGCTTGTTTCAGATTTAATTTCCCTCTTAGCTCATATCTCGCCCCTCTGTCACTGAATAATTTTTTAATGTTTCTTGGGAGTAGATTGTGTCTTGCTTTAAATATGATTTGTAGAGTTTTAAATTTTATTAGATCCATGAATTTCAGAATGTTTGATTTTAAAAACAGTACATTTGTGTGTTCTCGGTAACCCACATGATGCATTAACCTTACCGCCCTTTTTTGCAGTGTGCATATTTTTTGTAAGTTGCTCCTGTAAGTATTACCCCAGACTTCCACACAGTAGGTGAGATATGATATAATTAGAGTGTTACACAGCATGGACAGTGTTTTTTGGTTTAGCATATGTCTAGTTTTCCATAATATCCCAACACTTTTACAGATCTTGGAGCACAGATTTTTAACATGAGATTCCCAACAGAGCTTATGGTCTAATTCAACACCCAGAAACTTATATTTATAGACCCTTTCTATAATTTCCTTATTAATTTTGATTTGTACCTCTGCATTTATTCTACGCTTACCAAACAACATGTATTTTGTTTTGTTCAAGTTTAAGGACAATTTGTTTTTAACGAACCACTATTAAATTTTACCCATTTCTTTTGTGACCACCTCTAATAACTGATTTAAATGCATTCCAGAACAAAATATATTTGTATCATCAGCAAAAACAACAAATTTTAGCAAATCTGATACTTAGCAAATGTCATTGATATATAAAATAAACAATTTGGGACCCAGTACTGAGCCCTGTGGGACCCCACAAGTAATATTGAGGCACTTTGATTTGTGTTGGCCCATCTGCACAAATTGCTGCCTATTTACAATTTAACTTTTCAACCAGTCAAAAGCTAAACCTCTGACACCATACCACTCCATTTTTTCAAGTAGAATTTCATGGTCTATTGTATCAAATGCTTTTTTAAGATCAATAAATATTCCCACGGCATATTTTTTATTTTCGATACAACTCGTTAATTCCTCAACCAACTCCATTAAAGCCATTGAGGTTGATCTGGCTGATCTGAATCCATACTGACTGTCCATTAATAAATTGTTTTGTTCAAAAAAATTGTCCAACCTTGCAGCAAAAAGGTTTTCAAGTATTTTTTAGAATTGGGAAAGGAGTGATATCGGCTGATAATTAGTATAAAGATGTTTATCATTTGCTTTGTATCCTGGGATAACCTTGGCAATTTTCATTTTATCTGGGAATGTACTGGCTTGGAATGATAAATTGCATATATGAGTTAGTGGAAATTAAGCCCGTACTCTGAAGCACTCCTGGTTCCCCCACTTACGGCCGAGACAGAAGCTGTGCTGCAGCTGCTGGTGGCCGTGGTGGTGGCGGCGGCGGCCGCAGCAGCAGCTCTCTGTGGGTCCCTGGTTTTGACGTAGTGGACGGCGATCTCCATCTGAGTGCCAGGAACTGGCGCCTTCCTCCGGTGGTAATTGACAAATCTATGCAAAGCGGACCATCAGTCAAATGAATAATCTCATTGATGGTCAGTAGTACATCATCAAAATTATTAACCACTGACTAATACTACACACCGGATTTGTTTGGGGTCCTGAGATTCGTACAGGTTCTGCAGGGTTGCGAATTTGAAGTCCCCAAAGCCAACAAGGGCCTATCCCTCCTGTCCGGGCTGGAGGGACCTCACCCGGGCCTCCTCAAACGCACGGTGGAACCTGACCGCCTCCACAAAGTCACGTTACGCTGAGGAGTAGCGGGTGAAGGCGTCCTGTAAGTTCAGGACAAGAGGTGAAAACTGTCATCACACCATTAATTATAACATACAGATCAGACTGAAGGACCTTGTTGGCCATCAGGAGGGACTGAGAACCTGTCTTCTCTAGCTCCTTCTGGTGGGAGGCGACCAGATTTACGGCGTAGCCCACGTCATTCTCCAAGAGCCAGTGGAAGGTTTGGCCCAGGTATTTATCAAACTGGACCTTCCACCGTCTCAGGACAAGGGTGGCGTTAGTAGTGTCGCCACCCTCAGAGGAGACGTGGGCCCTGGCCTCCGCTCCCACCTCCTCCGGTTTCCTGGCCCTGAAGAATGACTGGCTCCCAGCTGCCTGCCGGGGACCGAGGGCTTGGGCCGCAGCCGTGGCCTTCAAGATGAGGGTCCCTTTCGGGGCCCTCCGGAATGTTGGGTGTTCCATCTAAACACAGAGAAAATGAACAATGACTGAAATTCTGGAGAGAATCTGTAATGTAAAATCAAGCGTACAGATGTGAACCAATTGGATTGTTTGCTTATCAGTTCTTGACTGGCAATTAAGCACAGCGAAATGAAGAAACATGCAAAATACTGCTTTTAATGCAACCAATTGATGAAGAAATATTCATTCTTCAACACAGGTGACCACAGGAATATTTTTCTTTGGCAGGTTAACGGAGTAAATTAACATCAGAACAGTACAGCTTTGCAGCACAGACTTCAAGGTAAAGTCATTAACAGCAATGTTAAAAATTATGAAAACATGACAAGTATTACTTAGCCAATACTTACAATCAAACTTTATGAGTTAGGATGAATCTGTAATTACAAAAGAAAAATCAAATCGTAGTTAAATACCAGGGAATTATTGGAGTCAAACGCCTATAAGAGCAGTTAATCATAATAATCACTGATGATATGATTTAAATTAAATTATACCTGAGCCGATTAAACAGTTTGTGGGTCAGTTGATTGATTAAGTCGAAATGAATATATCTGAACCAATGTCATAGCTGTATTTAAGTGTACCAAATAGCTTAATTAAATATGTAAAGATGAATGATTAAGCGGCGTTTATTCATTTCCTTGGACACACACATGAATCGGCCAAGAACTTGCGGATCAGATGGCTTCGGACGAAATTAGGAAGGAGGCGGGTTCACTGAGAAATTGGAACAAATCCGGCTCCCTCATTGTATGCACAAAAGTTTGATTCTCTAAATTGGAAGAAATCTGTCCACTTGATTGGTTATGCCTTTTCCAAAATTGGAACTAATTGGAACAAATACTGCGCCGTGATTTGAGAGGGCGGGACATCTTTGTCCCGACGTTCCAAGTTGCCGGATCGAATCTCACTCCCGGCAAACTGGAATGTAACGGTATTCCATTGAGGAAGTGTGGTATCCAGACAAATGATGAGGAAGAAGACATGATGGAAAATAATAGATAAATTCCTCCTAATGTATCCACGAACATGAGAGAATCATGAGAATTATTCTGGGCCCCATGGAAGAGGTGATGGCAAGTGATGAGGTTGTCAGCAGGAAACACAAACTGATGCCAGGGAATCAGACCTCTGACTCAACAGGACTTTAGTGCAATATAGTTATTAAGTATTAATTGATTTTAATAAAAATTAAAGCAATTAGATTGATTTTCATACAATTATTTAATGTAAGGGGAATTAACACCATATTGGCTATTCATTTGTTATTACCCAGCTATTAACAGTATTACTGTTTTTAAATGATAGTCTTTAAAGCATCTCAGCAGCAGGTCCATGTTTGAGTTGCAGTGCTTCCCTTTCAGAAGTCATGCAGTGAATCTTAATATTCAGATAAATAAAGCTTCCACACACAATGCAGATGGCAGCAGAGGTTTTTCTTTAATTTCACCTGCCCAGCAGGTAACAGCAGACCAACACAGATCACTGTTAAATGATGAACATTGAAGCATTTAGCAGCTTAAAAGCCAGATATTTCTCTCAGGAGTTGGTAACATCCAAAGAGAGTGAATATTGGACTCCAAGGTGGAAACAAAAACCTCTTTAACCCCTTAAAACTCCGAGAAAATTTGCCTAAAATGCCTATGAAAAGCATACCCAAAGTAAATTGAACGCTGTTCTTGAACCGTTTGGACTATATGGATGGTTATGGTCTCATTTGAAAGGAAACACTCTGAAGTTTTACCCCAAGCTAAGAGAAATACTCTACGTGCTATTGTCATTGAGTAATCCAAGCTGGAATACACTGAAGTAGAAGGTTTTTACTCTCGCCAAAATTTTTTTTTGCAAAAAGATGCCTGTAGATGAGAGCAGCTGGGACTTATTAGCTGAAAAACACAATGGGACCACAGCATGAAGCCTTACTTAGTTCCAGTTCAAATTTGATAACAATCCAACAGAAAATGAGCATTTTACACATGTTTTTCTAAGGCCATGTCTAGGCGTTTCCAAAAATGACCATTTGGGGACTCCAAAAGGACCCTTGGATAACCATGGTCACAAACCTAGGATAAAAGGGCATAACTCTTGAACGCTTCAATGTATAGTCATAATGTTGGGTTCTAATGAAAGGTGACACTTAGAGGAATCCAATCCCATATCCAGATTCACTATCAATATTGCTGAAAAAAAGTTACTGAAGCATAAACTCAAATTTGTGCACATAAGAGTCAAAACGAGTGCCGTTATGTAAACAAATGCTTTTTTATATGAAAGGTAAACAAACAAATAACCTATCCATAGCAAAATATTTACAATATATGATAAATAAAAAAATTAAAAGGTTACTGAGGCATTAACTCAAGTTTGTGCATATAAACCCCAAGGGGAGGAGATTCTGACTTAGTGCTTTTACATATATCCAAAGCAAAGGAGAGATTCCTTTGTCTTTGTCCTTGCCTGTAACGAAGACCCTATGTGGCTCATAGTAAAATGGATCCTATTTACTTACTTTGTCTCACTCTGATTTCTTACGGGGATGAAAATTAAAATTCCCACAACAACCAACGCCGGCGAAAAAATAACTTCCTTCCACCTTCGGTGACGGAGGTAATAACGCGTAATATGGTTATAATATAATCATCATAATATCAGCATCATATTATCATATCCTTTTCCCGTAATTATTTACCCAGAATTACAGAATAAGAAACAGAATCACCAACTCCGGTGAAAACATGACGTCCTTCCACCTTCCGTGACAGATGCAAATAATACGTAATAATAATAATAATAATAATTATAATTATAATAATAATAAAATATAAACGTAATATTATTATATAATGAAATATAAGTTATAATATGAAGCGTACTTGTCAAGAGTAATGTCATCTCCTGCGAGAAACATTTCCTCTGCTACGGAGCCATCACGGTTTTGGTCCGATATTTCTTCCCCTGAGCAATCACTTGCACGCCAAGTGCACAGCTCTGCAGCTTCTGAACTGAAAATGATTTTTTTTCGCAACCTTTTCGCAATTTTTTCTTTCAAACTCCGAAAACAACCATCAGACATTCGCTGGAAATCTCTCTCTGCCTCGCTGTGTTTTGCGTAACGCGCTGCAGGCATTACGCACAGCTGAGCCATATTCTGTCCATTCTCTTACGCGAGCGATAGGCAGCGCTAGGTTTTTCTCCACCCCAACAACCTATATATCGGCGTTTCCAGAATTTCGGTGGTATTACAATGCAGCAATCGTCGTCTCGATTGGTTGTTGGTTGCTCGGGCTACACGCAAAAAAAGGAGGCTTGAGCTTCGTTTCAACACAGGCACTCGTTGGCTATAGCAGGCTGAAGACAGAGCAAGGAAGCACGTAACTGGTCGAGTAAGGTGTCAATCGAAAGGTTAGTGGAAGTGGAAATGTACTGTTTAAATCTGTATCGAAGCTACGACTACTAATGCTGCGAACTTTGTGGATAACCACCGACTCATTTCAAACGATGCAGCAGCTGTTCATGGATATTTACCGGTATAATAGTGTGTTTTGGACTAAAAACTTTACTTGGTTGGATTTACTGGAACTTCGTGGATGTAACAAGACCATGTTTGAGGGGATATGTTGAACAGGGGAAATGCCAGCTGGTGGCATTGGTGAGTTACCTCAGTTCTGTAACTGTTCGTTTGTTTGTTTGTGGTCTGACATAGGCGTTGATTAAAGCTGCTGTGATGATTATACTTTGAAATGGTTGGCATCATTCGAATCTCAAGAATCTTAGCTTTCCGACGATATGTGGCATGAGTATCTCAGTTGCATACAAGCTGTGTAAATGACGTAGTATGTTCTTAACTTCACTGACGGCCCGATTACGGGCCGTCGGAGTGGTAACGGGTTAAGACTGAAAAGTGTATCCATAGGATATGTGAAATGTATTTTTTAGCAAAAATGTTATGATAATCTCCTCTCACTTCACTGTACTACACTGAAAAAAGTGACTTTTTGGTGCAGTAAACTCTATTAGAGTAACTGTCATAATATCTACCTTGTATTTTTAAGATTCAGTAAGAACTAGTGTTTCTTAAGTAAAATTACACATTTTATTAACGTAATACATGAATTATGGGGGAAGGGTTAGTTTTACTCATGTTTCCTCATACTATTTAAATGTTTAATAGTTGTATGTACAAAAACCTAGAAATATTACCTAAACTTTACTCTGAAAGTCTTGTGTTTTGAAACCAAACGCATGCACGACGCATGCGCACAGTAGGGCAAGTTTGAGTAACCCTAAACGCTAACGCTCGCCACGTGACAGCACTTGCTCCTCTGGCCGTGTGCTACAGGCTGCCCGTCATCACGTGACAGCACTTGGCCCTCTGGCCGTGAGCTACAGGCTGCAGCGAGACATTATAGACAAGTTCTGGCCGACTAGCTCTGCTCCAGACCCAGATGTTACACCATTCACACAGGATCACATCACAGAGCATTGCAAGGTGAAGCACGCGCAACAGTCATTTCGCAGGTGAGTTATTGTGTTCTGTTTTAAATTTGTGATGATATATAAGTCTGCATGTAGTTCGACGCAAGATATGTCACCATTCATATGTTAATTTAAAGTTAGCTTAACACTACATTGTTCCGTGCTGGCCTGTAGTGGGAGGGCTGCAGTTTTTCCTGATAAAAATAACAAAAGTTAGGATTTTAAAAGCACCAACGAAACGGTATAACGTCGTAGACTGGCTCTGATAACGTGTAACTGACGTCAACGTAGTAGACCATGGTTTTGTTATCCGTAAACTTTTGCCGCCGACACTAAAGTGGCCCAACGTTAACGTAAAATTACCGTAGATGATGAATGTTGTGCATTGAGAATGAATGAGGGTGAGATACTGCAGAATGTTTGGGAGAAATGCCCCAGAATAGGTTTTTAAAACACACGCTTACTCACAGAAACACCGGAGGTCTTTGAGAGCACCATCTTAAGAATACAAAGAGACTTCGCTGGCAGTTTTCTTTCGCTCTCTTTTTTTTTTTTTTTTTACAAGAAGCTACCGTAGTTATCAGGGCTAGTAGCATGGCTGTGCCTTGCGGTGTGAAGCCCACATGGCAGCTTTGTGATGTTTAATACTTTCAATACCAATTGTGTCCATTTTAGTATCAATACTCTTAATAAATTGTCTATATTTTCACCAGTCTGCACTAATTTGGGTTAACAACTTTTTTCGTCACAGTAGACAGTCATTTCACTAGTTATAGGACTTTGTTTTCTGGTTGTCTGCTTCCACAACTGCAGCAACTGAAGTTGTGTATATATACTGTAAATAATATACTGTGTATGCACGCGTACGACTGAATTCAAGTCCCTGCCACTACTGCACAGAGCATGGTATCACTCTCTGTTGACTAATGTTAATGTACAAGTTACTATAGCAGTAAAGCAGAGAAAAAGGTTTTTTTAAAAAGGTTATTCCTCAATTACATGCACACAGCATCATCATGTCTTAATTGTTTTATTTAGCTAGACAAAACAAAATGTTCATTTATATTTGTTCATGATACTGTTTATTTCTTAAGTCTTCTTAAAACATTTATTTCTATCAACAGGAAGCAAATCAGAACAGAACATTATCATAATTCAGGCAAGTAGAAAATATAATATTACTTTGTTGGTTTCTCTTATTCATGCATCATAACGTAATATTGAAATTGTGGCAGAATATTTTAGACCATTGTTTTAATACCACAAATTGTGTCTCTTCATTTTCAGGGTGCCCCTTGGAGGAGCCAGTGGACTTTGTGGGCAGTTGGAGTTGAGGGCGAGGGAGAGGAGGTCGAGGAGAAAATTCATCAGGGAGAAAGAGTAGGCCTTTTGTGTTATGAGGTGGTCGTGCAAAAGATGCAATTTTAGGTCATCAAAACGTTTAGAGCTCATAAAACATTATAGGTTGAAGCATCCACACACTGGTCAAGGCCGGACACTACCCTGCTTGTACTCAGATTGCCCTTGTTTATTTAAAAGTTGGGGGACACTTCATGCACATTTGTCTAGAAATCATACACAGACTCAACAGTCAGGGCAGATAGTTTCATTTTCGTGTCTTGTATGTAATTCATGTAGTTTTAACACAGAGAGGCAATATTTAGAACACCTTGGGACTCATCTGAAAAAGCACGAAACTGTAAATTGTGTTTTTAAAGATTGTGACTACAGTACAAACATATATTCAACTTTTGCTTCACATAAAAGTAGGAAGCACAATCCTCACTGCATTGAAGAGTTTAAAAATACTGTATTCCAGACACATTCAAGTCAGACAAGTGAGGTAACAGAGGAAAGTAGTTTTATTGAAAGTAAAGATACTTCTGTTGTGTTCCGGGGTTCTGGCCTTTGGCCAGAACAGTATTGTTTATGGTTTTAACAGTTTCATGTTCCATAGTTCATGTTCATAGTCACAGTTTTAACAGTTTCTTGTATTAGGATTACACATTTCATGTTTCAGATTCCATGTCCATGTTTTTACTTTTCCATGTTTTTGTTCATGCCAGGTCTGCCATGCCACTCCACCGCTTGTCTGCGTTCCGCCCCGTGCCTTCGTTGTTGCACATTTCTGAGCTATGGTTGGCTTTGGTATTTCCCCTTCCTTCCATGCTGTGCTGATTCAGGGCTTTCTAAGCTTAATTGACAATTAACTGTTTTTAAGTTACTAACATTTACTAACACTCACTGGGTGGTGTAATTCTTAGATAGGCACATTACTAATATTACTAATTTAGACAGGGAGTTTATTGTCATGATTCCTGCTTTGCTATTTCAAGATCTTGCTGTGCTTTTCTGTTCTGAACATTCATGCTTGCTTCCAAACTGCATACTTAATTGGTACTTAAGCTGAGCACGCTCATTCTCTTAATGAGCAGGTCATGTCATCCAATCTCTGTCCATGTCTTGATCTTGCCATGCCTCTTGTTTCTGCTTCTCCAGGTGTTGCCCCTCATGTGTCCTTGATTTCCAAGCCTTTATCTGGATGCGGTGGAAGTTGGCTGGCAGACAGTGTCTCGCGTCTCGCTGCATGTTCAAGTTCTTGTTGTCAAGTTCCCTTGCATTTCTAGTTTCAAGTCTTGTTCTAGCCTCTTGCCTTGTGTATATATATAGTCTTGTTATTTATTTTTCTTGTTCTTCTTGCCTGGAGTTTCCAGTGCCTTGTTTTTTGTCATTTGCATTCTTTATTTATAGCTCTGTGTAGCGTACTTTAGTTTGTCCTTTTGCAACCCTTTGGGCCAAGTTTTTCGTTGGCCCTCGTGCCTGTTTTGTTTTGTTTTTCAATAAATCCTCATTCCCCTTCACCTCGCTTCTGGTGTCTACCTGATCCCATATCAACTTCTGATGAAACATTTGTCCAAGAGGGTGAAGATTTAGTCCAGGTTATTGTTGAAGAGCTTGGCTCCTTATTGCTTAAATTAGACTGTATATTCAACGTGCCTAGAAGATGTATAGATGAGATTGTAGAGGAGCTTCAATTTATTACTTGTTCAGCATCTGCACCTGTTAAAAATATTGTCCATAGCACATTACAAAACCATAACTGCACAGTTGAAGAAGTGGTGATCGCAGATTTAGTAAAAAGCCTTTGCCAGTTAAATCCTCTTAGTGTAGCCTTTAGTGAAGAAGGCCCTCTTGGCACGGCATGCAAGAGAAATTGTTATTTTAAAGAACATTTCTCTATTGTTGAACCTGTTGAGTGTATATATTAGATGCAAAAGAAGGAAAAACCTTTCAGTATATACCCATTTTGCAATCCTTGTCACAAGTTCTGAAAAATAGTGACATCCAGGAGAAGGTTTTGAAAAATGTAAGACATTGTGGTTCTTCATGTCAGTACACTAGTTTTCATGATGGTACCCACTTCAAGGAAAACACATTTCTTTGTGGAGAAGAGTTGAGGCTTTCACTTCTACTTTATTGTGATGACTTTGAAATTTGCAATCCATTAGGAACATCTCGTAAGAAGCACAAGGTAACAGGTGTTTACTTGGTCTTTGCTGATATTCCGTCTGTATTGAGGTCTACATGATCATCTATTTACTTATCTGTTTTGTGCAAGGCAGACGACATTAAGAAATTTGGTTATCCCCAAGTACTAGATCCATTGTTAAGTGACTTGAAGAAGATGGTCTTTTTGTGCCCTTTATTATTTTTCCTAAAAAGGGCACTGTATTTTCTGTGATTGCCGATAACCTTGGTGCCCACTCAGTGGGGGGGTTTATTGAAAGTTTCAGTGGGTCACACATTTGCAGATTTTGTGTAGGAGAGAGATCTCAGTTTCAGGAATTGGAGGTCAGGACGGGAGCATTCCCAGGCAGAACAAAAGAGGATCACAAGTTGGACATTGAAGCAGCATTCTCTAGTAACACTCATAGTCGTGGAGTTAAAAGATAGTGTACAATTACTGAAAGATTAAATCATTTTCATGTGACAACAGGTTACCCACCTGATGTACTACATGATTTACTTGAGGGTATTGTACCGTTAGAACTAGCCTTGTGTTTAGAGCTCAACAGAATAATCAAGCAGTTTCCATACAAGTGGAAAGACAGGGTAAATTGTCCCCAAGCTATACCACCAACCTTTGCCTCCCGTAAAACCATTGGTGGTAATGCAACTGAAAATTGGTGCCTATTGAGGCTACTTCCACTTATGATTGGTGCCAAAGTACAGGAAGAAGAACAAGCATGGCAGTTGTTGATGACACTCAAAGATATTCTTGAGCTGGTTATGTCACCTACTCACACAGATGAAAGCATTGGTTTCCTCGACAGCCTGATTTCAGAGCACAGGCATAGATTTACCAGTGTTCTTCCACAAGCAAACTTGATCCCGAAACACCATTTTGTGGAGCACTATCCGCAGCTCATCAAATCATTTGGCCCACTAGTGTCCTTATGGACTATGAGGTTTGAAGGAAAGCACCGCTTCTTTCAGAAGATTGTAAGACAGACTAATTGCTTTTGTAACATTTTAAAGTCTATGGCAAACAAACACCAGTCCATGATCTCATGCCATCTCCATGCTTCAGTTGTAAAAAAGCCTGCTGTGTCTGTATCAAAGATGTCAAGAGTTCCATTAGAAGTTTTAAATGAGAACGTACAGAACTTTCTGTCACAGAAATTTCCTGAGGAGACAGGTGTTAACTTGACCAACCAGGCAGAATTTCAGGGCACCAGTTACAGTGTTGGCATGATGTTGGTATATGGCTCCAGAGCTGGGTTGCCTGACTTTGCTGAAATCCTACAAATCATCATTGTTCACGACACCTTAGTGTTTGTAGTGAAACTGCAAAGTGCCTGGTACTCTGAGCATTTTAGATGTTTCAAGTTGGAGTCCACAAGAGTTGTCAAAGTAATTGAGCAGTCACAACTCGCTGACACATACCCGTTGGCTACTTATGCAGTGGAAGGCGCTCGCATGGTTTCTCTGAAACACCACATCTGCTTGTCAAACTAGGTAAAATGACCCAAGTCCTTCCTACATGTTTTTCTACTTATTCCTTCAGTTGATTGTTAGAGCTTCACTGTGCAGAATATTTTAAGATTTTCAACAAGATACTGGAATTTTTGTGGGGGAAAAAAACATCAGACACAAATAATATTATTTTCTGTTTTTGTTGATGTCACCCAAAAGTGATAATTATGTGCCTGCAGCAATGCAGACACACATTAAAATCCTGCATACTTCTTTATTATTATTATTATTATTATTATTATTATCATTATTATTAGTGGGCCTGAGCTGAGTACAGGCTCACTACTCTCCCCAATAGGCAACGCCCGAGCAACCACGAGGAGGCCCATAGCAACAGCCTAGCAACGCTCTAGCAACCACGCAGAACACCATAGCAACTGCCTAGCAACGCCCTAGCAACCATCCAGAACACCATAGCAACGGCATAGCAACCACCCAGAACACCATAGCAACCGCCTAGCAACGCCCTTGCAACCACCCAGAACACCATAGCAACGGCATAGCAACCACCCAGAACACTACAGCAACCGCCTAGCAACGCCCTTGCAACCACCCAGAACATGATATCTAATGTGTACCAGAACGCTGGCAACCACCTCTTACCCTGTACTCGTAGAGCAGCAGGCACATTCAAAATTTCTGCTGGAATTTTCTAGTTCTACTTTAAGTTTATTATTGAGGTCATAGTGCACCCCAGCCCCACTCTTTCTTTACAACCTCAATAATCAACATAAAATAGAATGATCACCTTTTGGACAATCTTTCATTAAATCAAAACTCCTAAAACATTTTTTTAATGATTTCCTGTTTTTGTAAAAATATGAATTATTTTTTAATTAATGAATTATTCATTAATAATGAGAGAATTTAATTTTTTTGAATACTTTGTCTGATTTATGAAGGGCATGTATTAACCTAATCACAGTGTGAAAATCTTTTATTTGTTTTTTAGTACTTTATTATTTGTTATCACACCATGTCTTCTTTTTTCTCTCTCTTGCAGTTCTGCGTGCTCAAGACAGTGATCATGTCTGCCCCAACTCAAGTACGTGTTGTCATTGAAGAGGCACAAGTTTACAAGTTAACCCTACCAGATGGAATCCCTAGCACTGTAGACAAACTTTTGGCAGCTGCGCAGAATCATTTTCAGCTTGAAGGGAGTTATACTGTAATGCACATGGACAAAGATTTTCATAATCAATTCTTCACACTAACATCAACCAATATGGTTAATGACAAGGACACAATCAAACTAGTTCAAACAGAACCATCTGTTGTTTTGACATTGACCCCTATCGAAGAGCATTCAGCGTCCTCCACTCCAGTGCCGCTGGATGAGTCTTCTCAAGATGAGAGTTCTTCAGTTAGCTCATCTGATACCATTATTTTACAACCCTCAGCGGAGAGTCGATCAGAGCCATGGCCAACCAAATTTGTGATAACCCATCTTTTCATATGGTGTCGAAATGATTCTTGAAGCTGATATGAAGCTTATGAACGTGATGGCTCACTCCTTCAGAATCCAAGTATCTATTCTGACATTGTAGAGAAACTTGCAGAAGCAATCTACCACTACCAGGCCTATCCCAGTGCTCTTCAACAACTCGAAGTTGTAGAAGCTCTACTTAACAAGCACCCATGCTTGAGAGAGCCTGGAACCTCATATTCAGGCACATACGGGTGGCAGAATCAACTGAAAATGAAGATGGCCAATTACCGAAGTAAACTGAAAAGGTGCAATGTCCCTTGTCCTGAGCTTCACATCAACTCCTTGAAAAGGAAGGCCCCTGGTGAGAGACATCCGGCAAAAAAATGCAAGAAACCGAAGAGAGCCGAGGTGAACTTCCTTCCTCCACATCCAAGTGGAGAAACCAACGACAGTCTGGAGAGGGACAGACAGGAGCTCCTTAACGAGGTTAAGAAGAAGGACAACACTAAAATAATAAAAGAACCAATGGCCAACACATTTTCCTATCGAAGACTCGAGGTTGTGAGTGATAGTCCTGCTGCTGCTGACTTCAAAGAGAGATGGCCTGCTTTGTTCTGTGAAGCTGAGGTAGGTGGTTCTATAAATTCAAGAAAATGTAGCATGCACATCCACTCAACTAAGGTGCAGGACAATATGAAAATAAGCGAAGAGATAAATGGTAACGTCCGCACACAAAGACAATGCTCCTGAAAAATTTATTCTGTCATCAACGAGGTGGTTCTATAAAGCCTTAAACATTTCACTTGATTTATTGAGCTGTAACAATAATGAATGAATGAATGAATGTTTTAATGAACTAATTCATGTAAATTTAAATATAAAAAATGTTAAATTTATATATAAAAACTATTGATGTACTTGTGAATCTTTTGTCCATTCAGATCAAGGAGGAATTCAGGAGAATAACTACCATTCCCCTGGAGCAAACCTTCATTCACAAACTGGACGAATACACACCAAAACTTATTACCCTGATAAAAGTCAAGGGAGGTGCCATGGGGATCAAAATGAGGCTGCTCCTGCACAGACTGAGTCAGGTGTGCTTATATGTTTTACAGAGCACTGGGCCTACTTTTTTTTCTCACTCACAGACACAGATATAAATATACAGCACAAGCCTCACACTTGGGAGATTCAGTGTCCTTGCACGCTCTGGGTCCATGCACTTAAAACACAAGAGCAAACATATGCACTTGTGTTTTCACTTAACAGTTCATTGTGTATGTATGTTCCTAATCTGTTCACAGAAACAGAGCATTGAGATGAGACGGGAAACCGTTATCCGCAGCCTTATACTGTACCTTGGCGAGAAGGAAGAGGAACTTTTTGAAGACTGCTTGGTAGAGCATGATTTTAATTTAAAAATAATTTTTAATGACACAGGTTAATTTAATGTTAAAGTTCAGAGGAAAGCAGACAAAGGAACAGAGATTTTCTTGTGTTCATTCTTCAGTTATAATGAAGTCACTTTGAATGATTCATGTAATTTAAATTATTTGTTTCTCAATAAAATTCTTCTTTGTTGTTGTATATTGTATGCAGGAAGACAGCCGGAGTGATGTCAGTAACCACATCCTCAAAATACTTGTCGTCCATGGTGCTGATGAGGACCCAGTCGATGTCTCCATCCTTGTCGAAGGCCATGAGATTTTGCCCGGGTGCAACAGTACTGCAAAAGCTTGCTCACTGCTCATGGGACTGATTTATGCCCTGAACTTGGCATACCCTCCCACTTTGCGCTACACTTTTGAAGTCTTCCAAAAACTCTTGCTGGAGCTGGATGGATTTAAACTGTCCCCAAAAGTAAACACCTTGAAGTTGAAGTTGTTTTCCTAAATGCTCGTCATCCTAGTGGAGAGAATTGTGGCATAATTCATTCATGGACCCTTGTTGAGGATGTAGCATCATGCATGGACCCTTATGAAGAAATGCCAAGCATAGCACTGAGTTCCAGTTTATCTTGAAGTTGCCTGTCATAAACATTTTTCATTTTTTGTCAAATAAGGTATCTGTTAATTACCGTTAAGATTTTATTCTTCATCAAGAATGGTTAGAGACCTTAAGCTGTTCATTCTTAAAAGTGCACTGGTCTAAAGGACTGGTTTAAATGTTGAAATTGCACTGTTTCAGTGTGTAGGTTTGTAAGATTTTAATTGCGTATTTGAGAAGTGACTATGTTGCCAGATTTACAAAATGTTGGATGTGGTGTATAATGTGTAATACTGTGTATTTGTTGTTTACCATTCATACCAGCCTTTGGATATTTTCTTTAAAAAATTCACTTAGTCTTACTTTAAATACCTTTTGCTGGAGATACATCTTTAATTTACTGTTAGTACAAATGCTAATGCAGTACAATATAATGCATTTTTACTGTTAATGCAGTACTTTTTACTGCGTTAATTTTTTCAGTACATTTTGTTTTTTGTTTTTCATTTAAATAGAGGTATGCTGTACATAATCCATACACCACTGCTCGGAGTTTAAGAGGCGGTTTCTGTCCTGACCCTCTCCCAGAAGTTGTTGTGTGTGTGTGTGTGTGTGTGTGTGTGTTAAACATTCTTGAATATCTGAAATGAATGTTGAAACTCTGTTTCAGAGGGTTGTAAGTTTTTCACTGCACATTTGAAAAGCACTATTCCAGATCTGTATTGCATGTACAAAAGCATTGGGACACCTGCATAATCTAATGCAATATTTATTTTCAGTACAACCCAATAGTGTACATTGGATGCAGTGTATACTGTTTAATATTGTCTGTTTGTTTTTTTTATGTCAGTCATTCCAATGTTAAATTTATGGCTGCCCCATAAAAGATTGTCCAATTAAATCCACAATAGTAGTGGATTTACTTTGACGGTTCTTGTTTGTTGAACTAAAATAAACTGTTAAATTGCATTGTAATTTAGTTGTGTGATACATCAAATGCAAAGAGTATTGGTTAAATTTATTTGGTAACATTTATCAAAAAACTGGCAATGATAACCTAATTTTAGTGAGTAATGTAACGCAATGCAACCAAGTAAATCAAAATGTCAAGCACGAGAAAATAATTAAAATCTACTAAATTACTTCATAACAGCAATTACTACAGATATATAAAATTTACTTAAAATTTTGAGAAAAATTATGTTCCTGCCTATAAAAAAACAAGTCGACTTTACTTTATTTATTTTAATAAATATAACTTAAAACTTGGATGTAATTAAGTAAATGTTACTTAATATCTTCACCATTGTTATGTTTAAGGGTAAGTAAAATTTACTTGATACTGGCAAGTGAGTTTTACTTGAGATTGCAGCATTAAATTTTACTTAGATTGTTTGCGTGCAAATACTTACAATATATTTTTTAAGTAAATCTTATGAGTTATTTTTCTGAGTGTAGCTCAGCAGCATACAGGAGACAGAAACAGTTAAGATGAAGGTAAACAGATTATAGAGCCAGACTTTTCCCTCAGGAGTTTGTGAAAACCAAAAAGACAGATTAAAAACTCTCATTATCTTCAGGTGGAGACAAAACAATTAAAATTCAAAGTGTACTTGCAAGAACAACAATATATCTGACATTTGTGTTTTTTGATTTAATTCTAAAAACACAAATGTCAGAAATATCTTCTATTTGACAGGACACTATTTACTCAACAGCAAACAGGAGATACACAGTTGGAGATTAACTTGCAAAAGTAGTAGAGTTTAGCAGCTTTAGAGCTGAAGGTTTCCCTTAGGAGTTAGTCATGACCAAAAAACGAGTGAATATTGGACTCAAGATTCATCTTGTCGAGACAAACATCACTACAAAAGAAGTGTGTCCACAAAAGAAATAACAAAGTACATATTTTTAAGTGTTAAATGTTATAAAACACAAATAGACAGTACAGCATTCTTTGATTCTAATGGAATGGAAAACGGCAGATCATTTTTGTGCAAGAAGCTTTTGTTCTGCGAGAGCCAGGTTATGAAAGATAAGCTATCCAACCAAACTTGGCCCCATGTGAACGAGTAATTGCACCCATAGTAAATCAAAATTGATAATTACATACATTTTCTTTTGACACGCCCAGGCATGATTACTGCCAGTCAAGTTGAACCTAAAGATCACTTAAATAGAACCGGTCTTTCAATGTGATGCAGGCGAAAAGTAGAACAATTTAAAAATAAAATCACGGCGAGACCCATAATATACAAACTGCAAAACTGGAGGCACTGCTGAACCAATATTCCTCCGCGAGTGCATCTACACCTCATCCAGGAGGTCAAAAGAGAACCCAGACCAACATCTTAGGCCTCATTTCCCTCACAGTCAGTGTTTCCCATTCCGCAGAAAGAAACTGGGCAAAAATGTCAAAACGACAATGACCAGAAGCACATATAAAACCATCCCTGAATAACTAAAAGCAAAGACATAAAAATAGTGGCAAAGCCACTGACCCACTTCGCCAAACGTGGCCAAAATGGAACGCCCCCTATTGGCCAAAGTATCTGTCCGATTGGGCTGAAAATCGAACTTGGTGTGGATCTTAAGACGCTAAATACACAAATGAAATATGAAAAGGAATGGTGAAAAACTGAAGACCCTAGAGCGCAGACCAGCCAAAAGTTTACGCATGCACACACGGACGCACGACATACCACCACTAAACACCCTGAGCACAGCATAACCAACCGGGCCAAAAAAGCAAACATACAATAAATAAAACAATAAAACAAGCAAACAAAAAAAAACGTTTTGGACCCTCCCTTGGTCCCCTGATCCACTCCTCTTCATTTCCTCCCTCCACTCTTACTCACTCTTACTCCACTCACCGATTTGCCACCGACAGCCGCGCAGTATGAAACTCCCGCGATGCGAGTGTGGCCGGTGTTGATGCGTTTGGGCTGGCCACACTTGCTGCAGCTGTACTGCAGCATCTGCCGGCGGGCTTTGCTCCCGGGTAGCGTCCCCACCCCTGCAGCAGCAGCCTCGGCCGCCTTCCTCTTCCTGAAAGCCTTGGTCCGGGGCACACGCTGAAGCCCAGGAAGGGGAGGGGGCAGAGCAGCAGGGGCTATGATGTCAGCACTCGGGAACGGTGCTGTAGTCAGAGGGGGAGGGAGAGGGCCAGCACTTGAGGGTCCCTGAAGAGGAGCAGGAGGGAGAGCGGGCCCGGCGGGAGGAAGTGGAGGCCTGGCGGGGCCAGGCTGCTCCTCCGGGGCGTCGAAGTGAAAGGGCTGCCCTGCCCCACCTGCACGGAGGACAGCCCTTTGTGCTGCTGGGAGAGGCTCAGTCGAAATGCTGGAGCAGGAACAATGCCCATTCCCTGCTCCAGCACAGCTCGCCCCCTCTCTCTCTGTCGCCCAGTGAACCTTGTTTTAGGCGCTTCACCTTTCAGTATAAGTTCAATCAAAGAATAGATTTCTCCACAACACAGAAAACATGACTGTTTTATCTTCTTATACTGTACAATGATTGACAGTTATTATGATCAGCAAATCAAAAGAAGGCAGTAAAACACACGTAGGCTTACAACACATGATCACAGTTTAAAGTTAAACTCACAACTGGGAAATGGTTTGCTGGTTCAGCTTGTAGAGCTGAATGTCGGTCTGAGCCATCAACTTCGGGCTGGCCAGCACTGCCTCTCTACTGGCCATGTAGTCCGAGAGGATGAGGGACCACCGAGTCCTGGCAATCCCTCCGGACCTCGTGGCCACGGGGTGGAGATGGCAGAGCTGGCTACAAATGGCCTCTACCAGGCGACTGGCACTGGGCCAACTTGCAGGGGTTAATATGCAGCAGCTATTTATCAGAGGAAATGACAGTATTTGAGGTGAGTCTTACCGTTGGACGCTCTCCTTCTCAGGACAGGAGGTGTTCTTCCCCTTTGCTGCCTCTCCTGGTGTCTGGGAGGGTAGAAAAACGCGACGTCTGTCCTGATCTGGCAGGCGTTGCCAGAGCAGAATGAGTCTGTCTACCCTCCTGTCAGAAAGCCCCTGAAGACTCCTGACCTCCAGCAGGGCCCTGGCCAGCTTCAGGACATGCGGATACCCTGGCTGGCCATCAGGACCCTGTATCTCCTCCTGAGCGGAAACACAAGGAAGGACAGACACACATTATTATCATTACCATGACCATTATCATCAATGTCATCACCTTTATTATCAGCAGCGGTAGGAGACTGTTAGTGAACTTGCCTCAGAGTCTGATGAAGGCTGGTGGGAGGCAGGAGCCTGAGTCTCAGAGGCCTCATGAGGGGCGTGTTGGTCAGGGGCGGCCGGACCTGTTGGCTCAGACCGGGGTGCGTCAGCTGGAGCACCTGACTGGGCTGCTGCCGCTGGGCCGGTGGAAGGAGTATCGGGCTAGAAGATGGTGGGGTCTTCAAAATCTCCCTCGATACCCTCGTCCACCTCCTCAAGCGACTGGATGGCAGCAGCCTCGTCCAGAGTGTCAGGGTCCAAGCTGACATCCTCAAGCACTCTGCCTGTCTGCTCGTAGAGGAACTCCACCCCAATGAGCTCCGCTGTCACACAGTGAAACAGGAAGCACTGGATTTCTTAATCTGTCCCTTTGCACAGTTCCACAGGTGTTCAAGAGGTACTGAATGAGGAGTGCAGTCTCCTCCGCCCCACGCGACCGTCGACAATGGTGGAGCCTCCACTCCTCTCTGGAGATCCTCCGAATCACCTCGGCGTCAGTCAGGCCGACTGTCCCTTGCTTCCCCTCCAGCTCGGACCACTTTGCCTCGACTAGACGGAGCGCATCTCCGGCGTCAGCCTCAAAGATGCAGTGAGACAGCTGCCTCATGAAGGAGGAGGAAAGCTCATGGCTCTCTGTGGTGACACCTGATGCGAAGCGGCACATCAGGTGCCAGATGTCAAGCCGAACCACGAGCTGTTCCCACTCCTGTGATGAAGAAAGATAATCCTGTTTGTTTTTCCTTCTGATTTTTCCATTACAAATGTTTTCCTTTATGTCAGAAATATTTTTACTGAATTTATACTCATCTTCAATAAAACCTGTCATGGCTACAATGATTTCAGCATTACAGAACATGAAATACCGTTGTAACCAGTGGCAGTATTTACAGTGTCACATTTGTTCCTGAAACAGGCCAGCTGTCTTCGACACGCCGTCTCTGTTGAAGCAGTCACAGTCCACATATATAAGCTGGGGGGTACCCCGGCGAGTCGGTACCGCCTCATTAGTCCGTCCGCCATCCTCGGAGCCCTCGGTGGCGGTGAGGACACTGATGAGGACCTGCCCGTGTTCAGATTTATAATGTTGATGACACACAAAATCAAATACTCACACCCATGCAGCGGTGGTGTATACGCAGCTGCAGGACAATTGTAAGGTGAAATTAAGTTGTGAGAAATTCTACTTGCCTTCTTCGTGGAATCCATCTTCAAGATGGATCCAAAGGTGGAAGTGATCCTGGCCTTGTCCTCATCCAGCCGCGTCAGGACTTCATAATTGTAGACCGTCAGCAGCCAGATGGGTGAGGGCAGTGAGGGCATCTGCGGTGGTGGTGCAAAATGCCCCCTCATGGTCCCCAAGGCGAAGAACTGCTCACACACTGAGGAACTGGATTGCTCTCCACATGTTGTCCGAATGTTGCTCCCGCAGGGTGTTGCACAGCCGAGTAGCACGGTTGCCTAGAGTGCGGGATCTCAGCTGCGCAATCACTCTCAGGTCACAGGACAGCCTGCAGAAACACAACACCAACATGACATATAGTTCCAGTCACAGCATTAGCATATCACATTAAATGTCATTATACATTAGAATTTTCTCCTACTTGTACGGAAGTACAGCTGGGAACTGGCAGCTGTAGGTGGGGGACAACAGCCTGATGATGCCCTGTGACCACCCTCGACCTTCTTACATCGACGGCACTCATGTTTCTCAGTGACGTTGAGATACCAGCCGTCGATGTCCAGGACCCTCCAGGTGGGCCTGTACAGCCCAGCCTTTGTCAGGGACCCTGTGCACAAAGGCTCGGGGCATCTCAGCTGCGGACATCAGATGCGATGAGGCATCCAGAGAAACAGCCGACATGCAAAGAAGGAGTTGGGGGAAGCGGGAGGCTGATTGTAGATCGGCGGGGATTGGGGGGATTCAGCTCCTCGATGAGCTGAGACCTCCCCCAGCTGTCCCGGTAAACAGCACCTGACTGATCCACTCCTGCTGCTCTGCAGTGAGAGCTGCCTGCCAGGACTTGGGCAGCAGCTGGAGAGAGAACCAGAGGAAGATACAGAATACTTTGAGAATATGGCTTCACAGGGAAAGGCAGGAGTGAAATCAGGGCCTGATGAACAAAGTAAGCTGTGTGACAGACAGCTTTACCTCAGCACTGCCAGCCAGTGGTTGGAGAGGGAGGAAGGCTGGCCCAGACAGGTCCTCCTGCCGGCTTACCTCCAGGGCTGCAGCAGGCGGCGGCGGAGGAGGTGGATGTCGCAGGAGCGAGGTAGGGGCCTGTAAACCTCAGGCTTAAAGAGAAATTAACTTTTTCAGTAACACTAAATAATCAGATTTTTTTGGTAATATTCGATGAAGGGCTGAAGCACAGCCAAGCAGCACAATCACTGCATGCGTAATGAAGGTGGTTTTAAGAGAGAAAGCAAAGGAAAGATGTGTTAGACTTGTTGAGGGAGTGATTCAGGCAGCAGGTAGAGGACTTAGCCAGCTACCCATGATGATGAAACTGTGGTTCTACAGATGCACCCAGTAGTGACGTAGTGACAGGTGATTAGCAGGCATGCCCATTACCTATTTCAGACGTGCATCATGCAGACACCAAAAATTTCACTGAACCCAACTTACCCTGACATTTTTGGTCCTTCTGCAATTACAGACACATTTATAAAGCAAAATAAAAAGATCAGTCAAAAGTGAATTCAAGACTCAGCTACAAACCACATCTTGAATAAATATTCCTTTCACTTTTAACTTACACTCCTCGATGTCAACTACCGCCTTGACCAGCTCTTCATTTGAAGGTTCCACCACTGATGAGGGAAGCGCTGGTCTGAAGGAGGCTATAATCACATGATGAACGAGAAATCTTAGTGTAAGTTTACAGTGGGAGGATACAAAGTCATCACAAGACGTCTAATTAAGGTTAAGTATTACTGTAATTGTGTATGCAATTCAGCCAGGACTTGCCTGGAAATGCAGGCTTAGGGGGCACCAGCTTCTTGAGCTTTGCCTGCATTTCCACCTCAGACAGAGACCACCGCCCAGAGACCAAGGCCGCAAGAGCCGAACCAAGAGGCCTGTGGTAAAAATTAAAGACACACAATTCCACCTTTGAAGTGACATCATGACAAATCCCAACATTACTTCAGAAAGGTCACCCATCCAGGTTCATCAAACTCGGTCAGCTATGAAATTAAACCCGTACTGTGAAGCACTCCAGGTTCCCCCACTTGCGGCCGAGACAGAGGCTGTGCTGCAGCTGCTGGTGGCTGGGGCGGTAGTGGTGGTGGTGGTGGTGGTGGTGGCGGCCGCAGCAGCAGCTCTCTGTGGGTCCCTGGTTTTTAACGTAGTGGATGGCGGTCTCCATCTGAGTGCCAGGAGCTGGCGCCTTCGTCCGGAGGTAGTTGACAAATCTATGCAAAGCAGACCATCAGTCAAATGAATAATCTCATTGGTCAGTAGTTCAGCATCAAAATGATTAACCACTGACTAATACTACACACCGGATTTGTTTGGGGACCTCACCTGCGCCTCCTCAAACGCACGATGGAACCTGACCGCCTCTAGGGTACGCTGAGGAGTAGCGGGTTAAGGCGTCCTGTAAGTTCAGGACAAGAGGTTAAAACTGTCATTATGCCATTAATTGTAACATACAGATCAGACTGAAGGACTCTACCTGGTTGGCCATCAGGAGGGACTGAGGCCTGTCCTCCCTCGCGACCAGATTTACGGCGTAGCCCACGTCATTCTCCAAGAGCCAGTGGAAGGTTTGGCTCAGGTATTTACCAAACTGGACCCTCCACCGGCTCAGGACGAGGGTGGCATTGGTAGTGTCACCACCTTCAGAGGAGACGTGGGCTCTGGCCTCCGCTTCCACCTCCTCCGGTTTCCTGGCCCTGAAGAATGACTGGCTCCCAGCTGCCTGCCGGGGACCGAAGGCTTGGGCCGCAGCCTTCAAGATGAGGGTCCCATTCAGGGCCCTCCGGAATGTTGGGTGTTCCATCTAAACACAGAGAAAATGAACAATGACTGAAATTAGGGAGAGAATCTGTAATGTAAAATCAAACATACAGATGTGAACCAATTGGATTGTTTGCTTATCAGTTCTTGATTACATAAAACCAAGCTTGATGGCAATTAAGCACAGTGAAATGAAGAAACATGTATAATACTGCTTTTAATGCAACCAGTTGATAAAGTAATACTCATTCTTCAACACCGGTGACAACAGGAATATTTTTCTTTGGCAGGTTAACGGAGTAAATTAACATCAGAACAGTACAGCTTTGCAGCACAGACTTCAAGATGAAGTCATTACCAGCAATGTTAACAATTATGAAAACATGATAAGTATTACTTAGCCAATACTTACAATCAAACTTTATGAGTTAAGATGAATCTGCAATTACAAAAGAAAAATCGTAGTTAAATACCAGGGAGTTATAGGAGTCAAACGTCCCATAAGAGCAGTTCATCATAATAATCACTGATGATATGATTTAAATTAAATTGTACATGAGGCGATTAAGCAGTCTGCAGGTCAGTTGATTGGTTCAGATATTTTCATTTCGACTTTATCAATGTCGAAGCTGTATTTAAATGTAACGAAGAGCTTAATTAAATATGGAAAGGTTAATGATTAAGCAGCATTTATTCATTTCCTTGGACACACGCATGAATCGGCCATGAACTTGCAGATATTTCACGTAATGTTTAGTCCGATTAAAAACATACCGACCAACACAAACGGCAGCTGGTTATCTGGTTAACGCAAAGCCATTTTAATTAGATGATATCACGAAGTAAATGGATCAATATTAGCGATTGATTCATTACAGCGTAGCCAGGCAGCAATCAGGGTAATTGAGCTCCGTTTGTACCGATATGCGGTTCTATCGGTCGCTCAACGTACGTAATTACATAAATTAGTTAAAAAGAAGACTAATTCCATTGTAAAAGTCGCATTTATAAAACGTTTTCCACCGTAATTAATGATAATTGATGGCTATGACACTTACCGAACTCCACGTCAGATGGCTTCGGACGAAATTAGGAAGGAGGCGGGTTCACTGAAAAATTGGAACAAATCCGGCTCCCCCATTGGATGCACAAAAGTTTCATTCTCGAAATTATATATTATAGAGAATAAATCCGGCCACTTTATTGATTGATTTTGAGGAGCACAAGAAATTCTATTGCATTTACTGCGATTTTTTCGCTGCAGTCTCTATCAATCCATTCCCGTGATTTTGCCTGTTCTACACTTTTTGTCCAGTAGATGGCGTAGTGAGCGGATGAAGCCTCAGAGAAAGCTTCAATGCTCCACGAGGCTTCATCTCGCCATCACTACTATTCACTGACACACACCAACGCTACTGAAAACAATATCTCCTTCACGGAGGTAAAAAGGCCTCTTACATTGGGTGACATGAGTATCTCTGCAAGGGTGGGTATCTTTTTTTTACACCCGCCCGCTCCACTCTTTCCCTTCAAAAGTTTAAGAACCTACAACAAATGTAACAACAATCCAGTGTGGTCATCTCTATCATATTGGTAGCCATAGCTATGCAGTTGTGTGGGTTTTACACCTACTTGCTTCCAAAGTTGGAAGAACAATGAAGTGGTTGAGAAGCTTCATGTACAGTATTTTGGATCGGAGGTACCATTGACGTCCTCCTCAAAAACTGTTGATGTTATACTGTAAATTACCACAAAACTATGTCTTATTGTACCTCACATGACCCAAATGAACCCTTGTATCCAAACGCACATCTGAATTTGAACGGCAGTGTCCATACTGGGCAGTTGGTATGGCACTTCAACTCTATCAGAAAAAAAGATGGGCGATCTTCTAAGCTTCCTGAGGTTTGGATTGCCACTTAACACCAGTCCGACAAGTATGAGGCACATACTTTCAAAAGGTCATGAACAAGACCATTATAACAAAACATAAGGCACATATTTGCCCCCACGCATGTTGTATATACACAGCTGAAAACGCAAGGCTTCAGGAGTGCCCCCGTTGCGGGATGACAAGATACAAAGACGAAACTCGCCAGCCTCGTAAGGTGTTCCATTTCTTATGGTCCCAATTTGTAATGACATAAGACAGCAAGGGATGACAGACAAAATTGTACAAACTTCAACATAACAACTAACCTACAATTTGTAGTACTGACCAAGATTGATAATATACAAGAAAAAAAAAAACAAATTTACAGTCCCTTGAGATGGGGTTGCTTGGTGATGCCCTGGGACAGGGAAATGCTCGAATACAGGCAAAAATCCACAAAAAAAGCTTCACAGGTCTTGAAAAGAGTGACAGGTCTGGTCAAATGTATCCTTCTCCTTGCAATTTCTCCTACTACTTAACTCTCTCAATTTCCCTCCTTATATACTCTTTTGCAGCCCCCTCCCAACTTTTAGACTTTTTTAAAATTCTCTGGGACTTTCCGTCTCAGACATGCCCAGGACATGCCCAAACCAAGCTCCAGACTGGGCTTCACAAAAAAAAGGGTCAATACTGCCATCTAGTGGTTTCTTTTCACATTACACATTACTACTCCCTACTTGAGTACCTGGAGTGGCTATTCAGCACCAACAACTTTGGCACTTTGGTGCAAACTCACGCCACGAGGCCAGCCAGGGCCAATAACGATGTTAAACACGACATCCAGGACACGGAGATGTGGCGAAGCCTGTATAACCAGGATGGCTTCTTCAGGGGGGGAAAACAGAGGCCTAGTGTTGAGCGTAGCAGCTGACGGAATCTCTCCATTTCATACAAATCCGAAGTATTGCATGTGGCTGATAACGGTCACTATTGACAATCTACCAAGGTCAGTGAGAAATAAACTGTTAGCCACATTCCTCTATGCCAGGGGTTCCCAAACTTTTCCAAATCAGGGCCCACTTGAAAATCTAAAAAATGTCCGCGGCCCACCTTTGTCCTATAAACAGTACATAGACGAAATTATGCATTCTCAGAACACTTATCCGCAACAATAATTGTTGTTGTTGTTAAGAAAATAAATAAAATAAATAAAAAACAACAATAATTGTTGTTGCTGTTGTTCTTTTATTTATTATTATTATTATTATTATTATAAAGATTCAGGATTGAAATAAAAGCAGGGAGATAAAGGCAGGGGCGAGGCTAGAACCGGGAATTGGGGTGGCACAGACACGTCCTGGCTAGTTCTCAATTATTTTTCTTTATTGACGCGTTTTCCAATTATTATAATCGGCAACTGAAGACACGGTTTCTCATGCGATCTAACAGCGATGAAGTCATGGGGTAATTTCCGTAAAACTGAGAATTGGGGTGGACGTAACATCTGTTTTAAAGAATTATAAGTCCTGACCTGTTCGCAGTCATTTTCATGATTAACAAAATGTTCAGTCCGAGAGGCTCCGCACTTAACAGGTGCTGCTTGTTCTCCCCGATTAGGTAAGACGACAATCATTCATCTGGACGCGTTTGCATAATTTAAATCAAAGTCAAATAGAGCCGCATGCTTTTTAACGCCAAGTGCCACATTTTTTCCCACTCAATACCGAGAGTAATTTTGAATAACGTTGATTTAAATTAAGCAAACGTTTCCAGATGAATTATTGTCGTCTTACCTAATCGGGGAGAACAAGCAGCACCTGTTAAGTGCGGAGCGCTCTCGGAGTGAACATTTTGTTAATCATGAAAATGAATGCGAACAGGCCAAGACTAATAATTCTTTAAAACAGATGTTACGTCCACCCCAATTCTCAGTTTTACGGTATTTACCCCATGACTTCATCGCTGTTAGATCGCATGAGAAACCGTGTCTTCAGTGGCCTATGACGATAATTGGAAAACGCGTCAATAAAGAAAAATAATTGAGAACTAGCCATTACTATCCTAATTGTCATAAAGGGGCGTGTCTGTGCCACCCAATTCCCGGTTCTAGCTTCGCCCCTGGATAAAGGAAGCCCAAACTTTTACTCTGTGGTGTACACACAAGGCAGAATTAATTATCGAGCACAGTACGTGCTCCTCCGATTATGACCCCCGGTCATGATGACCAGAAAGCTACGTTCCGATCATAAACTACATAAGGTTCCTAAAATATTGTGAGGTCAATAACACTCAATAGGTTATTACTTCTAAATATTTTTTTAAATCGTGCAACAAATATTTTACAATACAAATCATAAAAAAAAAAAAATCATATTTGCAAAAATGAATCATATTTTTAATGACCTCTCACGGCCCACCTGCAGGACCACCACGGGGCCGCGGCCCACACTTTGGGAATCACTGCTCTATGCAATAGTGCCTAGTCCAAGGAAGCCAAATAACTTGGATATATATTTGAAACCGTTAGTGAATGATCTGATCCAACTACCAGATGCTGTTCCAAACACAATAGATAGAGCCACACAGGACACCTTCACAATGCGCGCAAGTCTGCTGGAAGGTGGATTACGAAGGCCATTGAGTCCTGACAAAGGTGATTGGAGCCAGTGGAGTAGCCGGCTGCGACAAGGATCATGCAATTATGATCATGAAACCAGCAATCATCAAAAGGATCTTCTTCCTGATATGGAATCAGTTAGACTCCAGATGCGGGAAAAGGGAATGAGGATTTTATTATAAACAAAACAGGCACGAGGGCCAACAAAAAACTTGGCCCAAAGGGTTGCAAAAAACAAACTAAGGTATGCTACACAGAGCTATAAACAAAGAATGCAAATGACAAAAAAACAAAAGGCACTGGAAACTCCAGGCAAGAAGATCAAGAAAAAATAAATAACAAGACTATATATATACACACAAGACAAGAGCTATAATTACGAGACTTGACAAGAGGCTAGAACAAGGCTTGAAACTAGATATGCAAGGGAACTTGACCACAAGAACTTGAGACACTGTCTGCCAGCCAACTTCCACCGCATCCAGATAAAGGCTTAATAATCAAGGACACATGAGGGGCAACACCTGGAGAAGCAGAAACAAGAGGCATCGCAAGATCAAGACATGGACAGAGATTGGATGACATGACCTGCTCATTAAGAGAATGAGCGTGCTCAGCTTAAGTACCAATTAAGTATGCAGTTTGGAAGCAAGCATGAATGTTAAGAACAGAAAAGCACAGCAAGATCTTGAAATAGCAAAGCAGGAATCATGACAATAAACTCCCTATCTAAATTAGTAATGTGCCTTAGAATTACACCACCCAGTGAGAGTTAGTAAATGTTAGTAACTTAAAAACAGTTAATTGCCAATTAAGCTTAGAGAGCCCCTAATCAGCACAGCACAGAAGGAAGAGGGAAATACCAAAGCCAACCCAGAGCTCTGAAATGTGCAACAACGAAGGCACGGGGCGGAACGCAGGCAAGCGGTGGAGTGGCATGGCAGACCTGGCAAAAACAAAAACATGGAAAAGTAAAAACATAGACAAGGAACATGAATTATGAAATGAGTAATCCTACACAAGAAACTGTTAAAACTGTGACTATGAAACATGAACTATGGAACTATGAACTATGAACTATGAAACTTGGAACATGAAACTGTTAAAACCATAAATGCTGTCCTGGCCAAAGGCCAGAACACAACAGTACCCCCCCCTTACAAAAGCGGCACCTGACGCTGACAAAAAACATCAAGAACTAAAATACATGAAGCCGCACAAAACTAATTACAAATCCCACAAGACAAATAACCAACTAAATACTATGGACAAAAACTTTAGGTTATTTACATAACCCCGGTTCTCTGAGTAATATGAGTGAGATGTCTCACTATGAGATGCACGCCTCGCTGCAGCCTCAGAAGCATTAATCTCATTACGCCAATCCTGATTGGCTGGTGAACGTGTCCGTCCGCCCAGGTGGTACACCCACCTTAAATAGCTCATGCGGACGGCACCACGTCATTCAAGATAAGCACCTCTTCTCACTCGCCCCAGCAAGAAGGGTTGTCTGGTGAGACATCTCACTCATATTACTCAGAGAACCGGGGTTATGTAAATAACCTAAAGTTCTCTTTCATAATATTTCGTTCGATGTCTCACTATGGGATATCGTAGCTCCCGTATTGCCAGACAAGCTTATCCAGCGTCCACCAACCCACAGAGAAGCAATCTGTTCCAGTCAGGACAGCAGAACCGCGCGTGCCACGCACGGGGCGGAAACGTCCAGCTTATAAAAGCGGACAAAAGTGAGAGGCGAGGACCAACTCGCCGCTGCACAGATGTCCTGAACAGAAACTCCCCTGAATAAGGCCCAGGATGCGGCCAAGCCCCGAGTCGAGTGCGCCCGCATGCCCACAGGCGGCTGCAAACCCCGACACGTATAGGCCAAAGCAATCGCCTCCACCACCCAAAGGGATAGGCGCTGCTTAGTGATAGGTTTTCCTTTATGACGATTAGCCCAGGAGACGAACAGCTGATCGCTCCTCCTGAATCCCCTAGTCCTGTCCATGTACATGCGCGACGCACGGACTGGACATAACGCGTGCGACTGCTGCTCCTCTGTTGAGGCAGCAAAGGCCAGAAGGTCAATCGGAGAACATGAGCCCACCACCTTAGGCACAAAAGCCGGGTTGGGCCTCAAAATCAACCTTACATCTTCCGGGAAGATCTGAGCGCATGACGGATGCACCGAAAGCGCATGGATGTCACTAACTCGCTTAGCTGAAGCCAGAGCCAGCAACAACACAGCCTTGAAAGACACGTGCTTCAAGTCTGCCCCTTCCAGTGGCTCAAAAGGAGGGCCCTTAAGCCCCTCGAGAACCACAGCCAGATCCCACGGTGGCACCAGTGGTCTGGACACGGGGAGAAGCCTGCGCGCTCCCTTCATAAAACGGCAAACCAGTGGGTGCTGACTCGCCGTTCGCTTTTCAAACCCCACGTGACAGGCGGCGATCGCCGCCAAGTACACCTTAATCGTGGAGAAGGCTTTGCCTTTGTCAATCAGGTCCTGCAAGAATGACAGTATAGCACTCACCGGACACTGAAAAGAAACGTGGCCGTTCCTGTGACACCACCCCTCAAACTCCCTCCACTTACAGTCATACAAAGACCTAGTGGATGGGGCCCTAGCGTTTTGTATAGTGGAAATCACACGCTGTGACAATCCCACAGCCGAGAGACTGAGCCACTCAGGGGCCACGCCCACAACGCCAGGCGTTCCGGGTGCGGGTGGAGGATCGCCCCCCCCCCCCTTGCGATAGCAGGTCCCTGCGCAGCGGGAGCTGCCAAGGCTGAGCGCACAGTAACCGATATATTTCCGCTAGCCAATGCATCGCCGGCCAATGCGGAGCAATCAATATCAGTGCGTGACCACGTTCCCTCACTCTGGACAGAGTGGGGGATATCAAGGCCAGGGGAGGGAACGCGTAAAGAAGCTCGTGCGGCCAGATGCGCGCTAGTGCGTCTATGCCAAGGGGAGCATCCATGCCGCGCAGAGAGTAAAACAGCGCGCACTGCGCGTTTTCCCTCGCCGCGAACAGATCTACCGCGGCCCGACCGAACCGGGCCCATATCTGTTCCACAATCTCCGGGTGCAGAGTCCACTCCCCATACACCGGCGCACCCCTGGACAACAGGTCCGCGCCTGTGTTCAAGACCCCCGGGACGTGCGTCGCTCTCAAGGAGAGGAGACGGCCGCAGCTCCACAGGATCAGTTTGCGTGCCAGCATGTGCAACTGACGGGAGCGCAACCCCCCCGTCGTGGTATTGTCCGTTCTCACTAGGACATGATGACCCATGAGAGATGGAAGGAAATGTTTCAGGGAGAGGAACACCGCTGAAAGTTCCAGAAAATTTATGTGAGACTGCTGGAGGCCCACACTCCAGCGGCCCCTCACAGACCGGCCCCCGTGAATTCCGCCCCAGCCCGTCAGGCTGGCGTCTGTAGTGACCACCTTCCTGGACAGGACCGAGCCCATTGGGACCCCCTGGGTCAGAAAGGACGGAGTCCGCCAGTGACGCAGCGCCCTGGCGCATTCCAGTGTGACCAAGACTCTCCGCGTGCCGTGACGCACGGGATCTAGCCCGCATGAGGCCACCCAAAGCTGGAATTCTCTCATGTGGAGGCAACCGAGACGGATCACGAGGATGGCAGACGCCATCAGACCGAGTAACCGAAGACACAATCTGAATGGAACAAACCTGCCTGGATAAAAAAGCGAGAGGCATGCCCTGAAAGCTCTCACCCGTTCCGCCTAGAGGCGAGCTGTGAAAGACACCGAATTCAGGGATAACCCCAGAAAGATAGCATCTTGCGCTGGGGACAGCATGCTTTTCTCCGCGTTTATCACAAAACCCAGATCGACTAGGTGCTGTGTGAGAATACGCGTGTGCGCCCTGGCTTCCTGCTCCGATTGCGCCAAAAGCAGCCAATCGTCCAGGTAAGTGGCCAGACGGATGCCCCGCCGTCTCAGCGGGGCTATTGCTGCCTCCGTGCACCGCACGAACACCCTCGGGCTTAATGACAGACCGAAAGGGAGCACGCGATACTCGTAGCAGATCCCCTGGAAAGCGAACCTCAGAAACTTTCTGTGGGGAGGATAGATTGGAATGTGGAAGTACGCGTCTTTCAGATCGATTGAAGTGAACCAATCGTTCTGACGTACAAGACGCAACAGGGATGCGTGTGTGAGCATCCTGAACTTGTACTTCCTGAGATATTTGTTCAGAGCCCGTAAATCCAGGATAGGGCGAATACCGTTCCCCCCCCGTTTGGGAACTAGGAAATACCTGGAGTAGAAACCGCTCTGACATTGTGCGGGAGGGACGACACAGATTGCTCCTTTGTTTAACAGTGAGAAAATTTCCTCCTGTAAAACACGAGCTGACTCTCCCCGCGCCTGGGAGTGTATAACGCCGGCGAATCGCGGGGGGACAGCGGCGAATTGCAGCCTGTACACCCCTCGAAATCGTCCTCAACACCCAGGGTGGGGCTGCCAGTGCGACCCATCTCCGCCATCTGAGGGCGAGAGGTGATGTGCACTGCAGCCCTTCCACCACAAGAGGGCCCAGCCGCAGTGCGGTGGCGCCCTCTTGTGGCGGAATGACACAGCCCCCGGGTGACGTGCCCTGCAGTCCTCCCACCACAAGAGGGCCCAGCCGCAGTGCGGTGGCGCTCTCCTGTGGCGGAATGACAAGGCCCCCGGGTGGCGTGCTTATTTTGACAGATTTGGCTTTCTTTATTTTCAGCTGCGCCCTCGGCACTCGGCCTGGCTGCGACAGCGGGACACAATTTATTCTCTTTGAGAAAACTTTTGTGTATGTGCGTGCTTGTGGACATGAGAGGGGGGCAACCGCTAAACCCCGCGACGTCAAATGTCCATCTCTCCTGGCTTGCGCTGGCACGGTCCGAGGCAGCTGGGAGATAGGGGCGTGGGGAGCCCCTGGGTGCACGCCCGAAAGCCAAACAGGTGGAGCCAGAGAACGGGGAACTTCCAGCTGCGTCACCAGTGGAGAGAGGGGGGGTCAGGCCGCTCTCTTCTTTTTCCTGACCTGGCTGCTGGCGGTATGCGCGGGTCGCGCAGGCGCAGCTGCAGCCGGGGCCGAGGGCTTTTTGGGCCAGCCGGGCCGACCTGGCGGAGCAGGCGGGGCGGGCTGAGGCCTCCGCAGTTTCGGCATTTTAAACTGCGAATCCTGTGAAGCAGCCTGTGCAAAGGTCTTACGCTGAGCAGGCGGAAGAGGAGCAGGGGGCTTTCGAGGGAGGCAGAGCTTGAGAGCTTCGTCCTCCTTCTTTTTAGCTTCGCACCGCCGTTGCATAGAAGCCAACGCGGAACCGAAGATCCCCTCCGGGACAATGGACATGTCCAGGATGTCATCCTTCTCCCTGTCCGACAGGTTGGCGAGGTTGAGCCACTGCGCCCGTTCCTGTAGGACCATGGTCCCCAGCGCTTTTCCCGTGGCCTGGACCACGCAGCGTTGGACACGGAGACACAGGTCGGTGACGACCGGTATTTCCTCCCATGTAGCTGGGTCCTGAGTTAGCACAAAATCCTCGCACAACTCAGCCTGATAAGCCGTGAGCAGGGAGAGGACATTGAGCGCTCTGGCCGAAAGCGCAGCCGCCTTATACGCCTTCTCAGTCAAGGCTGACTGAAAACGGTCCGACTTGGACGGCAGACTGGGGCTCCGGGAGGACACCGCTGACAGGCGGGGGTGAAGGTGCGCTGCCACGAGTGGCTCCATCGGAGGCATGCGGAGCAGACCCAGGCTCTCCATCGCCTCACAATCGAGGGACGAGGCACCGGGAACTGGGCTCCTGCTGCTATAAGGGCGGTCTTTCCAAGAGCGCGCAACCTCATCTAGCAGCTCCGGGAAGACGGGGAGAAGTTGTTTCGTCGCACTCTTAGCCAAGGGCAATTTCTTCCCCTCGTAGCGGGATCTGGTGGTCTCAGCTACGACAACGGGCCAGGGGATGTTCAGCCGGACAGCAGCGCGTTTGCACACGTGGAGCATGTCGGAGCTGGGGAGAGGAGAAGCTGGTATGCTACTCTCATCTCCATCCCGAGAGGTGACGGAGGCCGCTGGCTGCGCGGCCCGAGCCGGAGTAATGAAGACGTCGTCATCTTCCTCATCCTCTGATATGAGGAGTTCAGAGACGCCATCTTCATCGTCCCCATAGTCCAGTTCTAGGACGTCTTCCTCACACGGGGGATCCGCGGCTAGGTCGAGCTGGGAGCCCCAGCTGGCGCTAGCCTCCGGAATCGCCGCCGTAGCGACCGCCAAATCCTGCTTGCCCTCGGCGGCAGCACCGTCGGAGGGGAGGAGGGGGTCGATTCCAGACAAGCTAGCCTGGCGGGCTAGCCGTCTGCGGAGACTTTTTGCTGTAAACACCGCGCAGTGTTGGCACGAGCCGGGAAGTTCGATAGCCATACGGGCATGTTCCAGCCCCAGGCAGCTCGAGCAGACCTGGTGTGGATCTTTACTCGAGATCTTGTTCCCACAGCGACAGGGACGGGTCCCGGAGTCTCCGTGCCCCTTGGTATGGGGGTTTTGGGCCTCCATTCCTAGCTAGCTGGTGTGCAAGCCGGGAGACGAGGCAGAAAACCGAGAGGTAGCTGGTGTGCTAGCGCTCGGAGCTCGACGTGCCGTGGTGGGGCGTCGAGTGAAGAAAACCGAGAGGTAGCTGGTGTGCTAGCCTTCGGTACTCGACGTGCCGTGGTGAGGCGTCGAGTGAAGAAAACCGACAGGTAACTGGTGTGCTAGCCTTCGGTACTCGACGTGCCGTGGTGAGGCGTCGAGGACAGTGCTGACCAAGCCGTGTAGGGCGGGAGAGCACTGAGTCCGCATGAGCTATTTAAGGTGGGTGTACCACCTGGGCGGACGGACACGTTCACCAGCCAATCAGGATTGGCGTAATGAGATTAATGCTTCTGAGGCTGCAGCGAGGCGTGCATCCCATAGTGAGACATCGAGCGAAATATTATGAAAGAGAACCCTAAGACACCAAACACCAAAACAAGAAACAGTACAACAAGAAACACTAAACATAAACAAGATTACTTGGGGTCTCCAGCAAGCTGGGGCTAAGGCTTGGGCTATGGTATGGGGTGATGGTAATGGCTATGGCTAGAGGCTATGGGCTATGGGGTTGGGGCTGTGGCTATGGCTAGGCTTGGGGCTGTGGCTATGGCTTGGAGCTATGGCTTGGGGTGTGACTGGTGGTAATCACGGATGAGGGATTTATCTAGGATGTGCCTGGCCGGGACCCAGGAACGCTCTTCTGGGCCGTACCCCTCCCAATCCACGAGGTACTGGAGGCCCCGGCCCCTCCGTCGGCAATCCAGTAGAGCTTTGACTGTGTAGGCCTCCCCTCCGTCGATGAGCCGAGGAGGCGGAGGCTCAGGTGGGGGCAGGAGGGGGGAGGTGGCAACAGGCCTCAGGCGTGAGACGTGGAATACTGGGTGGAGACGTCGCATGGTGGATGGGAGCTTGAGCTGGACAGCAGTGGGGCTGATGATCCTCTGGATGGGGAAAGGACCCAGGAAGCGAGGAGCCAGCTTGCGGGGATGTCTTGTGCCGCCAACCAGACCTTCTGGCCGACCCGATAGTGAGGGGCTGGGCGCCGACGCTTGTCTGCCGCGGTCTTCATAGTCTTGCCCGCCCGAACTAAGGCGCGGCGAGCAGACAGCCACACACGGCGACACCGTCGGATGAATGCCCCGGCTGATGGTACTCCGACTTCCTCCTCCTGGCTTGGGAACAGTGGAGGCTGGTAGCCCATACAGCACTCGAAGGGGGAGAGGCCGGAGGCAGAGGCGGCGTGGGAATTGACAGCGTACTCGACCCAGGGTAGCAGGGTTGACCAGGATGTGGGGTTGGTCGAGCACATACAGCGGAGGACCGTCTCCAGAGTTTGATTGGCCCGCTCAGTCTGTCCATTGGTCTGTGGGTGGTAACCAGAACTGAGGCTGAAGGAGGTGCCAAGGGATGTGCAGAATGCTTTCCAGAAGTGGGAGGTGAATTGGGGACCACGATCTGACACAATGTCCACAGGAATGCCATGGGGACGGACAACATGCTGGATAAGAAGGTCAGCTGTGGTTTTAGCAGAGGGGAGCTTGGGAAGGGGCACAAAGTGGGCAGACTTGGAGAACCAGTCAACTATGGTGAGGACAGTGGTGTTTCCATGGGAGACGGGCAGGCCAGTGACAAAGTCCAGAGCTATGTGGGACCAGGGACGGTGAGGAATGGGCAGTGGTTAGAGCAGACCAGAGGGAGGTGCGTGGGAGGACTTGGCGCGGGAACAGACTGAGCAGGCAGAAACGAACCCCCGGACCTCTGCTGCCATCTTGGGGCACCAGAAACAGCGCTGGATGAACCGCGGGGTCCGGCCGACCCCAGGATGGCACGACAGGTTGGAGGAGTGGCCCCACTGGAGAACGTCAGATCGGGCAGCTGCAGGGACGTACAGGCAGTTGGCAGGGCAGGCACTGGGTGTAGCTGCGCCGTTCTGAGCGTTGCGGACCAGCTCCTCGATCCGGAGGCACACGTTGTTTACAAAGCAGGTACTTGGCAGGATGGAGCTGGGCTCTCCCTTGGACGAGGAAGCGTCGAAACGCCTGGAAAGCACGTCAGCCTTGGTATTCTTGGACCCCGGCCTGTAGGCCAGGGAGAAGTTGAATCGGTCGAAAAAGAGGGCCCATCTGGATTGTCTGGGCGTCAACCTCTTGGCAGAGCGGAGGTACTCCAGGTTTTTTTGGTCCGTCCAGACCAAGAACGGAATCCTTGCCCCCTCAAGCCAGTGCCTCCACTCCTCCAGGGCCAGCTTCACCGCCAGCAGCTCCCGGTTCCCGACGTCGTAGTTGGACTCCGCAGGCGTCAGCCGGTGGGAGTAGAACGCGCACAGGTGTACCTTCTGATCATTGCTGGATCTTTGAGATAGCACCGCACCAACCCCGACATTGGAGGCATCCACCTCCACAATGAACTGCTTAGCGGGGTCGGGGGTGGTGAGGATGGGCGCGGTGGTGAAGCACCTCTTCAGCTCACAGAAGGTCACCTCGGCTTGCGGAGTCCAACGGAATGGCACCTTGATGGAGGTAAGGGCCGTTAGGGGAGCTGCCACGGTGCTATAGTTCCTGACGAATCGCCTATAGAAATTAGCGAATCCCAGGAAGCTCTGTAGGGCCTTGCGGTCCTTGGGTGCGGGCCAGTCCACCACAGCCTTGACCTTCTCCTCGTCCATGCCCAGGTGGTTAGGGGAGATGACGTGCCCCAGGAAGGAGGTAGTGGTGGTGCTGAACTCGCACTTTTCAGCCTTGACAAAGAGGCGGTTTTCGAGGAGGCGGCGGAGCACCTGGCGAACATGGCTTGTGTGCTCTGTCCTATCCCGGGAGAAGATCAGGATGTCATCCAGGTAGACATAGACAAACCGCCCGATCATATCTCCAAGCACATCGTTCACCAAGTTTTGGAACACTGCAGGTGCGTTGGTCAGGCCGAATGGAACCACCAGGTACTCCCAGTGGCCGCTAGGGGTGTTGAAAGCGGTTTTCCATTCGTCGCCTTCCCTAATGCGCAGGAGGTGGTAAGCATTCCGCAGGTCCAGCTTGGTGATGATGGCCGCCCCTTGGATCACGTTGAATGCCGAGGACATCAGTGGAAGCGAGTAGCGGTTCCTGATGGTGATCTTATTTAGGCCTCGGTAATCAATGCAAAGGCACAGAGAGCCGTCCTTCTTTTTGACGAAGAAGAAGCCTGCCCCCGCGGGAGAGGAGGATGGACGGATGATGCCAGCTGCAATGGACTCCCGGATGTACTTGTCCATGGCCCCCCTCTCTGGCTCAGACAAGGCAAAGACACGACCCCTAGGAGGCGGTGTGCCAGGCTGGAGGTCAATAGCACAGTCATACGGACGGTGCGGGGGCAGGGACACCGCACGGGACTTGCTAAAGACTGTTGCTAGGTCGTGGTATTCGGGGGGGCACTCTGGAGACGTCTGGCCTCCCCTCGGGAGCTGGTCCACCTACAGAGCAAGAAGGTCGGGAGTCAAGGAGGCAGCTGGCTGAACAGGAGGCACTCCACTCCCGCACCTCATGGCGGGCCCAGTCGATCACCGGCCCGTGTAGCGCCAACCAGGGATGACCCAGGACAATAGGGGAGCGAGGTGTCTCGGTCACGAACAGCCGGATCTGCTCGCGGTGGTTACCGGACGCCAGCAGCTGGATGGGAACGGTCCGGAAGGACACCTTAGCTAGGGGTTGCCCACCCAGCCCTGAGATGGACAATCAGCTGGGAAGATGGCATAGGGGAACCCCCCACTCAGCAGCAGCTCTGGCATCGATAAAGTTCTCCTCAGCCCCCGAGTCAATGAGGGCGGTGGTCTTGCGGGAGCGGCCCTCCCAGGTCAGGGTCACCGGAACGCAGGTCCGGCGGTAGGAGGAGGTCTCCTTGGATGAAGCACCCACCAGTACTCCTCCAGACGCTAGGGGGCGCTGTCTTGACTGACAGCCTCGCACAGCATGACCCTGCTGGCCGCAGTAAAAACATGCCCCCGACCTCCTTCTCCGTTGGCGCTCCTCCTGGGTGAGCCGGGACCTCCCGATCTCCATGGGAGATGCCTCCCCAGGAGGGGGTGTGGTGGTGCTTCTCCTCGGCTGGTCCCGAGGCGACGCACGACTGGGACCCGGGGGTTGGATCTGACCAGAGGGGGCAGAACGTCGGCCAGGGCCAAGGGTGAGCGCCCTCTCCTCCAGTCGGCTGTCAATAAGAAGGGCCAGGTCGACAAGGGCCTCTGGAGACTCTGGGATCTCACAAAAGAGCAGTCGGTCTTTGACTGGTTCGGACAGCCCCTGGAGGAACACGTCACACAATGCCTCCTTGCTCCAGCCAGAAGTAGCTGCCGCCGTCTGGAAGTCGATGGCATAGTCCGCCACCGATCTCCTCCCCTGCCTCATCCTCAGTAGCTCTCGCCCTGCAGCTCTCCCCTGCTTGCAGCGGTCGAAGATGCGCAGCAGTTCCTCCGCCAAGGCCTGGTAGGTGGTAGTACAGGGCAGCCGAGCCTGCCATGCAGCAGTTCCCTACAGGCGAGCCCGCCCAGTCAGCTGGGAAAAGACGAAGGCGACTCGGGCCGGCTCTGAGGCGAAGGTGGAAGGCTGCAGAGCGAAGCACATCTCGCAGGAGGTGAGGAAGGCCCTGCAGAACCCTGGTTCTCCGCCGTACCGCTCAGGTGGTGGGAGGCGAGGCTCAGGACCTGGGTGCGTGACTGGCTGCAGCTGGGGTGCTTCCGCTCCAGGCTGGAGCACAGGTGCAGGGGTGGCAAGGGGCTGGGTAGCAGGCATGGTGGGAGCCTGGCTGGAACCCGCCCAGGGGAGGCTGGCTTGCAGAGTGGTCAGTGCTGCAGTCAGCTCCTGGATCTGCTGCTGTTGATGCAGCAGCTCAGCCTCTCGCTGGGCGATCTTGCACTCCATCCCGCTGGTGTCTAGGAGACAGTGTCTACTGATATGGAATCAGTTAGACACCAGATGCGGGAAAAGGGAATGAGGATTTTATTATAAACAAAACAAAACAGGCACGAGGGCCAAAAAAAAACTTGGCCCAAAGAGTTGCAAAAAACAAACTAAGGTATGCTACACAGAGCTATAAACAAAGAATGCAAATGACAAAAAACAAAAGGCACTGGAAACTCCAGGCAAGAAGATCAAGAAAAATAAATAACAAGACTATATATATACACAAGACGAGCTATAATTACGAGACTTGACAAGAGGCTAGAACAAGGCTTGAAACTAGATATGCAAGGGAACTTGACCACAAGAACTTGAGACACTGTCTGCCAGCCAACTTCCACCGCATCCAGATAAAGGCTAAATGAGGGGCAACACCTGGAGAAGCAGAAACAAGAGGCATGGCAAGATCAAGACATGGACAGAGATTGGATGACATGACCTGCTCATTAAGAGAATGAGCGTGCTCAGCTTAAGTACCAATTAAGTATGCAGTTTGGAAGCAAGCATGAATGTTAAGAACAGAAAAGCACAGCAAGATCTTGAAATAGCAAAGCAGGAATCATGACAATAAACTCCCTATCTAAATTAGTAATATTAGTAATGTGCCTATCTAAGAATTACACCACCCAGTGAGTGTTAGTAAATGTTAGTAACTAAAAAACAGTTAATTGCCAATTAAGCTTAGAGAGCCCCGAATCAGCACAGCACAGAAGGAAGAGGGAAATACCAAAGCCAACCCAGAGCTCTGAAATGTGCAACAACGAAGGCACGGGGCGGAACGCAGACAAGCGGTGGAGTGGCATGGCAGACCTGGCAAAAACAAACACATGGAAAAGTAAAAACATGGACAAGGAACATGAATTATGAAATGAGTAATCCTAAACAAGAAACTGTTAAAACTGTGACTATGAAACATGAACTATGGAACTATGAACTATGAACTATGAAACTTGGAACATGAAACTGTTAAAACCATAAATGCTGTCCTGGCCAAAGGCCAGAACACAACACTTCCCTCTTAACACATTACCTACCACCAGAATCAGACCTAAGAGCAGCAGGACAGGGCCAATACCTGAGGATCAATGAGGCTGGGCGTCTGCAGAAAGATTTTGGTGAAGATAGGTCAAACCCACCAGCAGATGTGTCTTGTTGGCCAGGAGATCATATGACTACAGGCACAGCAGAGAAATGGTAAGTAAGTAAACATGCCATATAATGCATCTCGTGTCCTGTAGCACAATGAGTAGGCAGAACAGGCTGTGGTAAAAACCAGTTGTGTGCCACATTCTAATTATGTACAACCCTTTCAACAATGTACAGAAACTAAAAGCACCGCAGATTTGAGGAATAAATGTCCAGTACCTTTGTAGCTTTTCAGAAGTATTGTTGCAACATCAGCCAAATGATCTGCTAGCTCTTGTTTCACCGCACCTCATTTCTTCTACAGTTGCTGTACTAACGACCAAATGCATTTTCTTTGTGTTACACAGTCGAGGCAGATCGCGTGCAAAAGCAGGAAGGGATCTGTGGCGTATCAGAAATCTGGCGACTTCCATATATGGACATGGTGGAGGATGTTCCTATTGACCCTATGCACGTCATCGCTGGGTTCACCAAAAAGGTAATTCGGTCACACTTTAGACGAAGTGTTGCTTATAAAGGCTTTATACAGCATGTATAATGCCTTCATAAATGAGACAAAATGTCTTCATGAATCATACATAAACAAATGTCATGCTTTGTAAAGAGTGAACTGACGCATTCTTATTCAGTATTTGATGCCAGATGTGACAATGACAATGTCACTTAGCTGGCAATGTCGCCCTTTTATAGCATTTAGCCATGAGCTAAGCGTCATTGTCAGTTATCTCACATCCTTTATGAAAGCATTATACATGCTGTATAAAGCCTTTATGGGAAACATTCCATCTAAAGTGTGTTCGGTAATTCTAATGTGTATACCTTAGGCCCGGGCCACTCTGCCTGCTGCTGCGTTGCATCTTCCGAAAGCGTAGCACTGCAGCCGCTGGTCGCATGCGTCTCGGTCACACTGCTGCGTCTGGTCTGCCGCGGGCTCCTCCGTCCAACTCTTGTTCTGCACGACTTTGCCCAAGAAATCACTATAAAATAATATATTATTTCGTCTCGCGTCGTTATAGCCTACTACACATGATTTATATTTTGTATTGACAGTGGGGGAAGCATGCTTGAGCGTATCATACAAAGAATCTAATAACAGGATCATATTACAATACACAGCAAACCCGTTTAAATTGGTCTTGCTCTCTACTTTCGGGGTAGTGGGAGGGTGTCGGGATGTGGAGTGTGCTTTCAAGGGCTATCTAATATACATTAATCAAGGATGAAACAATTCGTAAGGGCTAGGCGCTGAACAACCTTGAAAGAAACAGTTCAGATAATTCAAAAACTGGCTGATGTACTGTACGTTTGTCTGGCCATTATATCCAAAGGATGTTTTGTAGGTCCATGCTGTATCCAGCCTAGTTTTTTTTTCTCTCTACAAGTGGAAACAATCACCTGAACTTGCTGATTCAAGTGGGGAGTTCTATGTAGGTTCATCGATCGCGGTGGTTTCATGGCCAGTGAGAGATACGGAAAAGTACTGCCCTGATAGCTTATTATGTTGATGAAGAAAGTATGTTCATTGGCTTGGCACCGCAATTAATGGCATATTCCCGCAAAGTCCAAAAATCCGAAAAAAACGAGCAACGTCGTATTAAAGTTTTTCAAAATAAGTTGAGAATGACGAAATACTTTTCCATAGGCTATATCCTTTAATGACAGCAGCACACGATGAAAGTCGCGAATTTCCCACTACATGTTTCAGTATTTCAAGAAGCATTGCTGAATCGCACGGAAGGGATTATGGCCGTACAAACGAGCTTTTAATATGATAAACATGCCGGAAGTGTTGTTACATCTTTTGATTGTCTGTTTCATGCTTGCAACAGACACGCATCCTCGGCAATTAATCGAAATTCGTGTATTTATGGCGATATGACTGTTTCTGACAGTCGTTTTCAGCTCTGGTTTGCCTTTTACCGCATGCGTCTTGCGGAAAAATTTGGCAAGAGTCCAAATCTATATTTTCCGCATGCAAGCAGTACGTCTTCTGCATGTGTGAGACGCGCAGCTTCGACATGCAGTGTGGCCGCTCTCATTGAATAACATGGGAACCGAAACGAAAAGACGCATGCGACCTGCGGAAGACGCAACGCAGCAGCAGGCAGTGTGGCCCGGGCCTTACTTTTCCGGTATGACACCAACAGACATGCCTTACTTGTTCGAGTGGTCTTCCATCCGCCAGTTTTCCTGTTAGGGACCAAACAACTTCATGAAGTGTAATTTACTCAGTCCATACGAAAACGCACCACTCACGGAATCTGGAATAGCTCCACGGATTGATATCTGAAGTATATACGTATGATGCATTTGAGATCATGAATGATTTAAGAAGACATGTAAACATTATTCAATGCCATTCACGATAATGTTAATGTGTGGGAGAGGGGTCAAACAGGAAAGTCAATAACGGGTGTGACCGCCATTTGCATTGACACATGCGGTGCATCGTCATCGCAGGGAGTTGATAAGTCTCTGGATAGTGTTCTGAGGGATAGCATTCCACTCCTGAACAAAGGCCCATCTGGCGTCAACGTGAAAGACGTCGTCCAATTTCATCCCATAAGTGCTCGATAGGGGAGAGGTCGGGTGACAGAGCTGGCCACTGAAGCACGGGGATGTTCTGCTGTGCAAGGTACTGCATGGACACCCTTGCAGTGTGTGCCCTAGTGTTGTCCTGTTGGAACGTGTGGACATTGTGGTGTTGGTTGAAGAACGGCACAACGTGGTTCTGCAGCACCTGGTCCCAGACGCCGTTCACCCTTCCTCTGCAGATATGGAGAGGGGTTCTGTGACGGTAGCTTATTCCACCCCACACCATAACGCTGCCACCACCCTAACGCGATGTCTGAACGACACAATATAACGTTCACCACGTCTCAGCCAAACACGTATACAGCCATCTGTGTTCCTTCAGTGAATTCGTGACTCGTCAGAAAAGATGACACCATGCCATTGTCGTAGTCGCCAATTCTGGTGCCTGTTTGCCCACTGTAGAAGCTGGTTTCGGTGACGATCCGTCAATTTGGGGCGGAAATAAGGACGTCGTGCACGCAGGCCTGCAGCTCGCAGGCCGTTCTGTACGGTGTTGGGGTGAATGAATACACGTCGTCCTTGGACTTGAGCAGCCGTTCTTGTCGTTGGTAGTGTTCGGTCTCGAACATGATCCCGTACGATCTGACGGTCCTGACGTGCCGTTGTCACACGTTGTTGACCCGGTCGAGGACGGTCCCGAGTGCTCCCCGTTTGCAGAAACCTTTGATGGAGTCTTGCGATCGTTGTGTGTGCGCAGTGTAGTCGTCTGGCAATTTCCCTGGTGCTGGCGCCAATTTGAAGCATGCCTATGGCACGTTCCCGTTCAGGGGCTGTAAGTCGCGGCATAGTGTCGAAGTTTCACAAGTGTCAGTGAAGAAGTGAAATTTTATTTGGTTTCACATGCTTTTAAAGGCAATGTGTGCACAAATTCAGAGTGAAATTCATTTTTCCCGTGGTGTGCGTGCAAGATTTGCAAAAAATTGCCTTGCGTTACAGTTAACGTGAAATTCTCGCATTTCTTGCACCTGGCATGTCGGGTGACGTCACTGTAGTGTTGTTGTTGTATAAAACTTATATTGAAGTTCATTTGAACTTCAATATTGACTTTTTTCAAGTGGTGTGTTTTCATTTGTACTCAGTATAGTTTAAAGGCGGCGGGAAATGGATTTGTCAACTGTTCCTATCCATAATATAGGCACAGGTCTGGCTTTGACCTATTTAGTAATCCATATACTGTACAGATGATCTCATCCCCTTCCTTCCAATCACAGCAGGATGTCGGTCACAAGTTGTGTCCATCCCCCACACGGCCTAGGTACTTCCGCCAAGCAACATTTCAGTGCTTCTGGTGGCACATAGGTCAGCAATGACCGTTGGTCAACACATTCTAGGTTGTCCAGCCTTAATAAAAAAGAAAACCAACATTGGGCCTTTTATTATTCTTTTTATCCAGCTTCTGACCATTATGACAACTGGACGCAATCTTGATGGCCTACAGATCCGTAAGTTTGAGAGGGACTTTGGTCGGTTCAATGACATCATCATGCCTGGTGAGGATGGGCCACAGCCCCTGGCCCCTGGCAGCTGTCAGGAGCCGAGATCTGCCAGGCTGATGGTCGAAGGGCAGCCATCAGGGGAATAACATGTCACCCATTCCGACCCGATATTCCAATGTTTGTGGACGGTGGCTCGACCTTAAAATCTGAAGAGCTCTTACAGGTGATTGTTATCATGGTCATCAATTCCACCTTTGTTTTCCACTGTGAGTTTGGAGCCACTTCACTGTTGTCTTATGTGATTTGTTGCTCTCCCCTCCTTGTTTTCCAGAGGTGGTGGTGTTAACATCCTGGAAAAGGACAGAATGAAAACCTACTTATCAATGGATAATTATTCCAGTTAAAAATATTAAACCATCAGACCATACAGCAAATGCTTTACTTCAAGTATACTTTTTAACTGAAATAGCTGCTGCATATACTGGCAAACACTGACACTGTTACTTTCTACTTACAAGCTATCTTCTTTACATACAAGGCAGTAATTGCTGGTCCACTCAAATACTGCCTCCGGGGACAGTTGGGAAATGACCAGCGTGCGGCAGTATTTGCCTACTGCAAGGCAATGTCCTACTTAGTTGAGGTGACCTCACCAGACAGCCTACAGGATGCTCAGGTCAGTAATGTACTTTAACTTATTTTTCTGTAATAGTAGTAGTTTTGCGACTTTGTAAAGGATGTGACATTTTGAATTTACCAAATACTGAAGAAGTAGACATGGTCGCGCAGTGGTCATGTAGGCTTTGTAAGAGAGATCGTAAGATCCTGAGTTCAAGCCCCGGCCAGGGCCTTTGCAGTGTGTTCCTGGGCAATACCCTTCCATGCCTCCCTCTACCCAAGTGTATTCATGGGTACCAGCATATAGTCAGGGAAACCTGACAAAGAGCTGGGGGGAGTACCTGCAATGGACTGGCATCCCATCCAGGGGGAGTAGTAATACTCCTAGTTACTTCATGCCACAGAATCCAGGGGGAAGCACGAGGCTCGAAACAGGCTTACTTCTTTCTTTTGTAAATACTGAAGCAACTGTATGACTAAGTGGTAGGGAAAGTGTGCTCAAGCATAGTACCATCTATGCCTTACACATGGCAAGAAAAAAAGAGATTGTTTCGCGGATATATATTAGTATAGGGAGTGAAATATTGAAAATATATTTCTCCACTGTAATGGCGTAGAGGTCTTGGACGCCAGGAGCAGTGGCTTGAAATAAAAGACGAATGCAGCAAAGTGCTGATCTTGAACAAAAGGAAATATCGGGGCTCGCGCTACCCACGGGCCTAACGCCGACCGTGGCACTCAGAAGGCGAGCTCAAAACAAAATACCAGGCAGCTAAGAACCTGCCTAAACTCTCACTTCTCACACTAAACTATAGTGCAGCGAAGATCCTGCCTATACTCTCTTCTCAATATACCCAAGCGTCAAAAGCATACTGACACTCCAGCAACCCGAACGAGGAAAGGCAGGAGCTTAAATAGAGTCCGGGCGACGCCCCCAATTAATGCCAACTGGCTAAGGAATCCGATGGTGAGCAAAACGATATCGTCTCGGATGAGAGTAACAAAAGGAGCCAACAAGGATCCCAAACCATGACAGGACCCCCCCCTCTAAGGGACAGCTCCAGAAGTCCCCAAGGAACCCCGCACACGAAAATCAGAAATAAGCGAGGGATCCAGAATATCCCGAGAAGGGACCCAGCACCGCTCCTCGGGACCATATCCCTCCCTATCAACCAAGAACTGGACCCTACGACCTACGCGCCTCTCGGCCAAAATGCGGCGCACGGTATAAACCGGACCGCCCTCAAGCATGCCCGGTGGCGGCGGAGGCTTATCGGCGGGCGCCAGTACACTAGTGCTAACCGGCTTAATCCGTGAGACGTGGAACGCCGGATGTATGCGCAGAGATCTCGGGAGCTTCAACTGGACAGTAACCGGATTGATCCTTCGTACAATCTTGAACGGATCGATATAGCGAGGCACCAGTTTACGGGATTCCACCTTCAACGGGAGATCCCGGGTGGACAGCCAAACTCTCTGTCCAACCCGATAGAAGGCGTCGCTTGGCTCCGTCCTATCAGCGAAGGATTTTTGTTTGCGCCCCGAGTGCAACAGTGCCGAACGGACCTTAGTCCAAACCGACCGACAGCGCCGAATGAAGTGGTTAACTGAGGGAATCTCGGAATCGTTCTTAGTCTCTGGGAAAAGGGGAGGTTGATAACCCACTTGGGCTTCAAACGGGGAAAGCCCCATGGAGGAATTACTCAACGAGTTATGAGAATACTCGGCCCAAGTGTTATGACTTGGAAAAATCACAACAAAGAAAACTGGCCAGTACAACTAAAACAAATTTATTCTTTACAAAAAAAGTTGTACAAAAATTATCCACTATTTAAATTCTCTAATAACACTCTGCCACTATTTAACTGTTGCCAAAACAAAACTCTGGTCTGCTCTCTTCTGCTGTCTGCTCTCTTTGTTGTCTGTCTCCTCTGTGCTTAATATCACAGCCTTTTTATAGTCTAGCAACCTTCCAGAAAGATCCACCGGATTCTAGGGAAATCCCGCCCCCTCCAAGCAGGAAAGTGCCAGAAGCTTCGAGAAATTACGAGACCTTTCTTAATGATTTTACAAGTACGCCACCAGATGGTGCCAATGAACAAAATAAATATAGCTGACCAGCAGGGCAGCAAAACAGCATGTAACAAATCTCATTTACAAATGGAATATAATGCTGTACAAAATTATCATACATAACACCTCCCCTCTTTAAGAAAAGAAAGGTTTGCTAAAAGCTTTCTTTTGTTAAAATTAACACAGTTTTATAATCAGAACAATATTGAACTTTACACAAACGTATTATTGATCATGATAACAATCATATACATAACAACCAGTGCAAGTCTCACAATCAAATAGAAAAGTAAAATTACATTTTTCACAATCAAAAAAAGGAAATAAAATTACATGCGTGAAAGTGTATCTGGGATTACATTATCTTTTCCCCTGATGTGAGAAATATCCAAATCATACTCTTGCAAAAGTAAACTCCATCTCAGTAATCTTTGATTCTTGTTTTTGATCTTGTGCAAGAATGTGAGGGGATTGTGATCACTGAAGACCTTGATGGAAGTAGCTGAACAAGTCAAATAGACTTCAAAATGTTGTAAAGCCAAAACAAGTGCCAAACATTCTTTTTCAATTGTTGAGTAGTTTTTCTGATGTTTATCAAACTTTTTGGAAAAGTAACAAACAGGATGATCTACTCCATCAGTGTCTTCTTGCAGTAAAACTGCACCTGCACCAATGTCACTGGCATCAACTGCCATGAACTCCTTTTTGAAATTGGGAGATAAGAGAACTGGTGCATTTTTGAGAATCGCTTTCAGCTGGTCAAATGAATTTTGACATTTTTCATCCCAAACAAATTTTGCATTTTTCTTCAGTAAATTTGTCAAAGGTTCAGAGATGATAGAGAAATTTTTACAGAATTTTCTGTAGTAGCCAGCCATCCCTAGAAATCTCATGAGCTGTCTTTTAGTTGTTGGCTCAGGAAATTCAGTGATAACTTTGACTTTTGCATCATCTTGTAGGATGACATCATGGTAAACCAAATCAGTCCTTGATGGAACGTCAGGGAAAATGTGACTATATTCAAATATGAGCTGCTTTAGCTGCTGTTGTTGAAAAGGGTCCAGGTGGGACAACTTGCTGTCAATATTTTGAAGAATGTCTGAATTTTCAAATTTGACTGGACCAGGTTCATTTTCTAAGGGGCAGTCACAATCTTCGGAATTTTCCAGTTCAACTGTATTTACCACATTGACTGGCTTTTGCTGTGTGTCTCTATCAATGTATTCTTTCAGCATGTTGATGTGACACATTTGTTTTTGTTTCCTCCTTCCAGGAGTTGAAATTACATAATTTAGATCACTGACCTTTTTGAGGACAGTGTAAGGGCCGAAATATCGGGCCCTTAGAGGGTTTCCAGGAACTGGCAAAAGTGCAAGAACTTTGTCACCAGTTTTAAAACTTCTATCTTTTGAATGAAGGTCATATCTGGCTTTCATTTTGCCCTGAGCTTCTTTGAGATTAGACTTAGCAAAGTCACAAGCCTTAGAGAGACGATTACGGAAGTCAGAGACATACTGAAGCAAGTTCATTGGAACATCATCTTCAGCTAGCAACTTTTCCTTCAGTAGCTTCAAAGGTCCACGGACTGTATGCCCAAAAACGAGCTCAAAAGGACTGAACCCAAGAGACTCCTGAACAGCTTCAAGGGCAGCAAACAGAAGAAGATGGACACCTTCATCCCAATCTTTCTCTGTGTCAAGGCAGTAGGTCCTTTTCATGTTCTTCAGGGTTTGATGGAACCTCTCCAAAGCACCTTGACTCTCAGGATGGTAAGCTGATGACCTGTATTGTTTAATACCAAGGTCATGCATAACTTGTTGAAATATGCCAGACATGAAATTTGATCCTTGATCAGACTGAACAGACTTAGGAAGACCAACTAAGCAGAAAAACTTGGTTAGAGCCTTGATGATAGTCTTCGCCTTGATATTACGAAGTGGAATTGCCTCAGGAAACCGGGTGGAAGCACACATGATAGTCAGTAAGTACTCACAACCAGACCTAGTCTTCGGCAATGGTCCAACACAGTCAATGATGATCCGACTGAAAGGTTCTTCAAAAGCGGGAATGGGCTTAAGTTGAGCCTTTGGAATATTCTGGTTCGGCTTCCCAACCATTTGACAAGTATGACAGGATTTGCAGTACTCCTGTACATCAGACCTCATGGAAGGCCAGAAGAAGTGGTTTCTGACACGTTGAAGGGTCTTCTTGATACCCAAATGACCTGACATAGGATTGTCATGGGCCAGACTCAGAGTTTCTTGACGATACGACTGTGGAAGAACAATTTGATGGGTGATCATCCACTCTTCATCTGCAGGAACATCAGGTGGACACCACTTTCTCATAAGCACACCATTTTTGTAGTAAAAACAGACAGGAACTTGAGTAGCCTCTTGTTCACTTGCAGCCTGTGGTAGAAGATGCGCTAGATCACGAGCTTGTTGTTGCTCATGAATAAGTTGTTTACGAGACAAAATGTCATTAGAATGACCTGACAAGGACAAGTCTGAAGATTTCCCAGACATCTCAGGACTGGAAGGTTCCTGATGAAAAGACTGCCCAATGAAGGTGTCAGCCAGGTTAAAGTCCAGGTCAGCAACATCCTGAATAGCCTTTTTGGCCATAGAACGAGTAACTGCACATGAAGGATAGAGGTCTGGAATTTCCTCCTCTATAGAGTCAGATTCTTGATGAATCAAAGGAGTGTCAGTTACAATAGGGTAGGGCACAACCTTATCCCCAGCAAGATCATTACCAAGAAGCAAATGAATGCCTTTGAAAGGAAGAGAAGACCTAACACCAACAGTAACAGGTCCAGAGACCAAGTCTGATTTGAGATGAACATTATGGAGAGGTACACTTGTAAAACCACATTCTACTCCTTGAATAAGGACATTAGCCTGAGTAGACGATTTGTCCGAGAAAGGCGGAATATCTGCAAGAATAAGAGATTGGGAAGACCCAGTATCCCTTAGAATTCGAACAGGAGCAGATGAGGAAAAATCCTGTGAAAGTGAGACAGAACCATCAGTGATGAATGGCTCAAAACCCTCCATAACCGGATCAGACACAGAAGGTAGAAGATCAGGTGAACTGACCATTGATACAAGAGATTCTCTCTTTGTCAAAGCAGTTGGCTTGGTTTCTTCTCGTTGTTGTTTTTTCTTGAGAGCATAACACTCAGAAATAAGGTGACCTTGCTTTTTGCAGTAATGGCAAGACACAGAGGGTAAAGAATCAGAGGATTGCTTCTCACCGGAAGGTTTCCTCTCAGAAGTGGCCTTAGAATCATTAGAAGTGTTATTAGAAGAAGTCTTGGACTGAAACTTGCTTTGAAATTTAGAAAAAGTGGATTTTTGCACAAAAGAAGACTTGTGAGTCAATGCATAACTATCAGCTAGGGTAGAAACATCTTGCAAAGTATTGGCTTGTTTTTCTTCAAGGAAAATCTTAATATCAGGCTGGACACACCTTTTGAATTCCTCAACCAGAATAAGTTGCCTCATTCTATCAAAATCTTTTTCAACTTTCATGGAATTACACCACTGATCAAACAACTGTTCCTTTAGCCTGCCAAATTCAACATGAGTTTGACTGGCTTCCTTGCGAGAATTCCTAAATTTTTGCCTGTAAGCCTCAGGGACTAATTCATAACCCTTCAGAATGGCAGATTTGACAAAATCATAATCAGCACACTGTTGGACAGATAACTGGTTATAGATTTTTCTAGCTTTACCAGTAAGAACACTTTGTAACATCATTGTCCAATGCTCTTTTGGCCATTTCAAATTTTCAGCAATTTTTTCAAAATGGGTAAAGTATTGGTCAACATCATTTTCTAAGAAAGGAGGAACAAGTCTGATATGTTGAACCACATCAAAATGATCAGAAAGTCCAAATGATTTTGGAACAGTACCTGCTTCTATTTTCTTCATTTCCAATTCGAACTGCATCCTTTTTTCTTCTAGTTCTTTCTCTTTCTCCATCCTTCTTTCCTCTAGTTCTCTCTCCTTCTCCCTCTCCAACCTTCTTTCTTCCATTTCTTTCTCCATCCTTCTTTCCTCCATTTCTTTCTCCAATCTTCTTTCCTCCATTTCTCTTTCCTTCTCCCTCTCCAACCTTCTCTCTTCCAGCTCTAGTTGTTTTTGGCGCAGCTGGAATTCAAGCCTTTGCAGCTCCGTTGCAGGCACTTCCACAGCTTTAATTAATTCTGCTGCTTCTTCCTCGAAGATATCTTCATCGATGAAATGTTGCACCAAAATGTTGAATATTTCTTGTTTCTTCATTGATGACTTCACATCAGATAATCCAAGGGTTGAGGCTATTTGTAGCAAGTCCTTCTTCTTTGCCAACAAAATTAATTCCTGGGTTGGAGTTTTCAAAAAACTTTCCACATCAAAAGTCATGATTGCTAGTTTTTAAACTAGTCAAAAGATTTAAAATAATAATCTTCGGTGAATCCAATCTCGGTGGAACCTCCAATTTGTTATGACTTGGAAAAATCACAACAAAGAAAACTGGCCAGTACAACTAAAACAAATTTATTCTTTACAAAAAAAGTTGTACAAAAATTATCCACTATTTAAATTCTCTAATAACACTCTGCCACTATTTAACTGTTGCCAAAACAAAACTCTGGTCTGCTCTCTTCTGCTGTCTGCTCTCTTTGTTGTCTGTCTCCTCTGTGCTTAATATCACAGCCTTTTTATAGTCTAGCAACCTTCCAGAAAGATCCACAGGATTCTAGGGAAATCCCGCCCCCTCCAAGCAGGAAAGTGCCAGAAGCTTCGAGAAATTACTAGACCTTTCTTAATGATTTTACAAGTACGCCACCAGATGGTGCCAATGAACAAAATAAATATAGCTGACCAGCAGGGCAGCAAAACAGCATGTAACAAATCTCATTTACAAATGGAATATAATGCTGTACAAAATTATCATACATAACACAAGCTAAACATCGACTCCAAGATGAGGGGTTATCTGCTGCCAAACATCGGAGAGTGTTCTCGAGAGACTGATTAGTACGTTCCGTCTGCCTGTTGGTCTCAGGGTGAAACCCTGAAGAGAGGCTAACAGTGGCCCCCAACTGTTAACAAAACGCCTGCCAAAATCTGGCCGTAAACTGCGGGCCTCGGTCAGAAACAACATCCTGCGGAAGCCCATGCAACCGGAACACATTGTTGACTACAAGATACGCTGTCTCCCGTGCTGAAGGCAGCTTGGGTAGTGTGACAAAATGAGCCGCTTTAGAAAAACGGTCAACCACCACCAGAATAACCGTGTTGCTGTCAGAAACAGGCAGCCCTGTAACAAAATCAAAAGCAATATGCGACCAAGGGCGCCTGGCAACGGGCAAAGGTCGCTGCAAACCAGCGGGAGGGAGGTGGGAAGTCTTATTCCTAGAACAGACGCCACAGGCAGCAACAAACTCCAGAATATCTTTAATCATCTCCGGCCACCAAAACCGTTGGGCCAGGAACTGCTTGGACCGATGGGCCCCCGGGTGCCCCGCCAGGCGGGAAGAATGTCCCCACTGAAGAACCTGTGACCTAACACCCTGTGGGACAAATAAACAACCAGGAGGCTCCCCCCACCAGGACCGGGATCAGACCTCAACGCCTCCTGAACAACCGCCTCAATCTCCCACTGAATAGGTGCTACGATCTGGGCCGAAGGAATGACAGGCTCTGGGGAAGGATCGCCATCAGTGCGCTCAAACATACGTGTCAGCGCATCAGGCTTAGTACTCTTAGAGCCTGGGCGGTACGTAAGCATAAAATCAAAACGGTTAAAAAACAATGCCCATCGCGCCTGCCGGGATTTACGCCGTTTGGTCTGCTGAATATATTGGAGGTTTTTATGGTCAGTCCATACCACAAAAGGGTGCTCAGCTCCCTCCAACCAGTGGCGCCACTCCTCGAGCGCCAGCTTGACCGCTAATAACTCCCGGTCACCAATACTACACTCAACAAAAATATAAACGCAACGCTTTTGTTTTTGCTCCCATTTGTCATGCGATGGACTCAAAGATCTAAAATTCATTCCAGATACACAATTTTACCATTTCTCTCAAACTTTGTTCACAAATCTGTCTAAATGTGTGATAGTGAGCACTTTTGCTTTGCTGAGACAATCCATCCCACCTCACAGGTGTGCCACATCAAGATGCTCATCAGACACCATGATTAGTGCACAGGTGTACCTTAGCCTGTCCACAATAAAAGGCCACCCTGAAATGTGCAGTTTTGTCTTACAGCAAAATGCCAAATGTGGGCGTGGAAAAAACATTTCTCGGCGTTAACAAAAAGTTTTGCACGGAGCAGGGCTTCCAGTACACGTCTGACGTGTTGTTTGTGCTCAGACAGTGTTGAAGAAAATATCAAAATATCGTCAAGATAAACGAAGACGAATCTCTCCAACATCTCTCTGAGCACATCATTAACAAATGCCTGGAACACCGAGGGCGCGTTAACCAGCCCGAACGGCAAGACTCGATATTCGTTGTACCCGTCATGCATGTTAAAAGACGTTTTCCATTCGTCTCCCTCCCGAATGCGAATCAAGGTATAAGCGTTGCGAAGAGCTAGCTTCGTAAAGAATGATGCCTCCTGTAGACGTTCAAACGTGGAACTCATTAATGGAAGGGGATATCGGTTTTTAATTGTGATCTTATTTAAACCCCTGTAATCAAGACAGGGTCTTAGCCCACCATCCTTTTTCCCAACGAAAGCTTAAATAGAGCTTAAATAGAGTCCGGCCAACACCCCCAATTAAAGCCAACTGGCTAAGGAATCCGATGGTGAGCGAAATGATATCGTCCCGGACGAGAGTAACAAAAGGAGTCGACAAGGCTCCCAAACCATGACATCCGATGCCTCAGGTAGGATTTAAAGGCCATGTTAGTGAGTAAAATCTGACATTTCCCTCCATATGGTATATAGAATGTAACAGACAATGAACTGAAAAGTCATTTATTCATTGTACCAATGTTACAGGAAAGAGTTACCAGGGCTATGGTGCTGCTGTCCAAGTCCTTCCCATGCACTTTGCAGACAGTGCTGTTCCATCTACATCATCACATGGGGCAGGACAATGCAGGCATTCTGGCTGTTTCCTGTGGAAAGAAGACAACATGTCATGAAACAACTCACCAAATCTGGGAAACATCCAGATGCTTCTGTAATGCATTGATTCAAGGTGAGTCAAAAAAAAAAAAATGCAAAAAAGTTCTGCACTTGAAAATCCAGTTAGAAGCCGTTAGGATCGGCCAATGTGGCAGGAGAACCATGGACTGAAAGTAGATGCTCTCTTCCCAATTACAGACCGATCAGATATGTTTTATTTAATCCGACAGTAACAGACTTATAGAGTATCAAGGTAAAGTTGTACCAATGGAGACTATACTGGCCAAGGATACTTTCTCTTTCTGCCAACAATACCTGCAGTTTTCTCCAGCATAACTGTGTCAGACTGTAAAATAGAACCTTGGGAAATGGAGTCGCCGGATATAGGATGTTGCCCCACAAAGACGAAATAAGGGGTGGACAAAAAGTCTTAGAATGTTACTTGATCATACCATACAAAAATGGACCACTCAAAAATGACTTCAGCCCAAACATTAATTAGTCCAAAATCACCCCAGTACAATGATCAAATTTTCTCTATTTGTCCCCATGAAAAAAAACAGACTCTTAAGAAAACAATTCCATGCAGAATGGCCTTTTACAGCCACCCCCCCACCCCCCCCCCCCCCCCCCCCCCCCCCCCCCACCACCACCACCACCACCACCACCACCACACCTTTCACCAAACCCACCCCCATATCCCATATAACTTTGGTTATTTGGCTTTTTATTTGAAGATTTTTCTCCCTACTGGGAGTTTTATGTCTCATTTGCTGTAGTGAGGAATAGGCTGGGCACTGCCCTTTCAGTAACTTCATCTCTCACTGTAAAGCGTCTCTGTGACAGTCCCTTTGAAAAGCGCTATACAAATAAATTGAATTGAATTCAGGCACCCAAAACACTTCTTTCCAGACATTAATTTCCTTGGGTTTTTTTTTTTTTTGCTCAGTTTAATAGTATTTTTTTTTTCAGTATGTCCTCACTGACCAGGCTGTAGAGCACAACATGCAAATACCAGCTGCTTTGTACGACATCTTTGACGAGTATGTTGAAATCGACACCTTTGAATGTGGCTATAACATGAGGCAGTAAAACAACCTGGCCGAAGATGATTATGATCATCTCATCAATCATGCAGTCAACAGCCATATGCCATTTAGCAGATTTGCGCAATACCTGGGAGCAAATCCAGCCGCATCAATTTGGATGGTCTTTGGCCAATCAGAGCCAAGGGCACTTGATGGCGATGATTCTGAGCTCTTGGCAGACTTCTACAGGTATCCAAAGATGCACCGGTAACACAAAAATATCAGTTACCCCAATTAATGTAACTTCTTTACTGTGCTAACGCCCCAACAGGCTGGTTATATCCAAGTTTATTCAAACAAGTAGCAGTACCTTCAAAAGTTGTAACACATAGAATAAGTTATTTTGTTGTCCCACATCGTGTCCTCACACAATTATGAATTCTTTGTCCCTTTCGGCTATAATTAGGATAGACAACCTAGAATGCTGTGACCATCCTCAGGTTGACATGTACCATCAGGCTGCAGTGCCAGACGTGGACAGACAATACCTTGTACACATGAGGTCACGCTGCTGGGAAGACAACGCTCCACTGAGGTCTGGCAAAACGCAGTAGCAGCTATTTGTTTGCAAAATTTGAGGATGAGGATCCTGATCCCAATGCAACAAATGCCATTCAACAGGATGGCCGGTCATTGAACATGTGGTTGGGACACATTGTTGAATTCTGGATACAAAATGGGCCAAGGGGCCAGGACAACTTGTGAAGGTCTGTTGGTTGGCCATGCCAGATCAAGATGGAGAGACTAAATTCTGGCATGTAGACACACGTCTACCCAATAGCGGTACAACAATCCAACCACTCTTCAACATGAGGACGTGTGTTCCTCTGATAGCACATGAAATGGACTGAATTTGGGTCCTGTCCTTTCACCGATAAAAAGGGAGATGTGCTGAAAATATTATTTACATTGAGTTTGTTTGGCTGTTTTTAGCCCGCTTGGCTGACAGGCCCAAGGGGCTTATGGTGTACTTAGGGTCATTAGTGTGGTCTGATGTGCGTGCATGCGTGCGTGCGTTACGTCGTTTTAGCGCGATACAGCTTTCAGTTTCCAACAGATCCTTTTCATGTTTTATATGCATGCATATGGGCCCAAAGATCTAGCCCATGTTTGATTTTGGTCGTGCTGTGATTCTTGGCTTGGCCACCAGGCAGCAAAACTTTTCTGCTAAATTTTAAACAGTTCGAGCTCCCTTACTCTACAAGCTTTGATGCTTAAATTTTTACTGTAGCTTGTTCCACCAAGGGTTCATCATATATGTAATGGGTTTTTGATTTGACCCATATTTAATGGTTATGTAGGTCAAAGGTCATAAAATGCACAGATTTTGTTTCACTGCAATAGTGCCTTCACTTTTCAAAGGATCCTTTTCATATTTCATATGCATGTATATGGGCCAAGATCTAGCCCCACTTCGATTTTGGGCATGCTGCGATTCTCAGTTTGGCCACCAGGGAGCCTTTTCTGCAAAACTTCAAACAGCCTTAGCTCCCTTATTGTACGAGCTAAGATGCTCCAGTTTTTTGCCCGCTTGGCCAAAAGGCCCAATGGGCTTATGCTATGCTTGGGGTCTTTAGTGGTGGTCTGTCTGTCGTGCGTGCGTGCATGAACTTTTGGCTTGTCTGCGCTCTGGCGTCTTCAGTTTTGCACTGATCCTTTTCATATTTCATATGTGTATATTGTGTCTTAAGGTCCTGACCTAGTTGAATTTTCAGCCCAATCGGACTGATACTATGGTCAATAGGAGCGTTCCATTTTGGCAACGTTTGGCCAAGCGGGCACAGTGGCTTTGCCACTATTTTTGGTTTTATTGAGATCTCCATTAGTGAAACAAAGTTCACTATTATTCCTGGTGTCCTGAGGGTTGGGCACAAAGTACATGTCAGAGTGACAGCTACGATTATCCAGTCTATGTAATTCATCGGTTGTAGTGCACAGTGTAAGAAATGGTTACATTACCCTCTAGCCGAGTTCGAGTTTTGGTTTGCCTAAGGTTCGACACTTCCATTTCCGGTTCACCCCTTGAAAAGGCGCGGTCTAGTGTCAAACCGTGGAGACTAGCTCTTCCGATTTGTAACTAGTGTTCACGACCAGTGAGTATTTTACTGGCCTCTGTGTTGACTTGGATTGCCTTTGGATTTACAATTCTCGTCGTGCCCTAATTTGGTTTGTTTGAATTGTGGTGGTTGACCCTTGGCCGGTCCCATTTGACTAGAATTCTCGGCCTTGCGTTTTGGTTTGGTTGCTTGGTGGATTCCCGGTGTTTGACCTCGGTTTCTGTATCTGACTACCCCTCTCGTCTTGCCCTTTTTGTACGCTGTTAGGTTTGCTCTGGTTAGTCAGCTGCTCCCAGCTGGATCTCACAGTCCTTCCATCGGGGCACTCCTTTGTTATTTTGTTTCGTTATTTTTCGTTTAATATTTTTGAAGGAGATTCTGGGTGAAAACCTGTTTCAGTCTTTATTTGCGGACTGAGCAAAGTGTCTCAAAGCCGCCACGAGCCCGGCGAACCTTCGAAGAGTAGCCGTAGGAATAGTTTCTCTGGCTAGGCAGTTAGGGGCCAGAGTAACTGAGCAGCGTGCTATTCATGCCTTTTACCGTTCTCCCCGCCCATCCTTCTCTATCACTATGTCCTGCTAACTTTACCAAAACAATAATCCCAATGGGGCTTACATATACTGGCCTTGTTATAAAGTTGACATGACAATTAACTAATGATTTTGAAATGGGCACCTGTTCATGAGGAATTTAGGATCTAAAAGTTGTATCTTCTATTTCAGATCAAGTGGTGACTTACCAAGTAGCGACCACGAAGACGATGATTCCCTTTTGAACCAAGCAACAGTGAGGCTGAATCTGATGGTACAGAAGATGGCGATGACGAAAACCAGACTACAGAAGCTGCCACAGACATCCGCCCAACTGCTAGGCTTCATAAGCGGACTGGAAAAGTTCTTGCGAGGAAAAAAAATCGTGAACCCTTTTAAAGGAATTTTGATTTTACATTCCAAGTATTACCTTCAGGAGAGAAAACTCAAGACGACTCAGGAAAAAAAATCAGTCGGAGACAGAGAAGTTAATATCCAAGCCAAAGTCCGTTTACTTTTTTGCAAAAAAGGATCCCCATACAAAGTCAAGTCAAAATGGAGGATACACAATTAGAAAGTTCTCTGGTATTTGTAGGAATACTCCATGGCGTTCTCCTCCCCCCGTGCTGATTTACACATCACGCGAGCCTTGCGTCACACGCAACTGAGTCAAGTTGGTACGTAACCACGTCAAGTTGTCTAGGGATACACACACATCTTGCCAGGGAGAAGAGCACCTGCCTTCTCTCTCAGCTCTGGCTCCAGCTTATCTTGTTATGGATTCCGAAGCTTTCTATAAATACATAAACTTAGAGAAAGAGAAAAACATCTTGCCCTTGGTACAGACTTTCAAGACTTCATGACTTTAGATAGGCTATATGTCATGACACACTAGTATGGATATGCAGGCCCCTGCTATATCAGAAATATGTAAGCACACACACACTGGGCCTATGAACTGAAACAGAATATGTGCAAGCAAAGATAATCAATTAATAATTATTAATAAATCAATAAGGAATCAAATGGAATCAAATATTCATTTAATAATGATTAAATGAATCAAATAAAAAAAATGTTTCCACAACCCTCAACATAGAAGTGTAATGTTCGGAAAAGAGTATCTAGATAGTCGGGGAAAACACCAGCCAGTAAAAACCAAATAAGACTGTACCAAGTGCAAGTTCAAATGCAGTCTAAATCTGAGTGAGAAAGACAGGTCTGATATCTTCAGTGAATTCTGGACATTGTCAGATAATGAAAAGATGCACTTTTATGGAAAAACTACAAAGAAAGAAAAAACAAAAAGACCAGGACGTGGGACTAGTAGACGAAAGAATAGCATAGAATACTACCTACCTTGTCAAGGCAAAAATATTCGAGTCTGCAAGATGTTCTACCTAACCACATTAGATGTTAGCCAAAAACAAATTATCACATACCATTCCACAAAACATCCAACTAGTGGAACACCAAGACAGCTTCGCTGGGGCAAAGCGGTCAATAATGTAGTGAGTGATGAGGTTAAAGATGGTATTCGTGAGCACATCAAGTCACTTTCCTGTGTAGAGTCACATTACTGTAGAACAGACTCAGCTAAAGAATACTTACCTAGGGGATCCTGTATAGCAGTCCTTTATGATAAGTATGTCGAATCTTGCCAGATTAGTGGTAAGACACCAGGAAAACTATATCTATACAGGCAGATATTCAATACCGAGTTCAATATTGAATTCCATTCTCCAAAGAAGGACAGATGTGATACATGCGAGGCAATGAAAATGAATACTCAGCCAACTGATGATGAGCAAAGAGCATATGAGGAGCATGTGAGAAGCAAGGAGGAAACAAAGATGGAGAGAGACAAGGATAGGAAAAATCAAGAGTGTTTCATTGTTTGTTTCGATCTACAGAAGGTCTTTGCATTACCAACAGCAGAAATATCCAACTTCTTCTACAAACGAAAGCTTAATGTGTATCACCAGACGGCACATTGTTCGGTGGATAAGAGAGGGTATGGGGCACTCTGGAATGAGGCTCAAAATGGCCGATCTGGTAATGATATTGCCAGTTCAGTTATTAAACTACTTGAAGCCATAATCGAAGAGAATAAGCGAGATAAGAGGTCAAAACACATTATCCTTTGGAGTGATTCTTGTGTCCCACAAAATAGAAACAGCATATTGTCAACAGCTTTGAGAATATTCCTGAGACGCCATCCCGAAATTGAAACTATTCAACAGAAATTCTGTGAACCTGGTCATTCTTCCATCCAAGAGGTAGATAATCTTCACAGCCAAATAGAGAAAGTCTGTCGTAATTGTGAGATGTACAGTCCTGTCGGATTGATGAGAATGCTCAAAAAGGTTAACAGAAGTAACCCTCTGAAGCTAATTCAGATGAAGCCTGATGACTTTAAAGACTGCCAACTGCCAACATATCTAAAGGTTAAGACTCTACTGTATGAGCAAGAAAACCCCTACATTGTGAAGTATAAAACCAGCTTTTCTGGTGATTGGGTTACTACTGGTGTACTTGAGGTGCGACAGTCAGCCAGGGGTACCCCAACTGCTCAGCTGGAAGAATTGAATGAACTAAAGGTTGCAAAATCCAGCAAGTTGTCTAATGAGAAAAAAGCTGACATAAAAAGCATGTTGAAATTCATGCCACCTGGAGATAGGGCTTACATGTCACTACTATGCTAAATACTCTGCATCTTAGCTACTGGATAGCCTAAGATAAGATCAAGTGACATTTTATGTAACTAAGTCCGCGAAATATTGTTATTGTTTGAAAGTTTATATGTTTCATTCGTTCTTGTTCTCAGTTTGATCTAGGATGCATGGATAACTACATCCTGAGCTTTAAGTTTGGAAATTCTAGTTTGGATGTCAATTAGAAATAATAATACAGTTAAAATTATATTTCTGAAAGAACAGAATATATTATTGTACTTTTATTTTTTAAAATTATATCCAGTCAGATAGAACTATGTAATTCTAGGATTTTATCTGATTTGGAAATCACATAGTTCTATCTGCAGAATTTGACCTTATAGCAGCGTTATATGACATTTCAGCAAATTTGTAGTCTACTGATCAAAATCAAGGAATCATATCCTAACTACAAATAAGTTATGAGATATGTACCTTTTATTGTTTTAAAATAGCAAATAGCTAAATATAAAAACTCATTTTTCTCAAAAAGTAAAAAATGCTAGATAGATCTAGTTAATCCTCGGCCCTCGTAATGTGGCCATGCCATGCTGTGATTCATTGTCATTTCCTTTAAAGGGGACCTATTTTGCTATATTTCCAAAGGTATATTTTAATCTTGGACTACCCTAGAGTACTGATCATTCAAAGTCAAAAACAGCGTCCTTAATTAGCTCATACTGCCATCCTCAAAAAACCCATTTGTAGTCCATTGAGGTCTGCCTGAAAGGCCTCATTGGGCACATGGGGAGGGACGAGCCATAGCGGGAGAGCCACCCCACTTTCTTATGACTGTCCAGCTTTGTGGAGGGCGGAGCTGGGTGGGACGAGGCAGCAGAATGCAGTTTTCCGGGTCCGCCTCCCCAGAGTGAAACGTGAGACACGTCTGCAATCTGATAAAGAATTAACTGGCAAATTCCGCAATCAAACGCATTACGTGTGTATAGATCTAATAAAATGAACTTGTTCTAATAAATGCAGCGGCAAAAGTGGAGGATGCAGTGCGAAAGTCTGGCAGCTCAAGCTTGAATTTGCCTTCTACCTCCGGCAACAGTGGTGAGTACACCGGTGTTTCTACTCAATAGCTAGGATGCAGGGAAAGCTAGAATTCACCCTATACAGACGCATTTGTAGAACAGTTTGACATACCCAAGTGTAGACCGGAGACCGTATAAATCCGGTGTGTCTGATTTTAGAGGGAAACAAGGACAGTGAGGACCAGCAAAAAGTGACTGCTAACAGCTGATGGACTGCTTAGGTGTGTATTATAAGGACCTGGTTCATGTGCATAACTGTAGTGTGTCGTTAGCATGGAGTAAAGAACAGCTTCTGCGCTGGTATTTAACGGAGGGGCGAAAGCTCCAGTCTAAACAGTCTTTTCAGAAATTGACCGTGGTAATGGTTTACTTATTGCGCCAGAATGACCAGCGTTTTCTCATGGAAAATGGGCGTATTATGGATAGTGCGTGAGAGCTAGATAGAGCTCTGGTTATGTTACGGTTAATTCTGTTTGCATGAACAGTTGCTTATGTAGAGCTAGCAAATCGATCACTTTTACAGGAAAGAATTTAACATTCAATGGTCAATTTAAAATTCAAATCGACGGCGATGCAGATAAATCGTTTCTTATACCAGACACATTATAGCCTATTCGTTTCCCTAGTGCTTTCACCGCGGTAGCATCAGAGAGCTTGCCTAGATATTGGTGAAGTATCCAGCTGACCCCGGTCATGGAAAAGTAAAGCGTTTCACAAGCACCCATAATCGCCCCCCAAGCTCTGCAAAACCTATGTCTAGTCTAACTAGAGCCTTCGCAGCCCAACCCTGCAGACACAAACAGCACCTTTCCGGTTAGCTTCAACTGTAGTGGCTACAATCAGGCAACATTATGATGAAACTGCCACATTGATGCTAACCAAAGTAACACAAGCATACCGATCAGAATCACTGCATATAAGTTACCAGGAGCATTTTAATTTGCACGGCATGCAAACTAACATGCAGTAGCTGGTAACCGGACGGTCATAACAACCCAGAGACAAACATCACCCTGCAATACAGGTTTTGCAGACAGTAAGTTCCGTTATGGGGGAGGGGGGGGGCAGTTGTATCAAGCATCCAAATTACAAACAAGTATAAAACGTTTGCTTCAAATGAGGATTATGTTTACACACCTTCTGTTGAATATCCCCTGATATTACTATTGCATATTTACGACACAAACATTAGCAACAGTAACTTGGCTATGTTAGCCGCTGTGCTACAGCCACATTCAACAGGCCATCAGTTGGATAGGCTTATGGAGTGAAGCAACTGCTTTCGCATCTGTAGCCATGTTTCCATCCACACGTTTTTATATGAATTAAGTAATATTGAATTAAAAATGCCTTGCAGAGATGGTGAAATTTGACTTGATTTCAAAACCATCAGCACAAAGTTTGCACGGTCCATCTCATCGGATTTTCTCTTGATCGGAAAAAGGCTTATGCAATAATTGCTGATGGAAACGTTATTTGCCGAATAAATCCGCTGCTGTATTTTGACGGTGTTTTGATGCTGTCGTTGCCTTCTGATAATGGTCTGCTACGTGGGTATTGGCTGGCACCTAATCACTATTACAACTTCTGCAATTATCATCATTTGTTGGTAAAAGCTATCCATTTTTCCAAACCAGCTAAATTAGTTGGCTAAAAAACTACTTATGTTCACTTGAAGGTCCTGCGATTCAATGCGAAAATGAATGGAAACAGATTAAAATGTCAAATGTATTTGATACGCTACTTTGATTGCATAACAGCATGTGGCGTCATTATGCACTACTTTTATTATTCGCTTTAATTACGTAGAAATGTATTTTCACAAACTCTGTTTGCATTAATATTTTTGGGGAACTTCAGATAATTCGATTGACAAATGGATGGAACATGGCTTGTGAGTCGCGGACAGTCGTGACCGGCATAACCTGACCAGATCTCGCGAAGATCTCGGAAGGAGATGTTCAGAGAAGAAATCACGTTCACAAGATCACGTTCTTAGATTACGGCGAAACCTCTGTATCTTATGCTTAGAAACGTTACAGAGGTTGATTATGAACAACCAACATTATAACATCCCTAATATGTACTAGAGGAAGGATCAGCCTAATAGGCCCCCTTTAAGATAAATCAAGTTTGATACCGACATCATTTTCTGACACTATTCAAGTTTATCTTTATTATCTCAATACACGTCAATATCTTCATTCTTCATGGACAGCACCTGGGACATTCAAGTCGGCTGTTTATAGCCCTGAAAAGGAAAGAAAACATTTTGGGAAGTCAAAGTGGTTCACAAAGGCAAGTAAACCCATAGGGAAATCGCTACAATAGCACTTACCAATTGTACAGATTAATTCTCTGACAACTCTAATGATATTACAGTTAACTAGAGTTCCATGACCCTATACCTCCACCAACAATAATAGATTTTCCTTATCAACAATGCAAATGATGGTCTAATAGGCATGATTTGTACTGTAAAATACTTGTGTCACTACCTGCATTACATGTGCCATGATAATAAAGTTCTTATTGAGTTCAAGATTTTCTCATTGATTATGCAAATAAGGCCATAATTTATACTGGTACATGTTCCTTGCTAACCAAATTACCTGCATCATTATTGTGAAATGCCGATCACTTTATACTAAGGAAGTATAGAATTTCCTGGTAAACTATGCAAATCAGCTCCTGGTGGTAATTTATGCCTCAAAATGTTCACCTCTATCTAAGTAATATGCATCACAGTGATGGAATGGCCTACGCTTACAATTGAGTTATTATAGCAATTTCTCATTTATTATGCAAATGAGGTCCACGTTTGCATAATTTACATCTAATAATGCTCCTCTCCACCTAAGTTATAAAAGTAACAAGCATGACAGTCCTATCATTTAGCAAGTAGGAAATGTAGATTTTCCTCATTAATTATGCCAATTAGATCCTTATGAACATCGTTAATATCTAATTTTGTTAATCTTCAGAATGGCTACTGTAATGTGAATATAGGCCACTAGATGGCAGTATTTACCTTTTTTTTGTTAAGCTCAGACTGGAGTCATGTTTAGACATGTCCTGGACATGTCTGGGGCAAGTCTCAGAAAATTAAAAAAAAAGAGGTCTAAATGTGGGTGGGGTCTGCAAAAGAGTATATAAGGAAAAGAATTGAGACAGTAAAGTAGTAGGAGAAATTGCAAGAAGATGACCAGACCTGCCATTCTGTTCAAGACCTGTGACGTTTCTTTTGTGGATTTCTTTGCCTGTGTTTGAGCATTTTCATCATCCAGGACATCACCAAGCCACCCCCCACGAAAAGGGATTATAAATATTTATGTTTTGTACATAATTCAATCTTGGTCTTTGAGTTAGTTAGTTGTTATTAGTCTTTGTCGGTTTAATTAAATGTGTATAAGTTTTTAAAACTGTGTCTGTCATCCCTTGCTGTTGCTGCTGTGTTATAAATGTCATAACAAATTGGGGCCATAACACTACCTACCTGCCAAAAATCATAAAATCCATTCACGCCATGTCGAGGTATACTGCTTCGGAGTCTCAGCAAAATAAAAACACACCAGCAGTTCAAGAAAAAAAAAATTCTAGGGTACCCAATCTTCTGCCACTTCTTTGGAAGCGTATGACGTGCCACTCAAAAATCGTGACCATAGCATGCTCAGATCAAAAGATACAAAAACCATAATTCCACTGCAGTACCAAAACAAGCTGCTAGGGGTCACAAAATCTTATAATTTCCAGATCTCATCAAGCCCGAACCACATACCAAATATCAAAACAATCCATCGACGCCTTGGGGAGTTCTCAATGCTGAGACTCACAATAACACACACACACTCAAGTGAAAATATAACCTCCTTGGCGGAGATAACAGTGCTGCAAAATTCTAAATTGGGGATGCTATCCGAATGCATACGTTATCTTTGGGAAAAATACTGGCATTACCCACCAACAATAGAAGCAGAAACAAAGGAGCAGAAAGCTATTGATGGCCAGATGAAGTCTCATGGAGCATTGAAGCTTTCCCCTGAAGGGGTTCACTAAAGGGTGACGCTTCTTGAGGCTTCATCTGCTCACTATGCCATCTACTGGACAAAAAGTACAAAACAGGCAAAAATATCACAACTTATAACTTACAGTGACGTATCAATAAAGGACATATCGATAGCAGCAGTCCTGGTACCCCGGGTGTGGTCAACATGAGTACCACGTTAATATAATGCCTTTTTCTAACGAAAGCCTACAAATAATTGAAATCTGCTCATCTGTTACTGGATATATACTCAGCCAAAATAAAAACTTCACACTCGTTTAGAGGTCGATAAGTTGAACATACAAGAAATGAGGTTTTAAATAATGATTTTATTTAAGATGGTGTACCATAAAAATAATGTCCATAATGTAACCTGTTCCACCGGAAATGCTACAGAAATGTCCAAGCGTAAAAATGGTAAGTTACAACTTGAATAAGAGCAGTGCGCAGGCGATTACGTATGGTTTGGGCAGTCACACGACCTCTAAACAAGTCATTCCTATTGGACGTTGCAGTGACAAATCGATTATGCAAATGACGGAAGACAATTTGTCGGTCTTATGCTTTTGACGTCACACACGCTACAAGAACAAGGTCGGTCAGCTGTGGTGCCAGTTTGTTGGAGACGTGTCCGAAGATCATGGATAGTCCGTCGACTGCATCCCATAACCCTTGCAACGTCAGTGATGGACGTTTCCGTATTCAGCATGTCAATGGCAAGTTCACACTGAATGTTTGACAGCCATGGCATTGAAAATCAATAATTAACTGTAATAACTTGTTTTTCTGAGGTGTAGAGCTGTAAGAAGATCCGGGATCCGGCTCAATTATCCCGCCCTCTAATATTACTCACAAACCACGAATCTAGACGTCTATTTAACCGGCTCAGTTGAGTCCTACTGTTGGCAAAGAAATGACACATATGCGACTTGAGCACAACTAGTGGATCCAAGCAGTAGTGCAAGCATAGGCACTCAGCCACTCACTCGCTCAGTTGACACTCGGCAGAAAAAGGAAACTTAACTTCTCTGAGTCTCTGACTCAACTGCAAGGATCCAACTGACTTAACTTAACCGAGGTCCGTCACTCATGGTGGATCCTGAGTTTCGTTTCACTCGCAGCTCGCTGCTTTCGGTTAGCTCATGGCTTCACTCGTGGCTCGCGAGTGACTCGCACCACCCGGCTTATATTACCGAGTGACTCAGAATGATCCGAATCCCTAAAATGATCCGAGTCAGACATAGCTACTGAGGTGTCACTCTAACTTGCTAGCGTGAGCTCAGTTTCACATCTTGCATACGGTCACATGACAAGGAACACAAGAAAACATGGTTTTAGCTTCAAGTACCTTCGCACGTGCTACGGACCTGTGCACGTTGGTGTTGATGTGTGTCATGATGTCTTTGACAACACATTTACCCCGAGTGATCTTTCTCAGTCATGGTGCTGGCAAGTAGGTGTCATAATTGTACATATGTTCGATTAAAATGAAGAATAAAGTTGTTCTAACGTGAAATAATGCATTTTCTTTTTGGAAAATGCTTCATAAAACAAACAATGATCATTTTATTCAGCTGTTGATATCGTTATTGAGACAGCAAGTATTTCTGGGTCATGTCCAACATTCCAGAGACCACCCACGTGATGATGCCACTGTCCGATCATTTAATCCAAAGACAGTCTTGAGAAAGTAATAGGAAACTTTACTTTATAGAATGAAATGGTGTAGTAACCCTTAGTGTGTGTTGTACATAGGCCCCATAACACTTGTAAATGTAATACTGCCAGTTTAAATGAAATTTATATGGTACGATTATCGTAAACGCCCTCGTCTGTGAGTAAACTAGATGATCCGTACTCTATAGAGATGCTAACCCACGCCTCTTGTTGAACTTGACCTTTGGACCTCAAAATGCAAATTTGGACAGGGTACCCTAGCTTCAGTGGTGGCCGAGGTGTCGTGCGCACACACACATTCATAAACACACCCCACACACTTGCATTCTCACACACACACACACACAAATACGTGCATAGAATATAACTGTAAATATGTAATTATTCCACACATATAGAAATGCTTGTGAAAATACTAGATAATATAAAAATTGTCATAATAAATTCCATTTTATTTATGTATGTATTTACTTATTATTTTAATGATTTATGTATATCATCACTCACTAGATTGTTACCTGTCTGTCTAAAAATGCTTTGGCAATATTGTTATAATACATTAATGCCAATAAAGCTTATTGAATTGAAAAAAATAGAATTGATTGTGTTATGGCCCCAATTTGTTATTACATTTATGACAGCAAAGGATGAAAGACACAATTTTGAAACTTAAACAAATTTAATCAAACAAAGACTTATAACTAATCTACTTTTTACTCTACTGACCAAGATTGATATATACAACAAAAAAAATATTTACAGTCCCTTTGGTTGGGTTGCTTGGTGATGTAAAGTACCTCCTTTTACTCCTGTAAAATCAAACTCTATTTCAACAATCTCCGATTCTTGTTTTTCATCTTACTCAAAAACATTAACGGATTGTGGTCAGTCTACACAATCATTGGCTTTTGCCCTGTACAAACGTAAACCTCAAAGTGTTGTAAAGAGCCGACAGCTCCTTCTCTATTGTGGAATAGTTCTTTTGGTGGCGATTGAACTTCCTTGAACTTCCTGGAGAAGTATGCCACGGGATGCTCAATGTCATCAGAGTCACTTCTCTGTAGGAGCACAGATCCACAGGCTTGGTTGCTCGCGTCGACCGCAATGGAAAACGGTTTGTTGAAGTCAGGAGATTTGAGCACGGGGAAGTGACACAGCAGAGACTTCAGGCGATCGAAGGCACTCGGGCATGCATCATCCCTAGTGAACTTTACTCCTTTCTTCAGTTGGTTGGTGAGACTGAGAGCAAAGTTCATGCGGAACATGCGGTAGTACCCGATCATTCCAAGGAAGCGGTGCAGAATTTTTTTGTTGTCAGGAACTGGAAAGTCCATGATAGCATTTATGGGTGCCACCTTACCCTGGCCTATGACGTAGCCAAGATAGGTGACAGTAGCACAACCAAAGTCACTCTTGTTCAGGTTAACAGTCAGGTTAGCCTGGGTAAGGCGCTGGAACAACGTCTCTACATCTTTTAGATCAGTGGTTCTCAACTGGTCTGGCTTCAGGACCCACCATCACCCCTTGATGATAAGCCGTGACCCAAATAAAAAAAAGTCAACTTTTCAAATTGATTTAACGTAACATTCAGTCACACTTCAGAAACTGTACTCTTAAAGTTTATTCAGTCACTTATTCTGGCAAAAAAATTAAATTTAAAATAAAATTAAAAGTGCAAATATGACAACAGTGCACTATGGAATAAATTCAGTTTCTTCAGTTTTTATCCACAAACTCAAAATAAATTAAACAAAAAGTGCAATTCAAAAAGATTCAAGTATACAAAATTAACTTTTCTCCTTATTGGCATATCAGTTGGTAAATACTGAAAAACATTGTGCTTTGAAGAATATTAAGCAGCAGTAACTTCAGCCTTACTGACATCATAGATCTGTGTCTGGAAGACTTAATGGGAGAGCTGGGGAGCGGCATCAGGCAGTGCGTATATTATGCTTGCGTTCTATGCTCGGTAATGCCGCTTGCACACTGGACGCGAAACAAATTTTTCGCAGGACTGATTACAGTCAAAGTCAATGCAAAGAGCTATCGACTTTACTTGGTCTTTTTATTCGTCTGTTTTCTTCCTTTGAAGATAGACAACAGTCTTTATTCGGTCTTTCTTTTGAAAATGAGTCAGATGGATCGTACAGATTCGCGCTTTATTTCCACAGCAGAGATAAAATAGTGCTTGCAATCAGAGAGCAAATCAATTCCATGACCATTGACAGTGTGAATATATTATTGCATGCACGATCAAGACTGTTCGACGCGAAATGCAAAATACTCCATGTCCGGCACCCAGCAAAAATAAAAGTAGCCGAATGATATGAGAACAGATTTATAACGAAATAAAGAATAAAAATACATATACATCACCAACCAACAGAACATCCAAAAAAAAAATGACTCGCAAATAACTTAATCGCTGTGTTCGTTGGATTTTCTGTTGTTAAAATGTTTCTTTTCATTCTTTATTTCGTTATCAATCTGTTCTAATCGTCCTCTTTTTTTTTTTGGCTGTCAGACACGGAGGCATTGTACATTGTCTCGCACCAATGTCGACTCGCTTTACTGAGCGGAGCTTAAACAGAAACATTGATCGAAATTCTCGGTGCTCATCTTGAAGAACTGAGCCCTCTTATCAAAACATTCACGTTTAATATCTAAAAGAGTCAGTAGATTTGAAGAAATTAAAAACAATATTAGACTGTCGGACACGGAGATATATTAAAACCCTGTCAGACTTTCTGACACAAGACACTGCTTTCAACGCAATCTGTCGAGCAAAAAATTCGTTTCGCGTCCAGTGTGCAAGCAGCTTAATACTAGGCTACTATAACTGTCACTTAGGTTTTATCGTTTATAGTGGGGGAAAGGAATACAGCCTGATTGCTATGATCTCGTAGGCCTACTGAGTTAAGATCACATGTTGAGAATAAATGTGTAACGTATCTTGCATTGTTGTCCATGCATGTTAATCCCAAAATTTTAAAAAACAACAGGCTGTAATAATAGGAACACGCCATCCATCGTTGCCAATGAGCAATATTTGACTGGGCTGTGTTATACCCAAACACGCCTTTGCCAACTTGCGCTGGAAGGCGGGGCAGAGGCAGGACTGAGGAGTACTTGCGCCAGGCTACGCCGGGCACGAAATTGCAACATACGCCTGGACACACCCCGTTGGCGCGGCGCACCCCCCATTCGCCGCGCCTGCGCCTGGTCTACAAAATTAGAGCCCCTAGTGTTAAGGAGTGCGAATAGACGGCACTCCGCTGCATAAAAAAAATCCTCTTCAAAATAAAAGCACAGATTTTTTTTATTTGACCCGGCAAAGGCCTGCGACCCAATGAAAATGGGTCCACGACCCACTTTTGGGTCGCGACCCACCAGTTGAGAATCACTGTTTTAGATGTTCTTCCCAGGAGTCACTCCATGCGATCAGGTCGTCGATGTGCGCACCCGTGTGTGGCAATCCAGCGATTGAAGACTATCATCCTTTGGAACGTGGCTGGGGCATTTTTCATGCCAAGGGGTAGGACTTCATACTGGTACAACCCAGATGGTGTGGCAAAAGCAGAGATGCTCTTGGCCCTCTCAGTTAAAGGCACACACCAATAACCCTTCAATAAATCAATCTTGGTCAGAAACTTTGCTTGCCCTACTCTATCGATACAATCATCAATCCTAGGTATTGGAAACACATCAGTTCTAGTTACAGCATTGACTTTGCGATAATCCGTACAGAATCTAGTACTTCCATCAGGTTTTGGGACTAGCACACAGGGTGAACTCCAATCTGAGTTGGAGGGTCTGATCATAACATGTTCTCAACCTCTTTCTCAGCAAACTCTCTCTTTTCAGGATTCATCCGGTACGGATGCTGTTTTATTGGTTTGGCATCACCAACATCTACATTATGAGAGGCTATAGAAACTCTCTTTGGAACATCAGGAAATAGATCTTTATATTTCTTGATCAACCTCTCAAACTGATCTTTCTGTGAGGGTTCTAAGAGCCGGAGTTTTACATCAAGATTTACATCAAGCAACACTTCAGAATTTGACAATTTACATGAAAGACCTTCAGCTTTAATTCTAGGTTCATCATCTTGAAACCCCCCCTCATCTTTACAAGTCTCGGCCATAGGAGGATCTAAAGTGACAGCTGCAACCCTAGCATTTCTGTCATGATAAGCCTTCAGCATGTTAATGTGACACAACTGTTTTGGCTTTCTCCTATCTGAAGTCTTCACCATGTAATTGAGATCATTGAGTTTTGTTAGAATTTCAGTTCAGTTCAGTTCAGTTTTATTTATTGTCAATTTCTTCACATGCACCGGTCATACAAAGGAATTGAAATTACGTTCCTCACTGCTCACAAGAAGACAGAGAGAACAGACATTAAAGTGCAAGACAGTGTAAGTGTAATAAATAACATTTAACATTTAAATCATATCTAGGCTATAGTGTGGGAGTGCAATAAATCACATTTAAGTCTAGGCTTTAATAAAATTAAAAACCCTGTGCAATACAGTCAAGAGTAGAAGGTGCAGAGTCTTAGTGCAGTTCACAGCCTTTTAGGGGGAGAGTCCGGCTTTTAGGGGGAGAGTCCTTGGGGGGGGGTTCGGGGGCGAGTTCAGCGTCCTGATGGCCTGGTGGGAATTGGTGGGGGTTGGGAGGCTCCTGGCTTTTTCATGGGCTGGTGGATGGGGGCTGTCGGTGATGGGAGAGAGGGAAGAGAGTTCAGCATCCTGACGGCCTGGTGGATGAAGCTGTTGGTGAGTCTGGTGGTGCGGGAGCGGTGGCTCCTGTATCTCTTCCCAGAGGGCAGGAGGCTGAACAGTTCATGTGCAGGGTGGCTTGTGTCAGTGACGATTTTCAGTGCTTTGCAAGTGAGGCGGGAGCTGTATCTGTCATGGAGGGAGGGTAGTGGTGCTCCAATGATCCTCTTAGCTGTGTTCACTATGCGCTGCAGCGTTTTCTTGTTGTAGTCTGTGCAGCTTCCGCCCCACACAGTGATGCAGCTTGAGAGGATGCTCTCAATGGTCCCTCTGTAGAATGTGGTCATGATGGGTTGTGTTGCACTTGCCCTCTTCAGTTTGCGCAGGAAGTAGAGGTGCTGCTGGGCTTTCTTTGCCAGTGATGCAGTGTTGGTGGTCCATGAGAGGTCTTCACTGATGTGCACCCCCAGGAATTTTGTGCTGTTTACTCTCTCCACAGCAGCGCCGTCGATAGTCAGTGGGGGGTGCTGCGTGTGGCCTCTCTGGAAGTTGACAACGATCTCCTTAATCTTGCTGACGTTCAGCAGGAGGTTGTTGTCTCTGCACCACTTTGCCAGCAGGTCTACCTCCTCCCTGTAGTGAGTCTCGTCACCCTTAGTGATGAGGCCCACCAGTGTTGTGTCGTCTGCAAACTTCACAAGGTGATTAGTGCTGTAGGTTGTTGTGCAGTCATGTGTCAGCAGGGTGAAGAGCAAAGAACTGAGCACACAGCCTTGCGGAGCCCCTGTGCTCAGGGTGATGGTGCCCGAGATGTTGTTTCTGATACGCACTGCTTGTGGTCTCTGGCTGAGGAAGTCAAGCAGCCAGTTGCAGAGGGAGGTGCTGAGGCCCAGCTTGTCCAGTTTGCAGATGAGTTGTTGTGGTATTATGGTATTGAATGCTGAACTGAAGTCTATGAACAGCATTCTCACATATGAGTCCTTTTTATACAGGTGCGTGAGGGCTGGGTGGAGGGCAGAGCAGATCGCATCCTCCATGGAACGTTTGGCTCTGTATGCGAACTGGAAGGGGTCCAGGGTGGGAGGCAGAGAGGCTTTGATGTGCGACATGACAAGCCGTTCAAAGCACTTTACATTACATTACAGGTACTTAGCAGACGTTCTTATCCAGAGCGACGTACAAAAGTGCATAAGAACAGAACAAAAGTGCAGACCTCCTAGGAGACAAGTAAAAGTGCTAACAGTAAGTGACAGAACACGTTCCATTGTTACAGATCTAGACTAATAACAAAAAGGCAAGGTCAAGGGTAAGTAAACAAAATGGCAACAAGGTTAAGTGCTGAGGCAAGTGCAACAAAGAGCAATAAAATAAGTGCAATAGAAGGGCAACCGGTCAGGTGCAACAAAGGGGCAGGAAAATCAAGTAAACTGACAATTGTAATGTGAATATAGGCCACTAGATGGCAGTGTTTACCTTTTTTTGTTAAGCTCAGACTGGAGTCATGTTTAGACATGTCCTGGACATGTCTGGGGCAAGTCTCAGAAAATTAAAAAAAAGAGGTCTAAATGTGGGTGGGGTCTGCAAAAGAGTATATAAGGAGAAGAATTGAGACAGTAAAGTGGTAGGAGAAATTGCAAGAAGATGACCAGACCTGCCATTCTGTTCAAGACCAGTGACGTTTCTTTTGTGGATTTCTTTGCCTGTGTTTGAGCATTTTCTTCATCCAGGACATCACCAAGCCACCCCACCAAAAAGGGACTGTAATTATTTCTGTTTTTTCTTATTTATCAATCTTGGTCTTTAGTTGTAGGTTGTTATTAGTCTTTGTCTTTGTTAAAAATTAAATGTGTTTTAGTTGTTAAAACTGTGTTTGTCATCCCTTGCTGTTGCTGTTGTGTTATAAATGTAATAACAAATTGGGGCCATAACACAATAGAGTGCTACAAAATGAAGGGAAACCAATCAAGTGATACAGTCAGGAAGTAAGGTAAACAGAATTAAGTGCAACAAATCAAAAGGATGTAGGGACAGGAATCAAGGCAGTGAAGTAGGGGAAAGGTGGAGCCTGAAGAGGTGGGTTTTCAGGCGGCGCTTGAAGATGCTCAAGGATTCTGCCGTTCTGACCTCGATAGGTAGATCATTCCACTAACAAGGTGCCAGGACAGACAGCAGCCTTGAGCAGAGAGGGGGAGGAGCCAGGCGACGAGAAGTAGCAGAGCGGAGTGCTCTGGCAGGGGTGTAGGGTCTGAACAGTCTCTGGATGTAGGCTGGAGCAGTCTTGTTGAGTCCCTGATAGGCTAGCACCAATGTCTTGAATTTGATGCGAGCAGCAACAGGGAGGCAGGAAGGTGACGTGGGAGTGTCTTGGGAGGTTGTGGACCAGACGAGCTGCAGCGTTCTGGATGAGCTGCAGGGGTCTGATGGCACTTCATGATGATAGGTGTCAGTGCCACCGGACGGTACTCATTGAAGCATGATGGTGATGGTTTCTTTGGTACGGGTATGATAGTGGTGGTTTTGAAGCGCGACGGGACGATGGCTTGCTCCAGAGAGGTGTTAAAGATGTCTGTTCATACGGACCATGAAATCTAGCCTGCAATGGATTGGACTGCAAGGGAAACAACACAAGAACCTTGTCTCCTGGTTTAAACTCACGGCTTCTAGCCTTATGATCATACCAAGTTTTCATTTTTCCCTGACTTGATTTCAAGTTCTCGTTGGCTAGGTCACAAGCTGCACGCAGTCTTTCCTTGAACTTGCTAACGTAGTCTAACAGACTGATGTGCGGCTCTTTCTCTTGCCATTGTTCACTCAACAATAGCAAAGATCCTCTCACTTCAAATGGACTGAATCCAGTAGACTCCTGCACTGCTTCCCTAGCTGCAAACAACAGCAAATGAACACCTTCATCCCAGTTTTTCTCATGGTCATAACAATAAGTCCTCATCATTGTCTTGAGAGTGGAATGAAACCGCTCTAAGGCACCCTGACTCTCTGGATGAGAGGCACTGGAAAGAATCTGCTTCGCACCTAGTTCATACACAACCTGCTGTAACAATCTGGAAGTAAAATTGCTACCTTAGTCTGACTGAATTTCCCTGGGAAGGCCAAATAACGTGAAGAACTTTATCAAAGCCTTCGAGATTGCAGTTGCCTTGATGTTGCATAGAGGTATGGCTTCAGGGAATCTAGTAGATGCACACATGATTGTCAACAAGCACTGATTTCCAGATCTAGATGTGGGTAATGGACCAACACAATCAACAATAACCTAAGAGAACGGCTCCCCAAATGCTCGGATAGGCTGCAATGGAGCTACAGGTGGGTCTAACTGGTGTTTTCCAACTACCTGACAAGTGTGACAGGTTTTGCAAAAGTTGGAAACGTCTTTCCGAAGCCCAGGCCAGAAGAAGTGTTTCATGATCTTGTCAACAGTCTTGTTAACACTAAGATGACCTCCTAAAGGTAAACTATGAGCCATTGTTAAGATCTCATTCCTATAGACTTTCGGAACAAAAATTTGCCTATCCAATGCCCAATCTATATTGGCAGGGATATCAGGAGGGCGCCACTTCCGCAGCAACACACCATCCTTGAGATAATACCCAACTGGAACTGCGTCTATTTCTTTATCAGGAAGGGCTCTCCTCTTTAGAACAAAAATTTCAGGATCATTAGTTTGCTCCTCAATCAATCGCTTTCTGGACAGAGACAAGTCTCCAGACGCATCAGAATCACCAAACCCATCTGGCTGGCTGAACAAAGAACTTATAAAAGTATCTGATAAGTCCTCAAACGGAGAAACCATAGTAGGCCGAACAGAGTCATGAGGTGAACCACCTGAGTCATGACTATTCAATGTGCTGGACGGCACCAAATCATCATCTTCTTTAGCCTTCTTGGCCACAGCATGAGTCACTGCCCAGGAAGGATACAGAGATGGGTCCTCATCGCCATCTTCAGTGCTTGGCTGTGAAGTAAGATGTACAGGGGGAACTACTTTGCCCCCAGCCAGGTCATTGCCTTACAACAGAGAAACACCTTTGATAGGTAGACTTGACATAAGTCCCACCCTCACCTGTCCTGTAACTAAATCTGACTTCAAGAATATAGAACGCAGGGGTACAGATACTGTCCTCCCATCAATACCTTGTACAAGTATGAAATCCCCTGAAGCGGTCTCATCACGTAACTCCAAGGAGTCCATCAACAAAAGTGACTGAGAAGCTCCGGTATCCCTTAGGATATATATGGGGACAGGAGTAGTATGCTCATTCAGAGCCACAAATCCCTCTGACACAAATGGAAGAAATTCCTCCCTCACAAAGTCACCAGTATCAGGGTTTTTAGCCCCACAAGAAGCAGGCAATTTAGCAGATTGGTTATCTACTACAGGGGTTTCTAACCTTGTTTTCACAAAGGCATTTGGTTTGGTATCCTTTTCTTTTTCTTTCTTAGCTTTGAGGAACCAACAGTTAGTTGTAACATGACCAGATTTCTTGCAATAACTGCAAACTAGACCACTTTTGTCACTGTCAGCTTTCACACTTTGATCAGACCTTTTACTGGATTTCTGAGCACCATCACCAGATTTGTCTTTGTCTTTGGGTGAGGAATCTTGGGTATCACCATAACCCTTTTTCTGAAATTGGGACCATCTATTATTACTGCTAGACTGAAATTTGGACTTATGTGTGAGAACATATTCATCTGCAAATTTGGCAGCTGATTGCAAATTCAGTGCTTGCTTCTCATTAAGGTAGGTCTTAACATCATCTTTAACACAGTTCTTGAATTCTTCAACTAACACCATCTCTTTTAGTGAGTTGAAATCATCCTTGACCTCCATAGAAGTACACCAGCGCTCAAAGGAAACCTGCTTCTTTTGCTCCTGCAAATTCCACATAAGTCTGATTCTCAGATTTCTTCAGACCTCTGAATTTCTGTCGGTAAGCCTCTGGAACCAACTCATAAGCTTTCAAAATAACCTTTTCGACAACCTCATAATCAGAGGAATCATCTGCAGACAAAGCCGAATAGGCCTGTTGAGCTTCACCCTTGAGGACAGTTTGTAACAGAGGCCAGCGTACCTTTTCAAAACAGTGGAAATAGTTGTCAACATCCTTTTCTGCGAATGGAGGCACCAGTTTTACCTCCTGACTAGCCCGAAATTTATTTTCAGTTGCTATTTTTATTTTTCGCTGCTCCATTTGGAGCCTTTCATCTCGATCAAATCTTCTTCTTCCCTTTTTTTCTCTCTGTCTTCCCTCTGAAATTCTTTGTTTTTCTTTTCTCTCTTTCCTCCCTTTCTTTCTCTTTTTTCCCTTTCAATCTCTAGCAGTTTTAATTTAAGTTCAATTTCGATGAATGGACACTGTTCCAGATCTCCTGATGCAAACACATTTTCATCAATGTAATATTCAACAATCTCTCTAGCCAGTCTTGCTTTTCACATGGCTGGTTTTACCTCTGTCAGCTCTAATTGTCTGCATTCTAGCATTTCTGCCTTTTTAAAAGACTTCAAAACTTCGACGGTTGGTGATGCCAAGACATCATCCATTGCTGTTGATCCGTCACTATATATATATATATATATAGGAAAATTCAAAAAGCAATTTTACAATTTGAAATGTTAGATTTTCAAAAAATGACTCTAAGAATGGTCTACCCCGGCCTTGAGCCCCCAATTTGTCATGGCCCCAATTTGTTATTACATTTATGACAGCAAAGAATGACAGACATAATTTTAAAACTTAAACAAATTTAATCAAACAAAGACTTTCAACTAATCTACTCTACTGACCAAGATTGATATATACAACAAAAAAATATTTACAGTCCCTTTGGTGGGTTGCTTGGTGATGTTCCCGGTGAGGAAAATGCTCCAACACAGGTAAAAATCCACAAAAAGCTACAGAGGTCTTGAAAAGAGTGACAGGTCTGGTCAAATGTATCCTTCTGCTTGCAATTTCTCCTACTACTTTACTCTCTCAATTTTCCCCCTTATATACTCTTTTACAGACCCCTCCCATTTATAGACCTTTTTTTTTTATTCTCTGGGTCTTGTCCCAGACATGCCCAAGACATGCCCAAACCTAGCTCCAGTCTGGGCTTAACATAAGAAAGGTCTATTCGCATTACAATTGACAGACAGACAAACTAATGTTTCTGATGTGTTTGCATGCATTGTTTTAACATGCTGATATGGAAAGATGATCCCACTGTTGTCTGCATCTGGTAAGTATGACTAGTGATGTATTCATTCAACACAATTAACATGGTCAAAGCTTTTCACATATCTGATCCATTCACTGTTGCTGGCAACATTTAAGCTAGCACACTTTGCATTTTCTCAGCGGAAATGCGGTCTAGTTAATTTTACGAGATGTACCGGCATTGCTATCCAGGATTTTAAGTCTATTTTCAGACGAGATTTCCACGTTGCCTCGGTAGCTACCTAGTTAGCTAGATGAACCGTTTCCTTACAGTAAGGCCTGACTGTACCTAATATTGTGCTATTTCTGATTTTCCTCTCCTCTGGCGAGTGTACATTGCTACTCGGAAACCGAATTATTTTTTTTTGGTTTGTAGAGTTCCTTTGCGGTGTTTTGGGCGATATTTTACATTATAATGTGTACTTACAGTACAGTGTTCTGTAAAAGCTAATTAATAAAGATGTCTGCAACAAACGGTGAAATGCAATTCAAATAACAGATGAACTGTTTCTGATTTTTTCGGCATACAAGTGTGCATTTTCTGGTTAGATTGTGTGCGTACTGTATGGACAACTGTACTGGATTTGTACATGCTATTTTACCTTTTTTCCTGCATGCAACAAACTGGAGAATGACATTTATAATTAGCTCAACTATGTTTGATATTTTTCTTCTGAGATTTGTCATGTTTCAGGCCATGTGTCAGGATGACAAAGTCTGTACAGTTCAGTATACTCTACTTCTTATGTTTTATATAGACCTGTAGAATTAATGACAACTGCAGGGTTGCAGCATGTGTAGATCTGTGCGTGGTTTTGAGTCTGAAATTTAATACTTTTCAAATGCACTGTTCACATTATAATTCATTTATGCTTCTATTTTCAAGCTGTATTGCTGTGAATTAAATGTGATTCATGTCTGACTCTCCGCAGAATGGATTTTAGACCGGTTTTCCGGCGGCAGCCTTCGTCTGCCGAGCTCACCCTCCGGCCTTCGCCCGAGGCGTTCAGGCTGACCCAGGCCTTCCGCAAGCAGGGGTCAGCTGTGGCGCGGGAGGCGAAGAAGCCTGACAGGGTGAGCGAGGAGGCAAAGGCCCGCATCACAGCAGCTGGAGCTGACCCCCAGTGCTGGCAGCTAGTGCTCAGTGAGAGTGAGCTCCAGTTTGGCCAGTACTGGGGTCACACATTCAAGTGGCTGCTCAGCCATGATATGGGCTACACCTGCGCCATCCTGGCGTCCCACGCCAAAGAGAGGGAAGGCGGGGACACTTCTGTCGCCCCTCGCCGCCAATAAAGATGCCCTCACCTCTTACGTGGACCTGTTCCCCGAGGTGGTGGCAGAGGTGGAGCTGCGTAGGAGGCACGAGGTGAGGGGCATGGACTATCAGCTGGTGGGGGTGGCAAAGTACGCCTCATGGAGTTTCAAAACTCTGTACGAGTCTACTGCGGGCGAGTATCGGAGTCGACGGCGCAGGTGAGGAAGAGCGATGAGGCGATGCGGCTGCATACGCTACAGGCATACGTGCTGGCTCGGGACAGAGAGGCGCAAGCTGCCAAGACATCGGCCACCAGCCGGGCTCGGCGGATGATGCCGCAGCCTTCGTTGCGTAAGTCTCAATGCGCCATAAGCTTCCAGCCTGCAAGCTGTAGCAACAAATGTCAGTGAGCATTAATTTTTGCCTCTGCCAATCCCCATGAGCTCCCTGATGAGGCGCTCCTCGCTGCTGCCGTGGAGGTCGACCCTCTGCGTGTGTACAAATCAATGAAAATGTGTTTGCGTTAATGTGATGGTAGTGGCTGCATCAAAGCGACAATGCCCAATCTGTATTTTGTGGCCGCCCGGACCCTCTCCAGCCAGAGCAGCCACTCCCCTGCCCCCTGCCTGCCCCGGGAAAGTTCATCCTCTTGCCCTCCGGCGCGGAGGTAAAACTGAATTGCCGATGTGCTTGTAGCCCTTTTTATGAAGCGCTAGATTTTAATCCTCGCTCTGACCGAACAAATGTCATGTTGCAGCTGCTGCCCAGGACCTGGCGTCAGATGCTGACAGAGGAGCAGCAGGAGTGGTTGGGTCGGACTCTGTTCACCAGAAGGGCGGGCGGACAGCCGCCTCTGGTGGTTCTCCCCCCACCTCGGCCCTCGCCTTCTTCCAGTGCCGGTTCTTCCTGTGGGCACCCTACAGAATGTGGGCCGACAAGCTCACGTGCCCTGCCTGTGGGTGTCGGCTGACCGGCGCTGGCCTGTACAAGACCATCCGATGGGGCTTGGACATGAGCAGCTGATACTTCATGGGCGCAGAGTACCTGGAATGCTGCTCATGTCACAGGAGGTACGCGGCGTGGGCGCATGAACATCTTGGAGCAGCTGGACCTGGCACACAGGGAGCAGTTTCCAGCTGTTCTCACTTACAAGTAAGCGGAGGCTCGCCGTTTGCTGGTGTCATTGTAATGAACTATTGAACTGCCTGTAGTTCTGTTTGTCTGAGCATTGCGTTCACCTGCCGTCCTTTGCTTTTTTCACCTTGCAGGTTGTCCTGCCACAAGACGGTGGAGGGGCAGTTAAAGGAGCGCACTTTGGGCAACAGTGCATCTCGCCTCTGCACCTCTCTGGTGGAGCAGCACACCAGAGACTGGATGACGCGGTCGACGAGCTTCCTTTCAGCAAGCCTCGGGTACCGGGTGCAGCACCAAAGCAGGAGGTGTCCGTTCCGCCCATGCACCCGGTACCCAGTGTGCCCTGGCTGCTGTCTGCCTACATAAGGGACGCACTCTCTCGCCTCACGGAGACAAAAGCCAGGGTCACGTCCATCTTCGGAGTCATCCTGAAGATGGACTCCACCAAGAAGGTGAGCGGCGACCCTTGCCGTGCACTCCCGAGCGAGCACCATTATAAACCCTGCAGCACGATCTCGAGGCATGATGTAATGCAGCTGTTTTGCTGCCTCTTCCTTCTCCCATGCAGATGACTAAGAAGCTTGAGGGTGACACCGCCGGGACAGCCGCCTGGGTCACCAATGTGGGCAACGAGCATGGGCAGGTGCTCATGTCCGTCCTCACCGCTTCTGGGGGGGAAGGACAGGTGCCCATAGTGGCTGGACTTATGCGGCGTTACAGAGAGGTCAGAAAGGCCCTTCCTCAGGTCCTGTATGTGGACCGAGACTGCTGCACCACTGCCAGACAGTGCAAGGTACTGCCCTGTCTGTTAAAAAAAATTCACTGTTTCGCGCCTCGGATGCAGCGGGCCATAAAAACGTGTGGCTTTCTGTCCTCAGGTTGCGCCCATGTTCAGCGAGTGGGATCAGCTGGTGGTGCGCCAGGATGTGTGGCACCTCATGCGACGCTTCGAGAGGGGCGTTACCACCGACAGCCACCAGCTGTACGGCCTCTTCATGGCGTGGCTGTCCTTCGTCATTTTCGAGTGGGACAGGCGCGACCTGGACCGCCTGATGGAGGGATGCCCACGTGAAGCGGTCGGCTGAGGAGCTCGCCCATCACTGCCGCTGCCGCACCAGAGGGCAGCAGGAGACGGAGCGGCTCATCCAGGAGGTGCTGGTCGCCTTCTGGGAGGCCAGAGACACCACAGGCATCCAAGACCCTGAGGGGGTGGAGCTGTACGCGCAGACGAGGCAGGTGACCCGGGGGGGAGTCACGCTGCCCATCTTCCGCTGCGCAAGAGGCTCCACCTCTCTGGAATTGTTCCACCTGCACCTGTGCCAGTTCATTCCAGGTGAGCGCACAGCGCGTGTATGAAGCACTTGTGTCCTGCGTGTGTGTGTGTGTGTGTGTGTGTGGGCGAGGGTTTAACTGATTTTCTCTTCCTCTTTTCTCCTGTCGCTGGCACGATGGCCAGTGCCCTCCACTTCCAGGTGAACCTTGAGGGCTTGGTCAGGTGGAATGAGAACCGGGCCAGGGCAGCAGTGCAGGACGCCCAGAGGGCGCTTCAGCGCCCAGCTGCAGCACGGCCTCAACCAGCTTGCCGAAGAGGTCCTGGGTCAGAAGCTGATTGAGATTTACACACCGCCTGGGGAGTACACAGGTAAGCGGTCAGCTCTGTACTTGCGCACAGGCACGCAGGCAACCACGCACGCACAGGCAGGCACGCTGGACATAGTAATTGAAGTAACGCTGCGTGTTCTCTGATGCTCCTGCAGGGGAACTCATCGGGGTGGAGTACCTCTACTCCCAGACGGGCGCCGTGCTACAGCAGGATCTCGGCCGAAGACGCGTGGGAAGAGGAGGAAGAGGTGGACGAGGGGTTCCCGGAGGAGCAGGACGACATGAGGTTTGCTGAGGATCTCACTAGTCTTCTCCGGTCGCAGGAGCCCCCCCCTCTGCCCGCCCCCGCTCCCGCCCTCGCCTCGTTGTCCCAGTCGGGCCCGGCATAACCTGAGCCGATGGAGGAGGAGGAGGAGAAGGAGAAGACGTAAGTGCACTGGAAACTGCCTGTTACGGTCGCCTCTGCGTTTGTATGTTAAAGCCATAAGCTGCACGAGGCTGCGGTTTACAGTGACAGTGGCTTTGGAGCAAATTTTCACTGAGCTCAGAAACATCCTTTCTTCAGGACATGCAGAACCTGGCAGTGGCAGTACGCTGCCACACAGCAGAAATAATAATAATGAGCTGCACTGCAGCAGACACCGCTAGTGTTGGCAGTGACGTGGGGGGAAATTTAATGATAATTAAGAACTTATCTTTAACTTTGTTGCAGGATGTACGCGGCCCTGATGGACAGGGGGGATACCAGCACGGCGTCCATCTGGCCCAAATGTACCCCTCTCCTTGCAATTTCTCCTAATACTTAACTCTCTCAATTTTTCTCCTTACCGTATATACTCTTTTCCAGCCTCTCCCACCTTTTAGACTTTTTTCAATTCTCTGGGACTTCCCCTCTCAGACATGCCCAGGACATGCCCAAACCTAGCTCCACACTGGGCTCAACAAAAAAAAAAAAAAGTTGAACCTGCCATCTAGTGGCTCTTTTTTTTTGCTGTTTTTTCACATTACAGGGTTTTCCTGAGGTCCCCAGGAAAATGAATTATTCTAAAATGCTGTACAGAGCACATTTTTTAAAAATAAATCTGCATGGTATAATACTTCTGATTTTGAATAATGCAATTTTAACCAAAATACACTACACTACACTATACACTATTGCTTGAGCCAGTTGAAGGCAAGGTACATGTGCTCGTGTGAGACCATGATCGGTTACCAGCACTACCTCAGTATTAACCAGGAAAAACCCTGGTACTGTACCCAAACTTCAAGGTCAGCCGAAAAGGTACGGATTTCATTCGATATTGGTGAAGGTTGAATACGGAAGTCTTTCCTCCAGGGAGATGAGGAGCCAGGGAGCTCCACAGGTGGGATGCAAATACGGTTGGCAAATACATACTCCAATCATTAGCATGAAGGAGGCAGTAAAAGGCAAAGAGAGGCAGCAGGAAAAAGTGGTTTTGAGACCAAATATTCTGTGAGTTTAGACAGACCTGCTAACATGTGCGCATTTTGCATACAACGTACGCATTTTGACATCAAAGTATGCTGGTACGCGTTGATGCTACGCATATCACTCCATCTCGCATTTTCCCAGTTTCAGTTTATGCATCAGTTTAAGTTGATGTCCGGTGAGCATAGGTGCGTATGCAGAACGTAAATATTTCCACCAATCAGAGAGTGCGTGTGCCCCACCTGCCCTCCCGTCTTTGGCACTCTCAGAAAAAAGCTTGCTTCGAATTGAGTTTAGTCCCATTCCCAAGTTATTGGCTCCAAACCCTCTTCACCACACCTCTGGGTAGTCATCATACGTTGAAAATGCACCCAATTCAAACATCAGTGAAAAGGGAAATTTTACCATGGATTCAGTGAATCCTGTACTTTGATTAGTTAATTCCAGGTATCAATCCTACAGTAGACTACCTGGTGCTGCTTGAAGAGCTGATGTTCGATTATAAGGCCGTTTCACTGCGAATTAATCTCATAAGCGAACAGCATTTACGACGGAGATAATTTCACTTTTATTTGGGTTTTCATTTGCACTGCTGAAATACTGTGAAACGGCTGAATACAATGAAATGTTACCAACGAAGTTTGCAAGAGGCTTGCAGCGTTTGATATGCAGAGTTTCAAATGCACCACTAATGGCACTTTTGCCAATGGGTGTATACAGCACTGGAGAGGCTGCCGCCACTTTCTTCTACGAGCGCAGTTTAAGAAACTAATATGGCGTCAAGTGCACCACACTTCTCAATTTCCTATAGACTATAATGGAGAAATCTGAGCCATTGTCTTTAGAATTAAGGGGTCTAGCGCCGTACTTTCAACGCACATATAACTTGAAGGCATGTAAGAATAAGAATCAAAAGGTTATTTTACATTACACTATTCGAAGGTAAAGTTATTGGGGGTGTTGTTTTACTCCTCGCACTCAACGTTTGAACAGCTAGTTGGTTGTATTGAGTAATTTCATTTGTGACATCAAGTAATGTGGATGGGCGAATTGTGAAAGAGTGAATTGTTCTCCTCTCTAGCTAGCTGGCATTGTTTTGTGTGTTCTGTTGTGGGTATTGTGTGGATAAATTTTGATTCCATTAAAGTTAATTGTTTGAAATATCATCTGGCATCATTGAACTCAGCTATGCTTGTCATCGTGTGCTGAATGTGCAAGTAAACATTTGAATCGGTTTAATAAAAATTTATTAAGTCCGCGCATTGGCTATTAGCTAGCTAGCATGATTACAGACACTCCCACCAAATTAGCTTGCGAGCTAGGACAGTTAAAACCCTTCTCTCCGCAGCAATACCTATTTCCGAGTGAATCCGATATGCTGCCAACATTGCCCGCAACTCACCTTTGATGGTTCGCGATGAAAATACCAATGCATCACACTGCTCTCTCCAATAATACTTGAAAGACACACATGCCACTTACCTAATGTTATGAGAACATTGATCAATATTTTCAAAAGATTGCTCAAAAATGTATATGAGCATTTAGGTTAGATGCTGAACGAGCGTGGCTGAGTACCCAGCTAGGTAATGTTTATGTTCACTTCGCGTTGAGCTTTCTGACCTGCCCTGTACAATATCTGATTTTCACTAGAAGCACTAATGGAGCCTCAAATAGTTAACATGAGCAGGCCAAAAGCGTGAATGCAGTGCAGCCATTGAGCTCAGCGAACATTATCACCGTACCCAACGTTTTCAATCCATTGTCTTTTGCTCAAGGTGGCAGAAAGATTGAGATAATGAATGCGCGATCGAGAAAATGAGCAAATATATTGGACTGGATTTGATAAGGTGGTCCAACCTGGCTGGAAATGGAGCCATTGGGCTCTAATTTCCTGGCGCAGCGCAGCTGGCGTAGCGAGGCGCAGCCCGCGCAGTGGTAATTTCGTACGGCGCAGCCCGCGTAGTGGTAATATCGTGAGGTGCGCAGCCTTCGGTAGACGAAGGTGCGCCGAGATGGGTGTGGCGGCATAGTAGGGGGAGGTGTTACATATTCATCAAGACGCAGTGACAATTTCGTAGAAAAAGTCTCCGCTGGAGTTGCGCAGAAAACTCGCCAGCTCCAACCTGGTTTAATTTCCGTGCAGTGGTAATTTGGCTGACCGGCGCAGAGTGCGCACACGTCATCGAAATCTCACAGGCAGGTTTACAGAATGTCAGGCACATTTCAATGCGAGAAAAAATTACAGGAAGCACTATTTAATGTAACTATCTAAATAAGGACATAAATTATAGTATCCATATCGATTGTCCTGATGTCAGGCGGTTGCCACGCGTAATGGAAACTTGACCTGGCTTAATCAACGCAACTGAATCTGTGATGCAAACTAACGACTTCACATCTTTCTCAGCCAACCACAAACTGTATAATATATATAGGCCTATATATATATATATATATATATATATATATATATATATATATATCGAATGCTTGCGTTCTATGCTCATTAAAGCCGCTTGCACACTGAACGCAAAACGAATTTTTCGCACGACTGATTACAGACAAAGTCAATGCAAAGACGCAATAGTCGGACAGGGTTTTAATATAGCTCCGTGTCCGAGAGTCATAAAAGTTCTAGTTTTTCCGAGTATTCCAGGAATTATTAGACGTGCAAACTTGGCTATGTTTGTGTTCGGCCTTCACAAAATGCAAATTGATAGCTATCGACTTTTCTTGGTCTTTTTAGCATATTCATCTGCTTTCTTCCGTTGAAGATAGACATCAGTATTTATTCGGTCTTTCTTTTGAAAATTAGTCAGATGGATCGAACTGATTCACGCTTTATTTCCACAGCAGAGATAATATAGTGCGTGAGCAAATCAATTCCATGACCACTGACAGAGTGAAGAAATCATGGCATGCACGATCAAGACTGTCCGACACGAAATGCAAATTACTCCATGTCCAGCAGCCAGCAAAAAGTAAAAGTATTGATATGAGAACAGATTTATAATGAAATAAAGAATAAAAATATATCAGCAACAAACGTGATATCAAACAAAGATGACCCGCCAATAAATAAATCGCAGTGTTCATTGGATGCTCTGTTGTTAAAATGTTTCTTTTTATTCTTTATTTCATTATCAATCTGTTCTAATCGTCCTCTTTTTGGGCTGTCAGACGCGGAGGCATTGTACATTGTATCGCGCCAGTGTCGACTCACTTTATTGAGCAGAGCTTAAACAGAAACATTGATTGAAATTCTCGGTTCTCATCTTGAAGAACTGAACCCTCTTATCAAACATTCACGTTTAATGTCTGAAAGAGTCAGTAGATTTGAAGAAATTAAAAAGAATAATAGACTGTCGGACACGACGATTTATTAAAACCCTGTCAGACCTTTGGACACAAGACGCAATCTGTCGAGCGAAAAATTCGTTTCGCGTCCAGTGTGCAAGCGGCTTAATACTAGGCTACTATTATTGTCACTTATGTTTTATCGTCTTTAGTGGGGGAAAGGAATGCAGCCTGATTGCTATCATCTCGTACTGAGTTAAGATCACATATTGGAAATAAATGTGTAACGTATCTTGCTTTGTTGTATATGCATGTTAATCCCAAAATTTTAAGCAGCTTCAGTTTGTAATAATAGGAACACGCTATCCATCGTTTCTCTTGCCAGTGAGCAATATTTGACTCGGCTGGGTCGCCTTCTATATTCTAACACATTAAAGGTGAGGTGAGGAGCTCATTTGACTGGTGAAGATTTGACTCGGCTGTGTTATACCCAAACACGCCTTCTTTGCCAACTTGCGCTGGAAGGAGGGGCAGAGGCGGGACAGAGGAGTACTTGCGCCAGGCTACGCCGGGCACGAAATTGCCACATACGCCTGGACATACCCTGTTGGCGCGGCGCACCCCCCATGCGCCGCACCTGCGCCTGGTCTACGAAATTAGAGCCCATTGTGTTGCCTAACCCGATGAGCTTAAGCCTTCATTGTCATTATCAGCATGATATGCGCGAAAATGTGCAATAATTTGTCCGTTCTAATATTTAATATGAATGTTAATTTTAATAAATCGGCATAAGCCTGTGTTCACATACACCATCTGGGCGAAAGCCTCGCTTTTAACCATGTCAGCAACTTACATAGTTTTTACTTACAAACTGTAAATGGTTCCAGCAATGCAAGGTAGCAATAGTGCTTTCATGCATTGATGTTAGCTGTGGAAAAAGCCCAGCTACCAAATAGAAAATACAAGACAATGTTTTGTAATGTGAATATAGGCCACTAGATGGCAGTATTTACCTTTTTTTTGTTAAGCTCAGACTGGAGTCATGTTTAGACATGTCCTTGACATGTCTGGGGCAAGTCTCAGAAAATTAAAAAAAAGAGGTCTAAATGTGGGTGGGGTCTGCAAAAGAGTATATAAGGAAAAGAATTGAGACAGTAAAGTAGTAGGAGAAATTGCAAGAAGATGACCAGACCTGCCATTCTGTTCAAGACCTGTGACGTTTCTTTTGTGTATTTCTTTGCCTGAGTTTGAGCATTTTCATCATCCAGGACATCACCAAGCCACCCCCACGAAAAGGGACTGTAAATATTTCAGTTTTTTTTACTAATCAATCTTGGTCTGTAGTGTTGATAGTAGTTAGTTAAAAGTCTTTGTTTGATAATTAAATGTGTTTGAGTTTTTAAAACTGTGTCTGTCATCCCTTGCTGTTGCTGTTGCTGTTGTGTTATAAATGTAATAACAAATTGGGGCCATAACAAATTGGGGGCTCAAGGTCCGGGATACACCATTTTGTGAGTAATTTCTTGAAAATCCTAACATTTCAAATTGTAAAATTGATTTTTTTAAATTGAATACATATATATTGACAACAGCAATGGATGATTTCTTGGCATCACCAACCGTAGGGGTTTTGAAGTCTTTTAAAAAGACAGAACTGCTAGAAATTTGCAGACATTTAGAGCTGACAGAGGTGAAACCAGCCATGCGAAAAGCAAGACTGGCTCGAGAGAAAGTTGAATATTACATTGATGAAAATGTGTTTGCACCCGGAGATCTGGAACAGTTTCCAGTGGAAAATCCAAATATAGAAATGGAACTTAAATTAAAAATGCTAGAGATTGAAAGGGAGGAAAGAGAAAAAGAAAGGGAGGAAAGAGAGAAAGAAAGGGAAGAAAAAGAAAAACAAAGAGAATTTGAGTTAGCAAAATTTGCAAGACAGAGAGATTTTGAATTAGAGAAATTCGATAGAGAAGAAAGACTCCAAATGGAGCAACTAAAAATAAAAATTCAAATTGAAAATAAATTTCGGGCTAGCCAGGAGGTAAAGTTGGTCCCTCCATTTTCGCAAAAGGATGTTGACAACTATTTCCAGTGTTTTGAAAAGGTAGCAAAGAGTTGCCAGTGGCCAAAGGAACACTGGCCTCTGATGTTGCAAACTGTCCTCAAGGGTAAAGCTTAACAAGCCTATTCGGCTTTGTCTGCAGATGATTCCTCTGATTATGAGGTTGTCAAAAAGGTTATTTTGAGAGCTTATGAGTTGGTTCCAGAGGCTTACCGACAGAAATTCAGAGGTTTGAAGAAATCTGAAAATCAGACTTATGTGGAATTTGCTAATGAGAAGAAGGTTTGCTTTGAGAGCTGGTGTACTTCTATGGAGGTCAAGGATGATTTCAACTCACTAAAAGAGATGGTGTTTAGTTGAAGAATTCAAGAGCTGTGTTAAAGATGATGTTAAGACCTACCTTAATGAGAAGCAAGCACTGAATTTGCAATCAGCTGCCAAATTTGCAGATGAATATGTTGTCACACATAAGTCCAAATTTCAGTCTAGCAGTAATAATAGATGGTCCCAATTTCAGAAAAAGGGTTATGGTGATACCCAAGATTCCTCACCCAAAGACAAAGACAAATCTGGTGATGGTGCTCAGAAATCCAGTAACAGGTCTGATCAAAGTGTGAAAGCTGACTGTGACAAAAGTGGTCTAGTTTGCAGTTATTGCAAGAAATCTGGTCATGTTACAACTAACTGTTGGTTCCTTAAAGCTAAGAAAGAAAAAGAAAAGGATACCAAACCAAATGCCTTTGTGAAAACAAGGTTAGAAACCCCTGTAGTAGATAACCGATCTGCTAAATTGCCTGCTTCTTCTAAAAAGCCTAATACAGCTGACTTCGTGAGGGAGGAATTTCTTCCATTTGTGTCAGAGGGATTTGTGGCTCTGAATGAGCATACTACTCCTGTCCCCATATATATCCTAAGGGATACCGGAGCTTCTCAGTCACTTTTGTTGATGGACTCCTTGGAGTTACGTGATGAGACCGCTTCAGGGGATTTCATACTTGTACAAGGTATTGAAGGGAGGACTGTATCTGTACCCCTGCGCTCTATATTCTTGAAGTCAGATTTAGTTACAGGACAGGTAAAGGTGGGACTTATGTCAAGTCTACCTATAAAGGGTGTTTCTCTGTTGCTAGGCAATGACCTGGCTGGGGGCAAAGTAGTTCCCCCTGTACATCTTACTTCACAGCCGAGCACTGAAGATGGGGATGAGGACCCATCTCTGTATCCTTCTTGCGCAGTGACTCGTGCTATGGCCAAGAAGGCTAAAGAAGAAGATGATGTGGTGCCGTCCAGTACATTGAATAGTCAGGACTCAGGTGGTTCGCCTCATGACTCTGATTGGCCTACTATGGTTTCTCCATTTGAGGACTTATCAGATACTTTTATCAGTTCTCTATTCAGCCAGCCGGATGGGTCTGGTGATTCTGATGTGTCTGGAGACTTGTCTCTGTCCAGAAAGCGGTTGATTGAGGAGCAAACTAATGATCCTGAAATTTGTGTACTAAAGAGGAGAGCCCTTCCTGATAAAGAAATAGACGCAGTTCCAGTTGGGTATTATCTCAAGGATGGTGTGTTGATGCGGAAGTGGCGCCCTCCTGATATCCCTGCCAATGCAGATTGGGCAGTGGTCAGGCAAATTGTTGTTCCGAAGGTCTACAGGAATGAGATCTTAACAATGGCTCATAGTTTACCTTAAGGAGGTCATCTTGGTGTTAACAAGACTGTTGATAAGATCATGAAACACTTCTTTTGGCCTGGGCTTCGGAAAGACATTTCCAACTTTTGCAAAACCTGTCACACTTGTCAGGTAGTTGGAAAACACCAGTTAGACCCATCTGTAGCTCCATTGCAGCCTATCCCAGCATTTGGGGAGCCATTCTCTAAGGTCATTGTTGATTGTGTTGGTCCATTACCCAAGACTAGATCTGGAAATCAGTACTTGTTGACAATCATGTGTGCATCTACCAGATTCCCCGAAGCCATACCTCTACGTAACATCAAGGCAACTGCAATCTCGAAGGCTTTGATAAAGTTCTTCACGTTGTTTGGCCTTCCCAGGGAAATTCAGTCAGACCAGGGTAGCAATTTCACTTCAGGATTGTTTCAGCAGGTTGTGTATGAACTAGGTGCAAAGCAGATTCTTTCTAGTGCCTATCATCCAGATAGTCAGGGTGCCTTAGAGCGGTTTCATTCCACTCTCAAGACAATGATGAGGACTTATTGTTATGACCATGAGAAAGACTGGGATGAAGGTGTTCATTTGCTGTTGTTTGCAGCTAGAGAAGCAGTGCAGGAGTCTACTGGATTCAGTCCATTTGAGCTAGTGTTTGGTCATGAAGTGAGAGGACCTTTGCTATTATTGAGTGAACAATGGCAAGAGAAAGAGCCGCATATCAGTCTGTTAGACTATGTTAGCAAGTTCAAGGAAAGATTGCGTGCAGCTTGTGACCTTGCCAAAGAGAACTTGAAATCAAGTCAGGGAAAAATGAAAACTTGGTATGATCATAAGGCTAGAAGCCGTGAGTTTAAACCAGGAGAAAAGGTCCTTGTGTTGTTTCCCTTGCAGTCCAATCCATTGCAGGCTAGATTTCATGGTCCTTATGAAATTCTGACAAAACTCAATGATCTCAATTACATTGTGAAGACTCCAGATAGGAGAAAACCAAAACAATTGTGTCATATTAACATGCTAAAGCCTTATCATGACAGAAATGCTAGGGTTGCAGCTGTCACTTCAGATTCTCCAATGGTCGAAACGTGTGAAGATGAGGGGGAGTTTCAAGATGATGAACCTAGAATTAAAGCTGAAGTTCTTTCATGTAAATTGTCAAATTCTGAAGTGTTGCAAAATTTTGATGTAAAACTCCAGCAATTAGAACCCTCACAGAGAGATCAGTTTGAGAGGTTGATAAAAAAATATGAGGATCTGTTTCCTGATGTTCCAAAAAGAGTTTCTATAGCCTCTCATGATGTAGATGTTGGTGATGCCAAACCAATAAAACAGCATCCGTACTGGATGAATCCTGAAAAGAGAAAGATTGCTGAGAAAGAGGTTGAGTACATGTTAGAACATGATATTATCAGACCCTCCAACTCAGATTGGAGTTCACCCTGTGTGCTAGTTCCAAAACCTGATGGAAGTACTAGATTCTGTACAGATTATCGCAAAGTCAATGCTGTAACTAGAACTGATGTGTTTCCAATACCTAGGATTGATGATTGTATTGATAGTGTAGGGCAAGCAAAGTTTCAGACCAAGATTGATTTATTGAAGGGTTATTGGTGTGTGCCTTTAACTGAGAGGGCCAAGAGCATCTCTGCTTTTGCCACACCATCTGTATTGTACCAGTATGAAGTCCTACCCTTTGGCATGGAAAATGCCCCAGCCACGTTCCAAAGGATGATACAGTCTACAATCGCCGGATTGCCACACACGGATGCGTACATCGATGACCTGATCACATGGAGTGACTCCTGGGAAGAACATCTAAAAGATGAAGAGACGTTGTTCCAGCGCCTGACCCAGGCTAACCTGACTGTTAACTTGAGCAAGAATGACTTTGGTTGTGCTACTGTCACCTATCTTGGCTACGTCATAGGCCAGGGTAAGGTGGCACCCATAAATGCTAAAGTCCAAGCCATCATGGACTTTCCAGTTCCTGACAACAAAAAAGCTTTGCGCCGCTTCCTTGGAATGATCGGGTACTACCGCAAGTTCTGCAAGAACTTTGCTGAGATTGCTCTCAGTCTAACTAACCAACTGAAGAAAGGCGTAAAGTTCACCTGGGATGATGCATGCCAGAGAGCCTTCAATCGCCTGAAGTCTCTGCTGTGTCACTTCCCCGTGCTCAAATCTCCTCACTTCAACAAACCGTTCTCCATCGCCGTCGATGCTAGCGACCAAGCTTGTAGATCTGTGCTCCTACAGAGAAGTGACTCTGATGACATTGAGCATCCCGTGGCATACTTCTCCAGGAAGTTCAATCGCCACCAAAGGAACTATTCCACAATAGAGAAGGAACTGTTGGCTCTGGCCCTTTCTTTCAACACTTTGAGGTTTATGTTTGTTCAGGACAAAAGCCAATGATTGTGTACACTGACCACAATCCGTTAATGTTTTTGAGTAAGATGAAAAACAAGAATCGGAGATTGTTGAATTGGAGTTTGATTTTACAGGAGTTTGACTTGGAAATTAAGCATGTGAAGGGTACAGACAATGTAATTGCTGATTGCTTATCCCGTGTTTGAATATGTATATATATATCATGTGTTTATTTGAATATTGTATGATATGTATATATAGACAAGTGTTCACTTAACCATTTTGTATTGAAAAGAAAAATTTTGCCTTTATGAGTCAAAATTTTTCCCTTTTGGAATGGAGGTGTAATGTGAATATAGGCCACTGGATGGCAGTATTTACCTTTTTTTTATTCAGCTCAGACTGGAGCTTTGTTTAGACATGTCCTGGACATGTCTGGGGCAAGTCCCCGAAAAGTAAAAAAAAGAGGTCTAAATGTGGGTGGGGTCTGCAAAAGAGTATATAAGGCAAAGAATTGAGACAGTAAAGTAGTAGGAGAAATTGCAAGCAGAAGGATACGTGTGACCAGACCACTCATTTCTGTTCAAGACCTGTGAAGTTTCTTTTGTGGATTTTTGCCTATGTTCGAGCATTTTCCCTTACCCAGGACATCACCAAGCCACCCCAACCACAGGGACTGTAAATATTTCTTTTCTTTTTGTATTCAATCTTGGTCTGTAGTGTAGATGGTAGTTTAGTCTTTGTTTGATCATTAAATGTGTCTAAGTTTTTTTAAACTGTGTCTGTCATCCCTTGCTGTTGCTGTTGCTGTTATGTTGTAAATTGTAATAGCAAATTGGGGCCATAACAGCGGTGTGTTCTTGGGCAAAGCACTTTACTCCCTCACTCCACCAAGGTGTATAACTGGGTACCAGCAAATAGGCAGGGAAATTTCTCTGAGAGCTGGGGGAGTATCTGCGATGGACTGGCATCCCATCCAGGGGGAGTAGAAATACTAGAAAGGTCGCTTCATGCCATGCAAACCGGGGTTAAGCACCGGCCTGATGGGCCACGAGGCTCGTACAGGCTTACTTATGTATTGGTAGTCATAGGAGTCATTACCATTACTGACCATGAGATGGCAGCTATGCTTTATGTCCTACTTGTAAGCAGTTGCCTACTGCTTGTCTTGATAAGATAGTGCGGTAGCTAACTTTGTTTTATAAAACTCCACAGCGGTACGGAATAAATATGCAACGAACCTAAGTTTCTCCAATTATTTCAGAAACATTACATATTGCAAGTAATGACTGACGAACCATCCAGCTTCAGCGATATTCATCACCGAACTCAAAAATCGCTGCCACGGCTCTCACTGCTCTCAAACGGTGACAAAATGTCCAAACTATACACAAAAGAATTGTTATAACTTTGGTTCTAATTTATCCGATTAACTTCATTCTCAGCTAATGAAACATTTAATTGCATAGCTACATTACCTCTTAAAGTTGACCGTGCGATGTCATCTAGTTGGTCCATGCTGTTAGCTGAACTAGCTAGTTAGTTAGCTTGCCTCGACGTACTATAGCTCGTCTGGACTGGAAAAGATAGCAGTCCATTACGTTACATATTAAAACATGGAAAAGTTTTTAAAAAATGTGTGATATGCCGACCAAAAAAAAAAACAATTATTCAAATATCAAGAAAAACTTACATAAAACTGACAGCGGCTTCCAGCCAGGTCAATTTGGTGAAAAACCTGAATGCTGCCCGAATCTTGAAAGAGGGAGGGACTGAGAAGCCCGCCGGCTCCCAGCGCGCATGTCAGGAGAGCTTGGGGGCGAGAGCTTGGCGTATTGTTCATGTATTAATCCCTCAGATACGGTGGGACAGTGGTTAGCACTGCTGCCTCACAGCAAGAAGGTTGTGGGTTCGAATCCAGATGTGTGGAGTTTGTATGTTCTCCCCGTGTTCGCGTGGGGGTACTCCGGTTTCCCCCACCCACAAAAACATGCAATATAGGAACACTGTATGGCTGAGTGTGAATGTTTGGTGGTGGTCGGAGGCGCTGCAGGCGCATACTGGCAGCCACGCTTCTGTCAGTCTGCCCCAGGGCAGCTGTGGCAACAAAAACGTAGTTTACCACCATCAGAGTGTGAATGTGTGAGTCAATGAATAATGTATCCTTGTGAAGCGTCTTTGAGTGAGCAGAAAAGCACTATATAAAATTGATGCTTTATTATTATTACATGAATGTATTTTTGGCTGTTTTATTTGTGAAAGTGAGTTAGAATTTATAATTTAATATTAATATTGCGAATGCACTCTGAAAAAACTATTGGGTCACATAAACTCAATGCACAGTAGATGCCATGTGGCATCGATGGCTGTTATAGTGAGTACCGGGTGTACAACTCCTATTATTATCACATAAAACGAAGTCATGCACATCATCTTCTTCAAGTTGAAGGGGCAGAGGAGGGAGAAGCTGATCTGTATGGCTCACCAGGAACATGTGACAGGACAGCTACAAACAACCAGACTAATGTGGATAGCTCTCAGATGGTCTTTGCAGAACAGGAACATTCTTCAGAAATGGAAGAGGGCACAGACATCACAGGAATGGTATGATATTGTATTTTGTGTTCATGTCTTGTTTATTTTAATATAAAAATATTACCTTTATTACTCAGCAGCAATAAAATTTCTCACATAATTTTTCATGTGAACAGCCTAGGCATAAGGTACTCTGTTGATGTGTGTGTGTGTTACCAGCTTTTGAGCTCCTCCACTGAAAATCAGGAGGAACTAAAATTTGCTATCGATGTAATGCCTTACTGCCTCGACTTAAAATTTGCCAGAATTTAGAAATAAGGCTTTGTTGTTATGATACGGCATGATTATTATGTCTCGATGCATTGCATGGGCAGAGCGCACAGCGCTTCTCTGCGCATTGGCTACGAATGGTTCTTATGATATGCTAATTGCTTACTAATTGAGATGTATGTACGCACCGAGGCATCGGCACCTACGGAGCTTTCATTTTTCCAGTTTCATTAAGATGTTTGATTTAAATCTGTTTCAGAGCAAATTTCAAGAGGATGAAGGGGGTCACATGAAAATTGACCTGTTTAAACAAGCAACTGCATTTCTTCTTCAAGTCAGAGAAACCCATCGACTAACACAGGTCATAATAAAAAATTCTCTCAATTGCGCAAAATGTCATTTTCTGTAGCAGGCATGAAGGCCCGTTTGTGGCGGTCACTGTTTGTTCAGTGGGTGTGTAACCAGGTGGTTTTTACTACAACCTTAATTCCGAAATAGTTGGGACAAAGTGTAAATTGTGAATTAAATCAAAACACAATGCCCAGAACTTTCTACCTTAAATGTTGTGAGCGGTGTATTTCTCCCTGTAACATACAGAATGTTGTTGGAGGTTCATAAAGTGCTGTTCTTTGTCTGTCTTGTCTTTTTCCCCCAACACAGAGGGCTGTTAACCAGGTGGTGAATGGAGTCCAGCAATGTCAGGATGTATTATTGGATCATCTGAAAAATCAGATGATTAATGTGTTATGATTCTGCCCTTTCGTGTGTTGTCCCGTGCGTCTTTGTGCTTGTGATTTACTTTCGTCTCGTTTATTTTCCAGCGTTCAGTTCAGCCGGCTAACAATCGCTCCCATCTGTTTCCAGTGATGTTGCGTGATTGCCTTCAGCGTGCCTGTGTCCCGTCGTCCAATCACCTTTCTACTTTCGGTTTGGCTTTGGTATTTCATTCATTGCTTCCAGCTGCACTTAATTCCGGGTCTCGCGAAACTGAGTAAATGCATTCTTTGATAGGTCATTACTAACCGCACTAATCTTCACGTATTTAAGGGTGATTGTAAATACTTCGTCACTTTATATTAACCTTGATTATCTCATTTAGCGAACGTATGTGTTTCTGGTTTTCGTGATTTCAATCTGAGCTTTCTGATTAACTGCAATTTAAACCCTGTGCTTTCCTTCGCTTTCCTTGTGGTGCTTTTTACTTGTCACGTTTAGATTGCCTTAATCTAAACCGTCTAGTTTGATTGCTCATCTCAGCGTCTTGTCTCGAGTCATTATTGTATACCCGGTCCTCGTGTGATTGTTTATTAATCCCATGTGTTTCTCTTTCAGTGTGATTGCTTTCCGAGTCCCCGCCTCCTCTCGAGATTTTAAAAGCTCCAGTTTTCTACGCGATTGTTAGACTGATCCTCCGTATTGTGTTTGTGCTACATGGTGAAGTCTCAGCGCTTTGTGCGTTCTGAGTGTCTCCCGTGTATGGTTCCCGAGTCTTCCTGTTTGCTGCGTTCTAGTCTTGTCTGCCCCGTGTTAAAGTCTCCCAGTGTATCCGTCAGTTTTGTTAGGTTCAGTTTTTGTTCTCTTAGTTTATCCTCTCTTGGAGAGTGTACTTCTGTTCCCCTCTGCCTTTGGCAGTGTACCTTAGTTCTCCCCATTGTTCAGTGCTTGAGCACGGTGTTTTATTTCTGGTGTCAGCCACCCTTTCTCCTAGTGTTTTTTGTGTTTAATAAACACTTCTGCCTCCTGCATCTGGTGTTCCCCGGACCTCTTACATAATGTGATCGAGAGACATTCAGGGGACCTAGATCAACTGAAGAATGATGCCATAGGAATATTTGACCAGTTTTTTGACCCTTTCAATCAAATGGCCACAACCCATTTGCAGAACAGGACAATCACAGAACTGTTTAGACCTGTTGAACCGGAGATAGTCACTTTAACTCATACAGTATGTTATGAGAAAAGTGGAAACTCCAGAGCACTTACAATTAAGGCGAGACACGGCAGGCAAAAACATGGATTTTTTTGTGCAATGGTCAAATTTGAGATTTTGGGCTAGTTTACTCCTTGAATATGTATTCTTTCAAACTGCAATAGAGAAAACATAAAAAATTATACATTTTGACATTTATTTTTTTTACATTTTGTCTACTTGCGGTGGTGAATTTCTTCTGAATTTGCCAAAAAGTTAGCATTTCAACGCAACGAACTGTACTTCACCTCTTTACTGAAGTCTGTCATGTCCGGTATCGTTGTTAAGCTCTGATTCTCCTGCCCAACGCTGTATAATCCAAATAAGGGCATTTCCTTTGTCAGTCTTCTTCTTCTTCTTCTTTTGGTTTTTTGGCGGTTGGCACCTTAGTATAATAGGTGCATTACCGCCACCTGCTAGACTGGGGTATGGGTACAAAAGCTAATACTACTACTGGAAAAAAAAAAAAAAAAAAAAATAGCGATTTACCTAAATCCTGTGAAATAAGTTCTCTGTTCTTTCCAACTAACCAAATTTATTCAGAGGATATCTGACTCCCACTCCCTCCAACCCCTTTCTCTAACATGTCCTTAATTTCTTCTCCTTTCACGTCAATTATCCCAAGAAACTCCTTGGCCGCATGTACCACCATTTTAATTCTTTCCGTTTTTGACTCTATCTCGCTCGCACAATTTATCACCATTGCAACAAATGCCAGAAACCTTCTTTTATCTACACTGATACGATCAATATCTCGACTTTGTTCTTGTGGCTCTGCGACTCCCTTTTCTTCCCTCACTTTTTTAACCGCCTCAGCATACGAAATTCTGTTATGTACACGTGTCCTCTCAATTTTCCCTTCAGTTTTCCTCCGCTCGCACTGCTTAGCACCCGCTTCATGATTACCCTGGCAATGAAGACATACAGCTCTTTCTTTCGGCAGTTCACAATCTTCTTCATTACATCCGTCCTTTGTCAGTCACGAATTGTGAAAGTTCATATAGGGATCTAAAGCTAATTACAAAATCTCATTGGCTACTGCTGGTTTCTGCTAACGTGATTTGCTCAGATGCATCACGTGGTGCGCTCTGACACTTCCGTCTTTAGCTTGCCGTGGAACCATGGCTGCGTCCGGATAGTTAAATAATCGTCCTATCGTCTAATTCCGAACCACTTTTCTTTAACCTCTGTGTAAAACGTCATAAGATAAAGGAAAGGTGTAAAGGGGACTCTTTTACAACTTAGGGAGAGAATCGCGCTCATAAGAGAATCCGAATGCGCTTAGACTGGGCACAGTGATCACCCGCCTCCTGCCCGTCATGTTTGTTCGTTTGAGATTTGGTGGCATGCTTGCGTTCCCGTGCCGTGGTCAGCAATTAGTCAACCAACGCAATGCATGTGTTCCACGATCGTTCAAGTTGTTTAAATCAAATCGGACAATTTGAAACGTTTTTATGCAATTCCATTGCTTTCAACCCATGAGTAAAGTAAAGCGTTGAAAAGTCCGGAGTCATAATTATTTCCATGTCACGAGTGGAGAAATCCACCGAAACGCATGTGAAACTGATAAACCTCCATGCACAAGCACTTCAATTCCGCTTGAGAGTCTCTTACAAACGCGTTGGTTGAATGGTTGCTGACTTACGGCACAGGAACGTGAATATGACACTTAAACAGCGAATGCGTGAAAGTTGATAGCCTTTTGTCCTAATTGTGCTGCGCCGTGTCAATTAACGTTGATACAGAAAATCATGGGTTCTGCAGCAGTTTATTGCTCGAGTGCAGTAATTGCAAAAGGGACACTCGTGCAGATGAAGCGTCTTTACATCTACACCAGTGGTTTTCAATGTTATTCCTGGGGACCCACTGTGTATGCTGGCTTTTGTTCTAACCACAGTTGTAATTGCAGGACTTTAGCGAGCTGTTCATTGGCATTAATTAAGTGTATTTAATGCTTAGAGCAGTTACTTGCCCTCTTAATTCACAAGATAAGAGAAATATCCGTGTTTGCCATCCAGAATAAAAAAAATGCCCACATTGCTATGCATTGGAAATATCAACATAAAATAAGAGAAAACAATGACACTAATCAAATTAAAGATGTACTGGGCTCCTACTTGGTGAAAACGATTTGGCACATCAAGACAAATTTATTCGACAAGCAAATGGTAAAGAGTCAAACCAGCTCTGTGTTAATCTAGTTAATTCACCTGAAGTTTTTGGAAAGAACTTGAAACATTTGTGTCCCTCAGCCCAATTTGGCGTTTACTGAGTTCCTCAGTGTCTAATTTGATCAGTTTCAAATCTTAAAATGCTGGAAATTTCTTTCAGTATAGAAATAAAACCACAGTCTTCAAGGATATTTTATTCTTCATAGCATGTATGGATGCTTCTATGAAACATTTGGCAAAAAATAGTAAGTATCAACGCTAAATATGAAAAACAACGAATTAAGACATTAACAACTTGTTTAAAATCTTGTGATAACAATTGTGGTTGGAACAAAAATCAGCATACACAATGGATCCCAAGGAACGACGTTGAAGACCACTGATCTACATGATTGTAGAGTGAGAGAAGAAGTATTGGTGCATTTGTCGTGAGTTTTATCTGCAAGTTTGTGCAGTGTAGGCCTTAGATGCCTGTTATGTTATTAAATTATCAATTTTCATGAGCTTAAATATACCACATTACTATTTTTAAGGGCCTGAACATTTATTCTGTTGGTGAGCACTTGTTTCCAACAGAAATGCATTAAATTCCCCTGTGTAAATCTTTGAATGCCGTTTTCTCAAAACAAGTTTTTTGTCATACTCCAAGTCTAACTTCTCTGCCTCTGTAGTACCTATGTATACCAAACTTTGCAGTTATACACTGCAATATTCTGAAGATATTTACAGAGGGATTTGTTAATATATCATCCCTAGCCTGATTTAAGAGACATTTTATTCCCAAAAATATGGAAAAAATGGATTTTTTGAGACCATAGACAGCATATTTTGATTTTCTCAGTAATAAAAGCAGATATCCTTAAATCCCTCTGTAATTGTTTTTTCATCTTATATGTTAACAAAATGAAAAAATAATTTTGCACCTGACTTTATCAGATGCTTAGATTTATCTTCCTAAAATATATGCAAATTAGCGCATATTTAATGAGTGCCTGATTTGCATATATTAACATAAATTTCAAAAACTTGTAAAACAAATTTTTTTCATACTATTACAAGTAATCAACTGAGGAAGTTTCATGATATCTATAATTTAAAATTTTTACCCTATTCACCTGTAGTGTCTCGCCTTAAAAACAAATGCTTTTATTATATACCATTGTTAAAAAGTTTAGAGCAGTTGCTGCTACATCCAAGAATTGTTAAAATGATTGAAGAGGGGCCACTACCATGCAAGGATGGATTTTTTTCATGATTTTAGTGATGGAGATATCTTTAAGTTGCATCCACTGTTTGTGAAATTTCCTACAGCGTTGCAGTTAATTTTGTATTCAGATGAAATTGAATTGTGCAATCCTATTGGATCTAGGGCAAATAAAAACAAATTGTTTTTGATTTATTACACCTTAGGTAACATTAGACCCAAACATAGATCAAGACTTGCTGCTATTCGCCTCCTTGCCATGGTAAAATCAAAAGACCTTTCTGACTGTGGCATTGATAAGATATTTGATCGGATTAATCAGGACTTAACTGAGCTTTATAATGGGGTTGAAGTAGTTACTACTAATGGTAAAGAGACTATTTATGGGGCACTTATGTCTGTGTGTGGTGATACCCTCGCTCAACATGAAGTGGCATTAAAGTAAGGTGTAGGGTTTGCCTATAGCAAATGCAGGCATTGTGAATGCAATTTTGAAGATATGCAGAAAATATTTAATGAAGCCTTTTTTGTTAAAAGAACTATGACCAGTCACATCAGGCAGTGTACTGACATTGAAAAGTCAAGCACTGATTTTTTGAAAAAAAATCTGAAAACAACATACGGAATAAACCGGAGAAGCAAATTAACAGAAAGTCTTCACTTTGATCTCATCATGCAAACCCCACAAGATATTATGCATATGATTCTTGAAGGCGTCGCCTCATATGAAATCAAAGGTGTTTTAAAGCATCTTGTGCTTTCAGGCCAACTTGATTTAGGCTCATTTAACAGTGCAATCACAGGTTTCCCGTATTCTTCGGCGGATGTAAGGGATAAGCCCTGCCCCATATCTGTAAGTACACTGTCATCATGTGACAATAAATTGAAACAGTCCGCCGGGCAGATGTTAGTTTTATTAAAGATTCTGCCATTTCTCATTGACAAAATTGGAGAAAATGATTATTCAAAAATGCTGCTGAAGTTTTTGGAGATTGTCAAAAATCTCTTTTCACCAATTATTGCTCTCTCAATTCTCTCCAGGCTGAAGCTAGTAATAGAGCAAGATTTAAAATGTTTCAAACTGCTGTTTCCAGACATGAATATCATACCGAAACAGCATTACCTTTTGCACCTTCCCTCACAGATTCAGGCGCTTGGCCCTACTGTGAGGCATATGTGTATGCTCTTCGAGTCAAAGCATTGTTATTTCAAGCAGTGGGGACTGAAGTAGTTTTAAGAACATTTGTAAATCTCTTGTGAAACACAACCAACTATATGAATGCAGTTTAAATGTGCCAGAGAAACATCCCATTTTTTCAAATGAACTAGTTATGGGACTCTGTTTCTGAAGTGAAAAATGTTAATTATGTTGAAGAAAAGCTAAAAAGACTTCTTTGGAATAGAGGAAGTTGAGAATATAGTTTCTGTACCTTGGATTATGCAATATGGAAATAAGTATTTATGTGGAAAAACTTTGGTTATTTCTAATGTCATTGATCATATTCTGGAGTTTGGGCTTGTGAAATGTATATATACTCAGCAACAAAAGTTTCTGTGACACCAATATTGTTAATTATTTTTCATAACGCAATTATGAAATTGTCATACATGGTGATATCAGACTGAAACAGTACACGTAAACACAACATTGAAATGGAAATCATGAAAATGCGAGAAAATGACTTTGCACGTGAAAATGTGCGTAAATCATGCTTGTGGATGGCAATAAAAGAGGAGAATTTTTGGAATGTTCACATTGTGCCTGATGAACGACGGAAGCATCACTTATCGAAAACACAGCCATTTCGGATCAGGAACTCTACCCTCTAAATGCCAAGACTGTCTGAAAATGATCGGTGGAGGGCCATTGGGATGATTGAATCCGGAACCTCGCAGAGGGAAGTTGCTCATCGCCTGAATGTCCACCGAAACACCATTTGGAACTTATGGCAGCGTCATCAGCAGACAAGACATGTCAGAGACCGTCCTCGCAGCGGCCGTCCACGAGTAACCACTCCCAGACAGGACAACTGGATTCGAACAACCCATCTCCGAAATCGATTCCAACCTGCAACCATAACTGCAAGAACGATACCTGGTTTGAGGCGACTGTCTGCACAGACAATCCGTCGCCGTCTCCGTCATTTTGGCATTGTCCCACGTCGGCCAGCAAGACGTCCAATACTCACAGTACAACACCGACGACTGCGTCTACAGTGGGCACAACAACATCGACGGTGGATCCAACGTCAGTGGGATCTTGTACTCTTCACTGATGAATCAAGATTCATGCTTAACCGATGTGATGGTCGTTTACGTGTATACCGTCGACGTGGAGAACGTTATGCCAACAACTGTGTTCAGGAATTTGATCGTTTTGGAGGTGGTAGTGTCATGATTTGGGGAGGGATCACGGCTAGAAACAGAACAGATTTGCTTGTTATTGATGGAAATCTGACAGGTCAAAGATATCGCGATGAAGTGCTACGGCCATTGGTGGTACCGTTTTTGATGCAACATGGTCCCGGAATAACGCTGCAACATGATAACGCCAGACCACACGTTGCAAGGATTGTACAGCAGTATCTGATGCAACAACATGTCAATGTCCTGCCATGGCCAGCCAGATCCCCAGACATGTCCCCAATCGAGCATCTTTGGGACGAGATGGATCGACGTTTGCGGCGGTTGGATAACCCGCCAGCTACACTCCAGGAATTGCGACAACGTCTACGTCAGATTTGGAATGACATCCCACAGCAATTTCTGGCACATCTGATTCGGTCCATGCGCCGGAGATGCGTTGCTTGCATCATGGCACGAGGAAGTCACACCCGGTATTGAAGTGTGAAGGTCACAATTGGTTAGACGTCAGACAAGTGCTTCATGACGCATGAAAATGACATTTTTCGTTTTGAGTGACGTTGGCACTGAAAAGACAGTGTTTCTCCTGTTAAATAAACATATTGATTGCATTGAGATCTTTGCGTGTCATTTGTAACATACACATAAATGGTGTCACAGAAACTTTTGTTGCTGAGTATACATTGTAAATGCTTCAGTGTATTGTCTTGAATGCCAGCCTCTTTCCACAATAGAATGGAATGATCATAATTTAGCTTTTGAGGTAGCAGTTCCCTCCATAGCTCAAGCCAATGTGTTTGTAGATGCTGAAAAACTTAGTCACAAAGTAGTACGCTGTGTAGTCAATATCAGCAATAGCAAGTACATTCCAGTTAAATATGATCTCGCAGACATCATTGCACATCACTCCCTTCATAATGATATCTCAGTCTGCATCTGCTAATGGAACACTGTGGGAAATAACATTTTCCAGAAAGCACAGAAATATTGTTTTATAACTGTCTGTGAATCACTTACTGTATGAACTTAATTTTTCGGTCATGTTAGAAATGTGAAGCGTCAGTGCTTCAAAACTAAAACTTGTCTTATTGTTTTTGTCTAGCTTGTGTATTGCCAATAAAAGTGTATTCACTTAAAACAAGTGAATGTTTATCTCTTGAAACAAGATGATCCATCTTTTGCAAACATGACAACTGCTTAAAAAATATATGAAAAATCCTTGATTCAACTGAGCTAAAACTCAAAACAAGATGGTTTTAAGATTTTTTAACTTAATAAGATTCTTAAGGCAAACCGACTTAAAATAAGACAAAATCACTTCACAAGTAATATTAAGAGGGTTGAGAGATTTTGTCTAGAAATAAGAACTTGGTAAGATTTTGATTTTTTGCAGCGGGAGAGCTTGATTTGTATGCATTAAGCAGGTGTTTGAGATGTTTAGTAGCACTGCTTTAGTATGTACTTCCCCATTCAAGCTGGAGACCCTTGCTCCAGTTTTTAAACATTTTAAGCACTTGTATTTTTTTCCTTTGCATTTCTTAGAATTGTTCTTGTGCTGCAGACCATGTTTTCAATCTTTTGTAAGTTCCAGTGTTTGATATCAGGTGCCTGCTCTCTTGGTGGCGACTTTTTTATTTTTTATTTTTCATTTTTTGAAGAATTGCCATCCAATTGTATAACCACTTTGGTTTTTGTATTTAGTTTAGAAATGTATCCATTGTCTTGATGTGTGGGGGTGTTACGTGCCAGGAAACTTCAGGCACTTGTTGATCATCCTGAACCTGCTCCTGCACCTGCAATTAGGCCCTTCAGCTTAACGAGCAGCTGATTGCCTCGTTGGCTCCACCTGGATGAACCTACAAAAGGACCTGCGGTGTGGAGGTGGCGAGAAAAAAAGAAAGAAAGAAAGAAAGAAAGAAAGAAAGAAAGAAAGAAAGAAAGAAGACTGTGGCTTATTTTGCGCTTGTTTGAGATGTTCTTAGATTCTTGGTTTTCTTTGGTGTTTGGACAGGTTTTGTTTTGGTTTTTGTGCACATTTTTAGTTAAGTTTAGGCCAGAGTAGGAGGCTGCAGAAGACTCACCCTAATTTTTGTTTGGTCGGGAGACAGAATGACTTTTTAACATCTAGGGTGTAGTTTTCAGGGGCCCTGCTTTGGCCAGTCCAACATCACTTGAGTTTTGTATGTATTTTTGTTGTGATTTAAATCTTGTTTTGGAGATCTGTCTTTTTTGTTTTTATTAGGGCCTTAGGGACTTTGTGTTGTGTCTCCTTATTCCGGCCCTGCAAATATAATGGGCGGAGTTTGGGACATAACATTAGAAAGTTTAAAATTGGCTAATTTGGACAGAAGAACGGAGTGGTTCACAGTGTCAAATGCCCTACGTAGATCTAAAAACACAGCCCCTACCACCCCCTTTGGTCAAGCCTGTCCTTTATGACCTCGAGGAAGTAACAACAGGCCGTTTCCGTTGAATGATTTGAACGGAAACCAAATTGCGTAGGATGTAATAATTTTTCTTTATCAAAATGACACTAACTGTTCAACTAGCACTTTTTCGAGTGCTTAAGAAATGGCAGGGAGTATACTGATAGGCCTATAATTGGTTACTTCCTGTCGGTCACCAGACTTAAAAAAAGGAGTCACGATGGCCGATTTCAGGGTCGACGGAAACAAACATTTGTCTAGTGATGTATTTATGATATGCATTACTGGCATGGCTAATTTGTCTCGATGCTTTTTAAGGAAGACTGGGTCAAGTCCCCAGGTATCTTTTGCTTTTGAATTGGATAAGGAAGCAAGGATTTTGATGACACTTGATTCTCTTATATGAGAAAACTGTTATCCAAAGTCACCGAGTGTTTGAACTGTCGGGGCCACGCAAGGCTGACAGTCTAAAAACAATCCACCTAGTTCAGTGACAGAGTTAATAAAACAAGTACTAAAATTTTTTGCTACCTCTAGGGTATCACTCACTGTTCTCCTCGCAGAATTCACTCTGAGCTGTAGGTGGCCGCTTTCATTTTGCCCCCTGCCAGATAATTTGTCAATGCAGTTCCATATCATCTTGTTGTTGCCCTTGGCTTGTTGTATCATGTCTACAAAAAAAATTTGCTTTGGATTTCCCGAGTTGTCTCCTTACTTTGGCATTTCAAGGTCTCCGAAACAATCTGTCAGTTTCTAATCCTGATTTCAGAGATTTTTTTGAGCTGCATCTTTATTTTTTATCAAATGCAGCAAATCCACCGCAGCCTGCGTTTACGTCTAAAAGATTTATTTTTAGTAAATTTATGCAGGAGCGCAGAAAGTATTATTTGTAACCCCTTACATGCCTGCTTACAACTTCCAGTTTTAGTAACTCTTTCCCGGTTTAATAATTTAAGATCATTTTCCAGATGTTCCAGACTTTTCTTTGGGATAAAAGATGTCAAAGTGTCTTTTGTACCCTGTGCTGTATATCATAGCTTATTTAACTGTCGTGACACTAGAGTCAAATTGTGATCAGGGATACCCATAGTAAGATAATAGCTTTTAGAAATGCGATCGGGTCTATTTGTAAAAATGAAATCCAACAGAGTTTTCGAAGATTTAGTTATTCTTGTAGGACTATTAATTATCTGAGTCAGTTGGAACTGGTCGGCCACATCCTTTCATTTTTTACGCTGGGATTTGTCAAACCAGTTACAATTTAAATCTCCCATTAAAACAAGTTCTTTCCTATTGTAATTTTTCAAAATGACTGACAGGTTATCAAAAAATGCATCATTTTCTTTGGGTGGTCTACACAGCACAATAACATTAAAAACACATCTCTGTGGACAGCATAATTGATACACCAACACTCTAAAGCACTTTCTGGGAAGTCAAGCTGTTTACACAGCAAATTGTTTTTAACAAAGCAACACCCCTCCACCCTTACCATGGGTATGGTCTCTCCTAAAAATATTATAACCTGCAATATTACATACATGTTGATTTTGTATTGAAGGCCATGTGGCCAAAAGTACAAACATATATACAAAGTTTTTATGTGCACGTGCTATAAGATTGCTAATCGATATCATTTTCATTAAACAGGAAGAATTTTAAGAAAATTGTGAAGTTTTTTAAGACATGGTCATTTGAAGTAGACAGAATGGGAGGTCCCGTTGAGGAACCACTCGCGAGAGAGAGCAATCCAAAAAACGTATGCCTTTATTGGAGTCCGAGTCAAAGCCAAAAAATACAGGAATTGCCAAGCCTCAATACAAAATTCAAAAACAGTGTCGACTAGACAGGCCGGGGCCAGAACCAGTAAGACAGATGAGCAGAGATACAAAAACGACCGGCAAAAAGTCGTAGTCGATGAGCAAAGCCAAGGGTCATACACAGGGCATCGAAACTTAGAAATCGGGGTCATACAAAAATAGGTCAAAATCCAGAAAGACAAAAATGATACAAAAAGGGCAATGGCAAGAATCAAGGTAGGACAATCCAGTAGAAGAGAAACAATATTCTATGGCATACGAGGTGCTCTGCACAAAGAAGTATTGATCAACGTTCTGACAAGAGCTGAGAGTGAAAAGACTCCTAATATACACACAAGAAAGGTCACATGCTATACAGAGATCAGCTGTGGGGAATGAGGCTAATTACATCGGGAGAATCACATGAGGGAAACCCTAACCACGAAAATTGGCGAGAGACAAAATATGAACGGGAATCACACAAACAGCCTATGACATTTTAACAGCTCCTGTCCAGGAGTTCTGCGTGCACAGATAACAAGCGCATGAGAGTGATTAAGCACGTGCGAGAGATTCTCGCTGAAGCTCTGGAGGGGACAGCGACAGACAAGGGCCGGAGAATAGAACAGGGCATTTGCGGAGAGGTAATTACTCTATTAGTAGCGGTGCAACTTAAAAAATTAAACTAGAGTGCTCATTAGTAAGTAAGCAATCTTTTATATTTTTATATATATATATATACGTGGATAGGTTGTGTTCGTAGACTACAATACAAAATAAAGATGTTAGTCTTGTTAGTAATCAGAACAGAAGGGCGAAGAAAGAAAACGAGATTCGAAGGAATATATTAAATACCGTATTACATTTAACATAACATCAACATAACATGAATGGCAAGAACAGGCCTTTTAGCCCAACTAAGCTTGGCATTTAAATCACCCGAAGTCAGTGAGCACACAGACAGAGAAGACGGACTGAACCAATTAGATCACAAGACGGGGGAGACAAGTGCAATGGAACTGAGAAATGGACTGAACTAAAACCTGAGCATTACAATAACCAAAAAGAATAAATAAAAGACAATAACCATGGACACAAAACCATCACATAAACATGACCAAAAACCAAAACCATGACACACAAGTGGGTGGAATCTTGATATTGTTGGATATCGATGATAATAGACAGGGATAAGTTGATTTCTACTTTCATGGTAGATTGGACACATTAAAAAAAAATGATATTCATCCTGCACCACATTAAGATTACACTTTGTACATAAAAGGTTTTGTTTATCAACAGTTTCATTGTGGCGGAATTTTTGAACATTAAGTTTGTGGTTTAAGCAGCGGAATTTGCATAGAATGGGGATCAGATCTTTGTGAGGGCTTAATTCCGAAATATATCTTTCGGGTTCTAATAGAGATTTAAAGGATCCGTAATCAGAAAGAAAGTGTGATGAAGTAACTTTATGATGCCGATTCTGAAATTGGATATCTCCTCATCTTTGCTTCAGACACCGTGTAAAAGTCAAAACATCTCCACAGCCCTGTGCAATCCACACATAAGAAAAACTTGTGTGAAATAAAAGCATTCTCACTTGAGAGAACCAATTTACATAGCCGTTATCATGAACCTTTAGCATTTCATAGCATGCCTTAGGATAACGTGAGCCATCCATATACAAAAGATGACACCAGTATTTTATTAACCTACTAAAATGACTCTCAAAGATATTTTCTTCCAACTTCTCCTAATGCTGCATCATTTGATACATATTTGGAAAGATCAAGATTTTTTAAATAAAGAAACATTGTACATTTTCAATAGGATCATAGTTTTTATATCCCCAAATTTCTGAACTATGTAATACAAAACCCAAAACCAGTGAAGTTGGCACGTTGTGTAAATTGTAAATAAAAACAGAATACAATGATTTACAAATCCTTTTCAACCTATATTCAATTGAATACACAGCAAAGACACGTTACTTAATATTCGAACAGGTAAACTTTAATTTTTTGCAAATATTAGCTCATTTGGAATTTTATGCCTGCAACATGTTTCAAAAAAGCTGGCACAAGTGGCAAAAAAGACAGAGTTGAGGAATGCTCATTAAACACTTATTTGGAACATCCCACAGGTGAACGGGCTATTTGGGAACAGGTGGGTGCCATGATTGGGTATAAAAGCAGCATCCCTGAAATACTCAGTCATTCACAAACAAGGATGGGGTGAGGGTCACCACTTCGTGAACAAATGCGTGAACTGATTGTCAAACAGTTTAAAAACAACATTCCTCAACGAGCTATTGTAAGTAATTTAGGGATTTCATCATCTGCGGTCTGTAATATCGTCAAAAGGTTCAGAGAATCTGGAGAAATCACTGCACGTAAGCGACAAGGCCGAAAACCAACATTGAATGCCCGTGACCTTCGATCCCTCAGGCGGTACTGCATCAAAACCTGACATCAGTGTGTAAAAGACATCACCACATGGGCTCAGGAACACTTCAGAAAACCACTGTCAGTAACTACAGTTCGTCGCTACATCTCCCAGTGCAAGTTAAAACTCTACAATGCAAAGCAAAAGCCATTTATCAACAGCACCCAGAAATGCTGCTGGCTTCGCTGGGCCCAAGCTCATCTAAGATGGACTGATGCAAAGTGGAAAAGTGTTCTGTGGTCTGACGAGTCCACATTTAAAATTGTTTTTGGAAACTGTGGACGTCGTGTCCTCCGGACCATAGAGGAAAAGAACCATCTGGACTATTATAGGCGCAAAGCTCAAAAGCCAGCATCTGTGATGGTATGGGGGTGTATTAGTGCCCAAGGCATGGGCAACTTACACATATGTGAAGGCACCATTAATGCTGAAAGGTACATACAGGTTTTGGAGCAACATATGTTGCCGTCCAAGCAACGTCTTTTTCATGGACGCCCCTGGTTATTTCAGCTAGACAATGCCAAGCCACATTCTGCACGTGTTACAACAGCATGGCTCCGTAGTAAAAGAGTGCAAGTACTAGACTGCCTGTAGTCCAGACCTGTCTCCCATTGAAAATGTGTGGAGCATTATGAAGCGTAAAATACGACAACGGGGACCCCGGACTGTTGAACAACTTAAGCTGTACATCAAGCAAGAATGGGAAAGAGTTCCACCTGAAAAGCTTCAAAAATTGGTCTCCTCAGCTCCCAAACGTTTACTGTCATTAAAAGGAAAGGCGATGTAACAGAGTGGTAAAAAGTCCCCTGTGCCCACTTTTTTGCAATGTGCCGCTGCCTTTAAATTCTAAGTTAATGATTATTTGCAAAAAAAAAAAAAAAAAAGAAGTTTCTCCGTTTGAACATTAAACATCTTGTCTTTGCAGTGTATAAGTTGAAAAGGATTTGCAAATCATTGTATTCTGTTTTTATCTACGATTTACATAACGTGCCTACTTCACTGGTTTTGGGTTTTGTAATATTGGTGCAATTTTACTGTCAAAAATATTTAAAGCTGTTGTAAGTGATATTGTGGGGCATTTCTTAAAACATGTAATGCTTGTAATGCTAAAGTTTCGCAGGCTTTCGTCCACACAAGTCTCGATGCAAATATAATTCCTAAATATTTACAATAACTGACGGTTTTCATTGGTTGATCGTTATACATACATTTTTCTGACCGTCTTAAATAACCACCATTTCTAAAAACAACTATAAGATTTCTGCATATTTACCTCCAGACTCCATTTATCACAAAAATGCTTTAAAGTATCAAGTTTCCGTTGCGGTCCAATTACTGAAAAATCCACTAACGTCACATCATCCGCAAACATCAGTAGCAAAATATTGTCTAAACCAGGGGTCCTCACACTTTTTCAGCATGCAAGCTACTTATATAACGACCAAGTCAAAATGATCTACCTACTACAAAAATGCAAAACATATATTTATTTACAAATGTATTGAGGATTCTTTATATGTACAATGTATGTTTATGTACCTTGCATAACCGCATGAGGCAATATTGCACAACACAACACAATCAACTATGTTCATTTTTTGTCATTACCTGAGTTTACTCTGATGACAGGGTATCTGCAGGTTTAAGCAAGTCAAATTTAAGACTTTTTAAGACCTTTTTAATGCCACCTTGAATGAAATCTAAGACCGAGAAAACTATAAATATAAGCACTGGTTGGAGGATCCGGCTGTATTACAACCCAAGCATATCATGTAAGTCACTCAAAGAGACTCATTCAAGTTTTTACTTTTTGTCTGTTTAACGAACATAAAGTGATACTCGGTGCTCTCTGGTTCAATAGCTGAATGTACAAGTGCAGTTATTTGGTCAGAAACATCCAACAAAAAAACACGCCTACAGGAGCACATACATGGCATGAGTCTCAGTTGTGTGGCTTTAATCTCCAGTTCTGCCTTTATACACAAGGGTAATAAATACAATACAAAAAATATGGTACATTTTGTCAGTTGTGTGCTCTGTGGTTCACTGTACTGTGCAGGCCCGCATCATGACATTGCCAAAATACATATTACTTACTTTGAAGTGGTGCAGTAAATCTTGAGCTGTTGCGTGTCCCATGAATTTTGAGCCCAAGTAACATGAATGCGCTTGATTTCCGTCCCAATATCGTAGGTGCACGTCGAGTTGCTTAAAATTAGTGGCGTGGTCTCGTCGAATAGTAAAACAAAAAAAGGCCAGAAGGAGTTACATATAGGGCTGGGTATCGTTTCAATTTAATCGACCCTGCTGAAAATTCCAGCTTTGACCAGCCTAGGCTGGTAAGGCTGGTTTAAGCTGCGTTTTGGATAGTTTTAGTTGGTCGACCGACCAGCCCTTCACCAGCTGACTCCAGCTAAAAATACCAGCTTAATCAGCTTCTAGCAGCTAGAATTCTACGCTGTGTTATTAGCTGATCATAGCTGGTCAGATGTTTAAAGCTGGTCTCTATAGCTTGATGAAGTTGGTCATAGCTGGTTAAGCTGGTATTGTCAGCTGGAGTCAGCTGGTGAAGGGCTGGTCGACCAAATAAAGCTGTCCAAAACAGCTTAAACCAGCCTGACCAGCCTAGACTGGTCAAAGCTGGAATTTTCAGCAGGAGATTCCGGATCTGATTCTGATTCAGCTTATCGAATCCGGTTCTTATCAAATCCTGGTTCCAATTCTTTTTTTTTTTGGAGAGAAAAATAAATATTTCATGAACAAAAAAATGGCCTCTTTATTCTATGCTCTTTTATTTAATCATTATAAACGGTGACAACTGTTTGTTTCTGTTATAAAAAGATTTCTGTGGTTATTTCTAAATGGCAGACTGCTGCTATGCATAACAGACCGTTGCTGTGCTGCGCATGCAGTTCGCAGCATGGTCGCATCCCAATCAGCGTTTCACTGTTGTGTCCCGCAGTGTGCGGGGATACCAAATTGCACTTTGATCTTATTTCTCATCGTTTTCCCGAAGATCATTTTCGTAAGGACAGATTAAGGGCCAGAAATATAAGTGTTTTATCATCGCCATATACGTGCCCAGTGGTTCTATTTATTGTGACCGCGGTTAAGTGCAGCTGGGTAACTGAGGGAAACCCCGCCCCTGTTAATCCATCTTTTTGAGACAGGCGCTGTTTATCACAAAACCGAATTGCGCAATTTAATGAAAAACCAAAGTAATTTCCGTAAGCTCAGGAATAGTATTGCTATCATTCAACACTGCGGTAAAGCCATCACTTTAGCGTTCGAAGTAGGTTCGGTTTGCACTGATCACCTTCAAGTCGAGTCGAACCATGACCACAGTTCAGGGAGAGAGAAAAATAAGGCACAAATGCCGAATCACGGTTTTTATCCCCTGTCAACTAAGCGGCTGACTAACATTAACTCGTTTGGAAACAAACTGCTGTTACATAATGGTTATGGAAAGGTCTGCGGGCACACTAGTTAAGTAACCTTAACTTCATTATGAGAGTGGCATTAAGCTAGCCTGCTACAGTGCTAAGTCATACTGATTTAACCAACATTACACTTGGCATTCAGTTTGGCTAAATATTAATGGCATGAGTTAACATGGAGCGATTTTTTTTTTTCCCCCTCAAGCTCGCAGACAAATATTTCCTTAGAAGTGATACGTATCAAATATATGTCACGAGTTGGGCTATGATAAAAGTGCTATAGTTATGCCATGAAAAAAATCTGGAACAAATGCCAAATCAGGGTTCTCTTCTAGGGGCAAGCCACTGCAAACACCATGTAAACAAAGCCGGCGATGCAGTTGCGCGTTGGACAAAATTGAATATTCTTGAACCATGCAAACAGAAGCGAATCCTCTTGTTTGGATGACGTACTGCGCAAAAAAAAAAAAAAAAAAAACAACCACGGGACATTAGGTCCGCGTACTGATAGCAGGTCCTGCCAAATCTATTCTCACTGCAGTTCATTTCGAACCGCTACTGAATTAATTATTACTAAATTTAAGACCTTTGACTAATGTAATGTAATGACCAGTGTATAACATTTTTAATGAATTTAAGACATTTTCAGGCCTTAATTTTAGATACCCGAATTTAAGACTTTTTAAGGATGCGCGGGCACCCTGGATGAGTTGCACTGAATGGAATCAGCCAGGGATGCATAGTCCGGACAGCCAGCCTCAAGCACACTTCTAGTTGATCATCAGTCATAGTGGAAAGGTACTTGGACTTAATGATCTTCATGTGGGGAAAGGCTGACTCACATAAGTGGAGCCAAATAATGCAGTCAAGGAGGTAGCACATTTCCTCATGTTGGAGTACTTTTCCTCTGTGGGTAAGTTCCAGAACTGTCCATGAGCTCTGGACTTCAGCTCAATGTCGGCTTGTAGTGTCAAAATCTTATCCTCCACTCCAGACAAGTTCAGGTGAAACAGTGTTGCAATTTTTGATGCGAGTGAATCAACCTCCGCATCTTCCCGAAAAGGATAGCACATGAATGTAGCGACTGGCTCGAGCAAAGAAAAGTCTTGATAGCGTTTGTCAAACTCTGACAGACGATTGTCACTCTGCTCTGAGTAGCGTACGCTGTCAAGTTGCACAGAGGCCTTCCTTTGCATCTCCAGCTCTGATGCCAGGTTCTGGAAGTTTGCCAAATCATGGCGCTGCAGCTTTGAAGAGAGATGTAGCATCTTTCTTTGAAAGCTTTAACTGAGCTGATCATATTGATTACTGTTTTGCCTTTTCCTTGCAGCTCTAGATTAAGGTCATTCAACATGTTTGTCGGTTAAAAATGCCAAGTCTAACAGCCACTGACCATCATTTAGCTGCTTCAATTCTGCATGTCCAGCTACACGGATAAACTCCCGAATCTCCGGACAGAGCTCTCGAAATCTTTGCAGGAATTTCCCTCGACTAAGCCATCTCGCGTCAGTGTGTAGCAACAACTCAGAGTGGTTGCAGTCAGCCTTTTCCAGGTGTGCACGGAATAACCGTCTTTGAAGAGATCTGGCGCGAATAGAACAGGCGATCGTCGTTGCCACATCCATGATCTCTCGCATGTTGAGCATTTTACTGCATAACGCTTGTTCATGGATTATGCAATGGTAATTCAGGAAGTCTCGGAAAGCATCGTCCTGCCTGCACTTGGCAATAAATCCATTCCAGCAGCCAACCACTGCGGGTGCTCCATCCGTGGTGATGGACACCAATTTGTACACTGGGAGCTGGGTTTTCTCAATAAATGACTGAAATATGACCTCTCCTTGCGTCTGTTCTTTCATAGGCAGTACTGTTAATAGCTCCTCTCTTGCAATGACATCAGTAAACGCCATACGAATGAAAATGCTCATCTGGGCTGTGTCTCACGTCCGTAGATTCGTCCAACTGCAGAGAGAAAGACTCACAATCGGCAATGTCCTTCCAAAGTTGCTGGGTTAAATCTTCGGCCAAGGCTTCTCAGCGCCGTGTAACTGTACATCTTGACAGCTGGAGAGCCTTGATCGAAGATAATATTTCTTCCTTGTTTTTAAAGTCTTGGAACAATGAGTCAGCTGCTTCAACGAATGCCACTTTTACCATCTCTCCGTCTTGGAAGGACTTCTTGTTATTAACAATGAGGTGATTCACCCGGAACGATGCTTCGGTGGCGGCTTTCGCTTTTGAAGTATGTTGTGTGAAAAATGACTGCTGTCCGGACAGCTGGGATTTTAGTTCCTTCACCTTTCTCTTTCTCAGCTCGCTTTCGGCGGGAAGTCGGTGTTGTATTTTCCACGAACAGTCCGAAAATGCTGCTCCACATTTCCCTTCCTTGGTATTGCGATGGTAGACTGGCAGATGAGGCAAACGCACTTCGGAAATGTCATCGTGAAAAAAAGTGCTCCTCCCATTCCGAATGAAAGTGATATGTTTTTGTCTTCTTACTTGGTCCAGCTCCCCCACTCATTTTTATACCCTTTCTTAAGTTCAAGAGAAAGAATCGAGGGCTAAAAATTGGAGGCAACTCGTTGATAGTTTTGCTGCATTCAGGTCCGGGTCGCAGGGGCAGCATCCGCAGGGAAGCCCAGGAAAATTCAGATGTGGCTGCCCTGTGTATATTAATCAAGTGATGGGATGGATGATAGGCTGAAGGCTATTTTTTTTTGCAATCTACTCATACTACCGTTGCGATCGACGTATTGAGCACCCCTGGTCTAACCGGTCTCTAACAAAAATTCCTCTCATTCCTGATGTTTTCATTTCTTGAACTAACTCATTTATAAAAAATAGAAACAGAACAGGACTGAGCATACATCCTTGGCGGACGCCGCTTGAGGTCGCAAACAATTCAGTTGTCATATTTCCAACTCGGACACAGGACGATATTTTGCTATACATGTTCTTTAGGATTCTAAACATTTTCCCATGAATACCCTTTGTGAGCAGCACATGCAACAATTTCTCCCTGTTAACGAAGTCAAATGCTTTTCGAAAATCAATGAAGGCTGCATAGGATCTGTAATTCGATTTCCTCAAGTATTTTTGACAAAGAGATTGAAGCACTTAGATATTGTCGATGGTTGAATAATCATTACGGAAACCGGCTTGAGACTCATGCAATATTTCAATTAGTTCAACCCATATTCGTATTCTAGATTGTAAAAATTTTCCCCATCACATTCAAAAGGGAAGTTCCGCGGTAGTTATTTGGAACGGTCATATGCCCTGAAATATAGGTGCAATCATACCAATGTCTCAGCTGTCGGGGAATACGCCGCTATCAAGTAAAGCGTTGAATAGTATTTCTAAGTACCCTGCAATTGAAGTGGCACATTTGTAAAATTCTGGGGGTATTCCATCTATGCCTGGAGATTTACCCATTTTTAATTGCTTTATAGCTTCCTTCAGTTCATCTATAGTAATGGGATCTGACAGAAAGTCAGAGTTACAACTATCACAATCTTCAATGTTGTGATTATTTACAAAATTCTTCACATAATCATCAAAAATATCTTCTCCAGAAATGGTAGGGTGCAATAGAATTTGAAAATAGTTTTGCCAATCCTTAAATGATACATAACCACCATCAGATCTACTGCTATGTTAGAATAATTTCACCTTTCCCCAAAATTTTTCTACAATCTCCATCAGCATAAGCAGTCTGAATTTCTCCTATCAGGCCATCATTAAAACTTTGCCACTTTGACTTACATAGACTGTGAAATTGTGTTTTACTTTCAAGATAAATTTTCAGGTTTTCTTCTGACCTACAACGTCTGAATCTATTCAAATAATATATTTTTTCGTTTCATATTGCATTCAGCTTCACACCATTTAAGTTGTAAATAAACGACTTGTCTTTTTGGAATTAAGACTTTTAAATTTGTCCAATATAAGGCACAAACTCGGTAAGTTTCTCAGTAGCAGCATTAATATCACCACTAACAAGAGTTAAAATTTCGTCAATGATATATTTAGCCTGTGTAGAATGTCTGAACTGAGCTCGACCTGATTCACCCACCCATAGCGTGGAACAGGCTTGGTAGCTTACAGGGAGGTGGTCAGATTCCGGTCTGGGGTGAACGTGCAAATCCAGGACATTATTAAAACAATCAGATGACGCAAGGACATAGTCCACCAGACTTGAGCCATTTCTACTGATACTGGTAACCCCATTTTATCACTTTCCCGTCTCCCATTAACAATGTGTAGACCCCACAATTTACACACTTCCGCTAAATTTTCATTTGCCCTGGTTTCAAATATATCAGGGGTGTACAAATCTGAAAGAGGTAAATAGTCTTGAATCGCTATAATCTTCTCGTAAGTTATCGTCGTTTAGACCAGTTCTTGCATTAAAATCTCCCAATAAAACTATATATATATAAGTTGAATCACCATATTTCTCATTAATCAAACTGATTCTAGAGTCAAGTTCATCAATGCCACTAACGTTAGAGCCTTCATACAGCGCTGATTTTTCAGGTAATATATATAGAAAACCAATAACTAGTGTTCTTAAAGACTCAGGGTTCAATTTTATAAACGCACAGTTAGACCAGTCATTGAATATATGCTCAAATAAATGAGTAAAATGTTTCCGTATGTAAAAGGCAACACCACCTGAAAACCTGCCAAACTGTTGTACATGCTTTGCAGGTGAAAATAGAGTAAATAGAGTAGGAGGGGTACATATTTACAATTTCTTCACTGTTATGGAGCATAGTTTTGGTTAGACCGAATATATCAAATTGCTGGCAAAAGTTCAGAAAGTCGCTATCTCGCATGAGAGATCGAATACCGTGTATGTTCCACACACAGGCGTTGAGCAGGGTAGTTGGAGCTGCTGCTGGTGAGGATGTGGCTAAAGTTGTTGCTGACGTTGATGTTGCTAATGATGTTACTGTCGTTGCTGATGGCGTTACTGTTTCTGCTGATGACGTTGTTAAAGAGAACTTCTCTGACGGTGCTGACATCTTCATTGTGAATTGAGCCACAGCCTTGTCCAAAGACTGAAACAGACGCGCCCTGGAGCCCCTGTCCACCACACCCTCGGGGTCCAGGAGATGTCTCCTTTCCCCTCTGGGTTTCGCGGGTTGGAAGCTCTCGGCGGGGGTTAGAACGTCGATTAGTGATTTGTCTTAGATCCCCATTTTCAAGAACAAAAACATCCCCATCAATGATGAGCTTGTCATAAGATACAGACCTCCCAACATTTGGATATTGCAATTAGTATTTTTCGCCGTAGTATCCTAATACTATACCGGGATAACTACGCCGACATAATAACCCGACCGCGTGTAGCGCCAAAGTGGAAAATCATGTTAAAACTCCTAATAAAAGTATAGAAGAATACTCACCCAACAAAGTGACATAGAAAGAAGCTGACAGTTGACCATGTTCAATGTGGAATGTCATCCAACAGAATTACTTAGTGACTGTCCTCCAATCACAGATTCATTTCTTCAGTAAACTTGGATCCCCCAGTCTACACAGACACTATGTGACACTAATAACGTGATGAATCCCAGGAATACACGTGTTTAACGGCCACACACTGCACAGTGCGCCTTATCACAAGCGTTTGGTAGCCTACTGCTGCAACGGCAAGCAACAGTTATCGGGCATTTATTTCTCTATGAAGCCGAATATCTCGAAATGATAGTTAAGAGTTAAATCCACAATTTACCGTTCTAGCGATGTCAAACTCAAGGCTGGCAACAAAAAGTTTGATTTCTACAAATTGCAAAACCGGTCAACCCACTGTATATCGAAGATTACTCGCATCCCGTCTCAGTAAAATTCATGTAGGGAAAGAACTTCGATTTTTATATGGTTTCGTTTTAAAATGCTAATTGGCAATTTTTAACCATTTTTTCAAAACATCTTGCATCGTCTGTATTTGTTTTAATGACTTCTCATCCATTCAGATAACCATTCAGATGTTCAAACAATGTTCGCAAAGCTTGCAACTAGAAAATAATTGCATACAATATGAATTTAGTTCGACCATAACGCCTCTTGAATGCACTGAAAAAAGCAAAATAAACTATTTGCGGAAACAGGATGTTTTAGTAAACTTATTCTATATCTATCAATAAGGAAACGCAATTTTAAAAAAGATCTGCTCAATATCTTTTCTCTAAAGGACAATGTTACTTAAAATTGAATGGCTCTTTCGTAAACTGAATTCACGGAATTAAAAGCGGATACTTGGCACTGATTCAATATAGCTAAGTTCGTGTCATCTCTATTTATCACTCATTGTCACCCTAATATTCCCTTTAAGCTCATTGTAGCCTATTAAAGAATTAATGACCTGGTCAGCGCGTGGCAGAAATTGTCTATAAAATGCCCAACCATAAACTGACATCACATTCACAACCATGGAACCTGTTACTATAGGACGAAGATTTACTCCTTGGCGAGAGATAACCTCACACCTCTGCAGGTCCGAAAACACATACATTCGGAGAATAATGTGATCATAAGCTCACAGGCTATTAAGTTGTATATTGCCAATTTGTTTATTTATATTGCGGCTGGCTTTTCAAAACCAATAAATCAATTGCGGCACACTTCGCTGAAGATCTACCCACGAACTCTCAATCACAGTTTCTGCAATAAAAAGACATATTTAAAATACCAAAAAAAATTTCCTTCAAGAATACAATTTCTATTATTTTGCTGTCGAATTTGTCATAATAGGCTATTTTTTTCTTGTTCATGCTAGGCTTTTAAAACAGAGGATCAGCCAAGCGCTTTTCAGAGGTCGCATAAGCTCTCACTTCCACTTTCGCTGCTAGAGAAAATAAAAAGATGTTAAAATATATTACGGCAAACACACATAATTCTAACAGTCAAAATGCCCTCTATTCTATAACTTACACGCGGTACTACATTCAGTTCCGCGGAGCCACATATGGTTATTACTAGCGGTAAATTGTCCGGTGATACGTCTCATTGGTTAATCGTGGTTAGAAATGGGTAAGAAGGGCGAAATGTTCGAGATAACTCGGTGTGAACTAACAGCGTCTCTTAGGTTTTAACGGCGACAGAACTGTAGGATACAATCACTGTACTCTCAAGTACAGCACAGATGGGTGCCCTGGAGACGGGGTTGGGTCCGCTTGTCGTCTGCTTTTCTCAAGCGTGCGAAAACGGTGCTTTTCAATTTTTGAAAAAATCGATCTTCCAATTCGTAAAAATTGGAACTGATTGCGTATTTTCGTAAATGGGCCCAAAATTCGTAAAAAATACAGCTAATTTGTACATGTTGGGAGGTCTGAAGATAGATACGATGTCTTATCATTTTCACGAGCTTTCACGATATAAGGGATAAATTCGGACCTTATTTTTATGACTCTCTCAGTGAAATCATTTGAGACATGTCATTGTTCATTTCCTGTGAGTTCGTCTTTAGCAAGATCAAAAACTGTTACCTTTTCCTTGTAAGACAGGAACTACATGATAATTGGCTCATTTGGACTCTGACTGCGCAGTCGATGAGCTCACTCAATCCGCTTGTTAAGCCGTGGCGTAACGTATCACGTGAGAACTGTTTCCGGGTCCAAACGTGCTTGACACTGTACTGGCGGTATGCCACAGCGTTGTATTCCGATGTGTGTTCATCAGTCAGACGTGTCTAGAGATGTAATTTTATCGCTTGGCGCTTGATGAAAAGGTGAAGGGTAGACGGATACAGCTCATAAAGAAAGTTAAATAGAGTTCAGTGAAACATTGGCCCGGCGTGAGTAGTCCAGTATACCCCTCACTCAGATTCACATTTTAGCAAACCCCCTTTACATTGGTGTTCGCCAAGTAAATAGATCCCTTTGAATATTTGTAAACAAACCGGTCATTGCTAGGATGCGCGCGCAGCTTGGACTCAGAAACAATGGCGCTGCCCCTAGACCAGCATGAGCTGCCAGATTACGCGAAATCGTTGTCTTTACAAGATTGAGAATGCTACATTAAAAAATTAACCCTGAAAAGTGGACATCACCTACCGGATCCTTATTTAATTAAAGAGTGGACAGACGATGTCAGTAAGTTCCCTGCGATAAAATGGCCAGATACTCATACCTCATTGACAAGACTTCTGTGTACACCCACGAAAAACTTCGCGCCTACAAGTCTTTGGACGCATATGATTATGTAATGTGCGGGCATGTACAGAATGTTTTACACAGACATTGACTGCGTTTACATGCACACCATATTCCAGTATTAATCGGAATATGAGCATATTCAGATTGCGTACTTGTCATGTAAACGCATTCAATAACCCGATTTAAGGTCATTTTCCGATTCAAAATATTCCGAATAAGACCCCTGGCATGTGCCTGTTTTAATCGGAATATTGGCTCATGTATACACCTTAATCGGAATATGCCCTCGAACTGAATATTCAACCACCTCGGCACCTGTTCACTTCGCCAGGAATGTGCATTTTCGGAGCGAAGAGGAGACTACTGCATGCATTCAGATAATGAAAGACATGAATATATTGTAATATATCGATGGGCGAAAGCACCGTAACAATGATATATTTAAGGTGTGCGAGAAGTGGACAGAGGCTGGTTGTGTGTTAACTGACAAGCGGCAACTAAATTCAGCATCGCTGGAAAACTCTGAAAGCGGCATATTCCAAAGCGAAAAAAAATAAAGGCAGTGACTCTTTTTATGCCAGTCGTAATCTTACTCCAATGACATATTCCTACGATCTTCCGTATGTTCATGTACAATGTAGGAAATCAGGATTTGAAGCCATAGACTGATTTATACAGTCTATGCTTATACAACGGCATTAAATATGATGTATCATCTGACGTTCGCTTGCGAGACGACTGTAACATTACTTATGTTTTCTAGCGAGTTGCTTAATTTAGCTAACGGGTTTTGTACTTATGAGAGTGTAATTTTAGGTTCAACGTTTGATCGCTAGTATTTGTGGAACTGTCAGGTCGTCACTCTCCGTGTGCAAGATCCATTTCGCTTGGGCTCAGCCCCACTTTACCGACCACCACATTTCCCTTGTTCTCACGAGCACTGACCCCACGCAGTTCGAATTATCAGATATTAATCCCTTTTTGGCCCATACGGGGACTTCAGAAAATACCATGTTCACGCAGGCAAAGTTAACTGGCTCGGCCATGTCTACAGTGTACTGCATGTGATTTTGTTGTATCTGGACCCGGAAACAGCATTATCATGTGATGCGTTACATCAGACTTAACAAGAGGATACTGATCCTATCAGCATCGTCCATCCCCAGATCGTCCTGTAGAAACTTGCGTACATGTTCTTCTGTCTCCGTCCACTTTTCCTTGGCCCCGCCCTCTACTCCGTGAATAATCAAGTTGTTTCTTCGGCTTTGTGCTTCTTCTTCATCAACTAAGTTCTCTAATTTTGATACTCGCTCTCTTAATTCAGCATTTTCAGGACATAACCTGCAATATTAACAATGCCTGGATGCTTGGTGTTAACCAAGTCTCAGATAAACCTAAAAAATCAAGATTTGATTAGTTGATTGGGTTATGCACTGTATTCACTGAGACAATGGCATCTGTGTTTAACCCAATGGGCTCTAATTTCTTGGCGCAGCGCAGGTGGCGTAGCGTGGCAATTTTGTGCGTTGCAACACCGTGCGGAGTCATGTTGGCAATTTGGTAGACGCTTGTGCGCCGAGATGGGTGTGGCGGTGTAGTAGGGGGAGGTGTCACATTCATCAAGACTTCCTTGAGGAGAAACAAGCCAATACTTTGCAAGATGTTTCCACCCTGGCTGATAGTTATGCGTTGACTCTCTTGTCCAAAAATCCACTTTTTCTAAATTTTGAAGCACGTCTCAGTTCGCCTGATCATCTACCTTCTGTGTCTGATTCTGTGATGGAGGGTTTTGAGCCATTCATCACCAATGGTTTTGTTTCACTTTCACATGATTTTTCCTCATCTGCTCCTGTGTGAATTCTGAGGGACACTGTGTCTTCCCAATCGCTTATTCTTGCAGATATTCTGCCTTTTTCGGACAAATTGTCTACTCAGCTAATGTCCTTATTCAAGGAGTAGAATGTGGTTTTACAAGTATACCTCTCCATAATGTTCATCTCAAATCAGACTTGGTCTCTGGGCCTGTTACTGTTGGTGTTAGGTCTTCTCTTCCTTTCAAAGGTGTTCATTTGTTTCTTGGTAATCTTGCTGGGGATAAGACTGTGCCCTACCCTGTTGTAACTGACACTAATTTGGTTGGCACTCGTCATCAAATACTCACCCCAAGGATAATGGAAGGGTCAGTTAATTTCTTTTGTCCTCAAAACAGTTTTGGAATTTTAAGGAAAAACAGCATTGAAGGGAAATCCAAATGAATTGAATTCAATAGTGGCCACTTTTTCAAGTTTAAAAAAAATGTGAAATATAGCAGCAAGTGGCTATTCTGGGATTCAGGCTAAGAAAGACAATCAGTAGTTGAAAGCTTTAACAGCTTAATTAACAGGTGTTGCCACTAAACGTGGCCATGTCCCCCGCCAGGTGACGGAAATCGACTGGGGTCGGCGTATCACACAAATACACATTGAAGTCAAAGATTAATAAAATTGGTCAAAGTGTTCTTGAGATTTTGCATTCACAACAAACGGGATGTGATGGACGGACGGCCGGACGGAGCTGAATACTGTTTTCCCCGGCCCTAATACACCTTGACACCAACGATGAATGGAATCGGTCAAACCGTTCTTGAGCTATCATGTTGACAAGGTGTTTGTAAGTGGTCATATGGTCGTAATGACCTTGACAATCATGCCAAGGTCACGGAAATCAACTGGGGTTGGCGTATCACACCAATACACCTTAACACCAAAGGTGAATGGAATCGGTCAGACCATTCTTGAGATCTCGCATTCAGAACAAACGGGACATGACGGATGGACGGAGCTGAATACTATGTCCCCTGCCCTGCTCGCTACCGTGGCGGAAAAAACCACTTGAACAGTATGTTGCAGGTATTTATGTGGACCTATTTTGCCAGTGTAATGATTGGACCAACAACTTATTATGTATAGTCTGTTTTGTGTTATGTTGGGCTATTTTTTGCATTTGTGGTGCCCCCGACCGGTTGATTTGATTGAAATTTTTTGAAATGTTTCAGGTTCTTATGTGGACATATCATGTGAGTTTTGTAATGATTGGGAAAACTTTGAATTATAGTCTGATTTGTGTTATACTACGCTGCTTTGTTTTGCAATTATAGCGCACTTTATCAGTCAATATGAATGAAATTTTCAGGGTATGTTTCAGGTACTATATCTTGAGTTTTATGGGTATTGGACAAACAATTGCTGATTTATAGTCTGATTTGTTTTAAACCACCTGCTTTGTTTCGCATTCATAGTGTAAATTCTGTATTCGTGTAAATTGGACTCACAGCGTAGGAGTTAAGACCTTAGAAGTGAAAAACTTTTTCTTGAATTCTAGTGCCCTCATCAGGCCGATTACGTTAAAAATGGCTTGGGCAGCATTTGCACACAATTTCATACCAATGTGCAAAATTTCAGTTCTCAACCATGTACCCTTTCACAGAAATTTGTGAAAATGTTTCTGAAGAAGAAAAGTAGTAATAACAATAATAGTATTATTATTATTATTATTATTAATACACCAGCACAAAAACAATAGGGTTTCAGGACTACAAGCTTGAACCCTTAAAAAACATAAAAAGGCCTCCATACTGCTCGTGTCTGTAATCCCCGACATTATGATTTGACTCAAAAAGACGAAATTTTCATGATGTTTTTCGCCTAAATGTCCAAGGTGGCCACTTAGCCAGGAGCCATGTTTCTTTCCTCGGGAGGAGTGAAGTTCTGTTACCAGGGCTGCCTTCCAATCCGAAAAAATGCTTGCTTCCTCATGTTTGCTCGCCCTCCAATCGAGGGGGGCAATCCGCGAAAAATCCCGGATTTAAGTTGGCTGCCACATGTAGGGTCGTTCCAATCCAATTTTGCGGAGGAAAGGGCGCATTTTCATTTGCTCAAGCAAACGATCATGAAACACCTGCATTGCTTCCAACCCCTGAGAAAATAAAAGCGTGAGAAGTCTGGAGTCATAATTGGTGTTCAATTACTAATAGTGAAATCCACCATAACCCGTGTGAAACTGATAAACCTCCATGCACAGGACAATTCCGCGCGAGAATCTCTTACACATGTGTTGATTGAATAATTGAAGCACTGATTACAAAAACCCCACAAGTCAAGTGTGACTTACGGGGTTTTAGTAATAGGTGCTTCAGTGGCTGACTACAGCAGAGGAACGTAAATATGCCACTGAAATTTATGCTGAATGCCTGAGAGTTAACAGGTATGCACTATTAATGAAAACTGGCCACACCTGATAATGTTGAGATTTTCTGTAATGGTAATTTAAATGAATGATTGAAAACAGGTCATGAACAATCATTATTTTTAAGGGATGGGTTTCAGCCTCCTCTATCGCCAGGTCACCAGCCGCCACTGGGTACTGCAGAAATGGCCAGCATGAGAAAAATCACTTTTTTTCTTAACAATGACACATTTAAACCTTTTTGTAGTAGACTTCAAGAATACAAGGATGACCAATGAAAAGTCGCAGAATGGGTGCAAAATTCTGGATGGATATCAGTTCTTCTTGATTTCCTAATAATGTAGGCTGGAGGTCATTGTCAACCGATTCTGCATAGTGTGATGTAATTGAGAGCCAATCAGTGACCTCCCTGTTCACGTAGTGATGTTGCCAATCACTATACTTCCTGCTCACTGATGGCCTTGCCAAGTAAATAGACTCAACACAAATACAAACGCAACACTTTTGCTTTTGCTCCCATTTTCCATGAACTAAAGTAAAACATGGAAGGTAAATATGCAAGTTTAGTTTTGCAAATAAAAGGCTTATTTAGCTTCTACTTCAGGGAAAATGGGAGCAAAAACAAAAGTGGTGCATTTATATTTTTTTGGCTGAGTACCCTGTGCTACAACCCTGTGCGACGTTTAACACCATCATACACATCCCATTCCACTGCCACTCCAGCATTAAGCTGGCCATGAAGGTAATTCAAAACTCTGATCCACTTTGCCACTTTTTCCTGCTCGTTACGCTTCTCAAAAACCCCCCGTTTTTGGAAAAAAACCCGAAACCGCAGTTTTGCAGCTTCCCACCATTCCACCACTGATGGATAAAATGGCAATAGGGCCCGCACAGCTGCATAAAATTTCGTAAATGCCTGCTTTGCCAAATTTATGTCCAAAAGTGAGATATTCAGAAGCCAGAAACCTGGCCCCCAGCTCCGCGTGTGGAGTCTTACAACAAGTCGCAATCCCTCATGGTCAGACATCCATAAAGGAAAGAGTGAACATCCCAACCCCTCATACCCTTTGCTCACAAAAAAATAATCAAGGCATCTTGCAACCCCCTGAGAGTTCCGCCATGTCACACCCCTACAATTAGGAAATACTGTGCGATAAACATCCACCAGTGAAAAATCCCTGAGAATATCAGCCAACAATCTGGCAGAATGTTCATCACGGCCCCCATCATGTGTACTTTGCCCACTTAACCTATCTACAGAGATGTTGAAGTCCCCCCCTAAAAAAATCGTACGGGAGGTTGAGAGGCAAGAAGGAAGCTCCGCAAAGAGCTCAAGCCGCCTCCCACTCCTCACTGGCGCATAAACATTGATTACACGAAATTTACTGGACCCAGAAAAACAATCCACATACATCAACCTCCCCGCCACCACCACTACCACCTCTTCAATTACAAGGGAATACCCCTTGAATAAAATCCCTACCCCATCAGCATGCACATTACCGACCGACCAACAAGAAGGACCCCACCGCCACTCCCCAGAAAAAGCCGACACATCCACATCGTTTTTCAAATGAACTTCCTGCAATAGGGAAATATGTCCCTGCATGCCTGCCAAAGCTGAAAAAACAGCAGACCGCTTCATGGGGTCTCTCAAACCCCTAATATTTGCAGTAATTAATGTTAAATCCATCAGAAAAAGCAATTGGAGACTTACACATACAGCAAAGACTGTAAGCATAGAACAAGACCCAATCATGAGCTCCCCTCACTCTCCTCCCCCTTCTCCTCCTCATTTCTACGAGCCATGTGCATTAACCGCGCCAGCTGGTCAGAGTCCAAGTCACCATAACCCGATGGAGAGACCTCCCCCTGCCCTCCTTCACCTGATGACTCTTTCACCTTCTCCGCTGACTCCAAGGGCGCAAACCTATAGTCCAACTTTAGCGGGGGACCCTCTTTTGCCCCCTTTGGGCTTCCTCCATCCCCTGACAATGCCTGCTTCCGACCAGGAGTAATCATGCAGTCCATATCTTCCACATCCACAGAGACAGGGCTGTCCCCCCATTCTGATGGCTGTATCACTCCCGGGCAGAACAATTCAGGAGACTCCACTGGCTTGACCACTGAAGATAAAAATCTTGGACTACCCACATCCCCAGGTCGAAACATCTGCTTATATCCAGGGCCCAGAGAAGGTGGTGTACTTGGTACAGAATCTAAAATAGAGCTCTGTTCAGGAGCCGGACCAGCCTCAGGCTGGGACTGTTCTGCCGAAGAGAGAGCCTCAGCCGCCGCAGCCAGTGCAGACACTGCACCCATCACTGCAGCCGAAAGAGAAACCTCCCTTTGGGATGACTCCGATGCCTCAGCAGCACCAACAGCTTCCTGAGCTGGAACATCCACATATGCTGAACCAGGGCCCAGCACTGACCGCTCCTCAGGCACTGAATCCAGCCCCAAAACGCCTCCAACCACATGCTGCTGCTCCAAACCAACCACGCCCAGTTCATCAGGCACCATAACCTGTGAAGCCGGTCCTTCCCCCTCGCCTGGAACAGGTCCCCCACTCTCAATCCCTTTAAAATCTACCGAGGTAGACTCAACCAAAGCAGCATAACAGCTCTTTCTTTCTGGACAGCTACGAAACAAATGCTCAGTGCTGCCACACAAAGTACAAGACAAGAAAGACCACACTATCTTTTGTATTCAAGAAACTCATTCGGTAATAACAGATGAAACTAAATGGATGGAGGAATGGGGTGGACAAATATTATATGCACATGGTTTAAGAAATTCAAGGGGAGTCATGATCATGTTTAAAAACAACTTTAATTATACTCTTCAAGCTTTAGAATCAGACCCTCAAGGAAGGTGGATCATTTTAAATATGGCCATCGAGGATAAACAAATATGTTTAGTTAATTTATATGGTCCAAATAACGATGAGCCACATTTTTTTTTAATCAATTTACAATATCATAAAATCTTCAAAATTCACAAGTAAATACCTCATAATGGTTGGAGACTTCAATACAGTACAGAATAATTTAATAGATCGTAAGGGAAATAATTCAACTAATAATCACCCACATGCTTCAGCAGAAATCACATCAATAATGAATACAATGCATCTGGTTGATGTCTGGAGATTAAGGAATCCGGAATTACGTAAATATACCTGGAGAAGACAGAACCAGGCAAGCCGAATAGACTATTTTCTTATTTCCTTTTCTTTGTTACCTAAAATAAAAAAGGCAATAATTGAAGACAAATTTAAATCTGATCACCAACTTGTATCGCTATATTTGGTTTTACATGAATATCCACGAGGACGGGGCTATTGGAAATTTAATCAAAAGTTACTGGAGGACCAGACATTTGTAGAGCGTACAAAAGAATTTATTACAGATTTTTTTACACACAACATAGGATCAGCAGACCCACATATTGTGTGGGATACTTTTAAATGTGTTTTTAGAGGCCACGCAATTCAGTTTGCTTCACGAAGACAAAAACTTTTAAGATGAAAAGAACAAAATCTTAAAAAAGAAATTGAGATTCTCACATCAATACTGGATAGCTCACAAGCAACTTGCGATGTAACTGACAAATTAGACCGAAAGCAAAAAGAATTGGAACAATTAATTTGTGACAGGTCAACTATAATGCACTATAATAATAAAGCAAAATGGATGGAGAAGGGAGAGAAATGCAATAAACTATTTTTAAGCCTCCAATATAGAAATACAGCAAAGAAAAATATACAGAAATTAAAAAGGATTGATGGGACGATACAGATATTCTGAATGAGGAAGAGAGATATTTTACAGAGATATTCTCCCCCCAGTTATCAGCTGTTTCACTATGTAATACTGATAGTAATTCATTTTTCCCTCAAAATCAAGTTAAATTATCAGAGGAACAGAAAGCAACATGCGAGGGGCTAATTACAGAAACTGAGCTTTACAATTCAATCATGTCCTTTCAGCGGGGGAAATCGCCAGGGTTAGATGGTATCCCAATAGAAGTCTATCAAACGTTTTATGAACAGATTAAAAACCCCCTGCTCACATGTTTTAATTTTTCGTATGATCAAGGTATTCTCACCGGGACTCAGCGAGAGAGTGTAATTTCTCTGCTCTTAAAACAAGAAGCTAGCGGCCACTATAAAGATCCGGTCCACTTAAAAAACTGGAGGCCACTCACTCTTCAGTGCTATGATGCGAAAATTTTAGCAAAATGTATAGCATTGCGTATAAAGAATGTCCTGCATGATATTATACATCATGACCAGTCTGGTTTTATACAAGGTAGAAATATTTCAAATAATATAAGACAATTACTTGAAATTATAGAATATCATGATAAAATAAAAAAACCAGGTTTGATTTTTATAGCAGACCTTGAGAAAGCCTTTGATAAAATCAGATGGGATTTCATCTACCAATGTTTAGAATTTTTAACTTTGGTAAATCTTTAATACAGTGGGTTAAAGTAATGTATCATAACTCCGTCTCCAAAATTATAAATAATGGTTATCTCTCAAACTCCATTATACTCTCTCGGGGAGTAACAGGGCTGCCCGTTATCACCGTATTTGTTTATTATGGCAATAGAAGTACTTGCTATAAAAATACGAGCAAATAATAATATCAAAGGTCTAGAAATGCAAGATCTAAATACAAAAATTTCAATGTATGCCGATGACACCATTTTTTTTACTGAATTCTGATTATGAAACACTTCAGTGTCTTACAAAAGACCTGGATGAATACTCAAAACAATCTGGGCTGAACCCTAATTACGAAAAATGTCAAATACTGAGACTTGGTTCCTTGAAAAATAAAAATTTCACTCATCCATGCAATCTACCACTTCACTGGACAGTGTTCTCGGTATACACATTCCAGAAGATATTAGTGAAATTTCAACGGTTAATTTCAATAATAAACTGAGTAAAATTGAAAAAATTCTGCTCCCATGGAAAGGGAAACATTTGGCCATTTATGGCAAAATAACTCTGATTAATTCATTAATTGTATCCCAGTTTACATATTTATTCATGGCATTACCAACTCCTAAAGAATCATTTTTCAAAATTTATGAACAGAAGATATTTAAATTTATAAGGAATGACAAACCTGATAAAATTAAACGTGTGTATTTCTACAATGATTATGTATCTGGTGGCCTAAAATTATTACATTTAAAAGCTTTAAATCTTTCACTGAAGGCCTCCCTTATTCCAAAATTCTGTTTCAATTCAAACTGGTTTTCCAGAAAGTTACTTAAAAGTGTCCATCCTATGTTTGAAAAAGGATTCTTCCCATTCCTGCAGATTAAACCTGTGCATATCAAGTTAATTACTGACATGTTTTTTAGTGTTTCCACCTGTCTGGAAGAAGCTCTACAGAGTTGGTTGCAATTTCAGTTTCATCCACCAGAAAATACAGAACAAGTTCTACAACTAATAATATGGTTAAATTCCAATATACTTGTTGATAGAAGAATGATTTTCTGGAAACGCATGTTCGATAACGGAATTATTTTTTTAAAGGATATAGTGAATGAGGAAAATAAAATTATGTCCTACAGACAATTAACTAGTGTTTATGGAACTGTCTGCACACTGCAACAATATAATCAACTTATTGGAGCTTTACCAAATACTTGGAAATCAAAAATTATTAAAAGACCAGGAGGACATTTAGTCTGTCTGCCTCAAATGAAAATGGTACAATGGTTAAAGAAAATAAAGATTAATAAACATAGATACACATTTTACTTAAGAACAAAGAATTTAGTTGCGACACCATATAGAATTCTAGATAGTTGGGAAAATTTGTTAGACACACCAATTCCATGGAATAAAGTCTTCAAAATTCTTTACAATACATCACTTGATCCGAAGATAAGATATTTTCAATATAAGCTAATATATAAGTTTCTAGCAACAAAAAAGATGCTAAATATCTGGGGAATTGAGCCGTCACCCCTCTGTCGATTCGGTCAAGAGGAAGCAGAGTCAGTAGTCCATTTGTTTTGGTACTGTCCTGTAACAGCCCTTTTTTGGATAAAGGAGCAAAATTGGATATCTCAGTATAATAGTATACAACTAGATTTATTTAAGGTATTACTGGGTGATGTAACTAAAGAAAAACACCAAATATGTAATATAATTGTATATCTTGCAAAAATATTTATTTTCAGGTTGACATCTGTTGGGGAGTTAAGACTTGAGAGATTCAAGAATTTTGTCATGTATTACAGTAGAATTGAGTGTGCGATGGCCTATGAGACGGGTCTTGTAATTTATGCCAAAAGATGGGATAAAATTCGGGAGGCTGAAGGTTGGGAATAACAAAGAGATGGAATGGATGAGCTAATGGTTACAAAAATGTCAAAAATATAAAACTCTGTGAATGTAATCCTTATTGTATTGTATTTTATTTTAATTAATTAATTAATTTATTTTTTGTTTTTTGTGGGTGTGTGTTTTGTTGGGTGATGGTAGGAGGATTCATACTTAATAATATAACTGATTAAATTAATAAAGTTGTCCTCCAAAGTGGGGGGGTGGTGGCGGGATAGGAAAAAAAAAAAAAAAAAAAATACAAGACTTAGGCGCATTGCAATTCTTTGTCTCGTGGTCTCCCGAACCACAATGGCGGCACCTAATTGTGGAGCAAACTGCCTGCACATGGCCAAATAAACCACACATCCTGCAGTACAATGGCTGCCCGGGATACACCAGAAAACCCCTATCTGGCCCAACTGAACAATTCCCTGGTGGATGAAGAAAGCCACCTGGGCTCAAACGATCTTGTTTAAACCGAACCATATATCTCCTCTTCCCGTTCCAAAACCCAAATTTATTTTTAAGCTTAACACCATCGCTAATTTCTGAACAATATTTCAACAAAAACAACACAATGTCCTGTTCCTTCACAAATGGATTGTACATGTGTAGTGTGAGAGGCCTTAAAGTCATTGAATAAGACAACTCCATTTTCAGACCTTGCAACAAAGGAGAATCCTTCACACCTAAATAATTACGAAACAAATTGAAACAATTAGCCTCTGTATAGAAAGTCAAATCAAACAAGCCTTTGTAAACACCGTGCAACTAGGCCAATGAGGGTCCTAGATGAGGCGGAAGGTCTCAGCGTGTGTTCGTTCGCTGCGAGAGAAGTAAAGATTTACCGGTCTCCATTGCAATAATGGGGTCTGGCTACAGCATCAGCACTAGACCACTGCCCCAGGCCTCACGTGATGACGTCTTTCACGTTCTGCTTTTAAGTGGCCTGAGACGTGCCGAGCGGATGCTGCAGCCCTAAGGTCTTAGTGGTTACAACATATCTGACTCCATATCAAATTTAAGATACAAATTTGTAGTTGCAATCATTTGCGGTTATCATGCGTTTGCATGAATATGTTCGGATTTTGATTCGTCAATTTATTACCCAATTTGGAGTTCCGTTGTGCATCGGACTCATAACAGGTCTATACCTTACTCCGCCGGACCAAAACCATCTGAACAACCCAATCCGGTGAAAGAACTCAGAGGCTGGCGGCCTATTAAGCGCAGTAATTTGACATGGGAATACATCATGACTAGGGATTACCGGGGCCCACAGCGAGCAACTACAAAGGCATAACGGAAATACATCGTTCAGAGGCCTTGCGTCTTTTAAGAGTTCCGCCTAAAATTATAAGTGGAATCTTGCTCGAAGCCAATATTAACAGCACCATACACAGCATGGAAAATCCACCTTATAACGCAGATGCCAAGCGCGTTGATCAGGCACGCAATTACGGACTACGTTACTCGATTGAGAGCCAGGAGTCCGAAAACCGGAAAGTATATGTTTGTCCAAAGTCAGAAACACACCACAGATGCGAATATCAATTTATTTCGCCAGGCAGGCACAAGCTTAAATTACAAGACCTAATTACATCGTTACAGAAAAGAGAAAAGAAGTCAATTCATACCTGGCGCAGCCCAATACTACACATATACACAACGTATATGAGGGAAGGATGAATACAAGCTTCCTCGACTTCTCTGTTTCCCCCTCTTTTATGCCCAATCTCTAAAACTGCGTCCTATGGCGGGGTCAGAGGTCGTTTTTGGGTCATTTGAGCTTTGGGGAGGAGACATGACCACAAGGAAAACTGAAGCATAATTTTCCCTTAAAGTTATTGAAGGAGGGTATGGCACAAGTCCAATTCCTTTGAAATATTCCCTATGAGATTTCAGAAATTACGAGGATTAAAATGATACCAAACACAACCTACTTGCGTTAGAGTTGGTCATGAAACGTCCGACACAATACCGAATTACAAGAATAATCTGCATTAAGGCTATTATTCCATTCTTAACCTTCAGTATAGCAAAATACACATTATTCTGTGACATCGTGAGTGAGATTAGTGTTTTACTCAGGAAATTGAAAGTCTTTAGAGATATTTACCTAAACGGTAATGTATTGAAATTGTACGGGTACAGTTATGTCAGAGTCCATTGGATGGCACTGTGGAGTTGTCCGGCATGAGTGTCGCTGGCCAAAGGCTTGCTGACAGTAGTTTATTTGGAAGATTCCCAGGCATCTGCATTAACCATGAATCCTGTGGCAAGATGAGATTGGCGCCCGAGAGTCTGGTTGAGTCCATTCCCATGACCCTGGGGTCATCTGCTAAATGTTGGAGCACGTATCCAAACAACGGTCAAACTGTTGGCGTAATGATGGGGCATATATCTCAACAAGGGTCAAACTGTTGGCGTAATGGTGGGGCACGTATATCAACAAGAGTCAAACTGTTGGAGTAATGATTATGGAGCTAGAAAATCCAGCCAGATAATCCTCTCTGTCTTTCCCGCTTACACCTTTACCAGAAAATTCTTGCAGGCAGTAGACGGACTCTGGTTGAACTTTCAGCAATCCAAGCAGCACTTCTTTCACAAAAAAATCCAAATTAAACTTCTTGTTCTCTGATCCTTCTTCAATCAAAAAGCAAACCGTATTTTTCAGCTGCGCCCGATTAGCCGGCATTCCTTCCCCTGTAGAAGCCATGGTATCTCCCCTGCCAGGTAAGTATGAATTGTGCCACGCATGGGAGGAGTGCAAAATGCTAAATAACCCACTCACTCTCATGGTGTCTGAGAATTCCCAGGATTCCCCCAAGCCTTGCCATATTGGCACCCGGTTTTTGCGCATTTGACCATATTTTGGCTGTCAAATAACCAATAACCAAACCTCTAATTTTCTTCAAAATACAGCTCCTAATTCAAATATTGCAACTCATGAGTCAGTTTACGCCCATGGTGTAAGGCTGTGCGAGCCCCCTTTGATCTTGCCGAACCCTCAGAGTCTGGCTTTTGAGCTGTCGGGGTAGGAGCAGCTCTCCAGCCAATACATGTATTTTTTGTCACCTCGTGTCACAAAAACCCCAACAACTACCTAAATAACTGGATATGCTGTTTTCAGGGTCCAATCGGATTGCATCAGAAAAAGGTTGAACGCGGCGTCCAGATAAGCAGGGTACTGGGGGTATTTCCTAGTGACAGATTTCAATCCTTGCTGACATCACAGAATTCTACTCATTTCATTTAATTAGCACGAATGGCTAGACTGCTGACAACATAATGTCGGTTGGTGTTTCATTTTAACTGCTCACCATTTTGCGTTAATTTACTCTTCTACGTTAATATTTTCAGTTGTGCTGCCTTTAATTTTGGAAAGACAATGCGCGCGCAATTGTGGATATATTCAGACTGTTAATAATGAGCCTTTTTCCTCGTTTGAAACATCTTAAAAAATAATTAAGATTAAAGCGCGCTGCAGCCGGCATTCCGAGGCGTTATTGCAGTCAGTACAGAGCTAGACCGGATTGGCTCGGCTTTCCAGAACACACACGGGCAGGCTTTGTCAGAACCGAGATGGCAGTAAAAACTGAATTATTCATTCCACTCACGTTGAGAACGGTCAGGAAATTAACCTCAATTCAATGTAGTTATGCGTCAATTCAGTGACTGCACCCACAAAATCAAAGAATTCTACCGCGTGAATGAGTGAAATCCATTATTAACACAACAGCATTAGAGCGTATGCCTTGCACAATCTGCATGATAGAACAAACTATGACGACAAACTGGCTGCACGTCACAACTAGTGCCATATACCAGCTTAGAACGAGCCAGTACTGTGACGACACGCTGTTCCATGTGATGTATCAGAATAAACAGACGTTCTCAGCTCTTGAACAGAATGGAATTCGTTTCGGGGGCGCTAATTCATTTATTTCTACCTTGCTCCGACAGATTCTGTTTTCATCCCCCGTAGGAATTAGAAGGTAAAGTCGCAAATTGTGAAACGACTGTTCTTTTTTTTGCCTTATTATCAATTCTCTGCTGTGGTGTACCGAGTAAAGATAATGGACTTTGAGTCACTGGCAAAATATTTCAACACCTCATTTCATCACACTCACAACAAAGCAAGTCTTCAGGTTGACTCCGAGCTCTTCCGACATAATTTCTTGAGAGAATCCACACAAATCTTAAATATCTTCCTGCATAAGAGACTCCGAGTGGGAATTGGCAAGATGGGGTTCAGCTTAATGAGAGAGAGAGAGAAAAAAAGAATCAAATTACTGTCTTCGAGGCTTTTTCTCCGTCTGAGGCAACGCCCGCGAAAATTGGCAAAGCCAAACCGTGTTCTGCTGTAAGCACTACGCAACCCTCGTGCACTCTCGCAAGCGCTGGGTCAACTCATTTTCATTTCAACTGCTTCATCAGGGGATAGCGCGAACGCAGTCCCCCACTACCAGAAATTATGCAGTCGAGATTCCCACATGTGGGGAATTCGCAGGGGTCAGTACAGCTGGAGTGCAATGGCTGAGCCTCACCCTGGGTGAACCACCATTTCCATTTCCATTTCATAAGATTTTATTAAATCAACAAACATTCATATACAATACATAACTTTGGCCTAATCAACACAAACCACCAAAACATCAACAATCAACCACATTATTCAATACTTACACATAAATAAAACTATAAATAATTAAATTAGTAAACATAAAACAATAACAAATACCTACACACACACACAACAGAATAAATAGATCAACTGGGCGCTATAAAACCATATCTAATACGCTTATTTAACACAGACAGCTCCCCACCAGGCCTCATTAAAAAGACAACACAACAATCAAGTAAAATGCTTAAAACAGTTAAAAACAAGCCATCTTTTGTACAGGGCAGCGATGTGCCCTCTAAACAACCGGCCTTCACTCCATCCCTACCACACCGCCATAAAAATAAATCACTTATCGTCGTCAGGTTGGTCCTCGGGCTCCCATAATCATTGTCCATGCTGCATGCCCCCACATGCCCTTAGCCCACTGCACTCCCTTCCTCCTCTGGTCCCGGCTCATGTAATCTTTGACAAGTCCGTAGGCCAGCCTCTTAGCTGCCTCTGGCGGCATGACTCTGTCCTCTCTTGCACATATGTTGCGCGTGATCCATCGGGCTTCTTTGATGCAGTTTAGTATTAGCCAGAGACTCCTCCACTTTCTTTTAGTCTCTGGCCCTCCTGCACCATACATCACAAGCTGTACGTTTACAACTTGCATTGCCCCCAGGAACAACTTTACCAAACCCTTGCATCGTTCCCACAGAGCCATCGCCGCCGTACAGCCCAACAGGCAGTGCCGAACTGTCTCCTCCTGTCCGCAGCCGGGCCAGACACACACTGCAGTTGGGCTCAATCTTCGGGCATGCAGCACTCCTTTCACCGGGAGGACCCCATGCGCCACCTGCCAGGCCAGATCTTTATGGCGATGCAGCAGGTCTGGGTGGGCCACCTCCTTCCAGACATCCTTGGGCCGGCCTACCGCCAGCCCCCATACCTGACACACCGGCTCCCTGCCCTGTAAAAAAGACTACATGGACTTGTGTGATTTTAAAACTTCAGTTCCCACCCCTTCCATTTGCATCTTCATTAAAAACTTCTTCGCCCCCTCATACCCCCCCGTCATTTGAAGTGCAAGTGGAACCGTTAAAGGAACCTTAAAAACTTCAATTTTCCTGAGATAAAAGCCCATTAAAAAACGTATAAAAAAAGACGCTTTACATGACAGAGACAAACACATAGACACATGCAACGCCACATAATGACTCCACAACACAGAATAAAAGTCCACCACCCCCTTCCCTCCCTTTTCATGCTGCCGTTTCATCACCACTCTCTGTAAACGCTCCCACTTTGTTCCCCATAAAAAACGAAAGATCAAACGATCCAGACGCGACAAAACAGACCTTGACGGCACAAACACAACACTGACGAACAGTAACATTGGTAAAATTAGTGCTTTTAAAATGAGGTTCTTCCCTTCAAAAGTTAATTGTCTCAACCTCCAAAACTGCAGCTTCCTTTCTACTTTTTTTAAAAGCCCATCCCAATTCCTATCTCCCAGTCCGTCGGAATTAAAATAAACCCCGAGGATCTTTACCTGGTCCGTCTTAACCGTCACGGGCATTCCCTGGAGCTCCATGTCTGTCCACCGTCCAAACAGTTTCAAGTCACATTTGTCTTTATTCAACTTTGCTGCTGAGGCTCCACCAAACCATTCCGTCCTTGTCACCGTCATGTCGATGGAGTACCGGTCCGTACAAAGCACAGTCACATCGTCCATGTAAATGACACATTTCGCTTCCTGTCCTCCACTCCCAGGAATGCCCAGCCCAATTATCCGGGCATCCCTTCTCAATACTTGTGCTAGTGGCTCCATACAACAAACAAACAAAAGCGGTGATAACGGACAGCCCTGGCGGACCCCGCAGCTGACTTTTACTGCTTTTGAGCAGACCCCATTAACCAAAATCCTGCTTCGGATATCTGTGTAAAGAAGCCCAACCCGTGCTAAAAAACCCCCCGTAAAACCCATCTTTTGCAGTACATCAAACATATACTGGTGCGAGACCCGATCATATGCTTTCTCAAAATCTAAATTTAACACGGCGTGCCGAATGTCTCTGTCTCTCGCATAACAGATGGCGTCCCTCACCAGAAGGAGGCTGTCCGTGATCCTCCTACCAGCCACTGCACAAGTTTGATCCGGGTGAATTACTTCTTCTAAAACAGTTTTCATCCTCAGGGTTAAAATCTTACTAAAAAGTTTAAAATCAAAATTTAAAAGGGTGATTGGACGCCAGTTTTTAATGTCTTCCACTTCCCCTTTCTTAAAAAGGAGAGTAACCACCCCCTCTCTAAAACTTTCTGGTAAAATCTTACAATTGTCAAATTCTCTAAAAACAAATAAAAGGTCCGGCCCCAACAAATCCCAAAATGCGTCATAAAATTCATACGGTAACCCATCCGTCCCAGGTGCTTTTCCTTTTTTAAAAGACTTAAAACTGCTTTCCAACTCCTCCCTTTTTATCTCTCCCTCCAAACCACCTACATCCCCCACCACCCTTTCCACAAACTCCAGCACTTCCCCAATTCTGTCCTGCTCCACCATTTTCTCCGAAAATAAATTAGAATAAAATTTCTCCACCACCAGCAATGCCCTCCGTGTCTTTTTTAACCAGCCCATCCTCCCCTTTCAAACCCTTCATTAAAACTCTCCTTGATAAAATCTTTTTAAAAAAATATCTGCTACATTTTTCCCCCTCATCGATCTCCTTCTCTTTGCTTTGAAACATAATTGCTTTATATCGGTTCTCATTCAACTCTGACATTTCTTTTTTTACTAAAACAATTTCTTCCTTAAAATCAAATCCTAAATTTGCTAAATTCACATACCTATTTAATCTTTTCTGTAACCCAGACATGACTCTTTTATCCTTTGCCTTTTTCCTTTTCCCCTCATTAATAAAAAATGTTTTGATTCTCCTTTTTGCCACCTCCCACCACTCAACCCGTGTATTAAAAAAGTCTTGTAGCGGCTGCAAATCTTTGTACATAGATCTAAAAGACATCACTTCTGCCGGATCTTCCTACAAACGGCAGTTCAGCTTCCATATTCCTCTGCCTACTGCCACACCTGACTTCACAGCCAGGGAGCAGCACAGCAGGGAATGGTCTGAATAAAACACTGGGTTCAGATTCGCAGCCAGACCAGCAAAACCCCGGGCAAAGAGAAAATCAATCCTCGATGCCCGAGATCCATCATTTGTGTGCCATGTAAAACCCTCCTTTCCTGGGTTAAGAACAGAATAAATATCTTGAAGCTTAAAATCCATTAAAAGTCTATTTAAGTAAAAAGATGTCTTGTCTACTCTAAATTCTCTGTCCACCCCTTTACGACCCCCCCTATTCAAAACACAATTAAAATCCCCTGTTAAAATCAAAGGGTCCCGCCCCAAGAGATGCGGAGGGAGCTCCTGTAATAACTCCCATCTCTCTTGTATTCGAGGTGGACAGTAGACATTTACGAGTTTAAAAGCCATTCCATTAAAAGACAATAATAAAACCAAAATTCTCCCACATTCCACCACCGTGCTCTCCACCACCTCAACACCACTATTCTCTACCAGCACTGCCACACCATCTGAACTGTTTGCATCAGAACCGCTCCAAAGAGACGGCCCTAGCGGCCATATGTCCTCCCACTCTTTATAGGAGGAACGATATGGCAGCGCGCATTCCTGTAGGCAAATGACATCTGCTTGCACGCCCTCCAAAGCGGACAAAACAGACCTTGCCCTTTTTAATGTCCTCAATCTACAAACATTAATAGTAGCTACCGTGAGGGGCATGTGCTGGCTACTCATTGTAAAACTAAGTGATGTTAAAAACAACTGTCCTAAACCCCACAACAACATTAACCAGTAATATGTTAAAAGACCCTCCATATACTTTAATATAGGTCATCATCACTAGGGTCTTTAAAAATGTCCGGAGTGGACGCCCCATCTGTATATGGACATTTATTTGGCGACTGATCTGGATACAATGGGGAGGATCCCCCCGACTCACTGTTGGAATATTCCCTCATCCCCCCCAAGCCCCGACGAAACTTCCCCCTTTTCCCTTCCTCAACCCCTTCCCTCTCCAACCCCTCCTCCACTAATCTTTTGAGGGATATTCCCTCCTCCTCCATTTCCTCCGCCCCATCCGCCGACGCCGACTCCACCGTCACCATCGACCCCGTGTCGGAGTCGGTGTCACTCTCCCTTCTAGGCCTCCATTCCTGTGCCCCTCCCCCCCCCCTGAACAACCCTCCTGCCCCTGGCCCAAAGGCAGGCTTCCTTCATCCTGCCCCTGCTGCTCCTGCCCTGCGCCCTCCGGCGCCCCCTGCTGCTCCTGCCCTGCGCCCTCCGGCGCCCCCGGCGGCTCCTGCCCTGCGCCCTCCGGCGCCCCCTGCTGCTCCTGCCCTGCGCCCTCTGGCGCCCCCTGCTGCTCCTGCCCCTGCTGCTGCTCCTGCCCTGCGCCCTCCGGCGCCCCCTGCTGCTCCTGCCCTGCGCCCTCCGGCGCCCCCTCCTGCTCCTGCCCTGCGCCCTCCGGCGCACCCTCCTGCTCCTGCCCCGCGCCCTCCGGCGCCCCCTCCTGCTCCTCTGATGCTCTATACTGCTCCTGCCCCTTGGCCTCTCTTGCCCCCTGCTGCTGCTGTCCAGCATTAGCCTTTGCCTCTTCCTCCCCTTCCTGCTGATGAGGCTTAGCCGAAGCCCGACCCCTCTTTGTCCTGTTCGCAAAAGATTCTGGACAATCCCTGAACATATGAGAGGCTTTCCCACACAAATTACATTTTCGCCCTGTAGGGCAGTCATCTGCCTCATGCCCCACTTCCCTGCACCTTTGGCAGACAACCGCCCTACATGCCTCTGCAAGGTGCCCAAAATCCCCACATCTGCGACATAATTTCGGCTGCCCAGCATAATGTATTAGGCCACGGTTTTCGCCCAACACTATCATGGAAGGCGGGTGTCCACCCTTCATAGCCGTCCACGTCAGCATAAAACTTCACAGGCACACGCCAGTTACCGGTCCAAATGGCGTCGACATCAATTACTTTCATTGGGGAATCTCTCACCCAAACGTAACGATTCAGCCACGTCGCAATATCTGCCTCGCTCACCAACTCATTAAACATGCGAACTATTATTACCTTCAGTGACTCGTCAGACAATCTTTCCACGACTAACATTTCAAATTTCTCCGCCACCTTGTTAAAGCGCGACCAAAATTCTCGTAACAACTCCCTAGTTTTAAAACTAAGATCGAAACCTTTGCCGTGAGGCAAAACAATCAAACAATTTATATCCTCATTACTAAAACCCAAAATACCACGAACAAACTTCCATGAAAAATCTAACCTTGAACATTCTAGCAATCTTCCATTGCGCTGTTTTAAATTAAAACGAACGCAATGGTGCCGCGGAAGGCCGACTCGTGCAGCCGACATTCTGCGGCCAACAAACACTCAACTTAAACAGAAAAACACGACACTAATCAACGCAATTGAATAAGAAAAAAAACCAACCTACTTAAAGACAAGAACTACAACAGCCCCGAAGGGCTTGAAACAAAAAAACAAATACTTATCTTCCTCCTTCGTTCACTTTCCACCACCGACAAAACGAAATAACACACACAACAATTAATTGAATAAGCAATTGAAAACTACTGCGGTACAATAGTCGATATTAGCCACACGGCAGAAAAGAACACATGGTATCTCCCCTGCCAGGTAAGTATGAATTGTGCCACGCCTGGGAGGGGTGCAAGATGCTAAATAACCCGCTCACTCTCATGGTGTCTGAGAATTCCCAGCATTCCCCCGAGCCTTGCCATATTGGCACCCGGTTTTTGCGCATTTGACCATATTTTGACTGTCAAATGAATTATATCACCTTGTTACAACCAAACCTCTAATTTTCCTCAAAATGCAGCTCCTAATTCAAATATTGCAACTCATGAGTCAGTTTACGCCCATGGTGTAAGGCTGTGCCAACCCCCTTTGATCTTGCCAAACCCTCAGAGTCTGGCTTTTGAGCTGTCGGGGTAGGAGCAGCTCTCCAGCCAATACATGTATTTTTTGTCACCTCGTGTCACAAAAACCCCAACAACTACCTAAATAACTGGATATGCTGTTTTCAGAGTCCAATCGGATTGCATCAGAAAAAGGTTGAACGCGCCGTCCAGATAAGCAGGGTACTGGGGGTATTTCCTAGTGACGGATTTCAATCCTTGCTGACATCACAGAATTCTACTCATGTCATTTAATTAGCACGAATGGCTAGACCGCTGACAACATAACGCCGGTTGGTGTTTCATTTTAACCGCTCACCATTTTGCGTTGATTTACTCTTCTACGTTAATATTTCCAGCTGTGCTGCCTGAAATATTGGAGAGACAATGCGCGCACAATTGTGGATATATTCAGACTGTTAATAATGAGCCTTTTTCCTCGTTTGAAACATCTTAAAAAATAATTAAGATTAAAGCGCGCTGCAGCCGGCATTCCCGGGCGTTATCGCAGTCAGTACAGAGCTGGACAGGATTGGCTCGGCTTTCCAGAACACACATGGGCAGGCTTTGTCAGAACCGAGATGGCAGTAAAAACTGAATTATTCATTCCACTCACGTTGAGGACGGTCAGCAAATTAACCTCAATTCAATGTAGTTATGCGTAAATTCAGTGACTGCACCCACAAAATCAAAGAATTCTATCGCGTGAATAAGTGAAATTGATTATTAACACAACAGCATTAGAGCGTATGCCTTGCACAGTCTGCATGATAGAACAAACTATGACGACAAACTGGCTGCACGTCACAACTAGTGCCATAAACCTGCTTAGAACGAGCCAGTACTGTGACGACACGCTGTTCCATTTGATGTACCAGAATAAACAGACGTTCTCAGCTCTTGAACAGAATGGAATTCGTTTCGGGGGCGCTAATTCATTTATTTCTACCTTGCTCCGACAGATTCTGTTTTCATCCCCCGTAGGAATTTGAAGGTAAAGTTGCAAATTGTGAAACGACTGTTCTTTTTTTTTTTTTTTTTTTGCCTTATTATCAATTCTCTGCTGTGGTGTACCGAGTAAAAATAATGGACTTTGTGTCACTGGCCAAATATTTCAACACCTCATTTCATCACACTCACAACAAAGCAAGTCTTCAGGTTGACTCCGAGCTCTTCCGACATAATTTCTTGAGAGAATCCACACAAATCTTAAATATCTTCCTGCATAAGAGACTCCGAGTGATAATTGGCAAGACGGGGTTCAGCTTTATGAGAGAGAGAGTCAAAAAAAGAATCAAATTACTGTCTTCGAGGCTTTTTCTCCGTCTGAGGCAACGCCCGCGAAAATTGGCAAAGCCAAACCGTGTTCTGCTGTAAGCACTACGCAACCCTCGTGCACTCTCGCAAGCGCTGGGTCATCTCATTTTCATTTCAACTGCTTCATCAGGGGATAGCGCGAACGCAGTCCCCCACTACCAGAAATTATGCAGTCGAGATTCCCACATTTGGGGAATTCGCAGGGGTCAGCACAGCCGGAGTGCAATGGCTGAGCCTCGCCCTGGGTGAACCACCTTCGTGATCATGGTATCTCCCCTGCCAGGTAAGTATGAATTGTGCCACGCCTGGGAGGGGTGCAAGATGCTAAATAACCCGCTCACTCTCACGGTGTCTGAGAATTCCCAAGATTCCCCCGAGCCTTGCCATATTGGCACCCGGTTTTTGCGCAATTGACCATATTTTGGCTGTCGAATGAATTATATCACCTTGTCACAACCAAACCTCTAATTTTCCTCAAAATACAGCTCCTAATTCAAATATTGCAACTCATGAGTCAGTTTACGCCCATGGTGTAAGGCTGTGCGAACCCCCTTTGATCTTGCCGAACCCTCAGAGTGTGGCCAGAGTTACCAAAATTAACAAATGAACAGAATCATATAATTGAAATAAATTGATAATAACCAACCAAGTTAATGAAACAATATATTCAAAGAAACAAAAACCCCTGATCCCCTTTATCCCCATTCACACTCACTCACAGTTAGCAAAGATCACATCCACTCAATCCTCACTCACGCACAAAACACAGGCTCAGTCCAATGGCAGCCGCTAAAGCCTCCCACGAAAAAAAAGTAGCCTGATGGCAGACCTCCGAGTCAGTCGGCTTGCAAAAGCCGCCACCAGCAGTGGCGAGTAATAAGGCACCTTAAACTGCGAGCAGAGCAGGGAGCAGCGGCATAGCAGAGGAAATGGAGACAGTTCATATCACGGGGAAATCCCCTTAATCAGAAGCATGGGCGAAGCAGGCGAAGCATACGCGAAGCAGGCGAAGCATATGCGAATCAGGCGAAGCATATGCGAAGCAGAAGCGTCTCCAACTTATCTTTTAGCGTCCAGAGTCAGGCCACAGATCCAATTCAGCCGGCGTCCTCCCAGTGAGGGATGAGGAAGCTCTGTCTGGCTGGGCTAACGGAGCCAGTGATGCGCCGGTAAGACGCTAAGGGACTGCTAAGAAAAACGGACAGGTGAGGCGATTAGCACCGGAGCTAACAGGCTACAGCGGGAGATAAACACTTACTGCGGCATGCGTACCTTATTCTTACGGGTGTAGGGCACACCCAGGAGTCGCCACCTTCCCCAAAACCTTTGTAAATCGCTAAAAGAAAATTAAATCTATTAAACTAAGGTGAATGAGAGCTGAATACACAACCTGCACACAGTGCAGTGAAGTACATACCTGCCGAACGAGCAGAGGAGGAAACGGAAAACCCGGAAGTGAAGGAGGGTCTTCGAGCCAGGAAGCCAGAGAGCGTGGAAGGAACACAGCCTTCTCTTATTCCCTCGCCCTGTGTACTGATTGGCTACCGTGCCAGGTCGCTGATTTACTGCTAGTTAATTGAAGAAGTGTATTATACTGCTACAATCCACCCCTCCTTTCTCATCGTCCTCCCGACGATACTCAGAAAAATGGTAAGAGTTAATACCAGGGTCTTAAGAAGGCAGAGACTGCATTTGACTGGGCAGATGGAGGCCTTGCCTGAGCCGCACCTTCGGCCTTTCGGCGGGCCTGGGAAGACGATAGAGGTTCGAATGCTGGCCAGCCGTGGTTCGAGTGGTCAGCCGCATGGTAGTTTCGCGACCCCCTGGGGCTGGGACCGCTAAAGGGGCAGAGCAAGTGGGGAGCAAGGGTATAGCTGCTATGGCAAGAGGATCCCTCTCCGGCAGTGCTGCACGCTGCGCTACAGCCTCACCTCTTTCAGTGGGAGACGCAGCCAAGGTTGCAGCTGGGAGAAGGAACACAGGTGCAGTGGCAGGCGGCGCCGATGCAGGAACAGGTTGAGCTGCTCTCCGGACGACATGGCCAGCGGGTAGGGGAGTAGTTGCCCTCACCAAGACTAACAAATCATCAGAGGATTCGTCTGGCCTGACTGGCTGGCTGGGGGGGGTCAGGGGAGGAGCAGAGGTGCTGCCCGGAGCCGCAACTCCAACGACAGCCTTAAGCAGTGTTCTATGCACCCGCTTGACCCTGGTAAGGTCATCTACCGGTGCAACAGTATACACGGGACCTTCTCCAGGGGGAGCCTTAACCACCTGATGCACAACTGAACTCCATTTATCCTGGATTTTACAACGGCCACCCCGACCAAAGTCTCAGAGCAGCACCATCTGGCCCTCCACCAGGGGCTCAGAACGAACAATCTGATCGTGGTTCCTCTTCCGACGCTCGGCAGCAATCCCTAGCCTCTCTCGAACACTATCAAAAGCTAGATGTAACCGGGTCTGGTGCTCCTGCACCCAGTCATTCACTGTACCACTAACAGGGTCTTGCACTCTCCCCAGCAAAAAATCAACTGGGAGCCTTGCCTCACGGCCGAACATGAGGAAAAACGGAGACTCCCCAGTTGATTGGTGGGGAGTAGTGTTATAAGCGAACAGTACCTGTGGTTGGTAAGCGTGCCAGCTGCGTTTTCGGGAAACTGGGAGAGTGCGCAGCAAGTCATGAAGCGTGCGGTTAAACTGCTCGCATTGTCCATTCCCCGCAGGAGGGTATGGGGTGGTTCTGGACTTCTCGATTCTGTAAAGCCCACATAGCTGCTGGATAAGTGCACTTTCAAAATTCCGACCTTGGTCAGAATGAATCCGCACTGGGACGCCGAACTTTGAGAACCACTCTGTGATGAGCACCTGGGCCAGAGTAGAGGCTCTTTGGTCACGAGTGGGGAACGCAAGGGTGTATTTGCTGAAAACGCCCGTCAACGCCAGAACATTCTCAAGCCCATTGCAGGTTGGTTCCAGCAGGGTGTAGTCTATTGCCAAAATTTCCAGCAGATGCCAGCAGATGCCCCATGAAGCTCCGTCCGGAGTCCTTTGCCACCTGGCACCGCTCACAGGTTTGGCACCATTGCCTCACATCAGTGGTCATGGACGGCCAGTAACACCGCTGCCTGAGCAGTTCCAAAGTCCTATCCACCCCCTGATGGCCATGATTTTGGTGAACCTCTGTGAGGACCTTTTCTTTCAAAGCAGCTGGCAAAAGCACCTGAAGAATTTCTTCTCCACCGTCAGGGCGCAACACCTGACGATAGACCACTCCAGCCTTTTCTATCAACCTCCCCCACTGCTTGAGGAGCACTAAAGCCAGCTGGGACAAATGCTGCCGCTCCTCACGGTTGGGGTATCGCTTCTGCCGCCAATATGCACACACCTCTGAAATCACAGGGTCAGCCTGCTGAAGTGCCACAATGTCAGCAGGTAGATACTGAGGCAAAGCTTGCACAGCAGCCTGACTGACTTCAGTACCTCGAGCTTGCAAAGCTTGCCTCAAAGGTGGAGGGAGTGAAGTGCCAGGAACTACTGTCCCCAGATCTAAGGCTACAGGGGGATGCAGGCGAGATAGGGCATCGGCATTAGCGTTGCTGTTACCGGGGCGGTAGCGAACCTCGAAATCGAAGGCTGCAAGCTGGGCTGCCCAGCGCTGTTCCAAAGCACCGAGTTTAGCCGAAGACAGATGGCTAAGGGGATTATTGTCTGTGAAGACAATACACTTGTGGCCAAGCAGATATTCGCGGAACTTTTCCGCCATAGCCCACTTTAAGGCAAGAAACTCCAGCTTCATGGAGCTGAGGTTTACTGGATTGCGCTCGGTCGGCCGCAACCCTCTACTTGCAAATGCAATGGGCCGGACTTTCCCTTCCTGCTCTTGGGAGAGTACTGCACCCAAGCCCCCATGACTTGCATCAATCTCCAGGATGAAAGGGAGGGAGAAGTCCGCATATGCAAGCACAGGAGCATGGGTGAGCTTGGACTTTAACGTCTCAAAGCTATGCTGATGTTCTACTGTCCACCTTTCTGACACCTGGCGTTCTGAGCCCTTGGACTTTGATCCCCCAAGCTCAGCCACCAAGCGGTGAAGAGGGACCGCCAACTTGGCGAAACCTTCCACAAAGCGGCGGTAATAGCTAGCGAATCCGAGGAAGGACCGCAGCTCCAGGAAGGTAGTGGGAGGATGCCAGTTGGCGACCACCTCCACCTTGCCTGGGTCAGTGGACACCCCATCAGCCGAAATAACATGCCCCAAGTAACTCACTTCTTGTTGAAAAAATGAGCACTTTGACAATTTAGCCTTGAGGCCCTCCCGTTGCAACCGCTGCAGCACCACCTCCAGCCGCTCCAGATGTTGTTGAAAGCTAGATGAAAAGACCACAATGTCATCTAGATATAACAACAAAGACTGACATTGCTGGTCCCCAAAGATCCTTTGCATGAGCCGCTGGAAGGTGCTAGGCGCGTTACACAGCCCAAAGGGCATGCGGTTCCACTCGAATAACCCGAACGGAGTACAAAAAGCTGCCTTCGCCTGGTCTGCCTCAGCCACTGGGACCTGATTGTACCCGCTGGCTAAGTCCATAGTGGAAAACCAGCAGGCTCCAGTTAGCCCATGCAATGACTCCTCAATACGTGGGAGGGGGAAGGCATCCTTCCTGGTCCGGTTGTTAAGCTGACGGTAATCTACGCATAAGTGCATACTGCTATCCTTTTTCTTAACTAGCACAATCGGGGAGGCAAAAGGGCTGCTGCTTTCCCTTATGACCTGTGCACTCAAAAGCTGGTTTATGTGCTCTTTGACCACCTGGTATTCAGATGGTGGAATACGGCGATAGCGCTGACAGATGGGGGTGTCATCCAAAAGCGGGATTTCATGCGAAATCAAGTTGGTGCAACCCACGTCACCATCGTGAGACGAAAAGACGGAGGCATGGTTGCGCAGAAGAGATCGGGCTTCCTCCTGTTCTTCTGCAAACAAGACGGACAGGTCAATTGCATCAATCTGATCTGGCAGTGTAGACGTTGCAACCTGGGAAGCCACGGCCGCTGTCGGAGAGGGAACCTCCTCAACACCAGGAGGCAAGCTCACCATGCGCACATCACTCAAGACACCCACCACTGTTCGAGGGTAAAGAAGCACATCCGAAGAACCAACGTTAACAATTGGGATGAAGGCCGTGCCATTCTCAACCTGAACCAGTGCTGGAGAAGCAAGCAATCCAGCCGGGAGACCTCGATCTGAGGGCACAAAGAGCACAGTAGCGTTAAAGTACTGTGCAGAGCAGGTAGCTAGAACCACCTGCATGGTGCCACCAGGGATGCGACAAGCCTTTTTGCCACGACCCGAACCTCACCAACATCTGCGGCAGGAGAGTCCTTGGCGGCCTGGTGACATTTCTGTAGTGCATGCAGCACAGCTTCTGGTGCTGCAATGACAGTGGGTAGACCAAACAGGGCAGAACCATGTTGCCCAAAGAGCATCCTGTAGCACCGCCGCAGGATATTCATCCCCAAAACACCAGGTACATGAGGAGATTCATCAGCCAGAGGGTCCTTAACCACTAGTACCCCGCACCTTGGCAACACTCCACCACAAAGCTCGACCTCAAGCTCCAAATAGCCAAAGAAAGGAATGGGTAACCCATTCGCTGCTCGAAGCCGCAGCCAATGGCAGGAACGAAGCTTCTCTTGACCCCAAACCTCGAAGTGCTGCCGGAAGAAGCTCTCCGTAATGGTGGAGACCATCGACCCCGTGTCAACCAGACAAGGAACCACAACTCCCCCCATAACCACGTCCACATGTGGACAAGCAGCGACCAGATTAGCTTCATCTCCATCCCCTAAAAGAACTGGTGAGCCGGTGGTTGCTCCCCCCGAACTTTGGCTCTGCAATTCGGCAGGCGCTAGTTTTCCGGATGCTGAGCTGAATCACGTGGCATACCTGGCTGAGATGAGACAGGTGCTGAAGGCCGTGAACGGGGAAAAGGAAGCCCCCTGGGGCATTCCCTGGCATAGTGACCAGGTTGCTGACAACATCTGCAGATCACTGGACCACGGTAAGGAGGGTGATGACGCGGTTGACTGGTCTGCAACTGAGCAAGAGTCTCAGTGAGCTTGTTAAGCTGTTCCTGTTGGAGTCTTAACATCTCTTTCACCTCCAGAAGCTCCCCAGCCTGGTATTTGTTAGCCACTGGAAAAGCACCTTGAACACCACATTGTAAACCCAACACTGAAGGAACTGAGTGACTCCGGCCCCGCACACCTCCTGGCAGCCCTTCTCGCTCCCACCTAATTGCTTCTGACCTTACCTCAAGCAGGGAGGCAGTAGGCTGCCTGCGTACAAGTTGTTTCAGCTCTCGACGAAGGGAACCCTCGATAACGCCCTCGACAAATGGATCGCGCAGCAGCACATCTGCGTTTAACACGTCACTCGGTGCACGTTGCCGCACAGAAGCCATGAGGCCCATTAATGCAAGGGAGAACTCCTGAAGCGTTTCCCCCTCTTGCTGGCGCCGTGAGAAAAAGGCTTCCTGTAGAGTAACGTAAGAGTCAGAGCAACCATATAACTCTCGCAGAACAGCAATAATTTTGGTAGGGTCACTTCTCTCTGCGCTAGAGCGATATTTTATCTCCTCACGTGGCTCTCCCTCTAAATGGTCAAAAAGAAAAAATGCCTGATCAGTTAGGGAAAGATGGCGAGCCCTAATACATGCCTGAACCTCCTCTTTCCATTCCTCCAGCCCTAGGCCTGCCCTACGTCTAAAGACTGGACACTTCCTATCTCGGGGCACCAGGACAAGCCTCTCCGTTATAAGTGTGCTAGAGGTGGAAGGTGCTGCTGGACGCTCATTGCTCGAACCAGGCACGGCCGCAGTCTGTTCCCGCTGCAGCCTGTCATTCTCTGCCCTCAACTGCGCAACCTGGGCCCTCAATTCCTGCAGTTCTCCCTCCATCACACTACTGTTACCAATTCACGAACTCTGGATGCTAATCTTACAGCGCCAAATAGGAAAACCACTGCTGCTTCGCCTAAAACTCGATGCATTCACACACACGAATTGCAACCAGAAAAAAAAACTTGGCAGAACTGGAGAAATAATACTACTACAAAGAACACTCGTCTCCGCCTTCAGAGCATATCCTGCCGATTACGCCAACTTGTGGCGATACGAGGGGGTCTAATAAAGAATTAGGATATTAACCTGTTAAATTTAGGGGAAGCCAACTACGCCACCCCGGGGGGGTTAGCCCGGGGTAAATTAAATAAATTTAACAGGGGGAAAGGCACACAGGTAAGTAATACACAGAAGACAGAGACGTGGTTCAATGCATCAAAACAGTATACATTTATTTAATATTTATCCAAAGTCTAAAATGTTTAAGAAAAGAGGATCAACAATAAAAAAATATATTGCCAATAATAGTTGCTGAGACTTACCAGCTATAAGGAGGGGAGTGCAGGGTGAAGGAATCCAAAATAATAAAGGGACACCCCACTCATATGTGACCACACAGCAAAAAGTGAAGTGCAGAACAAAAACCCAAATCCCACACCACCGCACATGAGGGGACACCACCACCCCACTGCCACCACTGTTGGCGCTCAGCAACTACAAAACAGGAAACAAAGATTAACACACAACATAAATCTTTTTAAAAATACAGATCTCAACTCAAAAGAAAGAAACAAAATATTAACCCCTAAAGTCAATTAAACAAAAACAGGCATTAACTTATCAGCAACCTTAAGGGAAAAACCAAAATACTAAAGAAAATGGTCTCTGGCAAGAGTTACCAAAATTAACAAATGAACAGAATCATATAATTGAAATAAATTGATAATAACCAACCAAGTTAATGAAACAATATATTCAAAGAAACAAAAACCCCTGATCCCCTTTATCCCCATTCACACTCACTCACAGTTAGAAAAGATCACATCCACTCAATCCTCACTCACACACAAAACACAGGCTCAGTCCAATGGCAGCCGCGAAAGCCTCCCACGAAAAAAAAGTAGCCTGACGACAGACCTCCGAGTCAGTAGGCTTGCAAAAGCCGCCACCAGCAGTGGCGAGTAATAAAGCAGCTTAAACTGCGAGCAGAGCAGGGAGCAGCGGCATAGCAGAGGAAATGCAGACAGTTCATATCACGGGAAAATCCCCTTAATCAGAAGCATGGGCGAAGCAGACGAAGCATACGCGAAGCAGGCGAAGCATATGCGAAGCAGAAGCGTCTCCAACTTATCTTTTAGCGTCCAGAGTCAGGCCACAGATCCAATTCAGCCGGCGTCCTCCCAGTGAGGGATGAGGAAGCTCTGTCTGGCTGGGCTAACGGAGCCAGTGATGCGCCGGTAAGACGCTAAGGGACTGCTAAGAAAAACGGACAGGTGAGCCGATTAGCACCGGAGCTAACAGGCTACAGCGGGAGATAAACACTTACTGCGGCATGCGTACCTTATTCTTACGGGTGTAGGGCACACCCAGGAGTCGCCACCTTCCCCAAAACCTTTGTAAATCGCTAAAAGAAAATTAAATCTATTAAACTAAGGTGAATGAGAGCTGAATACACAACCTGCACACAGTGCAGTGAAGTACATACCTGCCGAGCGAGCAGAGGAGGAAACGGAAAACCCAGATGTGAAGGAGGGTCTTTGAGCCAGGAAGCCAAAGAGCGTGGAAGGAACACAGCCTTCTCTTATTCCCTCGCCCTGTGTACTGATTGGCTACCGTGCCAGGTCGCTGATTTACTGCTAGTTAATTGAAGAAGTGTATTATACTGCTACAATCCACCCCTCCTTTCCCATCGTCGTCCTGACGATGCTCAGAAAAAGGGTAAGAGTTAATACCAGGGTCTAAAGAAGGCAGAGACTGCATTTGACTGGGCAGATGGAGGCCTTGCCTGAGCCGCGCCTTCGGCGGGCCTGTCGAAGACGATAGGGGTTCGAATGCACCCGCACAGTGTTCTATGCACCCGCTTGACCCTGGTAAGGTCATCTACCGGTGCAACAGTATACACGGGACCTTCTCCAGGGGGAGCCTTAACCACCTGATGCACAACTGAACTCCATTTATCCTGGATTTTACAACGGCCACCTCGGAGTCTCGGAGCAGCACCATCTGGCCCTCCACCAGGAACTCAGAATGAACAATCTGATCGTGGTTCCTCTTCCGACGCTCGGCAGCAATCCTTAGCCTCTCTCGAACACTATCAAAAGCTAGATGTAACCGGGTCTGGTGCTCCTGCACCCAGTCATTCACTGTACCACTAACAGGGTCTTGCACTCTCCCCAGCAAAAAATCAACTGGGAGCCTTGCCTCACGGCCGAACATGAGGAAAAACGGAGACTCCCCAGTTGATTGGTGGGGAGTAGTGTTATAAGCGAACAGTACCTGTGGTAGGTAAGCGTGCCAGCTGCGTTTTCGGGAAACTGGGAGAGTGCGCAGCAAGTCATGAAGCGTGCGGTTAAACCGCTCGCATTGTCCATTCCCCGCAGGATGGTATGGGGTGGTTCTGGACTTCTCGATTCCGTAAAGCCCACATAGCTGCTGGATAAGTGCACTTTCAAAATTCCGACCTTGGTCAGAATGAATCCGCACTGGGAAGCCGAATTTTGAGAACCACTCTGTGATGAGCACCTGGGCCAGAGTAGAGGCTCTTTGGTCACGAGTGGGGAACGCAAGGGTGTATTTGCTGAAAACGCCCGTCAACACCAGAACATTCTCAAGCCCATTACAGGTTGGTTCCAGCAGGGTGTAGTCTATTGCCAAAATTTCATTTGGCCCAGAGGCCAGCAGATGCCCCATGAAGCTCCGTTCGGAGTCCTTTGCCACCTGGCACCGCTCACAGGTTTGGCACCACTGCCTCACATCAGTGGTCATGGACGGCCAGTAACACCGCTGCCTGAGCAGTTCCAAAGTCCTATCCACCCCCTGATGGCCATGATTTTGGTGAACCTCTGTGAGGACCTTTTCTTTCAAAGCAGCTGGCAAAAGCACCTGAAGAATTTCTTCTCCACCGTCAGGGCGCAACACCTGACGATAGACCTCTCCAGCCTTTTCTATCAACCTCCCCCACTGCTTGAGGAGCACTAAAGCCAGCTGGGACAAATGCTGCCGCTCCTCACGGTCGGGGTATCGCTTCTGCCGCCAATATGCACACACCTCTGAAATCACAGGGTCAGCCTGCTGAAGTGCCACAATGTCAGCAGGTAGATACTGAGGCAAAGCTTGCACAGCAGCCTGACTGACTTCAGTACCTCGTGCTTGCAAAGCTTGCCTCAAAGGTGGAGGGAGTGAAGTGCCAGGAACTACTGTCCCCAGATCTAAGGCTACAGGGGGATGCAGGCGAGATAGGGCATCGGCATTAGCGTTGCTGTTACCGGGGCGGTAGCGAACCTCGAAATCGAAGGCTGCAAGCTGGGCTGCCCAGCGCTGTTCCAAAGCACCGAGTTTAGCCGAAGACAGATGGCTAAGGGGATTATTGTCTGTGAAGACAATACACTTGTGGCCAAGCAGATATTCGCGGAACTTTTCCGCCATAGCCCACTTTAAGGCAAGAAACTCCAGCTTCATGGAGCTGCAGTTTACTGGATTGCGCTCGGTCGGCCGCAACCCTCTACTTGCAAATGCAATGGGCCGGACTTTCCCTTCCTGCTCTTGGGAGAGTACTGCACCCAAGCCCCCATGACTTGCATCAATCTCCAGGATGAAAGGGAGGGAGAAGTCCGCATATGCAAGCACAGGAGCATGGGTGAGCTTGGACTTTAACGTCTCAAAGCTATGCTGATGTTCTACTGTCCACCTTTCTGACACCTGGCGTTCTGAGCGCTTGGACTTTGATCCCCCAAGCTCAGCCACCAAGCGGTGAAGAGGAACCGCCAACTAGGCGAAACCTTCCACAAAGCGGCGGGAATAGCTAGCGAATCCGAGGAAGGACCGCAGCTCCAGGATGGTAGTGGGAGGCTGCCAGTTGGCGACCACCTCCACCTTGCCTGGGTCAGTGGACACCCCATCAGCCGAAATAACATGCCCCAAGTAACTCACTTCTTGTTGAACAAATGAGCACTTTGACAATTTAGCCTTGAGGCCCTCCCGTTGCAACCGCTGCAGCACCACCTCCAGCCGCTCCAGATGTTGTTGAAAGCTAGATGAAAAGACCACAATGTCATCTAGATATAACAACAAAGACTGACATTGCTGGTCCCCAAAGATCTTTTGCATGAGCCGCTGGAAGGTGCTAGGCGCGTTACACAGCCCAAAGGGCATGCGGTTCCACTCAAATAACCCGAACGGAGTACAAAAAGCTGTCTTCGCCGGTCTGCCTCAGCCACTGGGACCTGATTGTACCCGCTGGCTAAGTCCATAGTGGAAAACCAGCAGGCTCCAGTTAGCGCATCCAATGACTCCTCAATACGTGGGAGGGGGAAGGCATCCTTCCTGGTCCGGTTGTTAAGCTGACGGTAATCTACGCATAAGCGCATACTGCCATCCTTTTTCTTAACTAGCACAATCGAGGAGGCAAAAGGGCTGCTGCTTTCCCTTATGACCTGTGCACTCAAAAGCTGGTTTATGTGCTCTTTGACCAACTGGTATTCAGATGGTGGAATACGGCGATAGCGCTGACGGATGGGGGTGTCATCCAAAAGCGGGATTTCATGCGAAATCAAGTTGGTGCAACCCACGTCACCATCGTGAGACGAAAAGACGGAGGCATGGTTGCGCAGAAGAGATCGGGCTTCCTCCTGTTCTTCTGCAAACAAGGCGGACAGGTCAATTGCATCAATCTGATCTGGCAGTGTAGACGTTGCAACCTGGGAAGCCACGGCCGCTGTCGGAGAGGGAACCTCCTCAACACCAGGAGGCAAGCTCACCATGCGCACATCACTCAAGACACCCACCACTGTTCGGGGGTAAAGAAGCACATCCGAAGAACCAACGTTAACAATTGGGATGAAGGCCGTGCCATTCTCAACCCGAACCAGTGCTGGAGAAGCAAGCAATCCAGCCGGGAGACCTTGATCTGAGGGCACAAAGAGCACAGTAGCGTTAAAGTACTGTGCAGAGCAGGTAGCTAGAACCACCTGCATGGTGCCACCAGGGATGCGACAAGCCTTTTTGCCACGAACCCGAACCTCACCAACATCTGCAGCAGGAGAGCCTTTGGCGGCCTGGTGACATTTCTGTAGTGCATGCAGCACAGCTTCTGGTGCTGCAATGACAGTGGGTAGACCAAACAGGGCAGAACCATGTTGCCCAAAGAGCATCCTGTAGCACCGCCGCAGGATATTCATCCCCAAAACACCAGGTACATGAGGAGATTCATCAGCCAGAGGGTCCTTAACCACTAGTACCCCGCACCTTGGCAACACTCCACCACAAAGCTCGACCTCAAGCTCCAAATAGCCAAAGAAAGGAATGAGTAACCCAGTCGCTGCTCGAAGCCGCAGCCAATGGCAGGAAGAAAGCTTCTCTTGACCCCAAACCTCGAAGTGCTGCCGGAAGAAGCTCTCCGTAATGGTGGAGACCATCGACCCCGTGTCAACCAGACAAGGAACCACAACTCCCCCCATAACCACGTCCACATGTGGACAAGCAGCGACCAGATTAGCTTCATCTCCATCCCCTAAAAGACCTGGTGAGCCGGTGGTTGCTCCCCCCGAACTTTGGCTCTGCAATTCGGCGGGCGCTAGTTTTCCGGATGCTGAGCTGAATCACGTGGCATACCTGGCTGAGATGAGACAGGTGCTGAAGGCCGTGAACGGGGAAAAGCAAGCCCCCTGGGGCATTCCCTGGCATAGTGGCCAGGTTGCTGACAACATCTGCAGATCACTGGACCACGGTAAGGAGGGTGATGACGCGGTTGACTGGTCTGCAACTGAGCAAGAGTCTCAGTGAGCTTGTTAAGCTGTTCCTGTTGGAGTCTTAACATCTCTTTCACCTCCAGAAGCTCACCAGCCTGGTATTTGTTAGCCACTGGAAAAGCACCTTGAACACCACACTGTAAACCCAACACTGAAGGAACTGAGTGACTCCGGCCCCGCACACCTCCTGGCAGCCCTTCTCGCTCCCACCTAATTGCTTCTGACCTTACCTCAAGCAGGGAGGCAGTAGGCTGCCTGCGTACAAGTTGTTTCAGCTCTCGACGAAGGGAACCCTCGATAACGCCCTCGACAAACGGATCGCGCAGCAGCACATCTGCGTTTAACACGTCACTCGGTGCACGTTGCAGCACAGAAGCCATGAGGCCCATTAATGCAAGGGAGAACTCCTGAAGCGTTTCCCCCTCTTGCTGGCGCCGTGAGAAAAAGGCTTCCTGTAGAGTAACGTAAGAGTCAGAGCAACCATATAACTCTCGCAGAACAGCAATAATTTTGGTAGGGTCACTTCTCTCTGCGCTAGAGCGATATTTTATCTCCTCACGTGGCTCTCCCTCTAAATGGTCAAAAAGAAAAAATGCCTGATCAGTTAGGGAAAGATGGCGAGCCCTAATATATGCCTGAACCTCCTCTATCCATTCCTCCAGCCCTAGGCCTTTTATTAACTTTTATTATTAATGCACACACAACAAGGTGTTACAGAGGAGAACAGTAACAAACAATTGTTCACAACATACATGAAATAACAACAATGTAAAAAACAAGTGTTTGGTTTTGAAAAATGTCATGATGGTGATGGCTGATGATGGTGTCCCTCTGTCTTTCTCTTTTGCTCTCTCTCTCGTCAACAGATCTGCAAAAAGTTGTCTGGTGAAGGACGAGGCACAGCAGAGTGGTGCACCAACGTGGGGAATGAGCGAGGGCAGATCCTCATGTCGGTCATAACCTGCGAGGAGTCTCTCGACATGATGCGGCCAATGGCGGAGGGCCTGATGGACTGGTACAGGAGAGATGGGGAGGCCTCCCCCGATCTCATGTACGTCGATCTCGTCGGTGGAGCAGCAGGTTCGATGCGGCGGTCCAGACGGACCACCACCCCAAATACTCCCTTTTTAAGTCAGCGCTCTCTGCTGCCGTGTTTGCATACAACAAGGACGATGTGGCCCTCCTCGTCCAGGCTGTGCGCGCCGGGCACCCAACCAGCAGCAGGTCGTTGACTGACAAGGACATCATCGAGAACCAAGTCAGCAAAAGTGACCTGCAGCACCACGTGCGGAGGATCACCGTCGGGGCCCAGGAGACCTTTGCCCGCGTGCAAAGAGCCATTGACATCCTGAAAGAGCCAGCGGGGATGGACGAGAACCAGGTGCCGCTCTTCAAAGACCACGCAACCATCGACCGGGTCTGGGAGAATCAGCAGAAACACCTGGAGTGCATGCAGGATCTGCCTGGCCGGGACATGTACACCGTCGTTAGGTACATCAGCTGCAACGGCGTGCGACTGCCCCGGTACCGGACTGTGAGGGGGAGCAACAGCCTGGAGGGGTTCCACTCCTTTCTCCCCAACATGATCCCGGGTCCTCACTGTGCAGCTGTGCCATTCCAGGTGTATCTGCTGAGCGGCATCGAGAGGTGGAATGCCGACCGGGAGGCGGACAACATTCGAGGCCAGAAGGGGCGAAAGCACCTAGTCTACTCGTCTCCCCTGATCCACCGGCTGAACGAGAGGTGCGAGGAGTTCTTTGGTGAGGTGGAGGAGGTAAACTACCGGCCCCCAATCCCTGCCGGCGGCGAGATGATTGGTCTCGAATACCTGTTTGCACAGTCCACCAACACATTCAATGTTCCTGACCATTACGCTCAGACCAGAGCCACTATCCAGGGGACGGATGACGAAGAGGCGGCGGAGGCTGCTGCCAGCGGGGGGGAAGAGGAGGACGACGACGACGTGGGCTACAGCACTGACCGCGAGGGCGACAGACTGGCTCCTCTGAGGACCCAGTTGCAGATCACGGACCAGGCTGTGGCTGCTGAGCTTGATCCCTGCGCAGAGGATGTGTGCGGTCTCAACCATCTGCCCGGTTACCAGCACGTGGAGGAGTTGAGCAGCGTTATGGTGGAGATCGCCTTGGAAAGCTGGAGGATGGAAAGCTGGCTCTCACCGACCCGGTGAGGCAGAGGGTCATCAGTGCCTGGAACCAGCTGGACATCCACGACCGCAGCATCCAGCACTTTTGACAGCCTATACTCTTCCCGCTGGGGCAACGCTCTTTTCGGCCAGACCAACGGCGATCCGGCCATTGCATCCCTGGTCCAAAAGCTCAAATTCAGCAAACGCTACTCAGCCGCCCACCTGCTCGACTCCAGGAAGAACCGCCTGATGTACTGCATCATCAAGCAGCTGTGGCTCCACCCTGGCTGCGGTGCCAAGGCGAAAGGGAGTCCCGTCAAGCAGGCCATCACGCGCATGTACCAGCGCGCACAGCAGAGGGTGACCGTGGATGACCCCGTACTCAGCAAGCTTGGCATTCCCTTCCTGAAGGTGAACACCAAGTGCGTCGCTGAGTTTATTAGGAGACAGGAGGCCTTGTCAGCCACAAATGTCACCGACCATGGTCTGGCCATCCTTCGCCGCCCTCAGAGCCTGACCGTCGCCAGCCAGCCCCCCGCGCCGGAGCTCCTCGACGTCAGGCCGCACACAAGCCGGCCTCAGGTGCAGTTTGATGTTGTTCCGTCATTGGCAGGGACGCGGAAACTCAAGCGCAAGCATGAACGTGTGCTGATTGCACCCCGCCCCAGGCACCTGGACACTTCAATTTCCACCACGCTGCCCGTTGCAGCACACTCAACGGCGCCTCTCTGTGCGGCTGCCGCTCTGCCGCGGCTATCCGTGTCCCAGCCTGCACCCTCATCTGCCCCACAGGGTCCTGCAAGGGCAACTCTGTACAAGAGAGCAAACAAGTGTGGCTCTGGGCTTCCCGTCAGCCTAAAACTTTATGCCTGCTCGTTGTGTGGCCAATCCACCCAAGGTCACAAAAAATACAAGAAGAAGACTAACTGTGACATTGCCAAGGCCTCCACGTCTCAGGGACTTGTTGGCAGGACTTTTGACAGCTTTGAAGACTTTAAACAGGCAGTTGATCTTTTGGTTGCCCAGTCGCGAGCTTGAAAACTATAAGACAAGCACAGCTGTCAGCACTGTTTCTGCTTTGTAAATACCTTGTTATCCTGTTGTATATTTAATTGCTCCTTTTCATTTGTTGTTCGAATTCAAATTGTTCAAATTGTACCTTAATCAATCGTTGTATTGTCAATGTTGTTCATGCCCTTCTCTTGCTTGTTCTTGGGGCGTTTTACTTGCCTTGAGCCATACAGCTGGCTGTTCACTCTCTTTAATCAGTTCTGCACTACAACCCTTAATATAGTAAATGTTCAACACCATCATTATGCTTGGGTTTTGGATGTTTTGCTTTGCACTGTTGTCAATGTGACATGATAATTTATAGTGTATTTGTATCTTGACAAACGACACTGAATGGTATTTACAGATGGGAGGTCTGAGCTCGCCTCACGTAAAGCACTTTTTCACCCCGTTTCCTACATTAAGGGTGTGATGAGGCCAAATGTTCTTGTTTTTTTGGATATTTGAATTGTTAAAAGCAGCACTGCAACCACTGTTGTCTCTTGCACTGTAAATGCTCAGGACTGCCCTGCTTATCATTGCTTTGTGCTCTTTGCAAAACAGTGTCAAAGTGTCTGTCATTGTAATACTGCCTGCCACAGTTAGCACTTTAATATTGCAAATATTCAACACCATCATTATGCTTGGGTTTTGGATGTTTTACCTTACACTGTTGACATTAAAATTTGAAGTGCATGCGTGTGTATACATACTCCACTGACTAGGAAATCGAAAGATGGGAGAGACACCCATCGAAGCACTTCTTCACCCTGTTTCTTAAAGTGTCTGATTTATTCAACAGTCCGTGTTCTCTCTCCATTCACCTTTTTTGGAAAGGCCTCTTTATCTCATTTATTCTCGAATGCAATTCTTGTCACAGCAGTTTACAAAGAACACTGACTGCGACTCAGTGGTTTCTAAACATGTTTCTGAATGTTTTGTTTTTACGAAAATAAAATTCAATGACATTCTTCAACCGTGCATCTCTCTGACCTTTTTTCATTATACAATGGTATGCAGCAAGCACACGGTCAAGTCACAAAAATTATTCACTTTTATCTTTTGTTTACTACTGGCAATCAACATAAACAGAGATAAACATGAGTAATCTTATAGTTGGGTATTATCCGGCAATGCCACTCAAAGGGGCTTCTACATGACAAAAGAGGCTCACAGCTCATCATTGATCTCCATACTTTATTTGAACATATAAATTTGATTGAATAAAACTTGGAGATAAATATGATGCACATTCCCTGAAATTTATAAGGTGTTTTAATGTGTACATATATTGAAAAAACAAACACTGGAATTGCACTGGGTAAATAGATTAAACTGGGAAAACACATTAAAACCATGAAGCAATGTTTTACGATGGAAATGGATCACATGCAAAGGGGAGAGAACAACAAATCAACACAATAAATAGTAATGGGATAAATAGTTCCTGTTTTAAGTTAACAAGATCACTCTTTGTAAGACTTTCCTCTCTTTTTTTCAAATTTTTCTCTTTAACATGAAATATCTAAAACATTTGAAAAAGGAATGTCTGGCTGCCGGCCTGCCTGTATTTACAACATTCTAATTGGGTCAGGTTCTAATTGATGATGAACCACCTGTCTAGACATCTAGGGGGCTTCACGTGGCCAGCGTTTCAGAAACAGAAACACAACATAAACAATGAATGTATGTCAGGAGCATCCGCAGGAAGTGGTGTGGGTCTTATACCCGCCCCAACAGGTTTTACACGGACATCCAATCTGGTCAGGTTACATCCCTTGAAGAAACAGACATATGAAAATTGTTATGGCCCCAATTTATTATTACATTTATAACACAACAGCAACAGCAAGGGATGACAAACACAGTTTTAACAACTAAAACACATTTAATTTTTAACAAAGACAAAGACTAATAACAACCTACAACTAAAGACCAAGATTGATAAATAAGAAAAAACAGAAATAATTACAGTCCCTTTTTGGTGGGGTGGCTTGGTGATGTCCTGGATGAAGAAAATGCTCAAACACAGGCAAAGAAATCCACAAAAGAAACGTCACAGGTCTTGAACAGAATGGCAGGTCTGGTCATCTTCTTGCAATTTCTCCTACTACTTCACTGCCTCAATTCTTCTCCTTATATACTCCTCTGCAGACCCCACCCACATTTAGATGTCTTTTTTTTAATTTTCTGAGACTTGCCCCAGACATGTCCAGGACATGTCTAAACATGACTCCAGTCTGAGCTTAACAAAAAAAAGGTAAATACTGCCATCTAGTGGCCTATATTCACATTACACCTCCATTCCAAAAGGGAAAAATTTTGACTCATAGGCAAAATTTTTCTTTTCAATACAATATGGTTAAGTGAACACTTGTCTATATATACATATCATACAATATTCAAACACATGATGTATATATACACATTCAAACACGGGATAAGCAATCAGCAATTACATTGTCTGTACCCTTCACATGCTTAATTTCCAAGTCAAACTCCTGTAAAATCAAACTCCAATTCAACAATCTCCGATTCTTGTTTTTCATCTTACTCAAAAACATTAACGGATTGTGGTCAGTGTACACAATCATTGGCTTTTGTCCTGTACAAACATAAACCTCAAAGTGTTGTAAAGAAAGGACCAGAGCCAACAGTTCCTTCTCTATTGTGGAATAGTTCCTTTGGTGGCGATTGAACTTCCTGGAGAAGTATGCCACGGGATGCTCAATGTCATCAGAGTCACTTCTCTGTAGGAGCACAGATCCACAAGCTTGGTCGCTAGCATCGACCGCGATGGAGAACGGTTTGTTGAAGTCAGGAGATTTGAGCACGGGGAAGTGACACAGCAGAGACTTCAGGCGATCGAAGGCTCTCTGGCATGCATCATCCCAGGTGAACTTTACGCCTTTCTTCAGTTGGTTAGTTAGACTGAGAGCAATCTCAGCAAAGTTCTTGCAGAACTTGCGGTAGTACCCGATCATTCCAAGGAAGCGGCGCAAAGCTTTTTTGTTGTCAGGAACTGGAAAGTCCATGATGGCTTGGACTTTAGCATTTATGGGTGCCACCTTACCCTGGCCAATGACGTAGCCAAGATAGGTGACAGTAGCACAACCAAAGTCACTCTTGTTCAGGTTAACAGTCAGGTTAGCCTGGGTCAGGCGCTGGAACAACGTCTCTACATCTTTTAGATGTTCTTCCCAGGAGTCACTCCATGTCATCAGGTCATCGATGTATGCACCCGTGTGTGGCAATCCGGCGATTGTAGACTGTATCATCCTTTGGAACGTGGCTGGGGCATTTTTCATGCCAAAGGGTAGGACTTCATACTGGTATAATCCAGATGGTGTGGCAAAAGCAGAGATGCTCTTGGCCCTCTCAGTTAAAGGCACACACCAATAACCCTTCAATAAATCAATCTTGGTCAGAAACTTTGCTTGCCCTACACTATCAATACAATCATCAATCCTAGGTATTGGAAACACATCAGTGCTAGTTACAGCATTGACTTTGCGATAATCTGTACAGAATCTAGTACTTCCATCAGGTTTTGGAACTAGCACACAGGGTGAACTCCAATCGGAGTTGGAGGGTCTGATAATATCATGTTTTAACATGTACTCAACCTCTTTCTCAGCAATCTTTCTCTTTTCAGGATTCATCCGGTATGGATGCTGTTTTATTGGTTTGGCATCACCAACATCTACATCATGAGAGGCTATAGTAACTCTCTTTGGAACATCAGGAAACAAATCCTCATATTTCTTGATCAACCTTTCAAACTGATCTCTCTGTGAGGGTTCTAAGTGCTGGAGTTTTACATCAAGATTTTGCAACACTTCAGTGTTTGACAATTTACATGAAAGAACTTCAGCTTTAATTCTTGGTTCATCATCTTGAAACTCCCCCTCATCTTCACACGTTTCGACCATTGGAGAATCTGAAGTGACAGCTGCAACCCTAGCATTTCTGTCATGATAAGGCTTTAGCATGTTAATATGACACAATTGTTTTGGTTTTCTCCTATCTGGAGTCTTCACAATGTAATTGAGATCATTGAGTTTTGTCAGAATTTCATAAGGACCATGAAATCTAGCCTGCAATGGATTGGACTGCAAGGGAAACAACACAAGGACCTTGTCTCCTGGTTTAAACTCACGGCTTCTAGCCTTATGATCATACCAAGTTTTCATTTTTCCCTGACTTGATTTCAAGTTCTCTTTGGCAAGGTCACAAGCTGCACGCAATCTTTCCTTGAACTTGCCAACATAGTCTAACAGACTGATATGCGGCTCTTTCTCTTGCCATTGTTCACTCAATAATAGCAAAGGTCCTCTCACTTCATGACCAAACACTAGCTCAAATGGACTGAATCCAGTAGACTCCTGCACTGCTTCTCTAGCTGCAAACAACAGCAAATGAACCCCTTCATCCCAGTCTTTCTCATGGTCATAACAATAAGTCCTCATCATTGTCTTGAGAGTGGAATGAAACCGCTCTAAGGCACCCTGACTTTCTGGATGATAGGCACTAGAAAGAATCTGTTTTGCACCTAGTTCATACACAACCTGCTGAAACAATCCTGAAGTGAAATTGCTACCTTGGTCTGACTGAATTTCCCTGGGAAGACCAAACAACGTGAAGAACTTTATCAAAGCCTTCGAGATTGCAGTTGCCTTGATGTTACGTAGAGGTATGGCTTCAGGGAATCTGGTAGATGCACACATGATTGTCAACAAGTACTGATTTCCAGATCTAGTCTTGGGTAATGGACCAACGCAATCAACAATGACCCTAGAGAATGGCTCCCCAAATGCTGGGATAGGCTGCAATGGAGCTACAGGTGGGTCTAACTGGTGTTTTCCAACTACCTGACAAGTGTGACAGGTTTTGCAAAAGTTGGAAACGTCTTTCCGAAGCCCAGGCCAAAAGAAGTGTTTCATGATCTTATCAACAGTCTTGTTAACACCAAGATGACCTCCTAAAGGTAAACTATGAGCCATTGTTAAGATCTCATTCCTATAGACCTTCGGAACAACAATTTGCCTGACCACTGCCCAATTTGCATTGGCAGGGATATCAGGAGGGCGCCACTTCCGCATCAACACACCATCCTTGAGATAATACCCAACTGGAACTGCATCTATTTCTTTTTCAGGAAGGGCTCTCCTCTTTAGTACACCAATTTCAGGATCATTAGTTTGCTCCTCAATCAACCGCTTTCGGGACAGAGACAAGTCTCCAGACACATCAGAATCACCAGACCCATCCGGCTGGCTGAATAGAGAACTGATAAAAGTATCTGATTAGTCCTCAAACGGAGAAACCATAGTAGGCCAATCAGAGTCATGAGGCGAACCACCTGAGTCCTGACTATTCAATGTGCTGGACGGCACCACAACACCTTCTTCTTTAGCCTTTTTGGCCATAGCACGAGTCACTGCGCAAGAAGGATACAGAGATGGGTCCTCATCCCCATCTTCAGTGCTCGGCTGTGAAGTAAGATGTACAGGGGGAACTACTTTGCCCCCAGCCAGGTCATTGCCTAGCAACAGAGAAATACCCTTTATAGGTAGACTTGACATAAGTCCCACCTTTACCTGTCCTGTAACTAAATCTGACTTCAAGAATATAGAGTGCAGGGGTACAGATACAGTCCTCCCTTCAATACCTTGTACAAGTATGAAATCCCCTGAAGCGGTCTCATCACGTAACTCCAAGGAGTCCATCAACAAAAGTGACTGAGAAGCTCCGGTATCCCTTAGGATATATATGGGGACAGGAGTAGTATGCTCATTCAGAGCCACAAATCCCTCTGACACAAATGGAAGAAATTCCTCCCTCACAAAGTCAGCTGTATTAGGCTTTTTAGCCCCACAAGAAGCAGGCAATTTAGCAGATTGGTTATCTACTACAGGGGTTTCTAACCTTGTTTTCACAAAGGCATTTGGTTTGGTATCCTTTTCTTTTTCTTTCTTAGCTTTAAGGAACCAACAGTTAGTTTTAACATGACCAGATTTCTTGCAATAACTGCAAACTAGACCACTTTTGTAACTGTCAGCTTTCACACTTTGATCAGACCTGTTAATGGATTTCTGAGCACCATCACCAGATTTGTCTTTGTCTTTGGGTGAGGAATCTTGGGTATCACCGTGACCATTTATTGTTACTGCTAGACTGAAATTTGGACTTATGAGTGAGAACATATTCATCTGCAAATTTGGCAGCTGATTGCAAGTTCAGTGCTTGCTTCTCATTAAGGTAGGTCTTAACATCATCCTTAACACAGTTCTTGAATTCTTCAACTAACACCATCTCTTTTAGTGAGTTGAAATCATCCTTGACCTCCATAGAAGTATACCAGCGCTCAAAGCAAACCTGCTTCTCATTAGCAAATTCAACATAAGTCTGATTTTCAGATTTCTTCAGACCTCTGAATTTCTGTCGGTAAGCCTCTGGAACCAACTCATAAGCTCTCAAAATAACCTTTTTGACAACCTCATAATCAGAGGAATCATCTGCAGACAAAGCCGAATAGGCTTGTTGAGCTTTACCCTTGAGGACAGTTTGCAACATCAGAGGCCAGTGTTCCTTTGGCCACTGGCAACTCTTTGCTACCTTTTCAAAACACTGGAAATAGTTGTCAACATCCTTTTCTGAAAATTGAGGCACCAGTTTTACCTCCTGACTGGCACAAAATTTATTTTTAGTTTGAATTTTAATTTTTAGTTGCTCCATTTGGAGTCTTTCTTCTCTATCGAATTTCTCTAATTCAAAATCTCTCTGTCTCTGTCTCTCTCTTTCTGCTCTTTCCTCTTTCTCTCTCTCAAATTTTCTTTGTTTTTCTTCTCTTGCTAATTTTTCTAACTCAAACTGCCTTTGTTTTTCTTTTTCTTCCCTCTCAAATTCTCTTTGTTTTTCTTTTTCCTCCCTTTCAATCTCTAGCATTTTTAATTTAAGTTCCATTTCTATATTTGGATTTTCCACTGGAAACTGTTCCAGATCTCCTGGTGCAAACACATTTTCATCAATGTAATATTCAACTATCTCTCTAGCCAGTCTTGCTTTTCGCATGGCTGGTTTTACCTCTGTCAGCTCCAACTGTCTGCAAATTTCTAGCAGTTCTGTCTTTTTAAAAGACTTCAAAACCCCTACGGTTGGTGATGCCAAGAAATCATCCATTGCTGTTGTCAATATATATCTAGGAAAATTCACAAAAACAATTTCACAATTTGAAATGTTAGATTTTTAATAAATTACTCACAAAATGGTCTATCCCGGACCTTGAGCCCCCAATTTGTTATGGCCCCAATTTATAATTACATTTATAACTCAACACCAACAGCAAGGGATGACAAACACAGTTTTAACAACTAAAACACATTTAATTTTTAACAAAGACGAAGACTAATAACAACCTACAACTAAAGACCAAGATTGATAAATAAGAAAAAACAGAAATAATTACAGTCCCTTTTTGGTGGGGTGGCTTGGTGATGTCCTGGATGAAGAAAATGCTCAAACACAGGCAAAGAAATCCACAAAAGAAACGTCACAGGTCTTGAACAGAATGGCAGGTCTGGTCATCTTCTTGCAATTTCTCCTACTACTTCACTGCCTCAATTCTTCTCCTTATATACTCCTCTGCAGACCCCACCCACATTTAGACGTCTTTTTTTTAATTTTCTGAGACTTGCCCCAGACATGTCCAGGACATGTCTAAACATGACTCCAGTCTGAGCTTAACAAAAAAAAGGTAAATACTGCCATCTAGTGGCCTATATTCACATTACAAAATGTTATCAATTACTGACAAAAATTTAATCACAAGAATTAGCATACAGTTTACACCTCCACACCAGAGACCTTGTCAGGTGAATTAGTTTTTAATCTCATTCCCATACACATAGTTTGCACTTCGTACAGCCTCAGCGCCGTTCGCAGGGGTCAGTACAGCCGGAGTGCAATGGCTGAGCCTCACCCTGGGTGAACCACCTTCGTGATCATGGTATCTCCCCTGCCAGGTAAGTATGAATTGTGCCACGCCTGGGAGGGGTGCAAGATGCTAAATAACCCGCTCACTCTCATGGTGTCTGAGAATTCCCAGGATTCCCCCGAGCCTTGCCATATTGGCACCCGGTTTTTGCGCATTTGACCATATTTTGACTGTCAAATAAATTATATCACCTTGTTACAACCAAACCTCTAATTTTCCTCAAAATACAGCTCCTAATTCAAATATTGCAACTCATGAGTCAGTTTACGCCCATGGTGTAAGGTTGTGCGAACCCCCTTTGATCTTGCCGAACCCTCAGAGTCTGGCTTTTGAGCTGTCGGGGTAGGAGCAGCTCTCCAGCCAATACATGTATTTTTTGTCCCCTCGTGTCACAAAATCCCCAACAACTACCTAAATAACTGGATATGCTGTTTTCAGGGTCCAATCGGATTGCATCAGAAAAAGGTTGAACTCGCCGTCCAGGTAAGCAGGGTACTGGGGGTATTTCCTAGTGACGGATTTCAATCCTTGCTGACATCACAGAATTCTACTCATGTCATTTAATTAGCACGAATGGCTAGACCGCTGACAACATAATGCCGGTTGGTGTTTCATTTTAACCGCTCACCATTTTGCGTTGATTTACTCTTCTACGTTAATATTTCCAGCTGTGCTGCCTGAAATTTTGGAGAGACAATGCGCGCGCAATTGTGGATATATTCAGACTGTTAATAATGAGCCTTTTTCCTCGTTTGAAACATCTTAAAAAATAATTAAGATTAAAGCGCGCTGCAGCCGGCATTCCCGGGCGTTATCGCAGTCAGTACAGAGCTGGACAGGATTGGCTCGGCTTTCCAGAACACACACGGGCAGGCTTTGTCAGAACCGAGATGGCAGTAAAAACTGAATTATTCATTCCACTCACGTTGAGGACGGTCAGCAAATTAACCACAATTCAATGTAGTTATGCGTAAATTCAGTGACTGCACCCACAAAATCAAAGAATTCTACCGCGTGAATAAGTGAAATTGATTATTAACACAACAGCATTAGAGCGTATGCCTTGCACAGTCTGCATGATAGAACAAACTATGACGACAAACTGGCTGCACGTCACAACTAGTGCTATAAACCTGCTTAGAACGAGCCAGTACTGTGACGACACGCTGTTCCATTTGATGTACCAGAATAAACAGACGTTCTCAGCTCTTGAACAGAATGGAATTCGTTTCGGGGGCGCTAATTCATTTATTTCTACCTTGCTCCGACAGATTCTGTTTTCATCCCCTGTAGGAATTTGAAGGTAAAGTTGCAAATTGTGAAACGACTGTTCTTTTTTTTTTTTTGCCTTATTATCAATTCTCTGCTGTGGTGTACCGAGTAAAAATAATGGACTTTGTGTCACTGGCCAAATATTTCAACACCTCATTTCATCACACTCACAACAAAGCAAGTCTTCAGGTTGACTCCGAGCTCTTCCGACATAATTTCTTGAGAGAATCCACACAAATCTTAAATATCTTCCTGCATAAGAGACTCCGAGTGATAATTGGCAAGACGGGGTTCAGCTTTATGAGAGAGAGAGAGAGAGAGTCAAAAAAAGAATCAAATTACTGTCTTCGAGGCTTTTTCTCCGTCTGAGGCAACGCCCGCGAAAATTGGCAAAGCCAAACCGTGTTCTGCTGTAAGCACTACGCAACCCTCGTGCACTCTCGCAAGCGCTGGGTCATCTCATTTTCATTTCAACTGCTTCATCAGGGGATAGCGCGAACACAGTCCCCCACTACCAGAAATTATGCAGTCGAGATTCCCACATTTGGGGAATTCGCAGGGATCAGTACAGCCGGAGTGCAATGGCTGAGCCTCACCCTGGGTGAACCACCATTTCCATTTCCATTTCATAAGATTTTATTAAATCAACACATATTCATGTATAATACATAACTTTGGCCTGATCCACACAAACCACCAAAACATCAACAGTCAACCACATTATTCAACACTTACACATAAATAACACTATAAATAATTAAATTAATAAACATAAAACAATAAGAAATACCTACACACACACACAACAGAATAAATTGATCAACTGGGCGCTATAAAACCATATCTAATATGCTTATTTAACAAAAACAGCTCCCCACCAGGCCTCATTAAAAAGACAACACAACAATCAAGTAAAATGCTTAAAACAGTTAAAAACAAGCCATCTTTTGTACAGGGCAGCAATGTGCCCTCTAAACAACCGGCCTTCACTCCATCCCTGCCACACCGCCATAAAATAAATCACTTATCGTGGTCAGGTTGGTCCTCCGGCTTCCATAATCATTGTCCATGCTGCATACCCCCAAATGTCCTTAGCCCACTGCACTCCCTTCCTCCTCTGGTCCCGGCTCATGTAGTCTTTGACCAATGCGTAGGCCAGCCTCTTAGCTGCCTCTGGCGGCATGACTCTGTCCTCTCTTGCACATATGTTCCGCGTTATCCATCGGGCTTCTTTAATGCAGTTCAGTATTAGCCAGAGACTCCTCCACTTTCTTTTAGTCTCTGGCCCTCCTGCACCATATAACACAAGCTGTACGTTTACCACCTGCATTGGCCCCAGGAACAATTTTACCAATCCCTTGCATCGTTCCCACAGAGCCACCGCCGCTGTACAGTCCAACAGACAGTGCCGAACTGTCTCCTCCTGTCTGCAGCCGGGCCAGACGCACTCTGCAGTTGGGCTCAATCTTCGGGCATGCAACGCCACATAATGACACCACAACACAGAGTAAAAGTCCACCACCCCCTTCCCTCCCTTTTCATGCTGCCGTTTCATCACCACTCTCTGTAAGCGCTCCCACTTTGTTCCCCATAAAAAACGAAAGATCAAACGATCCAGACGCGACAAAACAGACCGTGACGGCACAAACACAACACTGACGAACAGTAACATTGGTAAAATTAGTGCTTTTAAAATGAGGTTCTTCCCTTCAAAAGTCAATTGTCTCAACCTCCAAAACTGCAGCTTCCTTTCTACTTTTTTTAAAAGCCCATCCCAATTCCCATCTCCCAGTCCGTCAGAATTAAAATAAACCCCGAGGATCTTTACTTGGTCCGTCTTAACCGTCACGGGCATTCCCTGGAGCTCCATGTCTGTCCACCGTCCAAACAGTTTCAAGTCACATTTGTCTTTATTCAACTTTGCTGCTGAGGCTCCACCAAACCATTCCGTCCTTGTCACCGTCATGTCAATGGAGTACCGGTCCGTACAGAGCACAGTCACATCGTCCATGTAAATGACACATTTCGCTTCCTGTCCTCCACTCCCAGGAATGCCCAGCCCAATTATCCGGGCATCCCTTCTCAATACTTGTGCTAGTGGCTCCATACAACAAACAAACAAAAGCGGCGATAACGGACAGCCCTGGCGGACCCCGCAGCTGACTTTTACTGCTTTTGAGCAGACCCCATTAACCAAAATCTTGCTTCGGATATCTGTGTAAAGAAGCCCCACCCGTGCTAAAAAACCCCCCGGAAAACCCATCTTTTGCAGTACATCAAACATATACTGGTGCGAGACCCGATCATATGCTTTCTCAAAATCTAAATTTAACACGGCGAGCCGAATGTCTCTGTCTCTCGCATAACAGATGGCGTCCCTCACCAGAAGGAGGCTGTCCGTGATCCTCCTACCAGCCACTGCACAAGTTTGATCCGGGTGAATTACGTCTTCTAAAACAGTCTTCATCCTCAGGGTTAAAATCTTACTAAAAAGTTTAAAATCAAAATTTAAAAGGGTGATTGGACGCCAGTTTTTAATGTCTTCCACTTCCCCTTTCTTAAAAAGGAGAGTAACCACCCCCTCTCTAAAACTTTCTGGTAAAATCTTACAATTGTCAAATTCTCTAAAAACAAATAAAAGGTCCGGCCCCAACAAATCCCAAAATGCGTCATAAAATTCATATGGTAACCCATCCGTCCCAGGTGCTTTTCCTTTTTTAAAAGACTTAAAACTGCTTTCCAACTCCTCCCTCTTTATCTCTCCCTCCAAACCACCTACATCCCCCACCACCCTTTCCACAAACTCCAGCACTTCCCCAATTCTGTCCTGCTCCACCATTTTCTCCGAAAATAAATTAGAATAAAATTCCTCCACCACCCCTAGCATGCCCTCCGTGTCTTTTTTAACCAGCCCATCCTCCCCTTTCAAACCCTTCATTAAAACTCTCCTTGATAAAATCTTTTTAAAAAAATATCTGCTACATTTTTCCCCCTCATCGATCTCCTTCTCTTTGCTTTGAAACATAATTGCTTTATATCGGTTCTCATTCAACTCTGACATTTCTTTTTTTACCAAAACAATTTCTTCCTTAAAATCAAATCCTAAATTTGCCAAATTCACATACCTATTTAATCTTTTCTGTAACCCAGACATGACTCTTTTATCCTTTGCCTTTTTCCTTTTCCCCTCATTAATAAAAAATGTTTTGATTCTCCTTTTTGCCACCTCCCACCACTCAGCCCGTGTATTAAAAAAGTCTTGTAGCGACTGCAAATCTTTGTACATAGATCTAAAAGACATCACTACTGCCGGATCTTCCAACAAACGGCAGTTCAGCTTCCATATTCCTCTGCCCACTGCCACACCTGACTTCACAGCCAGGGAGCAGCACAGCAGGGAATGGTCTGAATAAAACACCGGGTTCAGATTCGCAGCCAGACCAGCAAAACCCCGGGCAAAGAGAAAATCAATCCTCGATGCCCGAGATCCATCATTTGTGTGCCATGTAAAACCCTCCTTTCCTGGGTTAAGAACAGAATAAATATCTTGAAGTTTAAAATCCATTAAAAGTCTATTTAAGTAAAAAGATGTCTTGTCTACTCTAAATTCTCTGTCCACCCCTTTCCGACCCCCCCTATTCAAAACACAATTAAAATCCCCTGTTAAAATCAAAGGGTCCCGCCCCAAGAGATGCGGAGGGAGCTCCTGTAGTAACTCCCATCTCTCTTGTATCCGGGGTGGACAGTAGACATTTACGAGTTTAAAAGCCATTCCATTAAAAGACAATGATAAAACCAAAATTCTCCCACATTCCACCACCGTGCTCTCCACCACCTCGACACCACTATTCTTCACCAGCACTGCCACACCATCTGAACTGTTTGCATCAGAACCGCTCCAAAGAGACGGCCCTAGCTGCCATATGTCCTCCCACTCTTTATAGGAGGAACGATATGGCAGCGCGCATTCCTGTAGGCAAATTACATCTGCTTGCACGCCCTGCAAAGCGGACAAAACAGACCTTGCCCTCTTTAATGTCCTCACTCTACAAACATTTATAGTAGCTACCGTGAGGGGCATGTGCTGGCTACTCATTGTGAAACTAAGTGATGTTAAAACCAACTGTCCTAAACCCCACAACAACACTAACCAGTAATATTTTAAAAGACCCTCCATAATCTTTAATATAGGTCATCATCACTAGGTTCTTTAAAAATGTCCGGAGTGGACGCCCCACCTGTATATGGACATTCATTTGGCGACTGATCTGGATACAATGGGGAGGATCCCCCCGACTCACTATTGGAATATTCCCTCATCCCCCCCAAGCCCCCACTAAACTTCCCCCTTTTCCCTTCCTCAACCCCTTCCCTCTCCAACCCCTCCTCCGCTAATCTTTTGAGGGATATTCCCTCCTCCTCCATTTCCTCCGCCCCATCCGCCGACGCCGACTCCACCGTCACCATCGACCCCGTGTCGGAGTCGGTGTCGCTCTCCCTTCTAGGCCTCCATTGTGCCCCTCCCCCCTTTGAATAACCCACCTGCCCCTGGCCCAAAGACAGGCTTCCTTCATCCTGCCCCTGCTGCTCCTGCCCTGCGCCCTCTGGCGACCCCTGCTGCTCCTGCCCCTTCTGCTGCTCCTGCCCTGCGCCCTCCCGCGCCCCCTCCTCCTCCTGCCCTGCGCCCTCCGGCGCCCCCTGCTGGTCCTCCCCCTCCTGCTGCTCCTGCCCTGCGCCCTCCGGCGCCCCCTCCTGCTCCTGCCCTGCGCCCTCCGGCGCCCCTTCCTGCTCCTGCCCTGCGCCCTTCGGCGCCCCCTCCTGCTCCTCTGATGCTCTATACTGCTCCTGCCCCTTGGCCTCTCTTGCCCCCTGCTGCTGCTGTCCAGCATTAGCCTTTGCCCCTTCCTCCCCTTCCTGCTGATGAGGCTTAGCCAAAGCCCGACCCCTCTTTGTCCTGTTTGCAAAAGATTCTGGACAATCCCTGAACATATGAGAGGCTTTCCCACACAAATTACATTTTCGCCCTGTAGGGCAGTCATCTGCCTCATGCCCCACTTCCCTGCACCTTTGGCAGACAACCGCCCTACATGCCTCTGCAAGGTGCCCAAAATCCCCACATCTGCGACATAATTTCGGCTGCCCAGCATAATGTATTAGGCCACGGTTTTCGCCCAACACTATCATGGAAGGCGGGTGTTTCCACCCTTCATAGCCGTCCACGTCAGCATAAAACTTAACCGGCACTCGCCAGTTACCCGTCCAAATCCCGTCCACATCCATGACTTTAATTGGGGAATCTCTCACCCAAACGTATCTACTAAGCCACGTTGCAATATCTGCCTCGTTCACCAACTCGTTAAACATGCGGACAATTACAACTTTCAACGATTCGTCCGACAACCTTTCCACAACAAACATTTCAAATTCCTCGGTAACCTTGTTAAAACGTGTCCAAAATTCTCGCAACAACTCCTTCGTCTTAAAACTAAGGTCGAAACCTTTGCCGTGAGGCAACACAATTAAACAATTTATCTCCTCCTGACTAAACCCCAAAGTCCAACCGCGAACATTCCAGCAACTTTCCATTCCCCTGTTTTAAATTAAAATGCACGCAATGGTGCCGCGGAAGGCCGACTCTTGCAGCCGACATTCTGCGGCCAACAAACACTCAATTTAAACAGAAAAACACGACACTAATTAACGCAATTGAATAAGAAAAAAAACCAACTTACTTAAAGACAAGAACTACAACAGCCCCGAAAGGCTCTAAACAAAAAAACAAATACTTATCTTCCACCTTCGTTCACTTTCCACCACCGACAAAACGAAATAACACACACAACAATTAATTGAATAAGCAATTGAAAAACTACTGCGGTACAATAGTCGATACTAGCCACACGGCAGAGAGAATACATGGTATCTCCCCTGCCAGGTAAGTATGAATTGTGCCACGCCTGGGAGGGGTGCAAGATGCTAAATAACCCGCTCACTCTCATGGTGTCTGAGAATTCCCAAGATTCCCCCGAGCCTTGCCATATTGGCACCCGGTTTTTGCGCATTTGACCATATTTTGACTGTCAAATAAATTATATCACCTTGTTACAACCAAACCTCTAATTTTCCTCAAAATACAGCTCCTAATTCAAATATTGCAACTCATGAGTCAGTTTACGCCCATGGTGTAAGGCTGTGCGAACCCCCTTTGATCTTGCCGAACCCTCAGAGTCTGGCTTTTGAGCTGTCGGGGTAGGAGCAGCTCTCCAGCCAATACATGTATTTTTTGTCCCCTCGTGTCACAAAAACCCCAACAACTACCTAAATAACTGGATATGCTGTTTTCAGGGTCCAATCGGATTGCATCAGAAAAAGGTTGAACGCGCCGTCCAGATAAGCAGGGTACTGGGGGTATTTCCTAGTGACGGATTTCAATCCTTGCTGACATCACAGAATTCTACTCATGTCATTTAATTAGCACGAATGGCTAGACCGCTGACAACATAACGCCGGTTGGTGTTTCATTTTAACCGCTCACCATTTTGCGTTGATTTACTCTTCTACGTTAATATTTCCAGCTGTGCTGCCTGAAATTTTGGAGAGACAATGCGCGCGCAATTGTGGATATATTCAGACTGTTAATAATGAGCCTTTTTCCTCGTTTGAAACATCTTAAAAAATAATTAAGATTAAAGCGCGCTGCAGCCGGCATTCCCGGGCGTTATCGCAGTCAGTACAGAGCTGGACAGGATTGGCTCGGCTTTCCAGAACACACACGGGCAGGCTTTGTCAGAACCGAGATGGCAGTAAAAACTGAATTATTCATTCCACTCACGTTGAGGACGGTCAGCAAATTAACCACAATTCAATGTAGTTATGCGTAAATTCAGTGACTGCACCCACAAAATCAAAGAATTCTATCGCGTGAATAAGTGAAATTGATTATTAACACAACAGCATTAGAGCGTATGCCTTGCACAGTCTGCATGATAGAACAAACTATGACGACAAACTGGCTGCACGTCACAACTAGTGCCATAAACCTGCTTAGAACGAGCCAGTACTGTGACGACACGCTGTTCCATTTGATGTACCAGAATAAACAGATGTTCTCAGCTCTTGAACAGAATGGAATTCGTTTCGGGGGCGCTAATTCATTTATTTCTACCTTGCTCCGACAGATTCTGTTTTCATCCCCCGTAGGAATTTGAAGGTAAAGTTGCAAATTGTGAAACGACTGTTCTTTTTTTTTTTTTTTTTTGCCTTATTATCAATTCTCTGCTGTGGTGTACCGAGTAAAAATAATGGACTTTGTGTCACTGGCCAAATATTTCAACACCTCATTTCATCACACTCACAACAAAGCAAGTCTTCAGGTTGACTCCGAGCTCTTCCGACATAATTTCTTGAGAGAATCCACACAAATCTTAAATATCTTCCTGCATAAGAGACTCCGAGTGATAATTGGCAAGACGGGGTTCAGCTTTATGAGAGAGAGAGTCAAAAAAAGAATCAAATTACTGTCTTCGAGGCTTTTTCTCCGTCTGAGGCAACGCCCGCGAAAATTGGCAAAGCCAAACCGTGTTCTGCTGTAAGCACTACGCAACCCTCGTGCACTCTCGCAAGCACTGGGTCATCTCATTTTCATTTCAACTGCTTCATCAGGGGATAGCGCGAACGCAGTCCCCCACTACCAGAAATTATGCAGTCGAGATTCCCACATTTGGGGAGTTCGCAGGAGTCGTGTCTACAGTAGCGCAAAGTCTACAGCGACTGTAGACAGTTACGTGTTCCGATTCGTCGAGAGTCCACTGTAGACTACCAATTGAATCGTCGAATTCGGCCACGGTCGACTGTAGACAATCCGAGCCGCCCATTGGTCGAGAGTCTACAGTCACTGTAGACCCCGAGCCAATGGAGGGCCGGCTTTTTCTACAGTTTGCGGCGCTCGGTCAATCGGAGCTTCGAGCGTCTCTCCCTCTGTATCAGCACCTGCACCCTTAAGTCCGTTTCGATTTATTAACTTTGTATCAAAAACTTCCAACCGAGACAGACGTTTTCTGGTACTTGTCTGGTTTTTCGTTGCCATTTATTCATTCACAGTAATTTTATTCCTTTTTCCCTATATACAAGGCAAAGTTTGCTTTTCGTTGCCTTTCAGTATAGCATCAGTCTGTTCAGGTACATCGCCTCGGTCCAGATCGCAGCAGCTATAGCGGATTAAGCACTGTTTCTGTCTTTATTCATAGTGAATAAAATTCGACCGTGAATATCACATCTCCGTTACTGCTCTTTAGTAAAACTAATTCCTCACTGAGAAAACGTGAGCGTCCTATTGCTTTTGTCTGTCAGAATACTCAGGATGAGAGCTTCTTCTTCAATGGGTAAGTCGCAGAAAATATTTTCATTTCTGAAGAAAACGTATCCCACTTAAATTAATGTAAATATATAGCCAGCTATCAATAATTGTGCAAGAAGCTACCACTAAAAAGCTACAGGGACCATCAGTCAGTATTGATGTGACCATGCACCTGCTCTTCTTAATACATGTGAATAGCTGACATAAAGACAAGAGTTTAATTTGTCTATTGATAAGATCCTATTGTTGAAAGCTACTGTACTGGGACTGTGTGAGCAATATGTTTCTAAGTCTGTCAGGCTTGCTTTGTAAGCAGTCAGTCATTTAGTCTTGAAGCTCCCATACACCTGCTCTATTGTTGAGGAAAATTAGGTTTGTGGTACACACTTTCAAGAACATTCACTCATTTGACTTCTTCTGCCATGCAGTTTTTTTTTTTTTTAATGAATTTGTGATTGAATGTATTTCAGCTAAAGGGGTGGATGTGCTGCTGCCTGTCCTGTGCAGAGCAGGCATTCCTCTGCCAAAAATTAACATTAAGACTGTGCGGGACTTCATCCGTCGCCAAGAGGCTCCTCAATCTGCATGCCACAAAACAGCCATCAACGATAACAAAGACCACCTCCATCTCCTCTGAAGACCTACCTCCAGCACCACACCAGCCAGCAGTCCTCCCACCACCGCACTATCCCCTGATTAAATATGTACCCACACCCAGCACGGCAGGGACAAAGGTGCTCAAGGGAAGGTTGGATATAACCATGCCAATCTCCCGGCCTCAGCCACCACTGCCACCGCCAGTGCGAAAAACCCCTGCCACCTCTACCATCACCAGACCTGTGCCCTCCCCCTCTGCATCTACAGCAGTCCCTGGGAACGCTGGCCTCTCCGCACGGCCCATAATGCCTGCCAGTCAGGCAACCCCTGGGAGTGCTGTTCCACCTACATCAGTGCCCCCAGCTCTGCCCATTACGCCCCCTACTCAGACCAGTAGCACATTGCAGAGCGCTGGCAGTGCGTCAGACTGGGCGAGAGCTACACAATACAAGCGGAAGGCGAAGGAACATCCCTCAGCGGTAGAAGGCAAACTGTCACGGGTGCAAAATCTCCCTGTCTGCACACTCTGTGGCCAGCCAACCCAGGGACATAAAAAATACAAAAAAAAGACTTTCTGCCCTGTTAAGATGATGTCCACGTCAAAAGGTCTGGACAACGTAGTGTACAGTCGCTACGAACACTTCACCTCTGTTGTTGACAAATTGGACAGTCAAAAATCATGAAAAAAAGAATCACAATACTTTCTGGAATTGATTTTTTTCCCCACAACCCTATTAACCTTTAAAAGCCAAACTATAGTAAAATTTGAAAGAAAAATCTATGTAATCTGTTAATATGTCCTGGGGAGAGGCTAATAACAACCCAATAGCAATTTTTCTTTTTTGGTGACCTTTGACCTCATTTTAGTTTTGTGACATATATGTCACTCTCAGTTTCTAGGAGATAAAGAGAACTTTTGTCCACCATTGTTTTTGTAGTTGACATATAACTGAAGTATGAGGCATAGCTTTTTTTTCCATTAGCTTACCTGTTTGTCAACTTTATCCTGTGATGAATAGGTGCTGATCTATCGTGTGGATTCCACCATGAGACCAGCCATATAGGAAAGGTTAGCTGGTGCAGCCAATTCCACTTTTATGCATCAAATGGCAGCATTGATGGTCTAAATATGTCACCATGTGCATTAGTTTGCAAAATTTATGTGGGGTCAGTGGTTTTGACAACCCCCAAAATCATATGACAAATTTGTCACGGGGCATTTAAGGGTGAAGCACTTGAGTAAAAGTACTTGCATACTTTCCACCACTAGTTAGTGCACATAGCCAGACAGCGGTTTCTTGAAGTATTCCTGGGCCCATTTAGTGATGTCAATAACAGAATCATGCCGGTGAGTGATGCAGTGGTGTCTGAGGGCCCGAAGATCACGGGCATCCAGTAAAGGTCTTCGGCCTTGTCCCTTACACTCAGAGATTTTTCTATTTTCACTGAATCTTTTGATGATGTTATGTGCTGTCGATGATGAGACCTTCAAAGCCTTTGCAATTCGACATTGAGAAACATTGTTTTCAAAGTTTTCCACAATTATTTTACGGTTGGAGAGCCTTTGGCCGTCTTTACTTCTGAGAGACTCAGCCTCTCTAAGACATCCCTTTAATAGCCAATCATGTTACACACCTGATGCCAGTTAATGTAATTACCTGCTAAATGTTCTTTCAGCTGATTCTCTTATATATTAATTGCTTTTTCAGCCCTTTTTTTCTGTGTCCCAAGTTTTTTGAGACCTGCTGCAGCCAGAAAATTTGAACCAAGCTCATTTTTTGGATAAAAATGTAAAATGTCTCAGGTAACATTTCAAATGTTGAAACTATGTTCTATTGTTTATAACATATTGGCTCATGTGATCTGAAATGCATTGAGTTTTGATTTTATTCACAATTTACACCTCGCTCCAACTATTTTGGAATTGAGGTTGTGGTGCAATAGTACCTATACACATGCAGGAATGCCAAAACAGATAATGGCAAGTCTCATGTACATAGTATTACATCAGTGCAGTTCATTAAAAGGACAAAATAACATACATTTTAAGTAGAGCTTTAGATGAACATATACTGTACGTGAGAGTAGCTTCTACGGACTGCAAATAACAGTGTGTGGATATAACCAGTTTCTGTAAACCAGATTTTAGATTTCACTGCGTCAAAATGATGTTATTATTCCAAGGGTGATATCTGTATACACTGTACACAGCTGGGGAATGATCTGTAAATATGCTGCAATAAATTTGTAAAGATGTATAATGCAACCGTACCATATTGTAAATATAAGGTGACCAGGAGGAAAGATTCCTTGTAAATAATTGTATCTCTTTGGACTAAGTGTAAATAACTTTTATAAACATATTCATATTTCTGAAGTGTTTTTCAATTTTTAAATAGTTTTCATTTGATATTTCATTCATTATGTTCAATGTTACTTTGTCTTCGCTGTTGTTGTGTTTTTTTCCTGTGTTACCCAGCACTTTATTCAATAAAGTGGTCAGTGCAGCTGTAACCGAGTTGTAGAATATCAATTAATGAATGCAAAGGGAGGTATTATTGTTTATTAAAAAATAGGGACGCAGACAGAGAACCGGATCACTTCCATATAAGGACACGTGCCTATAGTACAACATCAGATCGCTTTGCACATATAGCGATAGAAACCTCTAAGTAGCTTTACTCAGCCTCAGACATATTAAACTGCTTTTAATCAGTCTCCCAACATGCATAAGGGAATTCATGAAGTATGTTTGTAAGCTTTATTTCTAGAACACATTTAAAACAACTGTTGTTGCACCAAGGTAGCGCCTTGCGCTGCGCCTGTAGCTTCAGCCTGGAGCGTGGGACCCCCAGCAGGGAGTGACCGCAGGACAAGTGATTTCAGCCTGGAGCGTGTGACCCCCAGCAGGGAGTGACTGCAGGACCTGAGTGATCTAGAAGCAACATGGGGGGAGAGAAGACCCTTTAGATAGGAGGGAACCAGGCTATATAGAGCTCTGAAAACCAACAATAACACTTTAAACTGGATCCTGCATTGGACTGGGAGCCAGTGGAGGAGAGAGAGAAGTGGGTAATGCAGTCAGTCTCTCTCTCTACAGATAGAATGCAAGGATGTTTTGTGAAGATGGAAGTGACAAGTGTAAATGAATGGCATTTAGGGAAAGACAAAGCATTCACTTTTGATTAAAAATAAACTGCATTTCATTGATAAAGATTAGTGACGTGAATAAATTACAATTATTTAGTATAACTGGGGTGTGAGGGGTCTTTCATGATGCTGCATGCCCTTTGCAGATGTTACATGTGGTGGACATTCAGAGCTACAAATTAATAAAAAGAACATAACATTAGAACACGGGATTTATACATAATCATAGAGATTTAAGGCGTGAATAGTTATCAAATAATCTGCATTCATGTATTTTGATGATAAAGATTCCCTGCAGTACATACTGCCGTACAAAAGGTGGCATCATGAGTCACTAGATTTAGGCGGCCACTACTGAGGCAGAGCAAGATAATCATATTAATTTTTTACTGAGTGTAGACAATTAGCCAATCAACACCTGGAATAATTGCACTACGGTACGGCGCATCCCCGTTCGCAGGAGTCGTGTCTACAGTAGCGCAAAGTCTACAGCGACTGTAGACAGTTACGTGTTCCGATTCGTCGAGAGTCCACTGTAGACTACCAATTGAATCGTCGAATTCGGCCACGGTCGACTGTAGACAATCCGAGCCGCCCATTGGTCGAGAGTCTACAGTCACTGTAGACCCCGAGCCAATGGAGGGCCGGCTTTTTCTACAGTTTGCGGCGCTCGGTCAATCGGAGCTTCGAGCGTCTCTCCCTCTGTATCAGCACCTGCACCCTTAAGTCCGTTTCGATTTATTAACTTTGTATCAAAAACTTCCAACCGAGACAGACGTTTTCTGGTACTTGTCTGGTTTTTCGTTGCCATTTATTCATTCACAGTAATTTTATTCCTTTTTCCCTATATACAAGGCAAAGTTTGCTTTTCGTTGCCTTTCAGTATAGCATCAGTCTGTTCAGGTACATCGCCTCGGTCCAGATCGCAGCAGCTATAGCGGATTAAGCACTGTTTCTGTCTTTATTCATAGTGAATAAAATTCGACCGTGAATATCACATCTCCGTTACTGCTCTTTAGTAAAACTAATTCCTCACTGAGAAAACGTGAGCGTCCTATTGCTTTTGTCTGTCAGAATACTCAGGATGAGAGCTTCTTCTTCAATGGGTAAGTCGCAGAAAATATTTTCATTTCTGAAGAAAACGTATCCCACTTAAATTAATGTAAATATATAGCCAGCTATCAATAATTGTGCAAGAAGCTACCACTAAAAAGCTACAGGGACCATCAGTCAGTATTGATGTGACCATGCACCTGCTCTTCTTAATACATGTGAATAGCTGACATAAAGACAAGAGTTTAATTTGTCTATTGATAAGATCCTATTGTTGAAAGCTACTGTACTGGGACTGTGTGAGCAATATGTTTCTAAGTCTGTCAGGCTTGCTTTGTAAGCAGTCAGTCATTTAGTCTTGAAGCTCCCATACACCTGCTCTATTGTTGAGGAAAATTAGGTTTGTGGTACACACTTTCAAGAACATTCACTCATTTGACTTCTTCTGCCATGCAGTTTTTTTTTTTTTTAATGAATTTGTGATTGAATGTATTTCAGCTAAAGGGGTGGATGTGCTGCTGCCTGTCCTGTGCAGAGCAGGCATTCCTCTGCCAAAAATTAACATTAAGACTGTGCGGGACTTCATCCGTCGCCAAGAGGCTCCTCAATCTGCATGCCACAAAACAGCCATCAACGATAACAAAGACCACCTCCATCTCCTCTGAAGACCTACCTCCAGCACCACACCAGCCAGCAGTCCTCCCACCACCGCACTATCCCCTGATTAAATATGTACCCACACCCAGCACGGCAGGGACAAAGGTGCTCAAGGGAAGGTTGGATATAACCATGCCAATCTCCCGGCCTCAGCCACCACTGCCACCGCCAGTGCGAAAAACCGCTGCCACCTCTACCATCACCAGACCTGTGCCCTCCCCCTCTGCATCTACAGCAGTCCCTGGGAACGCTGGCCTCTCCGCACGGCCCATAATGCCTGCCAGTCAGGCAACCCCTGGGAGTGCTGTTCCACCTACATCAGTGCCCCCAGCTCTGCCCATTACGCCCCCTACTCAGACCAGTAGCACATTGCAGAGCGCTGGCAGTGCGTCAGACTGGGCGAGAGCTACACAATACAAGCGGAAGGCGAAGGAACATCCCTCAGCGGTAGAAGGCAAACTGTCACGGGTGCAAAATCTCCCTGTCTGCACACTCTGTGGCCAGCCAACCCAGGGACATAAAAAATACAAAAAAAAGACTTTCTGCCCTGTTAAGATGATGTCCACGTCAAAAGGTCTGGACAACGTAGTGTACAGTCGCTACGAACACTTCACCTCTGTTGTTGACAAATTGGACAGTCAAAAATCATGAAAAAAAGAATCACAATACTTTCTGGAATTGATTTTTTTCCCCACAACCCTATTAACCTTTAAAAGCCAAACTATAGTAAAATTTGAAAGAAAAATCTATGTAATCTGTTAATATGTCCTGGGGAGAGGCTAATAACAACCCAATAGCAATTTTTCTTTTTTGGTGACCTTTGACCTCATTTTAGTTTTGTGACATATATGTCACTCTCAGTTTCTAGGAGATAAAGAGAACTTTTGTCCACCATTGTTTTTGTAGTTGACATATAACTGAAGTATGAGGCATAGCTTTTTTTTCCATTAGCTTACCTGTTTGTCAACTTTATCCTGTGATGAATAGGTGCTGATCTATCGTGTGGATTCCACCATGAGACCAGCCATATAGGAAAGGTTAGCTGGTGCAGCCAATTCCACTTTTATGCATCAAATGGCAGCATTGATGGTCTAAATATGTCACCATGTGCATTAGTTTGCAAAATTTATGTGGGGTCAGTGGTTTTGACAACCCCCAAAATCATATGACAAATTTGTCACGGGGCATTTAAGGGTGAAGCACTTGAGTAAAAGTACTTGCATACTTTCCACCACTAGTTAGTGCACATAGCCAGACAGCGGTTTCTTGAAGTATTCCTGGGCCCATTTAGTGATGTCAATAACAGAATCATGCCGGTGAGTGATGCAGTGGTGTCTGAGGGCCCGAAGATCACGGGCATCCAGTAAAGGTCTTCGGCCTTGTCCCTTACACTCAGAGATTTTTCTATTTTCACTGAATCTTTTGATGATGTTATGTGCTGTCGATGATGAGACCTTCAAAGCCTTTGCAATTCGACATTGAGAAACATTGTTTTCAAAGTTTTCCACAATTATTTTACGGTTGGAGAGCCTTTGGCCGTCTTTACTTCTGAGAGACTCAGCCTCTCTAAGACATCCCTTTAATAGCCAATCATGTTACACACCTGATGCCAGTTAATGTAATTACCTGCTAAATGTTCTTTCAGCTGATTCTCTTATATATTAATTGCTTTTTCAGCCCTTTTTTTCTGTGTCCCAAGTTTTTTGAGACCTGCTGCAGCCAGAAAATTTGAACCAAGCTCATTTTTTGGATAAAAATGTAAAATGTCTCAGGTAACATTTCAAATGTTGAAACTATGTTCTATTGTTTATAACATATTGGCTCATGTGATCTGAAATGCATTGAGTTTTGATTTTATTCACAATTTACACCTCGCTCCAACTATTTTGGAATTGAGGTTGTGGTGCAATAGTACCTATACACATGCAGGAATGCCAAAACAGATAATGGCAAGTCTCATGTACATAGTATTACATCAGTGCAGTTCATTAAAAGGACAAAATAACATACATTTTAAGTAGAGCTTTAGATGAACATATACTGTACGTGAGAGTAGCTTCTACGGACTGCAAATAACAGTGTGTGGATATAACCAGTTTCTGTAAACCAGATTTTAGATTTCACTGCGTCAAAATGATGTTATTATTCCAAGGGTGATATCTGTATACACTGTACACAGCTGGGGAATGATCTGTAAATATGCTGCAATAAATTTGTAAAGATGTATAATGCAACCGTACCATATTGTAAATATAAGGTGACCAGGAGGAAAGATTCCTTGTAAATAATTGTATCTCTTTGGACTAAGTGTAAATAACTTTTATAAACATATTCATATTTCTGAAGTGTTTTTCAATTTTTAAATAGTTTTCATTTGATATTTCATTCATTATGTTCAATGTTACTTTGTCTTCGCTGTTGTTGTGTTTTTTTCCTGTGTTACCCAGCACTTTATTCAATAAAGTGGTCAGTGCAGCTGTAACCGAGTTGTAGAATATCAATTAATGAATGCAAAGGGAGGTATTATTGTTTATTAAAAAATAGGGACGCAGACAGAGAACCGGATCACTTCCATATAAGGACACGTGCCTATAGTACAACATCAGATCGCTTTGCACATATAGCGATAGAAACCTCTAAGTAGCTTTACTCAGCCTCAGACATATTAAACTGCTTTTAATCAGTCTCCCAACATGCATAAGGGAATTCATGAAGTATGTTTGTAAGCTTTATTTCTAGAACACATTTAAAACAACTGTTGTTGCACCAAGGTAGCGCCTTGCGCTGCGCCTGTAGCTTCAGCCTGGAGCGTGGGACCCCCAGCAGGGAGTGACCGCAGGACAAGTGATTTCAGCCTGGAGCGTGTGACCCCCAGCAGGGAGTGACTGCAGGACCTGAGTGATCTAGAAGCAACATGGGGGGAGAGAAGACCCTTTAGATAGGAGGGAACCAGGCTATATAGAGCTCTGAAAACCAACAATAACACTTTAAACTGGATCCTGCATTGGACTGGGAGCCAGTGGAGGAGAGAGAGAAGTGGGTAATGCAGTCAGTCTCTCTCTCTACAGATAGAATGCAAGGATGTTTTGTGAAGATGGAAGTGACAAGTGTAAATGAATGGCATTTAGGGAAAGACAAAGCATTCACTTTTGATTAAAAATAAACTGCATTTCATTGATAAAGATTAGTGACGTGAATAAATTACAATTATTTAGTATAACTGGGGTGTGAGGGGTCTTTCATGATGCTGCATGCCCTTTGCAGATGTTACATGTGGTGGACATTCAGAGCTACAAATTAATAAAAAGAACATAACATTAGAACACGGGATTTATACATAATCATAGAGATTTAAGGCGTGAATAGTTATCAAATAATCTGCATTCATGTATTTTGATGATAAAGATTCCCTGCAGTACATACTGCCGTACAAAAGGTGGCATCATGAGTCACTAGATTTAGGCGGCCACTACTGAGGCAGAGCAAGATAATCATATTAATTTTTTACTGAGTGTAGACAATTAGCCAATCAACACCTGGAATAATTGCACTACGGTACGGCGCATCCCCATTCGCAGGGGTCAGCACAGCCGGAGTGCAATGGCTGAGCCTCGCCGTGGGTGAACCACCTTCGTGATCATGGTATCTCCCCTGCCAGGTAAGTATGAATTGTGCCACGCCTGGGAGGGGTGCAAGATGCTAAATAACCCGCTCACTCTCATGGTGTCTGAGAATTCCCAGCATTCCTCCGAGCCTTGCCATATTGGCACCCGGTTTTTGCGCATTTGACCATATTTTGACTGTCAAATGAATTATATCACCTTGTTACAACCAAACCTCTAATTTTCCTCAAAATGCAGCTCCTAATTCAAATATTGCAACTCATGAGTCAGTTTACGCCCATGGTGTAAGGCTGTGCCAACCCCCTTTGATCTTGCCAAACCCTCAGAGTCTGGCTTTTGAGCTGTCGGGGTAGGTGCAGCTCTCCAGCCAATACATGTATTTTTTGTCACCTCGTGTCACAAAAACCCCAACAACTACCTAAATAACTGGATATGCTGTTTTCAGAGTCCAATCGGATTGCATCAGAAAAAGGTTGAACGCGCCGTCCAGATAAGCAGGGTACTGGGGGTATTTCCTAGTGACGGATTTCAATCCTTGCTGACATCACAGAATTCTACTCATGTCATTTAATTAGCACGAATGGCTAGACCGCTGACAACATAACGCCGGTTGGTGTTTCATTTTAACCGCTCACCATTTTGCGTTGATTTACTCTTCTACGTTAATATTTCCAGCTGTGCTGCCTGAAATATTGGAGAGACAATGCGCGCACAATTGTGGATATATTCAGACTGTTAATAATGAGCCTTTTTCCTCGTTTGAAACATCTTAAAAAATAATTAAGATTAAAGCGCGCTGCAGCCGGCATTCCCGGGCGTTATCGCAGTCAGTACAGAGCTGGACAGGATTGGCTCGGCTTTCCAGAACACACACGGGCAGGCTTTGTCAGAACCGAGATGGCAGTAAAAACTGAATTATTCATTCCACTCACGTTGAGGACGGTCAGCAAATTAACCTCAATTCAATGTAGTTATGCGTAAATTCAGTGACTGCACCCACAAAATCAAAGAATTCTACCGCGTGAATAAGTGAAATTGATTATTAACACAACAGCATTAGAGCGTATGCCTTGCACAGTCTGCATGATAGAACAAACTATGACGACAAACTGGCTGCACGTCACAACTAGTGCCATAAACCTGCTTAGAACGAGCCAGTACTGTGACGACACGCTGTTCCATTTGATGTACCAGAATAAACAGACGTTCTCAGCTCTTGAACAGAATGGAATTCGTTTCGGGGGCGCTAATTCATTTATTTCTACCTTGCTCCGACAGATTCTGTTTTCATCCCCCGTAGGAATTTGAAGGTAAAGTTGCAAATTGTGAAACGACTGTTCTTTTTTTTTTTTTTTTTTTTTTTTTTTTTTGCCTTATTATCAATTCTCTGCTGTGGTGTACCGAGTAAAAATAATGGACTTTGTGTCACTGGCCAAATATTTCAACACCTCATTTCATCACACTCACAACAAAGCAAGTCTTCAGGTTGACTCCGAGCTCTTCCGACATAATTTCTTGAGAGAATCCACACAAATCTTAAATATCTTCCTGCATAAGAGACTCCGAGTGATAATTGGCAAGACGGGGTTCAGCTTTATGAGAGAGAGAGTCAAAAAAAGAATCAAATTACTGTCTTCGAGGCTTTTTCTCCGTCTGAGGCAACGCCCGCGAAAATTGGCAAAGCCAAACCGTGTTCTGCTGTAAGCACTACGCAACCCTCGTGCACTCTCGCAAGCACTGGGTCATCTCATTTTCATTTCAACTGCTTCATCAGGGGATAGCGCGAACGCAGTCCCCCACTACCAGAAATTATGCAGTCGAGATTCCCACATTTGGGGAATTCGCAGGGGTCAGCACAGCCGGAGTGCAATGGCTGAGCCTCGCCCTGGGTGAACCACCATTTCCATTTCCATTTCATTAGATTTTATTAAATCAACACATATTCTTACACAACACGTCTTTGGCCTGGTCAACACAAAACATTCAGACATCAATAATCAATTATATCAATAAATACTTATACATAAATACATTTATAAATAACTAAATTGGTAACATAAAACAATAACAATTCCAAACACGCACAACAAAATAAATACATCAATTGGGCACTGTAAAACCATATCTAATATCCTTATTTAATACAGCTCCCCACCAGGCCTCATTAAAAAGACAACACAACAATCAAGTAAAATGCTTAAAACTGTTAAAAACAAGCCATCTTTTGTACAGGGCAGCGATGTGCCCTCTAAACAACCGGCCTTCACTCCATCCCTGCCACACCGCCACAAAAATAAACCACTTATCTTCCTCAGGTTGGTCCTCCGGCTCTCATAACCATTGTCCATGCTGCATGCCCCCACATGTCCTTAGCCCACTGCATTCCCTTCCTCCTCTGGTCCCGGCTCATGTAATCATTGACCAGTCCGTATGCCAGCCTCTTAACTGCCTCTGGCGGCATGGCTCTGTCCTCTCGTGCACAAATGTTCCTTGCAATCCAACGGGCTTCTTTAATACAGTTCAGGATGAGCCAGAGACACCTCCACTTTTTCCAATTCTCTGGCCCTCCTACACCGTACTTCACTAGTTGTCCATTAACAACCCGCTTTGCCCCCAGGAATAACTTTATCAAAGTCTCGCAACTTTTCCACAGAGCCACTGCCGCCGTACAGTCCAACAGACAGTGCTGAATGGTCTCCTCTTGTCCGCAGCCGGGCCAAACACACTCTCCAGTTGGGCTCAGTCTTCGGGCATGCAGCACTCCTTTCACCGGGAGGACCCCATGCGCCACCTGCCAGGCCAGATCTTTATGGCGATGCAGCAGGTCTGGGTGGGCCACCTCCTTCCAGACATCCTTGGGCCGGCCTACCGCCAGCCCCCATACCTGACACACCGGCTCCCTGCCCTGTACAAAAGACAACATGGACTTGTGTGATTTTAAAACTTCAGTTCCCACCCCTTCCATTTGCATCTTCATTAAAAACTTCTTCGCCCCCTCATACCCCCCCGTCATTTGAAGTGCAAGTGGAACCGTTAAAGGAACTTTTAAAACTTCAATTTTCCTGAGATAAAAGCCCATAAAAAAACGTATAAAAAAGGACGCTTTACATGACAGAGACAAACACATAGACACATTCAACGCCACATAATGACACCACAACACAGAGTAAAAGTCCACCACCCCCTTCCCTCCCTTTTCATGCTGCCGTTTCATCACCACTCTCTGTAAGCGCTCCCACTTTGTTCCCCATAAAAAACGAAAGATCAAACGATCCAGACGCGACAAAACAGACCGTGACGGCACAAACACAACACTGACGAACAGTAACATTGGTAAAATTAGTGCTTTTAAAATGAGGTTCTTCCCTTCAAAAGTTAATTGTCTCAACCTCCAAAACTGCAGCTTCCTTTCTACTTTTTTTAAAAGCCCATCCCAATTCCCATCTCCCAGTCCGTCAGAATTAAAATAAACCCCGAGGATCTTTACTTGGTCCGTCTTAACCGTCACGGGCATTCCCTGGAGCTCCATGTCTGTCCACCGTCCAAACAGTTTCAAGTCACATTTGTCTTTATTCAACTTTGCTGCTGAGGCTCCACCAAACCATTCCGTCCTTGTCACCGTCATGTCAATGGAGTACCGGTCCGTACAAAGCACAGTCACATCGTCCATGTAAATGGCACATTTCGCTTCCTGTCCTCCACTCCCAGGAATGCCCAGCCCAATTATCCGGGCATCCCTTCTCAATACTTGTGCTAGTGGCTCCATACAACAAACAAACAAAAGCGGCGATAACGGACAGCCCTGGCGGACCCCGCAGCTGACTTTTACTGCTTTTGAGCAGACCCCATTAACCAAAATCTTGCTTCGGATATCTGTGTAAAGAAGCCCCACCCGTGCTAAAAAACCCCCCGGAAAACCCATCTTTTGCAGTACATCAAACATATACTGGTGCGAGACCCGATCATATGCTTTCTCAAAATCTAAATTTAACACGGCGAGCCGAATGTCTCTGTCTCTCGCATAACAGATGGCGTCCCTCACCAGAAGGAGGCTGTCCGTGATCCTCCTACCAGCCACTGCACAAGTTTGATCCGGGTGAATTACGTCTTCTAAAACAGTCTTCATCCTCAGGGTTAAAATCTTACTAAAAAGTTTAAAATCAAAATTTAAAAGGGTGATTGGACGCCAGTTTTTAATGTCTTCCACTTCCCCTTTCTTAAAAAGGAGAGTAACCACCCCCTCTCTAAAACTTTCTGGTAAAATCTTACAATTGTCAAATTCTCTAAAAACAAATAAAAGGTCCGGCCCCAACAAATCCCAAAATGCGTCATAAAATTCATATGGTAACCCATCCGTCCCAGGTGCTTTTCCTTTTTTAAAAGACTTAAAACTGCTTTCCAACTCCTCCCTCTTTATCTCTCCCTCCAAACCACCTACATCCCCCACCACCCTTTCCACAAACTCCAGCACTTCCCCAATTCTGTCCTGCTCCACCATTTTCTCCGAAAATAAATTAGAATAAAATTCCTCCACCACCCCTAGCATGCCCTCTGTGTCTTTTTTAACCAGCCCATCCTCCCCTTTCAAACCCTTCATTAAAACTCTCCTTGATAAAATCTTTTTAAAAAAATATCTACTACATTTTTCCCCCTCATCGATCTCCTTCTCTTTGCTTTGAAACATAATTGCTTTATATCGGTTCTCATTCAACTCTGACATTTCTTTTTTTACTAAAACAATTTCTTCCTTAAAATCAAATCCTAAATTTGCCAAATTCACATACCTATTTAATCTTTTCTGTAACCCAGACATGACTCTTTTATCCTTTGCCTTTTTCCTTTTCCCCTCATTAATAAAAAATGTTTTGATTCTCCTTTTTGCCACCTCCCACCACTCAGCCCGTGTATTAAAAAAGTCTTGTAGCGACTGCAAATCTTTGTACATAGATCTAAAAGACATCACTACTGCCGGATCTTCCAACAAACGGCAGTTCAGCTTCCATATTCCTCTGCCTACTGCCACACCTGACTTCACAGCCAGGGAGCAGCACAGCAGGGAATGGTCTGAATAAAACACCGGGTTCAGATTCGCAGCCAGACCAGCAAAACCCCGGGCAAAGAGAAAATCAATCCTCGATGCCCGAGATCCATCATTTGTGTGCCATGTAAAACCCTCCTTTCCTGGGTTAAGAACAGAATAAATATCTTGAAGTTTAAAATCCATTAAAAGTCTATTTAAGTAAAAAGATGTCTTGTCTACTCTAAATTCTCTGTCCACCCCTTTCCGACCCCCCCTATTCAAAACACAATTAAAATCCCCTGTTAAAATCAAAGGGTCCCGCCCCAAGAGATGCGGAGGGAGCTCCTGGAGTAACTCCCATCTCTCTTGTATCCGGGGTGGACAGTAGACATTTACGAGTTTAAAAGCCATTCCATTAAAAGACAATGATAAAACCAAAATTCTCCCACATTCCACCACCGTGCTCTCAACCACCTCTACACCACTATTCTTCACCAGCACTGCCACACCATCTGAACTGTTTGCATCAGAACCGCTCCAAAGAGACGGCCCTAGCTGTCATATGTCCTCCCACTCTTTATAGGAGGAACGATATGGCAGCGCGCATTCCTGTAGGCAAATTACATCTGCTTGCACGCCCTCCAAAGCGGACAAAACAGACCTTGCCCTCTTTAATGTCCTCACTCTACAAACATTAATAGTAGCTACCGTGAGGGGCATGTGCTGGCTACTCATTGTAAAACTAAGTGATGTTAAAACCAACTGTCCTAAACCCCACAACAACACTAACCAGTAATATGTTAAAAGACCCTCCATAATCTTTAATATAGGTCATCATCACTAGGTTCTTTAAAAATGTCCGAAGTGGACGCCCCACCTGTATATGGACATTCATTTGGCGACTGATCTGGATACAATGGGGAGGATCCCCCAGACTCACTATTGGAATATTCCCTCATCCCCCCCAAGCCCCGACTAAACTTCCCCCTTTTCCCCTCCTCCACCCCCTCCCTCTCCAACCCCTCCTCCGCTTATCTTTTTTGGGATATTCCCTCCTCCTCCCTTTCCTCCGCCCCATCCGCCGACGCCGACTCCGTCACCATCGACCCCGTGTCGGAGTCGGTGTCGCTCTCCCTTCTAGGCCTCCATTCCTGTGCCCCTCCCCCCTTTGAATAACCCACCTGCCCCTGGCCCAAAGGCAGGCTTCCTTCCTCCTGCCCCTGCTGCCCCTGCCCTGCGCCCTCCGGCGCCCCCTCCTGTTCCTGCCCTGCTCCCTCCGGGGCCCCCTCCTGCTCCTGCCCTGCGCCCTCCGGCGCCCCTTCCTGCTCCTGCCCTGCGCCCTCCGGCGCCCCCTGCTGCTCCTGCCCCCCCTGCTGCTCCTGCCCCTGCTCCTGCTCCTCCCTTGACCCCTCCGCCGCCCCCTGCTGCTCCTGCCCCTGCTGCTGCTCCTGCCCTGCGCCCTCCGGCGCCCCTTCCTGCTCCTGCCCTGCGCCCTTCGGCGCCCCCTCCTGCTCCTCTGATGCTCTATACTGCTCCTGCCCCTTGGCCTCTCTTGCCCCCTGCTGCTGCTGTCCAGCATTAGCCTTTGCCCCTTCCTCCCCTTCCTGCTGATGAGGCTTAGCCGAAGCCCGACCCCTCTTTGTCCTGTTCGCAAAAGATTCTGGACAATCCCTGAACATATGAGAGGCTTTCCCACACAAATTACATTTTCGCCCTGTAGGGCAGTCATCTGCCTCATGCCCCACTTCCCTGCACCTTTGGCAGACAACCGCCCTACATGCCTCTGCAAGGTGCCCAAAATCCCCACATCTGCGACATAATTTCGGCTGCCCAGCATAATGTATTAGGCCACGGTTTTCGCCCAACACTATCATGGAAGGCGGGTGTTTCCACCCTTCATAGCCGTCCACGTCAGCATAAAACTTCACAGGCACACGCCAGTTACCGGTCCAAATGCCGTCGACATCAATTACTTTCATTGGGGAATCTCTCACCCAAACGTAACGATTCAGCCACGTCGCAATATCTGCCTCGCTCACCAACTCATTAAACATGCGAACTATTATTACCTTCAGTGACTCGTCCGACAATCTTTCTACGACAAACATTTCAAATTTCTCTGCCACCTTGTTAAAGCGCGACCAAAACTCTCGCAACAACTCCTTAGTTTTAAAACTAAGATCAAAACCTTTACCGTGAGGCAAAACAATCAAACAATTTACATCCTCATTACTAAAACCCAATATACCACGAACAAACTTCCGTGAAAAATCTAATCTAGAACATTCCAGCAATCTTCCATTGCGCTGCTTTAAATTAAAACGAACGCAATGGTGCCGCGGAAGGCCGACTCGTGCAGCCGACATTCTGCGGCCAACAAACACTCAACTTAAACAGAAAAACACGACACAAATTAATGCAATTGAATAAGAAAAAAACCAACTTATTTAAATACCAAAACTACAACAGCCCCGAAGGGCTGTAAACAAAAAAAACAAATACTTATCCTCCTCCTTCGTACACTTTCCACCACCTACAAAACGAAATAATACACACAACAATTAATTGAATTAGCAATTGAAAACTATTGCGGAACAATAGTCGATACTAGCCTCACAGCAGAAAAGAATACATGGTATCTCCCCTGCCAGGTAAGTATGAATTGTGCCACGCCTGGGAGGGGTGCAAGATGCTAAATAACCCGCTCACTCTCATGGTGTCTGAGAATTCCCAGCATTCCCCCGAGCCTTGCCATATTGGCACCCGGTTTTTGCGCATTTGACCATATTTTGACTGTCAAATGAATTATATCACCTTGTTACAACCAAACCTCTAATTTTCCTCAAAATGCAGCTCCTAATTCAAATATTGCAACTCATGAGTCAGTTTACGCCCATGGTGTAAGGCTGTGCCAACCCCCTTTGATCTTGCCAAACCCTCAGAGTCTGGCTTTTGAGCTGTCGGGGTAGGAGCAGCTCTCCAGCCAATACATGTATTTTTTGTCACCTCGTGTCACAAAAACCCCAACAACTACCTAAATAACTGGATATGCTGTTTTCAGAGTCCAATCGGATTGCATCAGAAAAAGGTTGAACGCGCCGTCCAGATAAGCAGGGTACTGGGGGTATTTCCTAGTGACGGATTTCAATCCTTGCTGACATCACAGAATTCTACTCATGTCATTTAATTAGCACGAATGGCTAGACCGCTGACAACATAACGCCGGTTGGTGTTTCATTTTAACCGCTCACCATTTTGCGTTGATTTACTCTTCTACGTTAATATTTCCAGCTGTGCTGCCTGAAATATTGGAGAGACAATGCGCGCACAATTGTGGATATATTCAGACTGTTAATAATGAGCCTTTTTCCTCGTTTGAAACATCTTAAAAAATAATTAAGATTAAAGCGCGCTGCAGCCGGCATTCCCGGGCGTTATCGCAGTCAGTACAGAGCTGGACAGGATTGGCTCGGCTTTCCAGAACACACACGGGCAGGCTTTGTCAGAACCGAGATGGCAGTAAAAACTGAATTATTCATTCCACTCACGTTGAGGACGGTCAGCAAATTAACCTCAATTCAATGTAGTTATGCGTAAATTCAGTGACTGCACCCACAAAATCAAAGAATTCTACCGCGTGAATAAGTGAAATTGATTATTAACACAACAGCATTAGAGCGTATGCCTTGCACAGTCTGCATGATAGAACAAACTATGACGACAAACTGGCTGCACGTCACAACTAGTGCCATAAACCTGCTTAGAACGAGCCAGTACTGTGACGACACGCTGTTCCATTTGATGTACCAGAATAAACAGACGTTCTCAGCTCTTGAACAGAATGGAATTCGTTTCGGGGGCGCTAATTCATTTATTTCTACCTTGCTCCGACAGATTCTGTTTTCATCCCCCGTAGGAATTTGAAGGTAAAGTTGCAAATTGTGAAACGACTGTTCTTTTTTTTTTTTTTTTTTTGCCTTATTATCAATTCTCTGCTGTGGTGTACCGAGTAAAAATAATGGACTTTGTGTCACTGGCCAAATATTTCAACACCTCATTTCATCACACTCACAACAAAGCAAGTCTTCAGGTTGACTCCGAGCTCTTCCGACATAATTTCTTGAGAGAATCCACACAAATCTTAAATATCTTCCTGCATAAGAGACTCCGAGTGATAATTGGCAAGACGGGGTTCAGCTTTATGAGAGAGAGTCAAAAAAAGAATCAAATTACTGTCTTCGAGGCTTTTTCTCCGTCTGAGGCAACGCCCGCGAAAATTGGCAAAGCCAAACCATGTTCTGCTGTAAGCACTACGCAATCCTCGTGCACTCTCGCAAGCACTGGGTCATCTCATTTTCATTTCAACTGCTTCATCAGGGGATAGCGCGAACGCAGTCCCCCACTACCAGAAATTATGCAGTCGAGATTCCCACATTTGGGGAATTCGCAGGGGTCAGCACAGCCGGAGTGCAATGGCTGAGCCTCGCCATGGGTGAACCACCTTCGTGATCATGGTATCTCCCCTGCCAGGTAAGTATGAATTGTGCCACGCCTGGGAGGGGTGCAAGATGCTAAATAACCCGCTCACTCTCATGGTGTCTGAGAATTCCCAGCATTCCCCCGAGCCTTGCCATATTGGCACCCGGTTTTTGCGCATTTGACCATATTTTGACTGTCAAATGAATTATATCACCTTGTTACAACCAAACCTCTAATTTTCCTCAAAATGCAGCTCCTAATTCAAATATTGCAACTCATGAGTCAGTTTACGCCCATGGTGTAAGGCTGTGCCAACCCCCTTTGATCTTGCCAAACCCTCAGAGTCTGGCTTTTGAGCTGTCGGGGTAGGTGCAGCTCTCCAGCCAATACATGTATTTTTTGTCACCTCGTGTCACAAAAACCCCAACAACTACCTAAATAACTGGATATGCTGTTTTCAGAGTCCAATCGGATTGCATCAGAAAAAGGTTGAACGCGCCGTCCAGATAAGCAGGGTACTGGGGGTATTTCCTAGTGACGGATTTCAATCCTTGCTGACATCACAGAATTCTACTCATGTCATTTAATTAGCACGAATGGCTAGACCGCTGACAACATAACGCCGGTTGGTGTTTCATTTTAACCGCTCACCATTTTGCGTTGATTTACTCTTCTACGTTAATATTTCCAGCTGTGCTGCCTGAAATATTGGAGAGACAATGCGCGCACAATTGTGGATATATTCAGACTGTTAATAATGAGCCTTTTTCCTCGTTTGAAACATCTTAAAAAATAATTAAGATTAAAGCGCGCTGCAGCCGGCATTCCCGGGCGTTATCGCAGTCAGTACAGAGCTGGACAGGATTGGCTCGGCTTTCCAGAACACACACGGGCAGGCTTTGTCAGAACCGAGATGGCAGTAAAAACTTAATTATTCATTCCACTCACGTTGAGGACGGTCAGCAAATTAACCTCAATTCAATGTAGTTATGCGTAAATTCAGTGACTGCACCCACAAAATCAAAGAATTCTACCGCGTGAATAAGTGAAATTGATTATTAACACAACAGCATTAGAGCGTATGCCTTGCACAGTCTGCATGATAGAACAAACTATGACGACAAACTGGCTGCACGTCACAACTAGTGCCATAAACCTGCTTAGAACGAGCCAGTACTGTGACGACACGCTGTTCCATTTGATGTACCAGAATAAACAGACGTTCTCAGCTCTTGAACAGAATGGAATTCGTTTCGGGGGCGCTAATTCATTTATTTCTACCTTGCTCCGACAGATTCTGTTTTCATCCCCCGTAGGAATTTGAAGGTAAAGTTGCAAATTGTGAAACGACTGTTCTTTTTTTTTTTTTTGCCTTATTATCAATTCTCTGCTGTGGTGTACCGAGTAAAAATAATGGACTTTGTGTCACTGGCCAAATATTTCAACACCTCATTTCATCACACTCACAACAAAGCAAGTCTTCAGGTTGACTCCGAGCTCTTCCGACATAATTTCTTGAGAGAATCCACACAAATCTTAAATATCTTCCTGCATAAGAGACTCCGAGTGATAATTGGCAAGACGGGGTTCAGCTTTATGAGAGAGAGAGTCAAAAAAAGAATCAAATTACTGTCTTCGAGGCTTTTTCTCCGTCTGAGGCAACGCCCGCGAAAATTGGCAAAGCCAAACCGTGTTCTGCTGTAAGCACTACGCAACCCTCGTGCACTCTCGCAAGCACTGGGTCATCTCATTTTCATTTCAACTGCTTCATCAGGGGATAGCGCGAACGCAGTCCCCCACTACCAGAAATTATGCAGTCGAGATTCCCACATTTGGGGAATTCGCAGGGGTCAGCACAGCCGGAGTGCAATGGCTGAGCCTCGCCCTGGGTGAACCACCTTCGTGATCATGGTATCTCCCCTGCCAGGTAAGTATGAATTGTGCCACGCCTGGGAGGGGTGCAAGATGCTAAATAACCCGCTCACTCTCATGGTGTCTGAGAATTCCCAGCATTCCTCCGAGCCTTGCCATATTGGCACCCGGTTTTTGCGCATTTGACCATATTTTGACTGTCAAATGAATTATATCACCTTGTTACAACCAAACCTCTAATTTTCCTCAAAATGCAGCTCCTAATTCAAATATTGCAACTCATGAGTCAGTTTACGCCCATGGTGTAAGGCTGTGCCAACCCCCTTTGATCTTGCCAAACCCTCAGAGTCTGGCTTTTGAGCTGTCGGGGTAGGTGCAGCTCTCCAGCCAATACATGTATTTTTTGTCACCTCGTGTCACAAAAACCCCAACAACTACCTAAATAACTGGATATGCTGTTTTCAGAGTCCAATCGGATTGCATCAGAAAAAGGTTGAACGCGCCGTCCAGATAAGCAGGGTACTGGGGGTATTTCCTAGTGACGGATTTCAATCCTTGCTGACATCACAGAATTCTACTCATGTCATTTAATTAGCACGAATGGCTAGACCGCTGACAACATAACGCCGGTTGGTGTTTCATTTTAACCGCTCACCATTTTGCGTTGATTTACTCTTCTACGTTAATATTTCCAGCTGTGCTGCCTGAAATATTGGAGAGACAATGCGCGCACAATTGTGGATATATTCAGACTGTTAATAATGAGCCTTTTTCCTCGTTTGAAACATCTTAAAAAATAATTAAGATTAAAGCGCGCTGCAGCCGGCATTCCCGGGCGTTATCGCAGTCAGTACAGAGCTGGACAGGATTGGCTCGGCTTTCCAGAACACACACGGGCAGGCTTTGTCAGAACCGAGATGGCAGTAAAAACTGAATTATTCATTCCACTCACGTTGAGGACGGTCAGCAAATTAACCTCAATTCAATGTAGTTATGCGTAAATTCAGTGACTGCACCCACAAAATCAAAGAATTCTACCGCGTGAATAAGTGAAATTGATTATTAACACAACAGCATTAGAGCGTATGCCTTGCACAGTCTGCATGATAGAACAAACTATGACGACAAACTGGCTGCACGTCACAACTAGTGCCATAAACCTGCTTAGAACGAGCCAGTACTGTGACGACACGCTGTTCCATTTGATGTACCAGAATAAACAGACGTTCTCAGCTCTTGAACAGAATGGAATTCGTTTCGGGGGCGCTAATTCATTTATTTCTACCTTGCTCCGACAGATTCTGTTTTCATCCCCCGTAGGAATTTGAAGGTAAAGTTGCAAATTGTGAAACGACTGATCTTTTTTTTTTTTTTGCCTTATTATCAATTCTCTGCTGTGGTGTACCGAGTAAAAATAATGGACTTTGTGTCACTGGCCAAATATTTCAACACCTCATTTCATCACACTCACAACAAAGCAAGTCTTCAGGTTGACTCCGAGCTCTTCCGACATAATTTCTTGAGAGAATCCACACAAATCTTAAATATCTTCCTGCATAAGAGACTCCGAGTGATAATTGGCAAGACGGGGTTCAGCTTTATGAGAGAGAGAGTCAAAAAAAGAATCAAATTACTGTCTTCGAGGCTTTTTCTCCGTCTGAGGCAACGCCCGCGAAAATTGGCAAAGCCAAACCGTGTTCTGCTGTAAGCACTACGCAACCCTCGTGCACTCTCGCAAGCACTGGGTCATCTCATTTTCATTTCAACTGCTTCATCAGGGGATAGCGCGAACGCAGTCCCCCACTACCAGAAATTATGCAGTCGAGATTCCCACATTTGGGGAATTCGCAGGGGTCAGCACAGCCGGAGTGCAATGGCTGAGCCTCGCCCTGGGTGAACCACCTTCGTGATCATGGTATCTCCCCTGCCAGGTAAGTATGAATTGTGCCACGCCTGGGAGGGGTGCAAGATGCTAAATAACCCGCTCACTCTCATGGTGTCTGAGAATTCCCAGCATTCCCCCGAGCCTTGCCATATTGGCACCCGGTTTTTGCGCATTTGACCATATTTTGACTGTCAAATGAATTATATCACCTTGTTACAACCAAACCTCTAATTTTCCTCAAAATGCAGCTCCTAATTCAAATATTGCAACTCATGAGTCAGTTTACGCCCATGGTGTAAGGCTGTGCCAACCCCCTTTGATCTTGCCAAACCCTCAGAGTCTGGCTTTTGAGCTGTCGGGGTAGGTGCAGCTCTCCAGCCAATACATGTATTTTTTGTCACCTCGTGTCACAAAAACCCCAACAACTACCTAAATAACTGGATATGCTGTTTTCAGAGTCCAATCGGATTGCATCAGAAAAAGGTTGAACGCGCCGTCCAGATAAGCAGGGTACTGGGGGTATTTCCTAGTGACGGATTTCAATCCTTGCTGACATCACAGAATTCTACTCATGTCATTTAATTAGCACGAATGGCTAGACCGCTGACAACATAACGCCGGTTGGTGTTTCATTTTAACCGCTCACCATTTTGCGTTGATTTACTCTTCTACGTTAATATTTCCAGCTGTGCTGCCTGAAATATTGGAGAGACAATGCGCGCACAATTGTGGATATATTCAGACTGTTAATAATGAGCCTTTTTCCTCGTTTGAAACATCTTAAAAAATAATTAAGATTAAAGCGCGCTGCAGCCGGCATTCCCGGGCGTTATCGCAGTCAGTACAGAGCTGGACAGGATTGGCTCGGCTTTCCAGAACACACACGGGCAGGCTTTGTCAGAACCGAGATGGCAGTAAAAACTGAATTATTCATTCCACTCACGTTGAGGACGGTCAGTAAATTAACCTCAATTCAATGTAGTTATGCGTAAATTCAGTGACTGCACCCACAAAATCAAAGAATTCTACCGCGTGAATAAGTGAAATTGATTATTAACACAACAGCATTAGAGCGTATGCCTTGCACAGTCTGCATGATAGAACAAACTATGACGACAAACTGGCTGCACGTCACAACTAGTGCCATAAACCTGCTTAGAACGAGCCAGTACTGTGACGACACGCTGTTCCATTTGATGTACCAGAATAAACAGACGTTCTCAGCTCTTGAACAGAATGGAATTCGTTTCGGGGGCGCTAATTCATTTATTTCTACCTTGCTCCGACAGATTCTGTTTTCATCCCCCGTAGGAATTTGAAGGTAAAGTTGCAAATTGTGAAACGACTGTTCTTTTTTTTTTTTGCCTTATTATCAATTCTCTGCTGTGGTGTACCGAGTAAAAATAATGGACTTTGTGTCACTGGCCAAATATTTCAACACCTCATTTCATCACACTCACAACAAAGCAAGTCTTCAGGTTGACTCCGAGCTCTTCCGACATAATTTCTTGAGAGAATCCACACAAATCTTAAATATCTTCCTGCATAAGAGACTCCGAGTGATAATTGGCAAGACGGGGTTCAGCTTTATGAGAGAGAGAGTCAAAAAAAGAATCAAATTACTGTCTTCGAGGCTTTTTCTCCGTCTGAGGCAACGCCCGCGAAAATTGGCAAAGCCAAACCGTGTTCTGCTGTAAGCACTACGCAACCCTCGTGCACTCTCGCAAGCACTGGGTCATCTCATTTTCATTTCAACTGCTTCATCAGGGGATAGCGCGAACGCAGTCCCCCACTACCAGAAATTATGCAGTCGAGATTCCCACATTTGGGGAATTCGCAGGGGTCAGCACAGCCGGAGTGCAATGGCTGAGCCTCGCCCTGGGTGAACCACCTTCGTGATCATGGTATCTCCCTTGCCAGGTAAGTATGAATTGTGCCACGCCTGGGAGGGGTGCAAGATGCTAAATAACCCGCTCACTCTCATGGTGTCTGAGAATTCCCAGCATTCCCCCGAGCCTTGCCATATTGGCACCCGGTTTTTGCGCATTTGACCATATTTTGACTGTCAAATGAATTATATCACCTTGTTACAACCAAACCTCTAATTTTCCTCAAAATGCAGCTCCTAATTCAAATATTGCAACTCATGAGTCAGTTTACGCCCATGGTGTAAGGCTGTGCCAACCCCCTTTGATCTTGCCAAACCCTCAGAGTCTGGCTTTTGAGCTGTCGGGGTAGGAGCAGCTCTCCAGCCAATACATGTATTTTTTGTCACCTCGTGTCACAAAAACCCCAACAACTACCTAAATAACTGGATATGCTGTTTTCAGAGTCCAATCGGATTGCATCAGAAAAAGGTTGAACGCGCCGTCCAGATAAGCAGGGTACTGGGGGTATTTCCTAGTGACGGATTTCAATCCTTGCTGACATCACAGAATTCTACTCATGTCATTTAATTAGCACGAATGGCTAGACCGCTGACAACATAACGCCGGTTGGTGTTTCATTTTAACCGCTCACCATTTTGCGTTGATTTACTCTTCTACGTTAATATTTCCAGCTGTGCTGCCTGAAATATTGGAGAGACAATGCGCGCACAATTGTGGATATATTCAGACTGTTAATAATGAGCCTTTTTCCTCGTTTGAAACATCTTAAAAAATAATTAAGATTAAAGCGCGCTGCAGCCGGCATTCCCGGGCGTTATCGCAGTCAGTACAGAGCTGGACAGGATTGGCTCGGCTTTCCAGAACACACACGGGCAGGCTTTGTCAGAACCGAGATGGCAGTAAAAACTGAATTATTCATTCCACTCACGTTGAGGACGGTCAGCAAATTAACCTCAATTCAATGTAGTTATGCGTAAATTCAGTGACTGCACCCACAAAATCAAAGAATTCTACCGCGTGAATAAGTGAAATTGATTATTAACACAACAGCATTAGAGCGTATGCCTTGCACAGTCTGCATGATAGAACAAACTATGACGACAAACTGGCTGCACGTCACAACTAGTGCCATAAACCTGCTTAGAACGAGCCAGTACTGTGACGACACGCTGTTCCATTTGATGTACCAGAATAAACAGACGTTCTCAGCTCTTGAACAGAATGGAATTCGTTTCGGGGGCGCTAATTCATTTATTTCTACCTTGCTCCGACAGATTCTGTTTTCATCCCCCGTAGGAATTTGAAGGTAAAGTTGCAAATTGTGAAACGACTGTTCTTTTTTTTTTTTTTTTTTTTTTGCCTTATTATCAATTCTCTGCTGTGGTGTACCGAGTAAAAATAATGGACTTTGTGTCACTGGCCAAATATTTCAACACCTCATTTCATCACACTCACAACAAAGCAAGTCTTCAGGTTGACTCCGAGCTCTTCCGACATAATTTCTTGAGAGAATCCACACAAATCTTAAATATCTTCCTGCATAAGAGACTCCGAGTGATAATTGGCAAGACGGGGTTCAGCTTTATGAGAGAGAGAGTCAAAAAAAGAATCAAATTCCTGTCTTCGAGGCTTTTTCTCCGTCTGAGGCAACGCCCGCGAAAATTGGCAAAGCCAAACCGTGTTCTGCTGTAAGCACTACGCAACCCTCGTGCACTCTCGCAAGCACTGGGTCATCTCATTTTCATTTCAACTGCTTCATCAGGGGATGGCGCGAACGCAGTCCCCCACTACCAGAAATTATGCAGTCGAGATTCCCACATTTGGGGAATTCGCAGAGGTCAGCACAGCCGGAGTGCAATGGCTGAGCCTCGCCCTGGGTGAACCACCTTCGTGATCATGGTATCTCCCCTGCCAGGTAAGTATGAATTGTGCCACGCCTGGGAGGGGTGCAAGATGCTAAATAACCCGCTCACTCTCATGGTGTCTGAGAATTCCCAGCATTCCTCCGAGCCTTGCCATATTGGCACCCGGTTTTTGCGCATTTGACCATATTTTGACTGTCAAATGAATTATATCACCTTGTTACAACCAAACCTCTAATTTTCCTCAAAATGCAGCTCCTAATTCAAATATTGCAACTCATGAGTCAGTTTACGCCCATGGTGTAAGGCTGTGCCAACCCCCTTTGATCTTGCCAAACCCTCAGAGTCTGGCTTTTGAGCTGTCGGGGTAGGAGCAGCTCTCCAGCCAATACATGTATTTTTTGTCACCTCGTGTCACAAAAACCCCAACAACTACCTAAATAACTGGATATGCTGTTTTCAGAGTCCAATCGGATTGCATCAGAAAAAGGTTGAACGCGCCGTCCAGATAAGCAGGGTACTGGGGGTATTTCCTAGTGACGGATTTCAATCCTTGCTGACATCACAGAATTCTACTCATGTCATTTAATTAGCACGAATGGCTAGACCGCTGACAACATAACGCCGGTTGGTGTTTCATTTTAACCGCTCACCATTTTGCGTTGATTTACTCTTCTACGTTAATATTTCCAGCTGTGCTGCCTGAAATATTGGAGAGACAATGCGCGCACAATTGTGGATATATTCAGACTGTTAATAATGAGCCTTTTTCCTCGTTTGAAACATCTTAAAAAATAATTAAGATTAAAGCGCGCTGCAGCCGGCATTCCCGGGCGTTATCGCAGTCAGTACAGAGCTGGACAGGATTGGCTCGGCTTTCCAGAACACACACGGGCAGGCTTTGTCAGAACCGAGATGGCAGTAAAAACTGAATTATTCATTCCACTCACGTTGAGGACGGTCAGCAAATTAACCTCAATTCAATGTAGTTATGCGTAAATTCAGTGACTGCACCCACAAAATCAAAGAATTCTACCGCGTGAATAAGTGAAATTGATTATTAACACAACAGCATTAGAGCGTATGCCTTGCACAGTCTGCATGATAGAACAAACTATGACGACAAACTGGCTGCACGTCACAACTAGTGCCATAAACCTGCTTAGAACGAGCCAGTACTGTGACGACACGCTGTTCCATTTGATGTACCAGAATAAACAGACGTTCTCAGCTCTTGAACAGAATGGAATTCGTTTCGGGGGCGCTAATTCATTTATTTCTACCTTGCTCCGACAGATTCTGTTTTCATCCCCCGTAGGAATTTGAAGGTAAAGTTGCAAATTGTGAAACGACTGTTCTTTTTTTTTTTTTGCCTTATTATCAATTCTCTGCTGTGGTGTACCGAGTAAAAATAATGGACTTTGTGTCACTGGCCAAATATTTCAACACCTCATTTCATCACACTCACAACAAAGCAAGTCTTCAGGTTGACTCCGAGCTCTTCCGACATAATTTCTTGAGAGAATCCACACAAATCTTAAATATCTTCCTGCATAAGAGACTCCGAGTGATAATTGGCAAGACGGGGTTCAGCTTTATGAGAGAGAGAGTCAAAAAAAGAATCAAATTACTGTCTTCGAGGCTTTTTCTCCGTCTGAGGCAACGCCCGCGAAAATTAGCAAAGCCAAACCGTGTTCTGCTGTAAGCACTACGCAACCCTCGTGCACTCTCGCAAGCACTGGGTCATCTCATTTTCATTTCAACTGCTTCATCAGGGGATAGCGCGAACGCAGTCCCCCACTACCAGAAATTATGCAGTCGAGATTCCCACATTTGGGGAATTCGCAGAGGTCAGCACAGCCGGAGTGCAATGGCTGAGCCTCGCCCTGGGTGAACCATCTTCGTGATCATGGGATCTCCCCTGCCAGGTAAGTATGAATTGTGCCACGCCTGGGAGGGGTGCAAGATGCTAAATAACCCGCTCACTCTCATGGTGTCTGAGAATTCCCAGCATTCCCCCGAGCCTTGCCATATTGGCACCCGGTTTTTGCGCATTTGACCATATTTTGACTGTCAAATGAATTATATCACCTTGTTACAACCAAACCTCTAATTTTCCTCAAAATGCAGCTCCTAATTCAAATATTGCAACTCATGAGTCAGTTTACGCCCATGGTGTAAGGCTGTGCCAACCCCCTTTGATCTTGCCAAACCCTCAGAGTCTGGCTTTTGAGCTGTCGGGGTAGGTGCAGCTCTCCAGCCAATACATGTATTTTTTGTCACCTCGTGTCACAAAAACCCCAACAACTACCTAAATAACTGGATATGCTGTTTTCAGAGTCCAATCGGATTGCATCAGAAAAAGGTTGAACGCGCCGTCCAGATAAGCAGGGTACTGGGGGTATTTCCTAGTGACGGATTTCAATCCTTGCTGACATCACAGAATTCTACTCATGTCATTTAATTAGCACGAATGGCTAGACCGCTGACAACATAACGCCGGTTGGTGTTTCATTTTAACCGCTCACCATTTTGCGTTGATTTACTCTTCTACGTTAATATTTCCAGCTGTGCTGCCTGAAATATTGGAGAGACAATGCGCGCACAATTGTGGATATATTCAGACTGTTAATAATGAGCCTTTTTCCTCGTTTGAAACATCTTAAAAAATAATTAAGATTAAAGCGCGCTGCAGCCGGCATTCCCGGGCGTTATCGCAGTCAGTACAGAGCTGGACAGGATTGGCTCGGCTTTCCAGAACACACACGGGCAGGCTTTGTCAGAACCGAGATGGCAGTAAAAACTGAATTATTCATTCCACTCACGTTGAGGACGGTCAGCAAATTAACCTCAATTCAATGTAGTTATGCGTAAATTCAGTGACTGCACCCACAAAATCAAAGAATTCTACCGCGTGAATAAGTGAAATTGATTATTAACATAACAGCATTAGAGCGTATGCCTTGCACAGTCTGCATGATAGAACAAACTATGACGACAAACTGGCTGCACGTCACAACTAGTGCCATAAACCTGCTTAGAACGAGCCAGTACTGTGACGACACGCTGTTCCATTTGATGTACCAGAATAAACAGACGTTCTCAGCTCTTGAACAGAATGGAATTCGTTTCGGGGGCGCTAATTCATTTATTTCTACCTTGCTCCGACAGATTCTGTTTTCATCCCCCGTAGGAATTTGAAGGTAAAGTTGCAAATTGTGAAACGACTGTTCTTTTTTTTTTTTTTTTTTTTGCCTTATTATCAATTCTCTGCTGTGGTGTACCGAGTAAAAATAATGGACTTTGTGTCACTGGCCAAATATTTCAACACCTCATTTCATCACACTCACAACAAAGCAAGTCTTCAGGTTGACTCCGAGCTCTTCCGACATAATTTCTTGAGAGAATCCACACAAATCTTAAATATCTTCCTGCATAAGAGACTCCGAGTGATAATTGGCAAGACGGGGTTCAGCTTTATGAGAGAGAGAGTCAAAAAAAGAATCAAATTACTGTCTTCGAGGCTTTTTCTCCGTCTGAGGCAACGCCCGCGAAAATTGGCAAAGCCAAACCGTGTTCTGCTGTAAGCACTACGCAACCCTCGTGCACTCTCGCAAGCACTGGGTCATCTCATTTTCATTTCAACTGCTTCATCAGGGGATAGCGCGAACGCAGTCCCCCACTACCAGAAATTATGCAGTCGAGATTCCCACATTTGGGGAGTTCGCAGGAGTCGTGTCTACAGTAGCGCAAAGTCTACAGCGACTGTAGACAGTTACGTGTTCCGATTCGTCGAGAGTCCACTGTAGACTACCAATTGAATCGTCGAATTCGGCCACGGTCGACTGTAGACAATCCGAGCCGCCCATTGGTCGAGAGTCTACAGTCACTGTAGACCCCGAGCCAATGGAGGGCCGGCTTTTTCTACAGTTTGCGGCGCTCGGTCAATCGGAGCTTCGAGCGTCTCTCCCTCTGTATCAGCACCTGCACCCTTAAGTCCGTTTCGATTTATTAACTTTGTATCAAAAACTTCCAACCGAGACAGACGTTTTCTGGTACTTGTCTGGTTTTTCGTTGCCATTTATTCATTCACAGTAATTTTATTCCTTTTTCCCTATATACAAGGCAAAGTTTGCTTTTCGTTGCCTTTCAGTATAGCATCAGTCTGTTCAGGTACATCGCCTCGGTCCAGATCGCAGCAGCTATAGCGGATTAAGCACTGTTTCTGTCTTTATTCATAGTGAATAAAATTCGACCGTGAATATCACATCTCCGTTACTGCTCTTTAGTAAAACTAATTCCTCACTGAGAAAACGTGAGCGTCCTATTGCTTTTGTCTGTCAGAATACTCAGGATGAGAGCTTCTTCTTCAATGGGTAAGTCGCAGAAAATATTTTCATTTCTGAAGAAAACGTATCCCACTTAAATTAATGTAAATATATAGCCAGCTATCAATAATTGTGCAAGAAGCTACCACTAAAAAGCTACAGGGACCATCAGTCAGTATTGATGTGACCATGCACCTGCTCTTCTTAATACATGTGAATAGCTGACATAAAGACAAGAGTTTAATTTGTCTATTGATAAGATCCTATTGTTGAAAGCTACTGTACTGGGACTGTGTGAGCAATATGTTTCTAAGTCTGTCAGGCTTGCTTTGTAAGCAGTCAGTCATTTAGTCTTGAAGCTCCCATACACCTGCTCTATTGTTGAGGAAAATTAGGTTTGTGGTACACACTTTCAAGAACATTCACTCATTTGACTTCTTCTGCCATGCAGTTTTTTTTTTTTTTTAATGAATTTGTGATTGAATGTATTTCAGCTAAAGGGGTGGATGTGCTGCTGCCTGTCCTGTGCAGAGCAGGCATTCCTCTGCCAAAAATTAACATTAAGACTGTGCGGGACTTCATCCGTCGCCAAGAGGCTCCTCAATCTGCATGCCACAAAACAGCCATCAACGATAACAAAGACCACCTCCATCTCCTCTGAAGACCTACCTCCAGCACCACACCAGCCAGCAGTCCTCCCACCACCGCACTATCCCCTGATTAAATATGTACCCACACCCAGCACGGCAGGGACAAAGGTGCTCAAGGGAAGGTTGGATATAACCATGCCAATCTCCCGGCCTCAGCCACCACTGCCACCGCCAGTGCGAAAAACCCCTGCCACCTCTACCATCACCAGACCTGTGCCCTCCCCCTCTGCATCTACAGCAGTCCCTGGGAACGCTGGCCTCTCCGCACGGCCCATAATGCCTGCCAGTCAGGCAACCCCTGGGAGTGCTGTTCCACCTACATCAGTGCCCCCAGCTCTGCCCATTACGCCCCCTACTCAGACCAGTAGCACATTGCAGAGCGCTGGCAGTGCGTCAGACTGGGCGAGAGCTACACAATACAAGCGGAAGGCGAAGGAACATCCCTCAGCGGTAGAAGGCAAACTGTCACGGGTGCAAAATCTCCCTGTCTGCACACTCTGTGGCCAGCCAACCCAGGGACATAAAAAATACAAAAAAAAGACTTTCTGCCCTGTTAAGATGATGTCCACGTCAAAAGGTCTGGACAACGTAGTGTACAGTCGCTACGAACACTTCACCTCTGTTGTTGACAAATTGGACAGTCAAAAATCATGAAAAAAAGAATCACAATACTTTCTGGAATTGATTTTTTTCCCCACAACCCTATTAACCTTTAAAAGCCAAACTATAGTAAAATTTGAAAGAAAAATCTATGTAATCTGTTAATATGTCCTGGGGAGAGGCTAATAACAACCCAATAGCAATTTTTCTTTTTTGGTGACCTTTGACCTCATTTTAGTTTTGTGACATATATGTCACTCTCAGTTTCTAGGAGATAAAGAGAACTTTTGTCCACCATTGTTTTTGTAGTTGACATATAACTGAAGTATGAGGCATAGCTTTTTTTTCCATTAGCTTACCTGTTTGTCAACTTTATCCTGTGATGAATAGGTGCTGATCTATCGTGTGGATTCCACCATGAGACCAGCCATATAGGAAAGGTTAGCTGGTGCAGCCAATTCCACTTTTATGCATCAAATGGCAGCATTGATGGTCTAAATATGTCACCATGTGCATTAGTTTGCAAAATTTATGTGGGGTCAGTGGTTTTGACAACCCCCAAAATCATATGACAAATTTGTCACGGGGCATTTAAGGGTGAAGCACTTGAGTAAAAGTACTTGCATACTTTCCACCACTAGTTAGTGCACATAGCCAGACAGCGGTTTCTTGAAGTATTCCTGGGCCCATTTAGTGATGTCAATAACAGAATCATGCCGGTGAGTGATGCAGTGGTGTCTGAGGGCCCGAAGATCACGGGCATCCAGTAAAGGTCTTCGGCCTTGTCCCTTACACTCAGAGATTTTTCTATTTTCACTGAATCTTTTGATGATGTTATGTGCTGTCGATGATGAGACCTTCAAAGCCTTTGCAATTCGACATTGAGAAACATTGTTTTCAAAGTTTTCCACAATTATTTTACGGTTGGAGAGCCTTTGGCCGTCTTTACTTCTGAGAGACTCAGCCTCTCTAAGACATCCCTTTAATAGCCAATCATGTTACACACCTGATGCCAGTTAATGTAATTACCTGCTAAATGTTCTTTCAGCTGATTCTCTTATATATTAATTGCTTTTTCAGCCCTTTTTTTCTGTGTCCCAAGTTTTTTGAGACCTGCTGCAGCCAGAAAATTTGAACCAAGCTCATTTTTTGGATAAAAATGTAAAATGTCTCAGGTAACATTTCAAATGTTGAAACTATGTTCTATTGTTTATAACATATTGGCTCATGTGATCTGAAATGCATTGAGTTTTGATTTTATTCACAATTTACACCTCGCTCCAACTATTTTGGAATTGAGGTTGTGGTGCAATAGTACCTATACACATGCAGGAATGCCAAAACAGATAATGGCAAGTCTCATGTACATAGTATTACATCAGTGCAGTTCATTAAAAGGACAAAATAACATACATTTTAAGTAGAGCTTTAGATGAACATATACTGTACGTGAGAGTAGCTTCTACGGACTGCAAATAACAGTGTGTGGATATAACCAGTTTCTGTAAACCAGATTTTAGATTTCACTGCGTCAAAATGATGTTATTATTCCAAGGGTGATATCTGTATACACTGTACACAGCTGGGGAATGATCTGTAAATATGCTGCAATAAATTTGTAAAGATGTATAATGCAACCGTACCATATTGTAAATATAAGGTGACCAGGAGGAAAGATTCCTTGTAAATAATTGTATCTCTTTGGACTAAGTGTAAATAACTTTTATAAACATATTCATATTTCTGAAGTGTTTTTCAATTTTTAAATAGTTTTCATTTGATATTTCATTCATTATGTTCAATGTTACTTTGTCTTCGCTGTTGTTGTGTTTTTTTCCTGTGTTACCCAGCACTTTATTCAATAAAGTGGTCAGTGCAGCTGTAACCGAGTTGTAGAATATCAATTAATGAATGCAAAGGGAGGTATTATTGTTTATTAAAAAATAGGGACGCAGACAGAGAACCGGATCACTTCCATATAAGGACACGTGCCTATAGTACAACATCAGATCGCTTTGCACATATAGCGATAGAAACCTCTAAGTAGCTTTACTCAGCCTCAGACATATTAAACTGCTTTTAATCAGTCTCCCAACATGCATAAGGGAATTCATGAAGTATGTTTGTAAGCTTTATTTCTAGAACACATTTAAAACAACTGTTGTTGCACCAAGGTAGCGCCTTGCGCTGCGCCTGTAGCTTCAGCCTGGAGCGTGGGACCCCCAGCAGGGAGTGACCGCAGGACAAGTGATTTCAGCCTGGAGCGTGTGACCCCCAGCAGGGAGTGACTGCAGGACCTGAGTGATCTAGAAGCAACATGGGGGGAGAGAAGACCCTTTAGATAGGAGGGAACCAGGCTATATAGAGCTCTGAAAACCAACAATAACACTTTAAACTGGATCCTGCATTGGACTGGGAGCCAGTGGAGGAGAGAGAGAAGTGGGTAATGCAGTCAGTCTCTCTCTCTACAGATAGAATGCAAGGATGTTTTGTGAAGATGGAAGTGACAAGTGTAAATGAATGGCATTTAGGGAAAGACAAAGCATTCACTTTTGATTAAAAATAAACTGCATTTCATTGATAAAGATTAGTGACGTGAATAAATTACAATTATTTAGTATAACTGGGGTGTGAGGGGTCTTTCATGATGCTGCATGCCCTTTGCAGATGTTACATGTGGTGGACATTCAGAGCTACAAATTAATAAAAAGAACATAACATTAGAACACGGGATTTATACATAATCATAGAGATTTAAGGCGTGAATAGTTATCAAATAATCTGCATTCATGTATTTTGATGATAAAGATTCCCTGCAATACATACTGCCGTACAAAAGGTGGCATCATGAGTCACTAGATTTAGGCGGCCACTACTGAGGCAGAGCAAGATAATCATATTAATTTTTTACTGAGTGTAGACAATTAGCCAATCAACACCTGGAATAATTGCACTACGGTACGGCGCATCCCCATTCGCAGGGGTCAGCACAGCCGGAGTGCAATGGCTGAGCCTCGCCCTGGGTGAACCACCTTCGTGATCATGGTATCTCCCCTGCCAGGTAAGTATGAATTGTGCCACGCCTGGGAGGGGTGCAAGATGCTAAATAACCCGCTCACTCTCATGGTGTCTGAGAATTCCCAGCATTCCCCCGAGCCTTGCCATATTGGCACCCGGTTTTTGCGCATTTGACCATATTTTGACTGTCAAATGAATTATATCACCTTGTTCCAACCAAACCTCAAATTTTCCTCAAAATGCAGCTCCTAATTCAAATATTGCAACTCATGAGTCAGTTTACGCCCATGGTGTAAGGCTGTGCCAACCCCCTTTGATCTTGCCAAACCCTCAGAGTCTGGCTTTTGAGCTGTCGGGGTAGGTGCAGCTCTCCAGCCAATACATGTATTTTTTGTCACCTCGTGTCACAAAAACCCCAACAACTACCTAAATAACTGGATATGCTGTTTTCAGAGTCCAATCGGATTGCATCAGAAAAAGGTTGAACGCGCCGTCCAGATAAGCAGGGTACTGGGGGTATTTCCTAGTGACGGATTTCAATCCTTGCTGACATCACAGAATTCTACTCATGTCATTTAATTAGCACGAATGGCTAGACCGCTGACAACATAACGCCGGTTGGTGTTTCATTTTAACCGCTCACCATTTTGCGTTGATTTACTCTTCTACGTTAATATTTCCAGCTGTGCTGCCTGAAATATTGGAGAGACAATGCGCGCACAATTGTGGATATATTCAGACTGTTAATAATGAGCCTTTTTCCTCGTTTGAAACATCTTAAAAAATAATTAAGATTAAAGCGCGCTGCAGCCGGCATTCCCGGGCGTTATCGCAGTCAGTACAGAGCTGGACAGGATTGGCTCGGCTTTCCAGAACACACACGGGCAGGCTTTGTCAGAACCGAGATGGCAGTAAAAACTGAATTATTCATTCCACTCACGTTGAGGACGGTCAGCAAATTAACCTCAATTCAATGTAGTTATGCGTAAATTCAGTGACTGCACCCACAAAATCAAAGAATTCTACCGCGTGAATAAGTGAAATTGATTATTAACACAACAGCATTAGAGCGTATGCCTTGCACAGTCTGCATGATAGAACAAACTATGACGACAAACTGGCTGCACGTCACAACTAGTGCCATAAACCTGCTTAGAACGAGCCAGTACTGTGACGACACGCTGTTCCATTTGATGTACCAGAATAAACAGACGTTCTCAGCTCTTGAACAGAATGGAATTCGTTTCGGGGGCGCTAATTCATTTATTTCTACCTTGCTCCGACAGATTCTGTTTTCATCCCCCGTAGGAATTTGAAGGTAAAGTTGCAAATTGTGAAACGACTGTTCTTTTTTTTTTTTTTGCCTTATTATCAATTCTCTGCTGTGGTGTACCGAGTAAAAATAATGGACTTTGTGTCACTGGCCAAATATTTCAACACCTCATTTCATCACACTCACAACAAAGCAAGTCTTCAGGTTGACTCCGAGCTCTTCCGACATAATTTCTTGAGAGAATCCACACAAATCTTAAATATCTTCCTGCATAAGAGACTCCGAGTGATAATTGGCAAGACGGGGTTCAGCTTTATGAGAGAGAGAGTCAAAAAAAGAATCAAATTACTGTCTTCGAGGCTTTTTCTCCGTCTGAGGCAACGCCCGCGAAAATTGGCAAAGCCAAACCGTGTTCTGCTGTAAGCACTACGCAACCCTCGTGCACTCTCGCAAGCACTGGGTCATCTCATTTTCATTTCAACTGCTTCATCAGGGGATAGCGCGAACGCAGTCCCCCACTACCAGAAATTATGCAGTCGAGATTCCCACATTTGGGGAATTCGCAGGGGTCAGCACAGCCGGAGTGCAATGGCTGAGCCTCGCCCTGGGTGAACCACCTTCGTGAGCATGGTATCTCCCCTGCCAGGTAAGTATGAATTGTGCCACGCCTGGGAGGGGTGCAAGATGCTAAATAACCCGCTCACTCTCATGGTGTCTGAGAATTCCCAGCATTCCCCCGAGCCTTGCCATATTGGCACCCGGTTTTTGCGCATTTGACCATATTTTGACTGTCAAATGAATTATATCACCTTGTTACAACCAAACCTCTAATTTTCCTCAAAATGCAGCTCCTAATTCAAATATTGCAACTCATGAGTCAGTTTACGCCCATGGTGTAAGGCTGTGCCAACCCCCTTTGATCTTGCCAAACCCTCAGAGTCTGGCTTTTGAGCTGTCGGGGTAGGAGCAGCTCTCCAGCCAATACATGTATTTTTTGTCACCTCGTGTCACAAAAACCCCAACAACTACCTAAATAACTGGATATGCTGTTTTCAGAGTCCAATCGGATTGCATCAGAAAAAGGTTGAACGCGCCGTCCAGATAAGCAGGGTACTGGGGGTATTTCCTAGTGACGGATTTCAATCCTTGCTGACATCACAGAATTCTACTCATGTCATTTAATTAGCACGAATGGCTAGACCGCTGACAACATAACGCCGGTTGGTGTTTCATTTTAACCGCTCACCATTTTGCGTTGATTTACTCTTCTACGTTAATATTTCCAGCTGTGCTGCCTGAAATATTGGAGAGACAATGCGCGCACAATTGTGGATATATTCAGACTGTTAATAATGAGCCTTTTTCCTCGTTTGAAACATCTTAAAAAATAATTAAGATTAAAGCGCGCTGCAGCCGGCATTCCCGGGCGTTATCGCAGTCAGTACAGAGCTGGACAGGATTGGCTCGGCTTTCCAGAACACACACGGGCAGGCTTTGTCAGAACCGAGATGGCAGTAAAAACTGAATTATTCATTCCACTCACGTTGAGGACGGTCAGCAAATTAACCTCAATTCAATGTAGTTATGCGTAAATTCAGTGACTGCACCCACAAAATCAAAGAATTCTACCGCGTGAATAAGTGAAATTGATTATTAACACAACAGCATTAGAGCGTATGCCTTGCACAGTCTGCATGATAGAACAAACTATGACGACAAACTGGCTGCACGTCACAACTAGTGCCATAAACCTGCTTAGAACGAGCCAGTACTGTGACGACACGCTGTTCCATTTGATGTACCAGAATAAACAGACGTTCTCAGCTCTTGAACAGAATGGAATTCGTTTCGGGGGCGCTAATTCATTTATTTCTACCTTGCTCCGACAGATTCTGTTTTCATCCCCCGTAGGAATTTGAAGGTAAAGTTGCAAATTGTGAAACGACTGTTCTTTTTTTTTTTTTTTTTTTGCCTTATTATCAATTCTCTGCTGTGGTGTACCGAGTAAAAATAATGGACTTTGTGTCACTGGCCAAATATTTCAACACCTCATTTCATCACACTCACAACAAAGCAAGTCTTCAGGTTGACTCCGAGCTCTTCCGACATAATTTCTTGAGAGAATCCACACAAATCTTAAATATCTTCCTGCATAAGAGACTCCGAGTGATAATTGGCAAGACGGGGTTCAGCTTTATGAGAGAGAGAGTCAAAAAAAGAATCAAATTACTGTCTTCGAGGCTTTTTCTCCGTCTGAGGCAACGCCCGCGAAAATTGGCAAAGCCAAACCGTGTTCTGCTGTAAGCACTACGCAACCCTCGTGCACTCTCGCAAGCACTGGGTCATCTCATTTTCATTTCAACTGCTTCATCAGGGGATAGCGCGAACGCAGTCCCCCACTACCAGAAATTATGCAGTCGAGATTCCCACATTTGGGGAATTCGCAGGGGTCAGCACAGCCGGAGTGCAATGGCTGAGCCTCGCCCTGGGTGAACCACCATTTCCATTTCCATTTCATTAGATTTTATTAAATCAACACATATTCTTACACAACACGTCTTTGGCCTGGTCAACACAAAACATTCAGACATCAATAATCAATTATATCAATAAATACTTATACATAAATACATTTATAAATAACTAAATTGGTAACATAAAACAATAACAATTCCAAACACGCACAACAAAATAAATACATCAATTGGGCACTGTAAAACCATATCTAATATCCTTATTTAATACAGCTCCCCACCAGGCCTCATTAAAAAGACAACACAACAATCAAGTAAAATGCTTAAAACTGTTAAAAACAAGCCATCTTTTGTACAGGGCAGCGATGTGCCCTCTAAACAACCGGCCTTCACTCCATCCCTGCCACACCGCCACAAAAATAAACCACTTATCTTCCTCAGGTTGGTCCTCCGGCTCTCATAACCATTGTCCATGCTGCATGCCCCCACATGTCCTTAGCCCACTGCATTCCCTTCCTCCTCTGGTCCCGGCTCATGTAATCATTGACCAGTCCGTATGCCAGCCTCTTAACTGCCTCTGGCGGCATGGCTCTGTCCTCTCGTGCACAAATGTTCCTTGCAATCCAACGGGCTTCTTTAATACAGTTCAGGATGAGCCAGAGACACCTCCACTTTTTCCAATTCTCTGGCCCTCCTACACCGTACTTCACTAGTTGTCCATTAACAACCCGCTTTGCCCCCAGGAATAACTTTATCAAAGTCTCGCAACTTTTCCACAGAGCCACTGCCGCCGTACAGTCCAACAGACAGTGCTGAATGGTCTCCTCTTGTCCGCAGCCGGGCCAAACACACTCTCCAGTTGGGCTCAGTCTTCGGGCATGCAGCACTCCTTTCACCGGGAGGACCCCATGCGCCACCTGCCAGGCCAGATCTTTATGGCGATGCAGCAGGTCTGGGTGGGCCACCTCCTTCCAGACATCCTTGGGCCGGCCTACCGCCAGCCCCCATACCTGACACACCGGCTCCCTGCCCTGTACAAAAGACAACATGGACTTGTGTGATTTTAAAACTTCAGTTCCCACCCCTTCCATTTGCATCTTCATTAAAAACTTCTTCGCCCCCTCATACCCCCCCGTCATTTGAAGTGCAAGTGGAACCGTTAAAGGAACTTTTAAAACTTCAATTTTCCTGAGATAAAAGCCCATAAAAAAACGTATAAAAAAGGACGCTTTACATGACAGAGACAAACACATAGACACATGCAACGCCACATAATGACACCACAACACAGAGTAAAAGTCCACCACCCCCTTCCCTCCCTTTTCATGCTGCCGTTTCATCACCACTCTCTGTAAGCGCTCCCACTTTGTTCCCCATAAAAAACGAAAGATCAAACGATCCAGACGCGACAAAACAGACCGTGACGGCACAAACACAACACTGACGAACAGTAACATTGGTAAAATTAGTGCTTTTAAAATGAGGTTCTTCCCTTCAAAAGTTAATTGTCTCAACCTCCAAAACTGCAGCTTCCTTTCTACTTTTTTTAAAAGCCCATCCCAATTCCCATCTCCCAGTCCGTCAGAATTAAAATAAACCCCGAGGATCTTTACTTGGTCCGTCTTAACCGTCACGGGCATTCCCTGGAGCTCCATGTCTGTCCACCGTCCAAACAGTTTCAAGTCACATTTGTCTTTATTCAACTTTGCTGCTGAGGCTCCACCAAACCATTCCGTCCTTGTCACCGTCATGTCAATGGAGTACCGGTCCGTACAAAGCACAGTCACATCGTCCATGTAAATGGCACATTTCGCTTCCTGTCCTCCACTCCCAGGAATGCCCAGCCCAATTATCCGGGCATCCCTTCTCAATACTTGTGCTAGTGGCTCCATACAACAAACAAACAAAAGCGGCGATAACGGACAGCCCTGGCGGACCCCGCAGCTGACTTTTACTGCTTTTGAGCAGACCCCATTAACCAAAATCTTGCTTCGGATATCTGTGTAAAGAAGCCCCACCCGTGCTAAAAAACCCCCCGGAAAACCCATCTTTTGCAGTACATCAAACATATACTGGTGCGAGACCCGATCATATGCTTTCTCAAAATCTAAATTTAACACGGCGAGCCGAATGTCTCTGTCTCTCGCATAACAGATGGCGTCCCTCACCAGAAGGAGGCTGTCCGTGATCCTCCTACCAGCCACTGCACAAGTTTGATCCGGGTGAATTACGTCTTCTAAAACAGTCTTCATCCTCAGGGTTAAAATCTTACTAAAAAGTTTAAAATCAAAATTTAAAAGGGTGATTGGACGCCAGTTTTTAATGTCTTCCACTTCCCCTTTCTTAAAAAGGAGAGTAACCACCCCCTCTCTAAAACTTTCTGGTAAAATCTTACAATTGTCAAATTCTCTAAAAACAAATAAAAGGTCCGGCCCCAACAAATCCCAAAATGCGTCATAAAATTCATATGGTAACCCATCCATCCCAGGTGCTTTTCCTTTTTTAAAAGACTTAAAACTGCTTTCCAACTCCTCCCTCTTTATCTCTCCCTCCAAACCACCTACATCCCCCACCACCCTTTCCACAAACTCCAGCACTTCCCCAATTCTGTCCTGCTCCACCATTTTCTCCGAAAATAAATTAGAATAAAATTCCTCCACCACCCCTAGCATGCCCTCTGTGTCTTTTTTAACCAGCCCATCCTCCCCTTTCAAACCCTTCATTAAAACTCTCCTTGATAAAATCTTTTTAAAAAAATATCTACTACATTTTTCCCCCTCATCGATCTCCTTCTCTTTGCTTTGAAACATAATTGCTTTATATCGGTTCTCATTCAACTCTGACATTTCTTTTTTTACTAAAACAATTTCTTCCTTAAAATCAAATCCTAAATTTGCCAAATTCACATACCTATTTAATCTTTTCTGTAACCCAGACATGACTCTTTTATCCTTTGCCTTTTTCCTTTTCCCCTCATTAATAAAAAATGTTTTGATTCTCCTTTTTGCCACCTCCCACCACTCAGCCCGTGTATTAAAAAAGTCTTGTAGCGACTGCAAATCTTTGTACATAGATCTAAAAGACATCACTACTGCCGGATCTTCCAACAAACGGCAGTTCAGCTTCCATATTCCTCTGCCTACTGCCACACCTGACTTCACAGCCAGGGAGCAGCACAGCAGGGAATGGTCTGAATAAAACACCGGGTTCAGATTCGCAGCCAGACCAGCAAAACCCCGGGCAAAGAGAAAATCAATCCTCGATGCCCGAGATCCATCATTTGTGTGCCATGTAAAACCCTCCTTTCCTGGGTTAAGAACAGAATAAATATCTTGAAGTTTAAAATCCATTAAAAGTCTATTTAAGTAAAAAGATGTCTTGTCTACTCTAAATTCTCTGTCCACCCCTTTCCGACCCCCCCTATTCAAAACACAATTAAAATCCCCTGTTAAAATCAAAGGGTCCCGCCCCAAGAGATGCGGAGGGAGCTCCTGGAGTAACTCTCATCTCTCTTGTATCCGGGGTGGACAGTAGACATTTACGAGTTTAAAAGCCATTCCATTAAAAGACAATGATAAAACCAAAATTCTCCCACATTCCACCACCGTGCTCTCAACCACCTCTACACCACTATTCTTCACCAGCACTGCCACACCATCTGAACTGTTTGCATCAGAACCGCTCCAAAGAGACGGCCCTAGCTGCCATATGTCCTCCCACTCTTTATAGGAGGAACGATATGGCAGCGCGCATTCCTGTAGGCAAATTACATCTGCTTGCACGCCCTCCAAAGCGGACAAAACAGACCTTGCCCTCTTTAATGTCCTCACTCTACAAACATTAATAGTAGCTACCGTGAGGGGCATGTGCTGGCTACTCATTGTAAAACTAAGTGATGTTAAAACCAACTGTCCTAAACCCCACAACAACACTAACCAGTAATATGTTAAAAGACCCTCCATAATCTTTAATATAGGTCATCATCACTAGGTTCTTTAAAAATGTCCGAAGTGGACGCCCCACCTGTATATGGACATTCATTTGGCGACTGATCTGGATACAATGGGGAGGATCCCCCAGACTCACTATTGGAATATTCCCTCATCCCCCCCAAGCCCCGACTAAACTTCCCCCTTTTCCCTTCCTCCACCCCTTCCCTCTCCAACCCCTCCTCCCCTAATCTTTTGTGGGTTATTCCCTCCTCCTCCATTTCCTCCGCCCCATCCGCCGACGCCGACTCCACCGTCACCACCGACCCCGTGTCGGAGTCAGTGTCGCTCTCCCTTCTAGGCCTCCATTCCTGTGCCCCTCCCCCCTTTGAATAACCCACCGGCCCCTGGCCCAAAGGCAGGCTTCCTTCATCCTGCCCCTGCTGCTCCTGCCCTGCGCCCTCCGGCGCCCCCTCCTGTTCCTGCCCTGCGCCCTCCGGGGCCCCCTCCTGCTCCTGCCCTGCGCCCTCCGGCGCCCCTTCCTGCTCCTACCCTGCGCCCTCCGGCGCCCCCTGCTGCTCTTGCCCTGCGCCCTCCGGCGCCCCCTCCTGCTCCTGCCCTGCGCCCTCCGGCGTCCCCTCCTGCTCCTGCCCCTGCTGGTGCTCCTGCCCCTGCTGCCGCTCCTGCCCTGCGCCCTCCGGCGCCCCCTGCTGCTCCTGCCCCTGCTGCTGCTCCTGCCCTGCGCCCTCCGGCGCCCCTTCCTGCTCCTGCCCTGCGCCCTTCGGCGCCCCCTCCTGCTCCTCTGATGCTCTATACTGCTCCTGCCCCTTGGCCTCTCTTGCCCCCTGCTGCTGCTGTCCAGCATTAGCCTTTGCCCCTTCCTCCCCTTCCTGCTGATGAGGCTTAGCCGAAGCCCGACCCCTCTTTGTCCTGTTCGCAAAAGATTCTGGACAATCCCTGAACATATGAGAGGCTTTCCCACACAAATTACATTTTCGCCCTGTAGGGCAGTCATCTGCCTCATGCCCCACTTCCCTGCACCTTTGGCAGACAACCGCCCTACATGCCTCTGCAAGGTGCCCAAAATCCCCACATCTGCGACATAATTTCGGCTGCCCAGCATAATGTATTAGGCCACGGTTTTCGCCCAACACTATCATGGAAGGCGGGTGTTTCCACCCTTCATAGCCGTCCACGTCAGCATAAAACTTCACAGGCACACGCCAGTTACCGGTCCAAATGCCGTCGACATCAATTACTTTCATTGGGGAATCTCTCACCCAAACGTAACGATTCAGCCACGTCGCAATATCTGCCTCGCTCACCAACTCATTAAACATGCGAACTATTATTACCTTCAGTGACTCGTCCGACAATCTTTCTACGACAAACATTTCAAATTTCTCTGCCACCTTGTTAAAGCGCGACCAAAACTCTCGCAACAACTCCTTAGTTTTAAAACTAAGATCAAAACCTTTACCGTGAGGCAAAACAATCAAACAATTTACATCCTCATTACTAAAACCCAATATACCACGAACAAACTTCCGTGAAAAATCTAATCTAGAACATTCCAGCAATCTTCCATTGCGCTGCTTTAAATTAAAACGAACGCAATGGTGCCGCGGAAGGCCGACTCGTGCAGCCGACATTCTGCGGCCAACAAACACTCAACTTAAACAGAAAAACACGACACAAATTAACGCAATTGAATAAGAAAAAAACCAACTTACTTAAATACCAAAACTACAACAGCCCCGAAGGGCTGTAAACAAAAAAAACAAATACTTATCCTCCTCCTTCGTACACTTTCCACCACCTACAAAACGAAATAATACACACAACAATTAATTGAATTAGCAATTGAAAACTATTGCGGAACAATAGTCGATACTAGCCTCACAGCAGAAAAGAATACATGGTATCTCCCCTGCCAGGTAAGTATGAATTGTGCCACGCCTGGGAGGGGTGCAAGATGCTAAATAACCCGCTCACTCTCATGGTGTCTGAGAATTCCCAGCATTCCCCCGAGCCTTGCCATATTGGCACCCGGTTTTTGCGCATTTGACCATATTTTGACTGTCAAATGAATTATATCACCTTGTTACAACCAAACCTCTAATTTTCCTCAAAATGCAGCTCCTAATTCAAATATTGCAACTCATGAGTCAGTTTACGCCCATGGTGTAAGGCTGTGCCAACCCCCTTTGATCTTGCCAAACCCTCAGAGTCTGGCTTTTGAGCTGTCGGGGTAGGTGCAGCTCTCCAGCCAATACATGTATTTTTTGTCACCTCGTGTCACAAAAACCCCAACAACTACCTAAATAACTGGATATGCTGTTTTCAGAGTCCAATCGGATTGCATCAGAAAAAGGTTGAACGCGCCGTCCAGATAAGCAGGGTACTGGGGGTATTTCCTAGTGACGGATTTCAATCCTTGCTGACATCACAGAATTCTACTCATGTCATTTAATTAGCACGAATGGCTAGACCGCTGACAACATAACGCCGGTTGGTGTTTCATTTTAACCGCTCACCATTTTGCGTTGATTTACTCTTCTACGTTAATATTTCCAGCTGTGCTGCCTGAAATATTGGAGAGACAATGCGCGCACAATTGTGGATATATTCAGACTGTTAATAATGAGCCTTTTTCCTCGTTTGAAACATCTTAAAAAATAATTAAGATTAAAGCGCGCTGCAGCCGGCATTCCCGGGCGTTATCGCAGTCAGTACAGAGCTGGACAGGATTGGCTCGGCTTTCCAGAACACACACGGGCAGGCTTTGTCAGAACCGAGATGGCAGTAAAAACTGAATTATTCATTCCACTCACGTTGAGGACGGTCAGCAAATTAACCTCAATTCAATGTAGTTATGCGTAAATTCAGTGACTGCACCCACAAAATCAAAGAATTCTACCGCGTGAATAAGTGAAATTGATTATTAACACAACAGCATTAGAGCGTATGCCTTGCACAGTCTGCATGATAGAACAAACTATGACGACAAACTGGCTGCACGTCACAACTAGTGCCATAAACCTGCTTAGAACGAGCCAGTACTGTGACGACACGCTGTTCCATTTGATGTACCAGAATAAACAGACGTTCTCAGCTCTTGAACAGAATGGAATTCGTTTCGGGGGCGCTAATTCATTTATTTCTACCTTGCTCCGACAGATTCTGTTTTCATCCCCCGTAGGAATTTGAAGGTAAAGTTGCAAATTGTGAAACGACTGTTCTTTTTTTTTTTTGCCTTATTATCAATTCTCTGCTGTGGTGTACCGAGTAAAAATAATGGACTTTGTGTCACTGGCCAAATATTTCAACACCTCATTTCATCACACTCACAACAAAGCAAGTCTTCAGGTTGACTCCGAGCTCTTCCGACATAATTTCTTGAGAGAATCCACACAAATCTTAAATATCTTCCTGCATAAGAGACTCCGAGTGATAATTGGCAAGACGGGGTTCAGCTTTATGAGAGAGAGAGTCAAAAAAAAGAATCAAATTACTGTCTTCGAGGCTTTTTCTCCGTCTGAGGCAACGCCCGCGAAAATTGGCAAAGCCAAACCGTGTTCTGCTGTAAGCACTACGCAACCCTCGTGCACTCTCGCAAGCACTGGGTCATCTCATTTTCATTTCAACTGCTTCATCAGGGGATAGCGCGAACGCAGTCCCCCACTACCAGAAATTATGCAGTCGAGATTCCCACATTTGGGGAATTCGCAGGGGTCAGCACAGCCGGAGTGCAATGGTTGAGCCTCGCCCTGGGTGAACCACCTTCGTGATCATGGTATCTCCCCTGCCAGGTAAGTATGAATTGTGCCACGCCTGGGAGGGGTGCAAGATGCTAAATAACCCGCTCACTCTCATGGTGTCTGAGAATTCCCAGCATTCCCCCGAGCCTTGCCATATTGGCACCCGGTTTTTGCGCATTTGACCATATTTTGACTGTCAAATGAATTATATCACCTTGTTACAACCAAACCTCTAATTTTCCTCAAAATGCAGCTCCTAATTCAAATATTGCAACTCATGAGTCAGTTTACGCCCATGGTGTAAGGCTGTGCCAACCCCCTTTGATCTTGCCAAACCCTCAGAGTCTGGCTTTTGAGCTGTCGGGGTAGGAGCAGCTCTCCAGCCAATACATGTATTTTTTGTCACCTCGTGTCACAAAAACCCCAACAACTACCTAAATAACTGGATATGCTGTTTTCAGAGTCCAATCGGATTGCATCAGAAAAAGGTTGAACGCGCCGTCCAGATAAGCAGGGTACTGGGGGTATTTCCTAGTGACGGATTTCAATCCTTGCTGACATCACAGAATTCTACTCATGTCATTTAATTAGCACGAATGGCTAGACCGCTGACAACATAACGCCGGTTGGTGTTTCATTTTAACCGCTCACCATTTTGCGTTGATTTACTCTTCTACGTTAATATTTCCAGCTGTGCTGCCTGAAATATTGGAGAGACAATGCGCGCACAATTGTGGATATATTCAGACTGTTAATAATGAGCCTTTTTCCTCGTTTGAAACATCTTAAAAAATAATTAAGATTAAAGCGCGCTGCAGCCGGCATTCCCGGGCGTTATCGCAGTCAGTACAGAGCTGGACAGGATTGGCTCGGCTTTCCAGAACACACACGGGCAGGCTTTGTCAGAACCGAGATGGCAGTAAAAACTGAATTATTCATTCCACTCACGTTGAGGACGGTCAGCAAATTAACCTCAATTCAATGTAGTTATGCGTAAATTCAGTGACTGCACCCACAAAATCAAAGAATTCTACCGCGTGAATAAGTGAAATTGATTATTAACACAACAGCATTAGAGCGTATGCCTTGCACAGTCTGCATGATAGAACAAACTATGACGACAAACTGGCTGCACGTCACAACTAGTGCCATAAACCTGCTTAGAACGAGCCAGTACTGTGACGACACGCTGTTCCATTTGATGTACCAGAATAAACAGACGTTCTCAGCTCTTGAACAGAATGGAATTCGTTTCGGGGGCGCTAATTCATTTATTTCTACCTTGCTCCGACAGATTCTGTTTTCATCCCCCGTAGGAATTTGAAGGTAAAGTTGCAAATTGTGAAACGACTGTTCTTTTTTTTTTTTTTTTTGCCTTATTATCAATTCTCTGCTGTGGTGTACCGAGTAAAAATAATGGACTTTGTGTCACTGGCCAAATATTTCAACACCTCATTTCATCACACTCACAACAAAGCAAGTCTTCAGGTTGACTCCGAGCTCTTCCGACATAATTTCTTGAGAGAATCCACACAAATCTTAAATATCTTCCTGCATAAGAGACTCCGAGTGATAATTGGCAAGACGGGGTTCAGCTTTATGAGAGAGAGAGTCAAAAAAAGAATCAAATTACTGTCTTCGAGGCTTTTTCTCCGTCTGAGGCAACGCCCGCGAAAATTGGCAAAGCCAAACCGTGTTCTGCTGTAAGCACTACGCAACCCTCGTGCACTCTCGCAAGCACTGGGTCATCTCATTTTCATTTCAACTGCTTCATCAGGGGATAGCGCGAACGCAGTCCCCCACTACCAGAAATTATGCAGTCGAGATTCCCACATTTGGGGAATTCGCAGGGGTCAGCACAGCCGGAGTGCAATGGCTGAGCCTCGCCCTGGGTGAACCACCTTCGTGATCATGGTATCTCCCCTGCCAAGTAAGTATGAATTGTGCCACGCCTGGGAGGGGTGCAAGATGCTAAATAACCCGCTCACTCTCATGGTGTCTGAGAATTCCCAGCATTCCCCCGAGCCTTGCCATATTGGCACCCGGTTTTTGCGCATTTGACCATATTTTGACTGTCAAATGAATTATATCACCTTGTTACAACCAAACCTCTAATTTTCCTCAAAATGCAGCTCCTAATTCAAATATTGCAACTCATGAGTCAGTTTACGCCCATGGTGTAAGGCTGTGCCAACCCCCTTTGATCTTGCCAAACCCTCAGAGTCTGGCTTTTGAGCTGTCGGGGTAGGTGCAGCTCTCCAGCCAATACATGTATTTTTTGTCACCTCGTGTCACAAAAACCCCAACAACTACCTAAATAACTGGATATGCTGTTTTCAGAGTCCAATCGGATTGCATCAGAAAAAGGTTGAACGCGCCGTCCAGATAAGCAGGGTACTGGGGGTATTTCCTAGTGACGGATTTCAATCCTTGCTGACATCACAGAATTCTACTCATGTCATTTAATTAGCACGAATGGCTAGACCGCTGACAACATAACGCCGGTTGGTGTTTCATTTTAACCGCTCACCATTTTGCGTTGATTTACTCTTCTACGTTAATATTTCCAGCTGTGCTGCCTGAAATATTGGAGAGACAATGCGCGCACAATTGTGGATATATTCAGACTGTTAATAATGAGCCTTTTTCCTCGTTTGAAACATCTTAAAAAATAATTAAGATTAAAGCGCGCTGCAGCCGGCATTCCCGGGCGTTATCGCAGTCAGTACAGAGCTGGACAGGATTGGCTCGGCTTTCCAGAACACACACGGGCAGGCTTTGTCAGAACCGAGATGGCAGTAAAAACTGAATTATTCATTCCACTCACGTTGAGGACGGTCAGCAAATTAACCTCAATTCAATGTAGTTATGCGTAAATTCAGTGACTGCACCCACAAAATCAAAGAATTCTACCGCGTGAATAAGTGAAATTGATTATTAACACAACAGCATTAGAGCGTATGCCTTGCACAGTCTGCATGATAGAACAAACTATGACGACAAACTGGCTGCACGTCACAACTAGTGCCATAAACCTGCTTAGAACGAGCCAGTACTGTGACGACACGCTGTTCCATTTGATGTACCAGAATAAACAGACGTTCTCAGCTCTTGAACAGAATGGAATTCGTTTCGGGGGCGCTAATTCATTTATTTCTACCTTGCTCCGACAGATTCTGTTTTCATCCCCCGTAGGAATTTGAAGGTAAAGTTGCAAATTGTGAAACGACTGTTCTTTTTTTTTTTTTGCCTTATTATCAATTCTCTGCTGTGGTGTACCGAGTAAAAATAATGGACTTTGTGTCACTGGCCAAATATTTCAACACCTCATTTCATCACACTCACAACAAAGCAAGTCTTCAGGTTGACTCCGAGCTCTTCCGACATAATTTCTTGAGAGAATCCACACAATTCTTAAATATCTTCCTGCATAAGAGACTCCGAGTGATAATTGGCAAGACGGGGTTCAGCTTTATGAGAGAGAGAGTCAAAAAAAGAATCAAATTACTGTCTTCGAGGCTTTTTCTCCGTCTGAGGCAACGCCCGCGAAAATTGGCAAAGCCAAACCGTGTTCTGCTGTAAGCACTACGCAACCCTCGTGCACTCTCGCAAGCACTGGGTCATCTCATTTTAATTTCAACTGCTTCATCAGGGGAGAGCGCGAACGCAGTCCCCCACTACCAGAAATTATGCAGTCGAGATTCCCACATTTGGGGAATTCGCAGGGGTCAGCACAGCCGGAGTGCAATGGCTGAGCCTCGCCCTGGGTGAACCACCTTCGTGATCATGGTATCTCCCCTGCCAGGTAAGTATGAATTGTGCCACGCCTGGGAGGGGTGCAAGATGCTAAATAACCCGCTCACTCTCATGGTGTCTGAGAATTCCCAGCATTCCCCCGAGCCTTGCCATATTGGCACCCGGTTTTTGCGCATTTAACCATATTTTGACTGTCAAATGAATTATATCACCTTGTTACAACCAAACCTCTAATTTTCCTCAAAATGCAGCTCCTAATTCAAATATTGCAACTCATGAGTCAGTTTACGCCCATGGTGTAAGGCTGTGCCAACCCCCTTTGATCTTGCCAAACCCTCAGAGTCTGGCTTTTGAGCTGTCGGGGTAGGAGCAGCTCTCCAGCCAATACATGTATTTTTTGTCACCTCGTGTCACAAAAACCCCAACAACTACCTAAATAACTGGATATGCTGTTTTCAGAGTCCAATCGGATTGCATCAGAAAAAGGTTGAACGCGCCGTCCAGATAAGCAGGGTACTGGGGGTATTTCCTAGTGACGGATTTCAATCCTTGCTGACATCACAGAATTCTACTCATGTCATTTAATTAGCACGAATGGCTAGACCGCTGACAACATAACGCCGGTTGGTGTTTCATTTTAACCGCTCACCATTTTGCGTTGATTTACTCTTCTACGTTAATATTTCCAGCTGTGCTGCCTGAAATATTGGAGAGACAATGCGCGCACAATTGTGGATATATTCAGACTGTTAATAATGAGCCTTTTTCCTCGTTTGAAACATCTTAAAAAATAATTAAGATTAAAGCGCGCTGCAGCCGGCATTCCCGGGCGTTATCGCAGTCAGTACAGAGCTGGACAGGATTGGCTCGGCTTTCCAGAACACACACGGGCAGGCTTTGTCAGAACCGAGATGGCAGTAAAAACTGAATTATTCATTCCACTCACGTTGAGGACGGTCAGCAAATTAACCTCAATTCAATGTAGTTATGCGTAAATTCAGTGACTGCACCCACAAAATCAAAGAATTCTACCGCGTGAATAAGTGAAATTGATTATTAACACAACAGCATTAGAGCGTATGCCTTGCACAGTCTGCATGATAGAACAAACTATGACGACAAACTGGCTGCACGTCACAACTAGTGCCATAAACCTGCTTAGAACGAGCCAGTACTGTGACGACACGCTGTTCCATTTGATGTACCAGAATAAACAGACGTTCTCAGCTCTTGAACAGAATGGAATTCGTTTCGGGGGCGCTAATTCATTTATTTCTACCTTGCTCCGACAGATTCTGTTTTCATCCCCCGTAGGAATTTGAAGGTAAAGTTGCAAATTGTGAAACGACTGTTCTTTTTTTTTTTTTTTTTTTGCCTTATTATCAATTCTCTGCTGTGGTGTACCGAGTAAAAATAATGGACTTTGTGTCACTGGCCAAATATTTCAACACCTCATTTCATCACACTCACAACAAAGCAAGTCTTCAGGTTGACTCCGAGCTCTTCCGACATAATTTCTTGAGAGAATCCACACAAATCTTAAAATTCTTCCTGCATAAGAGACTCCGAGTGATAATTGGCAAGACGGGGTTCAGCTTTATGAGAGAGAGAGTCAAAAAAAGAATCAAATTACTGTCTTCGAGGCTTTTTCTCCGTCTGAGGCAACGCCCGCGAAAATTGGCAAAGCCAAACCGTGTTCTGCTGTAAGCACTACGCAACCCTCGTGCACTCTCGCAAGCACTGGGTCATCTCATTTTCATTTCAACTGCTTCATCAGGGGATAGCGCGAACGCAGTCCCCCACTACCAGAAATTATGCAGTCGAGATTCCCACATTTGGGGAATTCGCAGGGGTCAGCACAGCCGGAGTGCAATGGCTGAGCCTCGCCCTGGGTGAACCACCATTTCCATTTCCATTTCATTAGATTTTATTAAATCAACACATATTCTTACACAACACGTCTTTGGCCTGGTCAACACAAAACATTCAGACATCAATAATCAATTATATCAATAAATACTTATACATAAATACATTTATAAATAACTAAATTGGTAACATAAAACAATAACAATTCCAAACACGCACAACAAAATAAATACATCAATTGGGCACTGTAAAACCATATCTAATATCCTTATTTAATACAGCTCCCCACCAGGCCTCATTAAAAAGACAACACAACAATCAAGTAAAATGCTTAAAACTGTTAAAAACAAGCCATCTTTTGTACAGGGCAGCGATGTGCCCTCTAAACAACCGGCCTTCACTCCATCCCTGCCACACCGCCACAAAAATAAACCACTTATCTTCCTCAGGTTGGTCCTCCGGCTCTCATAACCATTGTCCATGCTGCATGCCCCCACATGTCCTTAGCCCACTGCATTCCCTTCCTCCTCTGGTCCCGGCTCATGTAATCATTGACCAGTCCGTATGCCAGCCTCTTAACTGCCTCTGGCGGCATGGCTCTGTCCTCTCGTGCACAAATGTTCCTTGCAATCCAACGGGCTTCTTTAATACAGTTCAGGATGAGCCAGAGACACCTCCACTTTTTCCAATTCTCTGGCCCTCCTACACCGTACTTCACTAGTTGTCCATTAACAACCCGCTTTGCCCCCAGGAATAACTTTATCAAAGTCTCGCAACTTTTCCACAGAGCCACTGCCGCCGTACAGTCCAACAGACAGTGCTGAATGGTCTCCTCTTGTCCGCAGCCGGGCCAAACACACTCTCCAGTTGGGCTCAGTCTTCGGGCATGCAGCACTCCTTTCACCGGGAGGACCCCATGCGCCACCTGCCAGGCCAGATCTTTATGGCGATGCAGCAGGTCTGGGTGGGCCACCTCCTTCCAGACATCCTTGGGCCGGCCTACCGCCAGCCCCCATACCTGACACACCGGCTCCCTGCCCTGTACAAAAGACAACATGGACTTGTGTGATTTTAAAACTTCAGTTCCCACCCCTTCCATTTGCATCTTCATTAAAAACTTCTTCGCCCCCTCATACCCCCCCGTCATTTGAAGTGCAAGTGGAACCGTTAAAGGAACTTTTAAAACTTCAATTTTCCTGAGATAAAAGCCCATAAAAAAACGTATAAAAAAGGACGCTTTACATGACAGAGACAAACACATAGACACATGCAACGCCACATAATGACACCACAACACAGAGTAAAAGTCCACCACCCCCTTCCCTCCCTTTTCATGCTGCCGTTTCATCACCACTCTCTGTAAGCGCTCCCACTTTGTTCCCCATAAAAAACGAAAGATCAAACGATCCAGACGCGACAAAACAGACCGTGACGGCACAAACACAACACTGACGAACAGTAACATTGGTAAAATTAGTGCTTTTAAAATGAGGTTCTTCCCTTCAAAAGTTAATTGTCTCAACCTCCAAAACTGCAGCTTCCTTTCTACTTTTTTTAAAAGCCCATCCCAATTCCCATCTCCCAGTCCGTCAGAATTAAAATAAACCCCGAGGATCTTTACTTGGTCCGTCTTAACCGTCACGGGCATTCCCTGGAGCTCCATGTCTGTCCACCGTCCAAACAGTTTCAAGTCACATTTGTCTTTATTCAACTTTGCTGCTGAGGCTCCACCAAACCATTCCGTCCTTGTCACCGTCATGTCAATGGAGTACCGGTCCGTACAAAGCACAGTCACATCGTCCATGTAAATGGCACATTTCGCTTCCTGTCCTCCACTCCCAGGAATGCCCAGCCCAATTATCCGGGCATCCCTTCTCAATACTTGTGCTAGTGGCTCCATACAACAAACAAACAAAAGCGGCGATAACGGACAGCCCTGGCGGACCCCGCAGCTGACTTTTACTGCTTTTGAGCAGACCCCATTAACCAAAATCTTGCTTCGGATATCTGTGTAAAGAAGCCCCACCCGTGCTAAAAAACCCCCCGGAAAACCCATCTTTTGCAGTACATCAAACATATACTGGTGCGAGACCCGATCATATGCTTTCTCAAAATCTAAATTTAACACGGCGAGCCGAATGTCTCTGTCTCTCGCATAACAGATGGCGTCCCTCACCAGAAGGAGGCTGTCCGTGATCCTCCTACCAGCCACTGCACAAGTTTGATCCGGGTGAATTACGTCTTCTAAAACAGTCTTCATCCTCAGGGTTAAAATCTTACTAAAAAGTTTAAAATCAAAATTTAAAAGGGTGATTGGACGCCAGTTTTTAATGTCTTCCACTTCCCCTTTCTTAAAAAGGAGAGTAACCACCCCCTCTCTAAAACTTTCTGGTAAAATCTTACAATTGTCAAATTCTCTAAAAACAAATAAAAGGTCCGGCCCCAACAAATCCCAAAATGCGTCATAAAATTCATATGGTAACCCATCCGTCCCAGGTGCTTTTCCTTTTTTAAAAGACTTAAAACTGCTTTCCAACTCCTCCCTCTTTATCTCTCCCTCCAAACCACCTACATCCCCCACCACCCTTTCCACAAACTCCAGCACTTCCCCAATTCTGTCCTGCTCCACCATTTTCTCCGAAAATAAATTAGAATAAAATTCCTCCACCACCCCTAGCATGCCCTCTGTGTCTTTTTTAACCAGCCCATCCTCCCCTTTCAAACCCTTCATTAAAACTCTCCTTGATAAAATCTTTTTAAAAAAATATCTACTACATTTTTCCCCCTCATCGATCTCCTTCTCTTTGCTTTGAAACATAATTGCTTTATATCGGTTCTCATTCAACTCTGACATTTCTTTTTTTACTAAAACAATTTCTTCCTTAAAATCAAATCCTAAATTTGCCAAATTCACATACCTATTTAATCTTTTCTGTAACCCAGACATGACTCTTTTATCCTTTGCCTTTTTCCTTTTCCCCTCATTAATAAAAAATGTTTTGATTCTCCTTTTTGCCACCTCCCACCACTCAGCCCGTGTATTAAAAAAGTCTTGTAGCGACTGCAAATCTTTGTACATAGATCTAAAAGACATCACTACTGCCGGATCTTCCAACAAACGGCAGTTCAGCTTCCATATTCCTCTGCCTACTGCCACACCTGACTTCACAGCCAGGGAGCAGCACAGCAGGGAATGGTCTGAATAAAACACCGGGTTCAGATTCGCAGCCAGACCAGCAAAACCCCGGGCAAAGAGAAAATCAATCCTCGATGCCCGAGATCCATCATTTGTGTGCCATGTAAAACCCTCCTTTCCTGGGTTAAGAACAGAATAAATATCTTGAAGTTTAAAATCCATTAAAAGTCTATTTAAGTAAAAAGATGTCTTGTCTACTCTAAATTCTCTGTCCACCCCTTTCCGACCCCCCCTATTCAAAACACAATTAAAATCCCCTGTTAAAATCAAAGGGTCCCGCCCCAAGAGATGCGGAGGGAGCTCCTGGAGTAACTCCCATCTCTCTTGTATCCGGGGTGGACAGTAGACATTTACGAGTTTAAAAGCCATTCCATTAAAAGACAATGATAAAACCAAAATTCTCCCACATTCCACCACCGTGCTCTCAACCACCTCTACACCACTATTCTTCACCAGCACTGCCACACCATCTGAACTGTTTGCATCAGAACCGCTCCAAAGAGACGGCCCTAGCTGCCATATGTCCTCCCACTCTTTATAGGAGGAACGATATGGCAGCGCGCATTCCTGTAGGCAAATTACATCTGCTTGCACGCCCTCCAAAGCGGACAAAACAGACCTTGCCCTCTTTAATGTCCTCACTCTACAAACATTAATAGTAGCTACCGTGAGGGGCATGTGCTGGCTACTCATTGTAAAACTAAGTGATGTTAAAACCAACTGTCCTAAACCCCACAACAACACTAACCAGTAATATGTTAAAAGACCCTCCATAATCTTTAATATAGGTCATCATCACTAGGTTCTTTAAAAATGTCCGAAGTGGACGCCCCACCTGTATATGGACATTCATTTGGCGACTGATCTGGATACAATGGGGAGGATCCCCCAGACTCACTATTGGAATATTCCCTCATCCCCCCCAAGCCCCGACTAAACTTCCCCCTTTTCCCTTCCTCAACCCCTTCCCTCTCCAACCCCTCCTCCGCTAATCTTTTGAGGGATATTCCCTCCTCCTCCATTTCCTCCGCCCCATCCGCCGACGCCGACTCCACCGTCACCATCGACCCCGTGTCGGAGTCGGTGTCGCTCTCCCTTCTAGGCCTCCATTCCTGTGCCCCTCCCCCCTTTGAATAACCCACCTGCCCCTGGCCCAAAGGCAGGCTTCCTTCATCCTGCCCCTGCTGCTCCTGCCCTGCGCCCTCCGGCGCCCCCTCCTGTTCCTGCCCTGCGCCCTCCGGGGCCCCCTCCTGCTCCTGCCCTGCGCCCTCCGGCGCCCCTTCCTGCTCCTACCCTGCGCCCTCCGGCGCCCCCTGCTGCTCTTGCCCTGCGCCCTCCGGCGCCCCTTCCTGCTCCTGCCCTGCGCCCTCCGGCGCCCCCTGCTGCTCCTGCCCCCCCTGCTGCTCCTGCCCCTCCTGCTGCTCCTGCCCTGCGCCCTCCGGCGCCCCCTGCTGCTCCTGCCCCTGCTGCTGCTCCTGCCCTGCGCCCTCCGGCGCCCCTTCCTGCTCCTGCCCTGCGCCCTTCGGCGCCCCCTCCTGCTCCTCTGATGCTCTATACTGCTCCTGCCCCTTGGCCTCTCTTGCCCCCTGCTGCTGCTGTCCAGCATTAGCCTTTGCCCCTTCCTCCCCTTCCTGCTGATGAGGCTTAGCCGAAGCCCGACCCCTCTTTGTCCTGTTCGCAAAAGATTCTGGACAATCCCTGAACATATGAGAGGCTTTCCCACACAAATTACATTTTCGCCCTGTAGGGCAGTCATCTGCCTCATGCCCCACTTCCCTGCACCTTTGGCAGACAACCGCCCTACATGCCTCTGCAAGGTGCCCAAAATCCCCACATCTGCGACATAATTTCGGCTGCCCAGCATAATGTATTAGGCCACGGTTTTCGCCCAACACTATCATGGAAGGCGGGTGTTTCCACCCTTCATAGCCGTCCACGTCAGCATAAAACTTCACAGGCACACGCCAGTTACCGGTCCAAATGCCGTCGACATCAATTACTTTCATTGGGGAATCTCTCACCCAAACGTAACGATTCAGCCACGTCGCAATATCTGCCTCGCTCACCAACTCATTAAACATGCGAACTATTATTACCTTCAGTGACTCGTCCGACAATCTTTCTACGACAAACATTTCAAATTTCTCTGCCACCTTGTTAAAGCGCGACCAAAACTCTCGCAACAACTCCTTAGTTTTAAAACTAAGATCAAAACCTTTACCGTGAGGCAAAACAATCAAACAATTTACATCCTCATTACTAAAACCCAATATACCACGAACAAACTTCCGTGAAAAATCTAATCTAGAACATTCCAGCAATCTTCCATTGCGCTGCTTTAAATTAAAACGAACGCAATGGTGCCGCGGAAGGCCGACTCGTGCAGCCGACATTCTGCGGCCAACAAACACTCAACTTAAACAGAAAAACACGACACAAATTAACGCAATTGAATAAGAAAAAAACCAACTTACTTAAATACCAAAACTACAACAGCCCCGAAGGGCTGTAAACAAAAAAAACAAATACTTATCCTCCTCCTTCGTACACTTTCCACCACCTACAAAACGAAATAATACACACAACAATTAATTGAATTAGCAATTGAAAACTATTGCGGAACAATAGTCGATACTAGCCTCACAGCAGAAAAGAATACATGGTATCTCCCCTGCCAGGTAAGTATGAATTGTGCCACGCCTGGGAGGGGTGCAAGATGCTAAATAACCCGCTCACTCTCATGGTGTCTGAGAATTCCCAGCATTCCCCCGAGCCTTGCCATATTGGCACCCGGTTTTTGCGCATTTGACCATATTTTGACTGTCAAATGAATTATATCACCTTGTTACAACCAAACCTCTAATTTTCCTCAAAATGCAGCTCCTAATTCAAATATTGCAACTCATGAGTCAGTTTACGCCCATGGTGTAAGGCTGTGCCAACCCCCTTTGATCTTGCCAAACCCTCAGAGTCTGGCTTTTGAGCTGTCGGGGTAGGTGCAGCTCTCCAGCCAATACATGTATTTTTTGTCACCTCGTGTCACAAAAACCCCAACAACTACCTAAATAACTGGATATGCTGTTTTCAGAGTCCAATCGGATTGCATCAGAAAAAGGTTGAACGCGCCGTCCAGATAAGCAGGGTACTGGGGGTATTTCCTAGTGACGGATTTCAATCCTTGCTGACATCACAGAATTCTACTCATGTCATTTAATTAGCACGAATGGCTAGACCGCTGACAACATAACGCCGGTTGGTGTTTCATTTTAACCGCTCACCATTTTGCGTTGATTTACTCTTCTACGTTAATATTTCCAGCTGTGCTGCCTGAAATATTGGAGAGACAATGCGCGCACAATTGTGGATATATTCAGACTGTTAATAATGAGCCTTTTTCCTCGTTTGAAACATCTTAAAAAATAATTAAGATTAAAGCGCGCTGCAGCCGGCATTCCCGGGCGTTATCGCAGTCAGTACAGAGCTGGACAGGATTGGCTCGGCTTTCCAGAACACACACGGGCAGGCTTTGTCAGAACCGAGATGGCAGTAAAAACTGAATTATTCATTCCACTCACGTTGAGGACGGTCAGCAAATTAACCTCAATTCAATGTAGTTATGCGTAAATTCAGTGACTGCACCCACAAAATCAAAGAATTCTACCGCGTGAATAAGTGAAATTGATTATTAACACAACAGCATTAGAGCGTATGCCTTGCACAGTCTGCATGATAGAACAAACTATGACGACAAACTGGCTGCACGTCACAACTAATGCCATAAACCTGCTTAGAACGAGCCAGTACTGTGACGACACGCTGTTCCATTTGATGTACCAGAATAAACAGACGTTCTCAGCTCTTGAACAGAATGGAATTCGTTTCGGGGGCGCTAATTCATTTATTTCTACCTTGCTCCGACAGATTCTGTTTTCATCCCCCGTAGGAATTTGAAGGTAAAGTTGCAAATTGTGAAACGACTGTTCTTTTTTTTTTTTTTTTTTGCCTTATTATCAATTCTCTGCTGTGGTGTACCGAGTAAAAATAATGGACTTTGTGTCACTGGCCAAATATTTCAACACCTCATTTCATCACACTCACAACAAAGCAAGTCTTCAGGTTGACTCCGAGCTCTTCCGACATAATTTCTTGAGAGAATCCACACAAATCTTAAATATCTTCCTGCATAAGAGACTCCGAGTGATAATTGGCAAGACGGGGTTCAGCTTTATGAGAGAGAGAGTCAAAAAAAGAATCAAATTACTGTCTTCGAGGCTTTTTCTCCGTCTGAGGCAACGCCCGCGAAAATTGGCAAAGCCAAACCGTGTTCTGCTGTAAGCACTACGCAACCCTCGTGCACTCTCGCAAGCACTGGGTCATCTCATTTTCATTTCAACTGCTTCATCAGGGGATAGCGCGAACGCAGTCCCCCACTACCAGAAATTATGCAGTCGAGATTCCCACATTTGGGGAATTCGCAGGGGTCAGCACAGCCGGAGTGCAATGGCTGAGCCTCGCCCTAGGTGAACCACCATTTCCATTTCCATTTCATTAGATTTTATTAAATCAACACATATTCTTACGCAACACGTCTTTGGCCTGGTCAACACAAAACATTCAGACATCAATAATCAATTATATCAATAAATACTTATACATAAATACATTTATAAATAACTAAATTGGTAACATAAAACAATAACAATTCCAAACACGCACAACAAAATAAATACATCAATTGGGCACTGTAAAACCATATCTAATATCCTTATTTAATACAGCTCCCCACCAGGCCTCATTAAAAAGACAACACAACAATCAAGTAAAATGCTTAAAATTGTTAAAAACAAGCCATCTTTTGTACAGGGCAGCGATGTGCCCTCTAAACAACCGGCCTTCACTCCATCCCTGCCACACCGCCACAAAAATAAACCACTTATCTTCCTCAGGTTGGTCCTCCGGCTCTCATAACCATTGTCCATGCTGCATGCCCCCACATGTCCTTAGCCCACTGCATTCCCTTCCTCCTCTGGTCCCGGCTCATGTAATCATTGACCAGTCCGTATGCCAGCCTCTTAACTGCCTCTGGCGGCATGGCTCTGTCCTCTCGTGCACAAATGTTCCTTGCAATCCAACGGGCTTCTTTAATACAGTTCAGGATGAGCCAGAGACACCTCCACTTTTTCCAATTCTCTGGCCCTCCTACACCGTACTTCACTAGTTGTCCATTAACAACCCGCTTTGCCCCCAGGAATAACTTTATCAAAGTCTCGCAACTTTTCCACAGAGCCACTGCCGCCGTACAGTCCAACAGACAGTGCTGAATGGTCTCCTCTTGTCCGCAGCCGGGCCAAACACACTCTCCAGTTGGGCTCAGTCTTCGGGCATGCAGCACTCCTTTCACCGGGAGGACCCCATGCGCCACCTGCCAGGCCAGATCTTTATGGCGATGCAGCAGGTCTGGGTGGGCCACCTCCTTCCAGACATCCTTGGGCCGGCCTACCGCCAGCCCCCATACCTGACACACCGGCTCCCTGCCCTGTACAAAAGACAACATGGACTTGTGTGATTTTAAAACTTCAGTTCCCACCCCTTCCATTTGCATCTTCATTAAAAACTTCTTCGCCCCCTCATACCCCCCCGTCATTTGAAGTGCAAGTGGAACCGTTAAAGGAACTTTTAAAACTTCAATTTTCCTGAGATAAAAGCCCATAAAAAAACGTATAAAAAAGGACGCTTTACATGACAGAGACAAACACATAGACACATGCAACGCCACATAATGACACCACAACACAGAGTAAAAGTCCACCACCCCCTTCCCTCCCTTTTCATGCTGCCGTTTCATCACCACTCTCTGTAAGCGCTCCCACTTTGTTCCCCATAAAAAACGAAAGATCAAACGATCCAGACGCGACAAAACAGACCGTGACGGCACAAACACAACACTGACGAACAGTAACATTGGTAAAATTAGTGCTTTTAAAATGAGGTTCTTCCCTTCAAAAGTTAATTGTCTCAACCTCCAAAACTGCAGCTTCCTTTCTACTTTTTTTAAAAGCCCATCCCAATTCCCATCTCCCAGTCCGTCAGAATTAAAATAAACCCCGAGGATCTTTACTTGGTCCGTCTTAACCGTCACGGGCATTCCCTGGAGCTCCATGTCTGTCCACCGTCCAAACAGTTTCAAGTCACATTTGTCTTTATTCAACTTTGCTGCTGAGGCTCCACCAAACCATTCCGTCCTTGTCACCGTCATGTCAATGGAGTACCGGTCCGTACAAAGCACAGTCACATCGTCCATGTAAATGGCACATTTCGCTTCCTGTCCTCCACTCCCAGGAATGCCCAGCCCAATTATCCGGGCATCCCTTCTCAATACTTGTGCTAGTGGCTCCATACAACAAACAAACAAAAGCGGCGATAACGGACAGCCCTGGCGGACCCCGCAGCTGACTTTTACTGCTTTTGAGCAGACCCCATTAACCAAAATCTTGCTTCGGATATCTGTGTAAAGAAGCCCCACCCGTGCTAAAAAACCCCCCGGAAAACCCATCTTTTGCAGTACATCAAACATATACTGGTGCGAGACCCGATCATATGCTTTCTCAAAATCTAAATTTAACACGGCGAGCCGAATGTCTCTGTCTCTCGCATAACAGATGGCGTCCCTCACCAGAAGGAGGCTGTCCGTGATCCTCCTACCAGCCACTGCACAAGTTTGATCCGGGTGAATTACGTCTTCTAAAACAGTCTTCATCCTCAGGGTTAAAATCTTACTAAAAAGTTTAAAATCAAAATTTAAAAGGGTGATTGGACGCCAGTTTTTAATGTCTTCCACTTCCCCTTTCTTAAAAAGGAGAGTAACCACCCCCTCTCTAAAACTTTCTGGTAAAATCTTACAATTGTCAAATTCTCTAAAAACAAATAAAAGGTCCGGCCCCAACAAATCCCAAAATGCGTCATAAAATTCATATGGTAACCCATCCGTCCCAGGTGCTTTTCCTTTTTTAAAAGACTTAAAACTGCTTTCCAACTCCTCCCTCTTTATCTCTCCCTCCAAACCACCTACATCCCCCACCACCCTTTCCACAAACTCCAGCACTTCCCCAATTCTGTCCTGCTCCACCATTTTCTCCGAAAATAAATTAGAATAAAATTCCTCCACCACCCCTAGCATGCCCTCTGTGTCTTTTTTAACCAGCCCATCCTCCCCTTTCAAACCCTTCATTAAAACTCTCCTTGATAAAATCTTTTTAAAAAAATATCTACTACATTTTTCCCCCTCATCGATCTCCTTCTCTTTGCTTTGAAACATAATTGCTTTATATCGGTTCTCATTCAACTCTGACATTTCTTTTTTTACTAAAACAATTTCTTCCTTAAAATCAAATCCTAAATTTGCCAAATTCACATACCTATTTAATCTTTTCTGTAACCCAGACATGACTCTTTTATCCTTTGCCTTTTTCCTTTTCCCCTCATTAATAAAAAATGTTTTGATTCTCCTTTTTGCCACCTCCCACCACTCAGCCCGTGTATTAAAAAAGTCTTGTAGCGACTGCAAATCTTTGTACATAGATCTAAAAGACATCACTACTGCCGGATCTTCCAACAAACGGCAGTTCAGCTTCCATATTCCTCTGCCTACTGCCACACCTGACTTCACAGCCAGGGAGCAGCACAGCAGGGAATGGTCTGAATAAAACACCGGGTTCAGATCAGCTTGCCAGACCAGACCAGCAAAACCCCGGGCAAAGAGAAAATCAATCCTCGATGCCCGAGATCCATCATTTGTGTGCCATGTAAAACCCTCCTTTCCTGGGTTAAGAACAGAATAAATATCTTGAAGTTTAAAATCCATTAAAAGTCTATTTAAGTAAAAAGATGTCTTGTCTACTCTAAATTCTCTGTCCACCCCTTTCCGACCCCCCCTATTCAAAACACAATTAAAATCCCCTGTTAAAATCAAAGGGTCCCGCCCCAAGAGATGCGGAGGGAGCTCCTGGAGTAACTCCCATCTCTCTTGTATCCGGGGTGGACAGTAGACATTTACGAGTTTAAAAGCCATTCCATTAAAAGACAATGATAAAACCAAAATTCTCCCACATTCCACCACCGTGCTCTCAACCACCTCTACACCACTATTCTTCACCAGCACTGCCACACCATCTGAACTGTTTGCATCAGAACCGCTCCAAAGAGACGGCCCTAGCTGCCATATGTCCTCCCACTCTTTATAGGAGGAACGATATGGCAGCGCGCATTCCTGTAGGCAAATTACATCTGCTTGCACGCCCTCCAAAGCGGACAAAACAGACCTTGCCCTCTTTAATGTCCTCACTCTACAAACATTAATAGTAGCTACCGTGAGGGGCATGTGCTGGCTACTCATTGTAAAACTAAGTGATGTTAAAACCAACTGTCCTAAACCCCACAACAACACTAACCAGTAATATGTTAAAAGACCCTCCATAATCTTTAATATAGGTCATCATCACTAGGTTCTTTAAAAATGTCCGAAGTGGACGCCCCACCTGTATATGGACATTCATTTGGCGACTGATCTGGATACAATGGGGAGGATCCCCCAGACTCACTATTGGAATATTCCCTCATCCCCCCCAAGCCCCGACTAAACTTCCCCCTTTTCCCTTCCTCAACCCCTTCCCTCTCCAACCCCTCCTCCGCTAATCTTTTGAGGGATATTCCCTCCTCCTCCATTTCCTCCGCCCCATCCGCCGACGCCGACTCCACCGTCACCATCGACCCCGTGTCGGAGTCGGTGTCGCTCTCCCTTCTAGGCCTCCATTCCTGTGCCCCTCCCCCCTTTGAATAACCCACCTGCCCCTGGCCCAAAGGCAGGCTTCCTTCATCCTGCCCCTGCTGCTCCTGCCCTGCGCCCTCCGGCGCCCCCTCCTGTTCCTGCCCTGCGCCCTCCGGGGCCCCCTCCTGCTCCTGCCCTGCGCCCTCCGGCGCCCCTTCCTGCTCCTACCCTGCGCCCTCCGGCGCCCCCTGCTGCTCTTGCCCTCTGCCCTCCCCCGCCCCTTCCTGCTCCTGCCCTCCGCCCTCCCGCCCCCCCTGCTGCTCCTGCCCCCCCTGCTGCTCCTGCCCCTGCTGCTGCTCCTGCCCTGCGCCCTCCCGCGCCCCCTGCCGCTCCTGCCCCTGCTGCTTCTCCTGCCCCGCGCCCTCCGGCCCCCCTTCCTTCTCCCGCCCTGCGCCCTTCGGCGCCCCCTCCTGCTCCTCTGATGCTCTATCCTGCTCCTGCCCCTTGGCCTCTCTTGCCCCCTGCTGCTGCTGTCCAGCATTAGCCTTTGCCCCTTCCTCCCCTTCCTGCTGATGAGGCTTAGCCGAAGCCCGACCCCTCTTTGTCCTGTTCGCAAAAGATTCTGGACAATCCCTGAACATATGAGAGGCTTTCCCACACAAATTACATTTTCGCCCTGTAGGGCAGTCATCTGCCTCATGCCCCACTTCCCTGCACCTTTGGCAGACAACCGCCCTACATGCCTCTGCAAGGTGCCCAAAATCCCCACATCTGCGACATAATTTCGGCTGCCCAGCATAATGTATTAGGCCACGGTTTTCGCCCAACACTATCATGGAAGGCGGGTGTTTCCACCCTTCATAGCCGTCCACGTCAGCATAAAACTTCACAGGCACACGCCAGTTACCGGTCCAAATGCCGTCGACATCAATTACTTTCATTGGGGAATCTCTCACCCAAACGTAACGATTCAGCCACGTCGCAATATCTGCCTCGCTCACCAACTCATTAAACATGCGAACTATTATTACCTTCAGTGACTCGTCCGACAATCTTTCTACGACAAACATTTCAAATTTCTCTGCCACCTTGTTAAAGCGCGACCAAAACTCTCGCAACAACTCCTTAGTTTTAAAACTAAGATCAAAACCTTTACCGTGAGGCAAAACAATCAAACAATTTACATCCTCATTACTAAAACCCAATATACCACGAACAAACTTCCGTGAAAAATCTAATCTAGAACATTCCAGCAATCTTCCATTGCGCTGCTTTAAATTAAAACGAACGCAATGGTGCCGCGGAAGGCCGACTCGTGCAGCCGACATTCTGCGGCCAACAAACACTCAACTTAAACAGAAAAACACGACACAAATTAACGCAATTGAATAAGAAAAAAACCAACTTACTTAAATACCAAAACTACAACAGCCCCGAAGGGCTGTAAACAAAAAAAACAAATACTTATCCTCCTCCTTCGTACACTTTCCACCACCTACAAAACGAAATAATACACACAACAATTAATTGAATTAGCAATTGAAAACTATTGCGGAACAATAGTCGATACTAGCCTCACAGCAGAAAAGAATACATGGTATCTCCCCTGCCAGGTAAGTATGAATTGTGCCACGCCTGGGAGGGGTGCAAGATGCTAAATAACCCGCTCACTCTCATGGTGTCTGAGAATTCCCAGCATTCCCCCGAGCCTTGCCATATTGGCACCCGGTTTTTGCGCATTTGACCATATTTTGACTGTCAAATGAATTATATCACCTTGTTACAACCAAACCTCTAATTTTCCTCAAAATGCAGCTCCTAATTCAAATATTGCAACTCATGAGTCAGTTTACGCCCATGGTGTAAGGCTGTGCCAACCCCCTTTGATCTTGCCAAACCCTCAGAGTCTGGCTTTTGAGCTGTCGGGGTAGGTGCAGCTCTCCAGCCAATACATGTATTTTTTGTCACCTCGTGTCACAAAAACCCCAACAACTACCTAAATAACTGGATATGCTGTTTTCAGAGTCCAATCGGATTGCATCAGAAAAAGGTTGAACGCGCCGTCCAGATAAGCAGGGTACTGGGGGTATTTCCTAGTGACGGATTTCAATCCTTGCTGACATCACAGAATTCTACTCATGTCATTTAATTAGCACGAATGGCTAGACCGCTGACAACATAACGCCGGTTGGTGTTTCATTTTAACCGCTCACCATTTTGCGTTGATTTACTCTTCTACGTTAATATTTCCAGCTGTGCTGCCTGAAATATTGGAGAGACAATGCGCGCACAATTGTGGATATATTCAGACTGTTAATAATGAGCCTTTTTCCTCGTTTGAAACATCTTAAAAAATAATTAAGATTAAAGCGCGCTGCAGCCGGCATTCCCGGGCGTTATCGCAGTCAGTACAGAGCTGGACAGGATTGGCTCGGCTTTCCAGAACACACACGGGCAGGCTTTGTCAGAACCGAGATGGCAGTAAAAACTGAATTATTCATTCCACTCACGTTGAGGACGGTCAGCAAATTAACCTCAATTCAATGTAGTTATGCGTAAATTCAGTGACTGCACCCACAAAATCAAAGAATTCTACCGCGTGAATAAGTGAAATTGATTATTAACACAACAGCATTAGAGCGTATGCCTTGCACAGTCTGCATGATAGAACAAACTATGACGACAAACTGGCTGCACGTCACAACTAGTGCCATAAACCTGCTTAGAACGAGCCAGTACTGTGACGACACGCTGTTCCATTTGATGTACCAGAATAAACAGACGTTCTCAGCTCTTGAACAGAATGGAATTCGTTTCGGGGGCGCTAATTCATTTATTTCTACCTTGCTCCGACAGATTCTGTTTTCATCCCCCGTAGGAATTTGAAGGTAAAGTTGCAAATTGTGAAACGACTGTTCTTTTTTTTTTTGCCTTATTATCAATTCTCTGCTGTGGTGTACCGAGTAAAAATAATGGACTTTGTGTCACTGGCCAAATATTTCAACACCTCATTTCATCACACTCACAACAAAGCAAGTCTTCAGGTTGACTCCGAGCTCTTCCGACATAATTTCTTGAGAGAATCCACACAAATCTTAAATATCTTCCTGCATAAGAGACTCCGAGTGATAATTGGCAAGACGGGGTTCAGCTTTATGAGAGAGAGAGTCAAAAAAAGAATCAAATTACTGTCTTCGAGGCTTTTTCTCCGTCTGAGGCAACGCCCGCGAAAATTGGCAAAGCCAAACCGTGTTCTGCTGTAAGCACTACGCAACCCTCGTGCACTCTCGCAAGCACTGGGTCATCTCATTTTCATTTCAACTGCTTCATCAGGGGATAGCGCGAACGCAGTCCCCCACTACCAGAAATTATGCAGTCGAGATTCCCACATTTAGGGAATTCGCAGGGGTCAGCACAGCCGGAGTGCAATGGCTGAGCCTCGCCCTGGGTGAACCACCTTCGTGATCATGGTATCTCCCCTGCCAGGTAAGTATGAATTGTGCCACGCCTGGGAGGGGTGCAAGATGCTAAATAACCCGCTCACTCTCATGGTGTCTGAGAATTCCCAGCATTCCCCCGAGCCTTGCCATATTGGCACCCGGTTTTTGCGCATTTGACCATATTTTGACTGTCAAATGAATTATATCACCTTGTTACAACCAAACCTCTAATTTTCCTCAAAATGCAGCTCCTAATTCAAATATTGCAACTCATGAGTCAGTTTACGCCCATGGTGTAAGGCTGTGCCAACCCCCTTTGATCTTGCCAAACCCTCAGAGTCTGGCTTTTGAGCTGTCGGGGTAGGAGCAGCTCTCCAGCCAATACATGTATTTTTTGTCACCTCGTGTCACAAAAACCCCAACAACTACCTAAATAACTGGATATGCTGTTTTCAGAGTCCAATCGGATTGCATCAGAAAAAGGTTGAACGCGCCGTCCAGATAAGCAGGGTACTGGGGGTATTTCCTAGTGACGGATTTCAATCCTTGCTGACATCACAGAATTCTACTCATGTCATTTAATTAGCACGAATGGCTAGACCGCTGACAACATAACGCCGGTTGGTGTTTCATTTTAACCGCTCACCATTTTGCGTTGATTTACTCTTCTACGTTAATATTTCCAGCTGTGCTGCCTGAAATATTGGAGAGACAATGCGCGCACAATTGTGGATATATTCAGACTGTTAATAATGAGCCTTTTTCCTCGTTTGAAACATCTTAAAAAATAATTAAGATTAAAGCGCGCTGCAGCCGGCATTCCCGGGCGTTATCGCAGTCAGTACAGAGCTGGACAGGATTGGCTCGGCTTTCCAGAACACACACGGGCAGGCTTTGTCAGAACCGAGATGGCAGTAAAAACTGAATTATTCATTCCACTCACGTTGAGGACGGTCAGCAAATTAACCTCAATTCAATGTAGTTATGCGTAAATTCAGTGACTGCACCCACAAAATCAAAGAATTCTACCGCGTGAATAAGTGAAATTGATTATTAACACAACAGCATTAGAGCGTATGCCTTGCACAGTCTGCATGATAGAACAAACTATGACGACAAACTGGCTGCACGTCACAACTAGTGCCATAAACCTGCTTAGAACGAGCCAGTACTGTGACGACACGCTGTTCCATTTGATGTACCAGAATAAACAGACGTTCTCAGCTCTTGAACAGAATGGAATTCGTTTCGGGGGCGCTAATTCATTTATTTCTACCTTGCTCCGACAGATTCTGTTTTCATCCCCCGTAGGAATTTGAAGGTAAAGTTGCAAATTGTGAAACGACTGTTCTTTTTTTTTTTTTTTTTTGCCTTATTATCAATTCTCTGCTGTGGTGTACCGAGTAAAAATAATGGACTTTGTGTCACTGGCCAAATATTTCAACACCTCATTTCATCACACTCACAACAAAGCAAGTCTTCAGGTTGACTCCGAGCTCTTCCGACATAATTTCTTGAGAGAATCCACACAAATCTTAAATATCTTCCTGCATAAGAGACTCCGAGTGATAATTGGCAAGACGGGGTTCAGCTTTATGAGAGAGAGAGTCAAAAAAAGAATCAAATTACTGTCTTCGAGGCTTTTTCTCCGTCTGAGGCAACGCCCGCGAAAATTGGCAAAGCCAAACCGTGTTCTGCTGTAAGCACTACGCAACCCTCGTGCACTCTCGCAAGCACTGGGTCATCTCATTTTCATTTCAACTGCTTCATCAGGGGATAGCGCGAACGCAGTCCCCCACTACCAGAAATTATGCAGTCGAGATTCCCACATTTGGGGAATTCGCAGGGGTCAGCACAGCCGGAGTGCAATGGCTGAGCCTCGCCCTAGGTGAACCACCATTTCCATTTCCATTTCATTAGATTTTATTAAATCAACACATATTCTTACGCAACACGTCTTTGGCCTGGTCAACACAAAACATTCAGACATCAATAATCAATTATATCAATAAATACTTATACATAAATACATTTATAAATAACTAAATTGGTAACATAAAACAATAACAATTCCAAACACGCACAACAAAATAAATACATCAATTGGGCACTGTAAAACCATATCTAATATCCTTATTTAATACAGCTCCCCACCAGGCCTCATTAAAAAGACAACACAACAATCAAGTAAAATGCTTAAAATTGTTAAAAACAAGCCATCTTTTGTACAGGGCAGCGATGTGCCCTCTAAACAACCGGCCTTCACTCCATCCCTGCCACACCGCCACAAAAATAAACCACTTATCTTCCTCAGGTTGGTCCTCCGGCTCTCATAACCATTGTCCATGCTGCATGCCCCCACATGTCCTTAGCCCACTGCATTCCCTTCCTCCTCTGGTCCCGGCTCATGTAATCATTGACCAGTCCGTATGCCAGCCTCTTAACTGCCTCTGGCGGCATGGCTCTGTCCTCTCGTGCACAAATGTTCCTTGCAATCCAACGGGCTTCTTTAATACAGTTCAGGATGAGCCAGAGACACCTCCACTTTTTCCAATTCTCTGGCCCTCCTACACCGTACTTCACTAGTTGTCCATTAACAACCCGCTTTGCCCCCAGGAATAACTTTATCAAAGTCTCGCAACTTTTCCACAGAGCCACTGCCGCCGTACAGTCCAACAGACAGTGCTGAATGGTCTCCTCTTGTCCGCAGCCGGGCCAAACACACTCTCCAGTTGGGCTCAGTCTTCGGGCATGCAGCACTCCTTTCACCGGGAGGACCCCATGCGCCACCTGCCAGGCCAGATCTTTATGGCGATGCAGCAGGTCTGGGTGGGCCACCTCCTTCCAGACATCCTTGGGCCGGCCTACCGCCAGCCCCCATACCTGACACACCGGCTCCCTGCCCTGTACAAAAGACAACATGGACTTGTGTGATTTTAAAACTTCAGTTCCCACCCCTTCCATTTGCATCTTCATTAAAAACTTCTTCGCCCCCTCATACCCCCCCGTCATTTGAAGTGCAAGTGGAACCGTTAAAGGAACTTTTAAAACTTCAATTTTCCTGAGATAAAAGCCCATAAAAAAACGTATAAAAAAGGACGCTTTACATGACAGAGACAAACACATAGACACATGCAACGCCACATAATGACACCACAACACAGAGTAAAAGTCCACCACCCCCTTCCCTCCCTTTTCATGCTGCCGTTTCATCACCACTCTCTGTAAGCGCTCCCACTTTGTTCCCCATAAAAAACGAAAGATCAAACGATCCAGACGCGACAAAACAGACCGTGACGGCACAAACACAACACTGACGAACAGTAACATTGGTAAAATTAGTGCTTTTAAAATGAGGTTCTTCCCTTCAAAAGTTAATTGTCTCAACCTCCAAAACTGCAGCTTCCTTTCTACTTTTTTTAAAAGCCCATCCCAATTCCCATCTCCCAGTCCGTCAGAATTAAAATAAACCCCGAGGATCTTTACTTGGTCCGTCTTAACCGTCACGGGCATTCCCTGGAGCTCCATGTCTGTCCACCGTCCAAACAGTTTCAAGTCACATTTGTCTTTATTCAACTTTGCTGCTGAGGCTCCACCAAACCATTCCGTCCTTGTCACCGTCATGTCAATGGAGTACCGGTCCGTACAAAGCACAGTCACATCGTCCATGTAAATGGCACATTTCGCTTCCTGTCCTCCACTCCCAGGAATGCCCAGCCCAATTATCCGGGCATCCCTTCTCAATACTTGTGCTAGTGGCTCCATACAACAAACAAACAAAAGCGGCGATAACGGACAGCCCTGGCGGACCCCGCAGCTGACTTTTACTGCTTTTGAGCAGACCCCATTAACCAAAATCTTGCTTCGGATATCTGTGTAAAGAAGCCCCACCCGTGCTAAAAAACCCCCCGGAAAACCCATCTTTTGCAGTACATCAAACATATACTGGTGCGAGACCCGATCATATGCTTTCTCAAAATCTAAATTTAACACGGCGAGCCGAATGTCTCTGTCTCTCGCATAACAGATGGCGTCCCTCACCAGAAGGAGGCTGTCCGTGATCCTCCTACCAGCCACTGCACAAGTTTGATCCGGGTGAATTACGTCTTCTAAAACAGTCTTCATCCTCAGGGTTAAAATCTTACTAAAAAGTTTAAAATCAAAATTTAAAAGGGTGATTGGACGCCAGTTTTTAATGTCTTCCACTTCCCCTTTCTTAAAAAGGAGAGTAACCACCCCCTCTCTAAAACTTTCTGGTAAAATCTTACAATTGTCAAATTCTCTAAAAACAAATAAAAGGTCCGGCCCCAACAAATCCCAAAATGCGTCATAAAATTCATATGGTAACCCATCCGTCCCAGGTGCTTTTCCTTTTTTAAAAGACTTAAAACTGCTTTCCAACTCCTCCCTCTTTATCTCTCCCTCCAAACCACCTACATCCCCCACCACCCTTTCCACAAACTCCAGCACTTCCCCAATTCTGTCCTGCTCCACCATTTTCTCCGAAAATAAATTAGAATAAAATTCCTCCACCACCCCTAGCATGCCCTCTGTGTCTTTTTTAACCAGCCCATCCTCCCCTTTCAAACCCTTCATTAAAACTCTCCTTGATAAAATCTTTTTAAAAAAATATCTACTACATTTTTCCCCCTCATCGATCTCCTTCTCTTTGCTTTGAAACATAATTGCTTTATATCGGTTCTCATTCAACTCTGACATTTCTTTTTTTACTAAAACAATTTCTTCCTTAAAATCAAATCCTAAATTTGCCAAATTCACATACCTATTTAATCTTTTCTGTAACCCAGACATGACTCTTTTATCCTTTGCCTTTTTCCTTTTCCCCTCATTAATAAAAAATGTTTTGATTCTCCTTTTTGCCACCTCCCACCACTCAGCCCGTGTATTAAAAAAGTCTTGTAGCGACTGCAAATCTTTGTACATAGATCTAAAAGACATCACTACTGCCGGATCTTCCAACAAACGGCAGTTCAGCTTCCATATTCCTCTGCCTACTGCCACACCTGACTTCACAGCCAGGGAGCAGCACAGCAGGGAATGGTCTGAATAAAACACCGGGTTCAGATTCGCAGCCAGACCAGCAAAACCCCGGGCAAAGAGAAAATCAATCCTCGATGCCCGAGATCCATCATTTGTGTGCCATGTAAAACCCTCCTTTCCTGGGTTAAGAACAGAATAAATATCTTGAAGTTTAAAATCCATTAAAAGTCTATTTAAGTAAAAAGATGTCTTGTCTACTCTAAATTCTCTGTCCACCCCTTTCCGACCCCCCCTATTCAAAACACAATTAAAATCCCCTGTTAAAATCAAAGGGTCCCGCCCCAAGAGATGCGGAGGGAGCTCCTGGAGTAACTCCCATCTCTCTTGTATCCGGGGTGGACAGTAGACATTTACGAGTTTAAAAGCCATTCCATTAAAAGACAATGATAAAACCAAAATTCTCCCACATTCCACCACCGTGCTCTCAACCACCTCTACACCACTATTCTTCACCAGCACTGCCACACCATCTGAACTGTTTGCATCAGAACCGCTCCAAAGAGACGGCCCTAGCTGCCATATGTCCTCCCACTCTTTATAGGAGGAACGATATGGCAGCGCGCATTCCTGTAGGCAAATTACATCTGCTTGCACGCCCTCCAAAGCGGACAAAACAGACCTTGCCCTCTTTAATGTCCTCACTCTACAAACATTAATAGTAGCTACCGTGAGGGGCATGTGCTGGCTACTCATTGTAAAACTAAGTGATGTTAAAACCAACTGTCCTAAACCCCACAACAACACTAACCAGTAATATGTTAAAAGACCCTCCATAATCTTTAATATAGGTCATCATCACTAGGTTCTTTAAAAATGTCCGAAGTGGACGCCCCACCTGTATATGGACATTCATTTGGCGACTGATCTGGATACAATGGGGAGGATCCCCCAGACTCACTATTGGAATATTCCCTCATCCCCCCCAAGCCCCGACTAAACTTCCCCCTTTTCCCTTCCTCAACCCCTTCCCTCTCCAACCCCTCCTCCGCTAATCTTTTGAGGGATATTCCCTCCTCCTCCATTTCCTCCGCCCCATCCGCCGACGCCGACTCCACCGTCACCATCGACCCCGTGTCGGAGTCGGTGTCGCTCTCCCTTCTAGGCCTCCATTCCTGTGCCCCTCCCCCCTTTGAATAACCCACCTGCCCCTGGCCCAAAGGCAGGCTCGCTTCATCCTGCCCCTGCTGCTCCTGCGCTGCGCCCTCCGGCGCCCCCTCCTGTTCCTGCCCTGCGCCCTCCGGGGCCCCCTCCTGCTCCTGCCCTGCGCCCTCCGGCGCCCCTTCCTGCTCCTGCCCTGCGCCCTCCGGCGCCCCCTGCTGCTCCTGCCCCCCCTGCTGCTCCTGCCCCTGCTGCTGCTCCTGCCCTGCGCCCTCCGGCGCCCCCTGCTGCTCCTGCCCCTGCTGCTGCTCCTGCCCTGCGCCCTCCGGCGCCCCTTCCTGCTCCTGCCCTGCGCCCTTCGGCGCCCCCTCCTGCTCCTCTGATGCTCTATACTGCTCCTGCCCCTTGGCCTCTCTTGCCCCCTGCTGCTGCTGTCCAGCATTAGCCTTTGCCCCTTCCTCCCCTTCCTGCTGATGAGGCTTAGCCGAAGCCCGACCCCTCTTTGTCCTGTTCGCAAAAGATTCTGGACAATCCCTGAACATATGAGAGGCTTTCCCACACAAATTACATTTTCGCCCTGTAGGGCAGTCATCTGCCTCATGCCCCACTTCCCTGCACCTTTGGCAGACAACCGCCCTACATGCCTCTGCAAGGTGCCCAAAATCCCCACATCTGCGACATAATTTCGGCTGCCCAGCATAATGTATTAGGCCACGGTTTTCGCCCAACACTATCATGGAAGGCGGGTGTTTCCACCCTTCATAGCCGTCCACGTCAGCATAAAACTTCACAGGCACACGCCAGTTACCGGTCCAAATGCCGTCGACATCAATTACTTTCATTGGGGAATCTCTCACCCAAACGTAACGATTCAGCCACGTCGCAATATCTGCCTCGCTCACCAACTCATTAAACATGCGAACTATTATTACCTTCAGTGACTCGTCCGACAATCTTTCTACGACAAACATTTCAAATTTCTCTGCCACCTTGTTAAAGCGCGACCAAAACTCTCGCAACAACTCCTTAGTTTTAAAACTAAGATCAAAACCTTTACCGTGAGGCAAAACAATCAAACAATTTACATCCTCATTACTAAAACCCAATATACCACGAACAAACTTCCGTGAAAAATCTAATCTAGAACATTCCAGCAATCTTCCATTGCGCTGCTTTAAATTAAAACGAACGCAATGGTGCCGCGGAAGGCCGACTCGTGCAGCCGACATTCTGCGGCCAACAAACACTCAACTTAAACAGAAAAACACGACACAAATTAACGCAATTGAATAAGAAAAAAACCAACTTATTTAAATACCAAAACTACAACAGCCCCGAAGGGCTGTAAACAAAAAAAACAAATACTTATCCTCCTCCTTCGTACACTTTCCACCACCTACAAAACGAAATAATACACACAACAATTAATTGAATTAGCAATTGAAAACTATTGCGGAACAATAGTCGATACTAGCCTCACAGCAGAAAAGAATACATGGTATCTCCCCTGCCAGGTAAGTATGAATTGTGCCACGCCTGGGAGGGGTGCAAGATGCTAAATAACCCGCTCACTCTCATGGTGTCTGAGAATTCCCAGCATTCCCCCGAGCCTTGCCATATTGGCACCCGGTTTTTGCGCATTTGACCATATTTTGACTGTCAAATGAATTATATCACCTTGTTACAACCAAACCTCTAATTTTCCTCAAAATGCAGCTCCTAATTCAAATATTGCAACTCATGAGTCAGTTTACGCCCATGGTGTAAGGCTGTGCCAACCCCCTTTGATCTTGCCAAACCCTCAGAGTCTGGCTTTTGAGCTGTCGGGGTAGGAGCAGCTCTCCAGCCAATACATGTATTTTTTGTCACCTCGTGTCACAAAAACCCCAACAACTACCTAAATAACTGGATATGCTGTTTTCAGAGTCCAATCGGATTGCATCAGAAAAAGGTTGAACGCGCCGTCCAGATAAGCAGGGTACTGGGGGTATTTCCTAGTGACGGATTTCAATCCTTGCTGACATCACAGAATTCTACTCATGTCATTTAATTAGCACGAATGGCTAGACCGCTGACAACATAACGCCGGTTGGTGTTTCATTTTAACCGCTCACCATTTTGCGTTGATTTACTCTTCTACGTTAATATTTCCAGCTGTGCTGCCTGAAATATTGGAGAGACAATGCGCGCACAATTGTGGATATATTCAGACTGTTAATAATGAGCCTTTTTCCTCGTTTGAAACATCTTAAAAAATAATTAAGATTAAAGCGCGCTGCAGCCGGCATTCCCGGGCGTTATCGCAGTCAGTACAGAGCTGGACAGGATTGGCTCGGCTTTCCAGAACACACACGGGCAGGCTTTGTCAGAACCGAGATGGCAGTAAAAACTGAATTATTCATTCCACTCACGTTGAGGACGGTCAGCAAATTAACCTCAATTCAATGTAGTTATGCGTAAATTCAGTGACTGCACCCACAAAATCAAAGAATTCTACCGCGTGAATAAGTGAAATTGATTATTAACACAACAGCATTAGAGCGTATGCCTTGCACAGTCTGCATGATAGAACAAACTATGACGACAAACTGGCTGCACGTCACAACTAGTGCCATAAACCTGCTTAGAACGAGCCAGTACTGTGACGACACGCTGTTCCATTTGATGTACCAGAATAAACAGACGTTCTCAGCTCTTGAACAGAATGGAATTCGTTTCGGGGGCGCTAATTCATTTATTTCTACCTTGCTCCGACAGATTCTGTTTTCATCCCCCGTAGGAATTTGAAGGTAAAGTTGCAAATTGTGAAACGACTGTTCTTTTTTTTTTTTTTTTTTGCCTTATTATCAATTCTCTGCTGTGGTGTACCGAGTAAAAATAATGGACTTTGTGTCACTGGCCAAATATTTCAACACCTCATTTCATCACACTCACAACAAAGCAAGTCTTCAGGTTGACTCCGAGCTCTTCCGACATAATTTCTTGAGAGAATCCACACAAATCTTAAATATCTTCCTGCATAAGAGACTCCGAGTGATAATTGGCAAGACGGGGTTCAGCTTTATGAGAGAGAGAGTCAAAAAAAGAATCAAATTACTGTCTTCGAGGCTTTTTCTCCGTCTGAGGCAACGCCCGCGAAAATTGGCAAAGCCAAACCGTGTTCTGCTGTAAGCACTACGCAACCCTCGTGCACTCTCGCAAGCACTGGGTCATCTCATTTTCATTTCAACTGCTTCATCAGGGGATAGCGCGAACGCAGTCCCCCACTACCAGAAATTATGCAGTCGAGATTCCCACATTTGGGGAATTCGCAGGGGTCAGCACAGCCGGAGTGCAATGGCTGAGCCTCGCCCTAGGTGAACCACCATTTCCATTTCCATTTCATTAGATTTTATTAAATCAACACATATTCTTACGCAACACGTCTTTGGCCTGGTCAACACAAAACATTCAGACATCAATAATCAATTATATCAATAAATACTTATACATAAATACATTTATAAATAACTAAATTGGTAACATAAAACAATAACAATTCCAAACACGCACAACAAAATAAATACATCAATTGGGCACTGTAAAACCATATCTAATATCCTTATTTAATACAGCTCCCCACCAGGCCTCATTAAAAAGACAACACAACAATCAAGTAAAATGCTTAAAATTGTTAAAAACAAGCCATCTTTTGTACAGGGCAGCGATGTGCCCTCTAAACAACCGGCCTTCACTCCATCCCTGCCACACCGCCACAAAAATAAACCACTTATCTTCCTCAGGTTGGTCCTCCGGCTCTCATAACCATTGTCCATGCTGCATGCCCCCACATGTCCTTAGCCCACTGCATTCCCTTCCTCCTCTGGTCCCGGCTCATGTAATCATTGACCAGTCCGTATGCCAGCCTCTTAACTGCCTCTGGCGGCATGGCTCTGTCCTCTCGTGCACAAATGTTCCTTGCAATCCAACGGGCTTCTTTAATACAGTTCAGGATGAGCCAGAGACACCTCCACTTTTTCCAATTCTCTGGCCCTCCTACACCGTACTTCACTAGTTGTCCATTAACAACCCGCTTTGCCCCCAGGAATAACTTTATCAAAGTCTCGCAACTTTTCCACAGAGCCACTGCCGCCGTACAGTCCAACAGACAGTGCTGAATGGTCTCCTCTTGTCCGCAGCCGGGCCAAACACACTCTCCAGTTGGGCTCAGTCTTCGGGCATGCAGCACTCCTTTCACCGGGAGGACCCCATGCGCCACCTGCCAGGCCAGATCTTTATGGCGATGCAGCAGGTCTGGGTGGGCCACCTCCTTCCAGACATCCTTGGGCCGGCCTACCGCCAGCCCCCATACCTGACACACCGGCTCCCTGCCCTGTACAAAAGACAACATGGACTTGTGTGATTTTAAAACTTCAGTTCCCACCCCTTCCATTTGCATCTTCATTAAAAACTTCTTCGCCCCCTCATACCCCCCCGTCATTTGAAGTGCAAGTGGAACCGTTAAAGGAACTTTTAAAACTTCAATTTTCCTGAGATAAAAGCCCATAAAAAAACGTATAAAAAAGGACGCTTTACATGACAGAGACAAACACATAGACACATGCAACGCCACATAATGACACCACAACACAGAGTAAAAGTCCACCACCCCCTTCCCTCCCTTTTCATGCTGCCGTTTCATCACCACTCTCTGTAAGCGCTCCCACTTTGTTCCCCATAAAAAACGAAAGATCAAACGATCCAGACGCGACAAAACAGACCGTGACGGCACAAACACAACACTGACGAACAGTAACATTGGTAAAATTAGTGCTTTTAAAATGAGGTTCTTCCCTTCAAAAGTTAATTGTCTCAACCTCCAAAACTGCAGCTTCCTTTCTACTTTTTTTAAAAGCCCATCCCAATTCCCATCTCCCAGTCCGTCAGAATTAAAATAAACCCCGAGGATCTTTACTTGGTCCGTCTTAACCGTCACGGGCATTCCCTGGAGCTCCATGTCTGTCCACCGTCCAAACAGTTTCAAGTCACATTTGTCTTTATTCAACTTTGCTGCTGAGGCTCCACCAAACCATTCCGTCCTTGTCACCGTCATGTCAATGGAGTACCGGTCCGTACAAAGCACAGTCACATCGTCCATGTAAATGGCACATTTCGCTTCCTGTCCTCCACTCCCAGGAATGCCCAGCCCAATTATCCGGGCATCCCTTCTCAATACTTGTGCTAGTGGCTCCATACAACAAACAAACAAAAGCGGCGATAACGGACAGCCCTGGCGGACCCCGCAGCTGACTTTTACTGCTTTTGAGCAGACCCCATTAACCAAAATCTTGCTTCGGATATCTGTGTAAAGAAGCCCCACCCGTGCTAAAAAACCCCCCGGAAAACCCATCTTTTGCAGTACATCAAACATATACTGGTGCGAGACCCGATCATATGCTTTCTCAAAATCTAAATTTAACACGGCGAGCCGAATGTCTCTGTCTCTCGCATAACAGATGGCGTCCCTCACCAGAAGGAGGCTGTCCGTGATCCTCCTACCAGCCACTGCACAAGTTTGATCCGGGTGAATTACGTCTTCTAAAACAGTCTTCATCCTCAGGGTTAAAATCTTACTAAAAAGTTTAAAATCAAAATTTAAAAGGGTGATTGGACGCCAGTTTTTAATGTCTTCCACTTCCCCTTTCTTAAAAAGGAGAGTAACCACCCCCTCTCTAAAACTTTCTGGTAAAATCTTACAATTGTCAAATTCTCTAAAAACAAATAAAAGGTCCGGCCCCAACAAATCCCAAAATGCGTCATAAAATTCATATGGTAACCCATCCGTCCCAGGTGCTTTTCCTTTTTTAAAAGACTTAAAACTGCTTTCCAACTCCTCCCTCTTTATCTCTCCCTCCAAACCACCTACATCCCCCACCACCCTTTCCACAAACTCCAGCACTTCCCCAATTCTGTCCTGCTCCACCATTTTCTCCGAAAATAAATTAGAATAAAATTCCTCCACCACCCCTAGCATGCCCTCTGTGTCTTTTTTAACCAGCCCATCCTCCCCTTTCAAACCCTTCATTAAAACTCTCCTTGATAAAATCTTTTTAAAAAAATATCTACTACATTTTTCCCCCTCATCGATCTCCTTCTCTTTGCTTTGAAACATAATTGCTTTATATCGGTTCTCATTCAACTCTGACATTTCTTTTTTTACTAAAACAATTTCTTCCTTAAAATCAAATCCTAAATTTGCCAAATTCACATACCTATTTAATCTTTTCTGTAACCCAGACATGACTCTTTTATCCTTTGCCTTTTTCCTTTTCCCCTCATTAATAAAAAATGTTTTGATTCTCCTTTTTGCCACCTCCCACCACTCAGCCCGTGTATTAAAAAAGTCTTGTAGCGACTGCAAATCTTTGTACATAGATCTAAAAGACATCACTACTGCCGGATCTTCCAACAAACGGCAGTTCAGCTTCCATATTCCTCTGCCTACTGCCACACCTGACTTCACAGCCAGGGAGCAGCACAGCAGGGAATGGTCTGAATAAAACACCGGGTTCAGATTCGCAGCCAGACCAGCAAAACCCCGGGCAAAGAGAAAATCAATCCTCGATGCCCGAGATCCATCATTTGTGTGCCATGTAAAACCCTCCTTTCCTGGGTTAAGAACAGAATAAATATCTTGAAGTTTAAAATCCATTAAAAGTCTATTTAAGTAAAAAGATGTCTTGTCTACTCTAAATTCTCTGTCCACCCCTTTCCGACCCCCCCTATTCAAAACACAATTAAAATCCCCTGTTAAAATCAAAGGGTCCCGCCCCAAGAGATGCGGAGGGAGCTCCTGGAGTAACTCCCATCTCTCTTGTATCCGGGGTGGACAGTAGACATTTACGAGTTTAAAAGCCATTCCATTAAAAGACAATGATAAAACCAAAATTCTCCCACATTCCACCACCGTGCTCTCAACCACCTCTACACCACTATTCTTCACCAGCACTGCCACACCATCTGAACTGTTTGCATCAGAACCGCTCCAAAGAGACGGCCCTAGCTGCCATATGTCCTCCCACTCTTTATAGGAGGAACGATATGGCAGCGCGCATTCCTGTAGGCAAATTACATCTGCTTGCACGCCCTCCAAAGCGGACAAAACAGACCTTGCCCTCTTTAATGTCCTCACTCTACAAACATTAATAGTAGCTACCGTGAGGGGCATGTGCTGGCTACTCATTGTAAAACTAAGTGATGTTAAAACCAACTGTCCTAAACCCCACAACAACACTAACCAGTAATATGTTAAAAGACCCTCCATAATCTTTAATATAGGTCATCATCACTAGGTTCTTTAAAAATGTCCGAAGTGGACGCCCCACCTGTATATGGACATTCATTTGGCGACTGATCTGGATACAATGGGGAGGATCCCCCAGACTCACTATTGGAATATTCCCTCATCCCCCCCAAGCCCCGACTAAACTTCCCCCTTTTCCCTTCCTCAACCCCTTCCCTCTCCAACCCCTCCTCCGCTAATCTTTTGAGGGATATTCCCTCCTCCTCCATTTCCTCCCCCCCATCCGCCGACGCCGACTCCACCGTCACCATCGACCCCGTGTCGGAGTCGGTGTCGCTCTCCCTTCTAGGCCTCCATTCCTGTGCCCCTCCCCCCTTTGAATAACCCACCTGCCCCTGGCCCAAAGGCAGGCTTCCTTCATCCTGCCCCTCCTGCTCCTGCCCTGCGCCCTCCGCCGCCCCCTCCTGTTCCTGCCCTGCGCCCTCCGGGGCCCCCTCCTGCTCCTGCCCTGCGCCCTCCGGCGCCCCTTCCTGCTCCTGCCCTGCGCCCTCCGGCGCCCCCTGCTGCTCCTGCCCCCCCTGCTGCTCCTGCCCCTGCTGCTGCTCCTGCCCTGCGCCCTCCGGCGCCCCCTGCTGCTCCTGCCCCTGCTGCTGCTCCTGCCCTGCGCCCTCCGGCGCCCCTTCCTGCTCCTGCCCTGCGCCCTTCGGCGCCCCCTCCTGCTCCTCTGATGCTCTATACTGCTCCTGCCCCTTGGCCTCTCTTGCCCCCTGCTGCTGCTGTCCAGCATTAGCCTTTGCCCCTTCCTCCCCTTCCTGCTGATGAGGCTTAGCCGAAGCCCGACCCCTCTTTGTCCTGTTCGCAAAAGATTCTGGACAATCCCTGAACATATGAGAGGCTTTCCCACACAAATTACATTTTCGCCCTGTAGGGCAGTCATCTGCCTCATGCCCCACTTCCCTGCACCTTTGGCAGACAACCGCCCTACATGCCTCTGCAAGGTGCCCAAAATCCCCACATCTGCGACATAATTTCGGCTGCCCAGCATAATGTATTAGGCCACGGTTTTCGCCCAACACTATCATGGAAGGCGGGTGTTTCCACCCTTCATAGCCGTCCACGTCAGCATAAAACTTCACAGGCACACGCCAGTTACCGGTCCAAATGCCGTCGACATCAATTACTTTCATTGGGGAATCTCTCACCCAAACGTAACGATTCAGCCACGTCGCAATATCTGCCTCGCTCACCAACTCATTAAACATGCGAACTATTATTACCTTCAGTGACTCGTCCGACAATCTTTCTACGACAAACATTTCAAATTTCTCTGCCACCTTGTTAAAGCGCGACCAAAACTCTCGCAACAACTCCTTAGTTTTAAAACTAAGATCAAAACCTTTACCGTGAGGCAAAACAATCAAACAATTTACATCCTCATTACTAAAACCCAATATACCACGAACAAACTTCCGTGAAAAATCTAATCTAGAACATTCCAGCAATCTTCCATTGCGCTGCTTTAAATTAAAACGAACGCAATGGTGCCGCGGAAGGCCGACTCGTGCAGCCGACATTCTGCGGCCAACAAACACTCAACTTAAACAGAAAAACACGACACAAATTAACGCAATTGAATAAGAAAAAAACCAACTTATTTAAATACCAAAACTACAACAGCCCCGAAGGGCTGTAAACAAAAAAAACAAATACTTATCCTCCTCCTTCGTACACTTTCCACCACCTACAAAACGAAATAATACACACAACAATTAATTGAATTAGCAATTGAAAACTATTGCGGAACAATAGTCGATACTAGCCTCACAGCAGAAAAGAATACATGGTATCTCCCCTGCCAGGTAAGTATGAATTGTGCCACGCCTGGGAGGGGTGCAAGATGCTAAATAACCCGCTCACTCTCATGGTGTCTGAGAATTCCCAGCATTCCCCCGAGCCTTGCCATATTGGCACCCGGTTTTTGCGCATTTGACCATATTTTGACTGTCAAATGAATTATATCACCTTGTTACAACCAAACCTCTAATTTTCCTCAAAATGCAGCTCCTAATTCAAATATTGCAACTCATGAGTCAGTTTACGCCCATGGTGTAAGGCTGTGCCAACCCCCTTTGATCTTGCCAAACCCTCAGAGTCTGGCTTTTGAGCTGTCGGGGTAGGAGCAGCTCTCCAGCCAATACATGTATTTTTTGTCACCTCGTGTCACAAAAACCCCAACAACTACCTAAATAACTGGATATGCTGTTTTCAGAGTCCAATCGGATTGCATCAGAAAAAGGTTGAACGCGCCGTCCAGATAAGCAGGGTACTGGGGGTATTTCCTAGTGACGGATTTCAATCCTTGCTGACATCACAGAATTCTACTCATGTCATTTAATTAGCACGAATGGCTAGACCGCTGACAACATAACGCCGGTTGGTGTTTCATTTTAACCGCTCACCATTTTGCGTTGATTTACTCTTCTACGTTAATATTTCCAGCTGTGCTGCCTGAAATATTGGAGAGACAATGCGCGCACAATTGTGGATATATTCAGACTGTTAATAATGAGCCTTTTTCCTCGTTTGAAACATCTTAAAAAATAATTAAGATTAAAGCGCGCTGCAGCCGGCATTCCCGGGCGTTATCGCAGTCAGTACAGAGCTGGACAGGATTGGCTCGGCTTTCCAGAACACACACGGGCAGGCTTTGTCAGAACCGAGATGGCAGTAAAAACTGAATTATTCATTCCACTCACGTTGAGGACGGTCAGCAAATTAACCTCAATTCAATGTAGTTATGCGTAAATTCAGTGACTGCACCCACAAAATCAAAGAATTCTACCGCGTGAATAAGTGAAATTGATTATTAACACAACAGCATTAGAGCGTATGCCTTGCACAGTCTGCATGATAGAACAAACTATGACGACAAACTGGCTGCACGTCACAACTAGTGCCATAAACCTGCTTAGAACGAGCCAGTACTGTGACGACACGCTGTTCCATTTGATGTACCAGAATAAACAGACGTTCTCAGCTCTTGAACAGAATGGAATTCGTTTCGGGGGCGCTAATTCATTTATTTCTACCTTGCTCCGACAGATTCTGTTTTCATCCCCCGTAGGAATTTGAAGGTAAAGTTGCAAATTGTGAAACGACTGTTCTTTTTTTTTTTTTTTTTTTTTTTTTGCCTTATTATCAATTCTCTGCTGTGGTGTACCGAGTAAAAATAATGGACTTTGTGTCACTGGCCAAATATTTCAACACCTCATTTCATCACACTCACAACAAAGCAAGTCTTCAGGTTGACTCCGAGCTCTTCCGACATAATTTCTTGAGAGAATCCACACAAATCTTAAATATCTTCCTGCATAAGAGACTCCGAGTGATAATTGGCAAGACGGGGTTCAGCTTTATGAGAGAGAGTCAAAAAAAGAATCAAATTACTGTCTTCGAGGCTTTTTCTCCGTCTGAGGCAACGCCCGCGAAAATTGGCAAAGCCAAACCGTGTTCTGCTGTAAGCACTACGCAACCCTCGTGCACTCTCGCAAGCACTGGGTCATATCATTTTCATTTCAACTGCTTCATCAGGGGATAGCGCGAACGCAGTCCCCCACTACCAGAAATTATGCAGTCGAGATTCCCACATTTGGGGAATTCGCAGGGGTCAGCACAGCCGGAGTGCAATGGCTGAGCCTCGCCCTGGGTGAACCACCTTCGTGATCATGGTATCTCCCCTGCCAGGTAAGTATGAATTGTGCCACGCCTGGGAGGGGTGCAAGATGCTAAATAACCCGCTCACTCTCATGGTGTCTGAGAATTCCCAGCATTCCTCCGAGCCTTGCCATATTGGCACCCGGTTTTTGCGCATTTGACCATATTTTGACTGTCAAATGAATTATATCACCTTGTTACAACCAAACCTCTAATTTTCCTCAAAATGCAGCTCCTAATTCAAATATTGCAACTCATGAGTCAGTTTACGCCCATGGTGTAAGGCTGTGCCAACCCCCTTTGATCTTGCCAAACCCTCAGAGTCTGGCTTTTGAGCTGTCGGGGTAGGTGCAGCTCTCCAGCCAATACATGTATTTTTTGTCACCTCGTGTCACAAAAACCCCAACAACTGCCTAAATAACTGGATATGCTGTTTTCAGAGTCCAATCGGATTGCATCAGAAAAAGGTTGAACGCGCCGTCCAGATAAGCAGGGTACTGGGGGTATTTCCTAGTGACGGATTTCAATCCTTGCTGACATCACAGAATTCTACTCATGTCATTTAATTAGCACGAATGGCTAGACCGCTGACAACATAACGCCGGTTGGTGTTTCATTTTAACCGCTCACCATTTTGCGTTGATTTACTCTTCTACGTTAATATTTCCAGCTGTGCTGCCTGAAATATTGGAGAGACAATGCGCGCACAATTGTGGATATATTCAGACTGTTAATAATGAGCCTTTTTCCTCGTTTGAAACATCTTAAAAAATAATTAAGATTAAAGCGCGCTGCAGCCGGCATTCCCGGGCGTTATCGCAGTCAGTACAGAGCTGGACAGGATTGGCTCGGCTTTCCAGAACACACACGGGCAGGCTTTGTCAGAACCGAGATGGCAGTAAAAACTGAATTATTCATTCCACTCACGTTGAGGACGGTCAGCAAATTAACCTCAATTCAATGTAGTTATGCGTAAATTCAGTGACTGCACCCACAAAATCAAAGAATTCTACCGCGTGAATAAGTGAAATTGATTATTAACACAACAGCATTAGAGCGTATGCCTTGCACAGTCTGCATGATAGAACAAACTATGACGACAAACTGGCTGCACGTCACAACTAGTGCCATAAACCTGCTTAGAACGAGCCAGTACTGTGACGACACGCTGTTCCATTTGATGTACCAGAATAAACAGACGTTCTCAGCTCTTGAACAGAATGGAATTCGTTTCGGGGGCGCTAATTCATTTATTTCTACCTTGCTCCGACAGATTCTGTTTTCATCCCCCGTAGGAATTTGAAGGTAAAGTTGCAAATTGTGAAACGACTGTTCTTTTTTTTTTTTTTTTTTTTGCCTTATTATCAATTCTCTGCTGTGGTGTACCGAGTAAAAATAATGGACTTTGTGTCACTGGCCAAATATTTCAACACCTCATTTCATCACACTCACAACAAAGCAAGTCTTCAGGTTGACTCCGAGCTCTTCCGACATAATTTCTTGAGAGAATCCACACAAATCTTAAATATCTTCCTGCATAAGAGACTCCGAGTGATAATTGGCAAGACGGGGTTCAGCTTTATGAGAGAGAGTCAAAAAAAGAATCAAATTACTGTCTTCGAGGCTTTTTCTCCGTCTGAGGCAACGCCCGCGAAAATTGGCAAAGCCACACCGTGTTCTGCTGTAAGCACTACGCAACCCTCGTGCACTCTCGCAAGCACTGGGTCATCTCATTTTCATTTCAACTGCTTCATCAGGGGATAGCGCGAACGCAGTCCCCCACTACCAGAAATTATGCAGTCGAGATTCCCACATTTGGGGAATTCGCAGGGGTCAGCACAGCCGGAGTGCAATGGCTGAGCCTCGCCCTGGGTGAACCACCTTCGTGATCATGGTATCTCCCCTGCCAGGTAAGTATGAATTGTGCCACGCCTGGGAGGGGTGCAAGATGCTAAATAACCCGCTCACTCTCATGGTGTCTGAGAATTCCCAGCATTCCCCCGAGCCTTGCCATATTGGCACCCGGTTTTTGCGCATTTGACCATATTTTGACTGTCAAATGAATTATATCACCTTGTTACAACCAAACCTCTAATTTTCCTCAAAATGCAGCTCCTAATTCAAATATTGCAACTCATGAGTCAGTTTACGCCCATGGTGTAAGGCTGTGCCAACCCCCTTTGATCTTGCCAAACCCTCAGAGTCTGGCTTTTGAGCTGTCGGGGTAGGTGCAGCTCTCCAGCCAATACATGTATTTTTTGTCACCTCGTGTCACAAAAACCCCAACAACTACCTAAATAACTGGATATGCTGTTTTCAGAGTCCAATCGGATTGCATCAGAAAAAGGTTGAACGCGCCGTCCAGATAAGCAGGGTACTGGGGGTATTTCCTAGTGACGGATTTCAATCCTTGCTGACATCACAGAATTCTACTCATGTCATTTAATTAGCACGAATGGCTAGACCGCTGACAACATAACGCCGGTTGGTGTTTCATTTTAACCGCTCACCATTTTGCGTTGATTTACTCTTCTACGTTAATATTTCCAGCTGTGCTGCCTGAAATATTGGAGAGACAATGTGCGCACAATTGTGGATATATTCAGACTGTTAATAATGAGCCTTTTTCCTCGTTTGAAACATCTTAAAAAATAATTAAGATTAAAGCGCGCTGCAGCCGGCATTCCCGGGCGTTATCGCAGTCAGTACAGAGCTGGACAGGATTGGCTCGGCTTTCCAGAACACACACGGGCAGGCTTTGTCAGAACCGAGATGGCAGTAAAAACTGAATTATTCATTCCACTCACGTTGAGGACGGTCAGCAAATTAACCTCAATTCAATGTAGTTATGCGTAAATTCAGTGACTGCACCCACAAAATCAAAGAATTCTACCGCGTGAATAAGTGAAATTGATTATTAACACAACAGCATTAGAGCGTATGCCTTGCACAGTCTGCATGATAGAACAAACTATGACGACAAACTGGCTGCACGTCACAACTAGTGCCATAAACCTGCTTAGAACGAGCCAGTACTGTGACGACACGCTGTTCCATTTGATGTACCAGAATAAACAGACGTTCTCAGCTCTTGAACAGAATGGAATTCGTTTCGGGGGCGCTAATTCATTTATTTCTACCTTGCTCCGACAGATTCTGTTTTCATCCCCCGTAGGAATTTGAAGGTAAAGTTGCAAATTGTGAAACGACTGTTCTTTTTTTTTTTTTTGCCTTATTATCAATTCTCTGCTGTGGTGTACCGAGTAAAAATAATGGACTTTGTGTCACTGGCCAAATATTTCAACACCTCATTTCATCACACTCACAACAAAGCAAGTCTTCAGGTTGACTCCGAGCTCTTCCGACATAATTTCTTGAGAGAATCCACACAAATCTTAAATATCTTCCTGCATAAGAGACTCCGAGTGATAATTGGCAAGACGGGGTTCAGCTTTATGAGAGAGAGAGTCAAAAAAAGAATCAAATTACTGTCTTCGAGGCTTTTTCTCCGTCTGAGGCAACGCCCGCGAAAATTGGCAAAGCCAAACCGTGTTCTGCTGTAAGCACTACGCAACCCTCGTGCACTCTCGCAAGCACTGGGTCATCTCATTTTCATTTCAACTGCTTCATCAGGGGACAGCGCGAACGCAGTCCCCCACTACCAGAAATTATGCAGTCGAGATTCCCACATTTGGGGAATTCGCAGGGGTCAGCACAGCCGGAGTGCAATGGCTGAGCCTCGCCCTGGGTGAACCACCATTTCCATTTCCATTTCATTAGATTTTATTAAATCAACACATATTCTTACACAACACGTCTTTGGCCTGGTCAACACAAAACATTCAGACATCAATAATCAATTATATCAATAAATACTTATACATAAATACATTTATAAATAACTAAATTGGTAACATAAAACAATAACAAATCCAAACATGCACAACAAAATAAATACATCAATTGGGCACTGTAAAACCATATCTAATATCCTTATTTAATACAGCTCCCCACCAGGCCTCATTAAAAAGACAACACAACAATCAAGTAAAATGCTTAAAACTGTTAAAAACAAGCCATCTTTTGTACAGGGCAGCGATGTGCCCTCTAAACAACCGGCCTTCACTCCATCCCTGCCACACCGCCATAAAAATAAACCACTTATCTTCCTCAGGGTGGTCCTCCGGCTCTCATAACCATTGTCCATGCTGCATGCCCCCACATGTCCTTAGCCCACTGCATTCCCTTCCTCCTCTGGTCCCGGCTCATGTAATCATTGACCAGTCCGTATGCCAGCCTCTTAACTGCCTCTGGCGGCATGGCTCTGTCCTCTCGTGCACAAATGTTCCTTGCAATCCAACGGGCTTCTTTAATACAGTTCAGGATGAGCCAGAGACACCTCCACTTTTTCCAATTCTCTGGCCCTCCTACACCGTACTTCACTAGTTGTCCATTAACAACCCGCTTTGCCCCCAGGAACAACTTTATCAAAGTCTCGCAACTTTTCCACAGAGCCACTGCCGCCGTACAGTCCAACAGACAGTGCTGAATGGTCTCCTCTTGTCCACAGCCGGGCCAAACACACTCTCCAGTTGGGCTCAGTCTTCGGGCATGCAGCACTCCTTTCACCGGGAGGACCCCATGCGCCACCTGCCAGGCCAGATCTTTATGGCGATGCAGCAGGTCTGGGTGGGCCACCTCCTTCCAGACATCCTTGGGCCGGCCTACCGCCAGCCCCCATACCTGACACACCGGCTCCCTGCCCTGTACAAAAGACAACATGGACTTGTGTGATTTTAAAACTTCAGTTCCCACCCCTTCCATTTGCATCTTCATTAAAAACTTCTTCGCCCCTTCATACCCCCCCGTCATTTGAAGTGCAAGTGGAACCGTTAAAGGAACTTTTAAAACTTCAATTTTCCTGAGATAAAAGCCCATAAAAAAACGTATAAAAAAGGACGCTTTACATGACAGAGACAAACACATAGACACATGCAACGCCACATAATGACACCACAACACAGAGTAAAAGTCCACCACCCCCTTCCCTCCCTTTTCATGCTGCCGTTTCATCACCACTCTCTGTAAGCGCTCCCACTTTGTTCCCCATAAAAAACGAAAGATCAAACGATCCAGACGCGACAAAACAGACCGTGACGGCACAAACACAACACTGACGAACAGTAACATTGGTAAAATTAGTGCTTTTAAAATGAGGTTCTTCCCTTCAAAAGTTAATTGTCTCAACCTCCAAAACTGCAGCTTCCTTTCTACTTTTTTTAAAAGCCCATCCCAATTCCCATCTCCCAGTCCGTCAGAATTAAAATAAACCCCGAGGATCTTTACTTGGTCCGTCTTAACCGTCACGGGCATTCCCTGGAGCTCCATGTCTGTCCACCGTCCAAACAGTTTCAAGTCACATTTGTCTTTATTCAACTTTGCTGCTGAGGCTCCACCAAACCATTCCGTCCTTGTCACCGTCATGTCAATGGAGTACCGGTCTGTACAGAGCACAGTCACATCATCCATGTAAATGACACATTTCGCTTCCTGTCCTCCACTCCCAGGAATGCCCAGCCCAATTATCCGGGCATCCCTTCTCAATACTTGTGCTAGAGGCTCCATACAACAAACAAACAAAAGTGGCGATAACGGACAGCCCTGGCGGACCCCGCAGCTGACTTTTACTGCTTTTGAGCAGACCCCATTAACCAAAATCTTGCTTCGGATATCTGTGTAAAGAAGCCCCACCCGTGCTAAAAAACCCCCCGGAAAACCCATCTTTTGCAGTACATCAAACATATACTGGTGCGAGACCCGATCATATGCTTTCTCAAAATCTAAATTTAACACGGCGAGCCGAATGTCTCTGTCTCTCGCATAACAGATGGCGTCCCTCACCAGAAGGAGGCTGTCCGTGATCCTCCTACCAGCCACTGCACAAGTTTGATCCGGGTGAATTACGTCTTCTAAAACAGTCTTCATCCTCAGGGTTAAAATCTTACTAAAAAGTTTAAAATCAAAATTTAAAAGGGTGATTGGACGCCAGTTTTTAATGTCTTCCACTTCCCCTTTCTTAAAAAGGAGAGTAACCACCCCCTCTCTAAAACTTTCTGGTAAAATCTTACAATTGTCAAATTCTCTAAAAACAAATAAAAGGTCCGGCCCCAACAAATCCCAAAATGCGTCATAAAATTCATATGGTAACCCATCCATCCCAGGTGCTTTTCCTTTTTTAAAAGACTTAAAACTGCTTTCCAACTCCTCCCTCTTTATCTCTCCCTCCAAACCACCTACATCCCCCACCACCCTTTCCACAAACTCCAGCACTTCCCCAATTCTGTCCTGCTCCACTATTTTCTCCGAAAATAAATTAGAATAAAATTCCTCCACCACCCCTAGCATGCCCTCTGTGTCTTTTTTAACCAGCCCATCCTCCCCTTTCAAACCCTTCATTAAAACTCTCCTTGATAAAATCTTTTTAAAAAAATATCTGCTACATTTTTCCCCCTCATCGATCTCCTTCTCTTTGCTTTGAAACATAATTGCTTTATATCGGTTCTCATTCAACTCTGACATTTCTTTTTTTACTAAAACAATTTCTTCCTTAAAATCAAATCCTAAATTTGCCAAATTCACATACCTATTTAATCTTTTCTGTAACCCAGACATGACTCTTTTATCCTTTGCCTTTTTCCTTTTCCCCTCATTAATAAAAAATGTTTTGATTCTCCTTTTTGCCACCTCCCACCACTCAGCCCGTGTATTAAAAAAGTCTTGTAGCGACTGCAAATCTTTGTACATAGATCTAAAGGACATCACTACTGCCGGATCTTCCAACAAACGGCAGTTCAGCTTCCATATTCCTCTGCCTACTGCCACACCTGACTTCACAGCCAGGGAGCAGCACAGCAGGGAATGGTCTGAATAAAACACCGGGTTCAGATTCGCAGCCAGACCAGCAAAACCCCGGGCAAAGAGAAAATCAATCCTCGATGCCCGAGATCCATCATTTGTGTGCCATGTAAAACCCTCCTTTCCTGGGTTAAGAACAGAATAAATATCTTGAAGTTTAAAATCCATTAAAAGTCTATTTAAGTAAAAAGATGTCTTGTCTACTCTAAATTCTCTGTCCACCCCTTTCCGACCCCCCCTATTTAAAACACAATTAAAATCCCCTGTTAAAATCAAAGGGTCCCGCCCCAAGAGATGCGGAGGGAGCTCCTGTAGTAACTCCCATCTCTCTTGTATCCGGGGTGGACAGTAGACATTTACGAGTTTAAAAGCCATTCCATTAAAAGACAATGATAAAACCAAAATTCTCCCACATTCCACCACCGTGCTCTCCACCACCTCTACACCACTATTCTTCACCAGCACTGCCACACCATCTGAACTGTTTGCATCAGAACCGCTCCAAAGAGACGGCCCTAGCTGCCATATGTCCTCCCACTCTTTATAGGAGGAACGATATGGCAGCGCGCATTCCTGTAGGCAAATTACATCTGCTTGCACGCCCTCCAAAGCGGACAAAACAGACCTTGCCCTCTTTAATGTCCTCACTCTACAAACATTTATAGTAGCTACCGTGAGGGGCATGTGCTGGCTACTCATTGTGAAACTAAGTGATGTTAAAACCAACTGTCCTAAACCCCACAACAACACTAACCAGTAATATGTTAAAAGACCCTCCATAATCTTTAATATAGGTCATCATCGCTAGGTTCTTTAAAAATGTCCGGAGTGGACGCCCCACCTGTATATGGACATTCATTTGGCGACTGATCTGGATACAATGGGGAGGATCCCCCCGACTCACTATTGGAATATTCCCTCATCCCCCCCAGGCCCCGACTAAACTTCCCCCTTTTCCCTTCCTCAACCCCTTCCCTCTCCAACCCCTCCTCCGCTAATCTTTTGAGGGATATTCCCTCCTCCTCCATTTCCTCCGCCCCATCCGCCGACGCCGACTCCACCGTCACCATCGACCCCGTGTCGGAGTCGGTGTCGCTCTCCCTTCTAGGCCTCCATTCTGCCCCTCCCCCCTTTGGATAACCCACCTCCCCCTGGCCCAAAGGCAGGCTTCCTTCATCCTGCCCCTGCTGCTCCTGCCCTGCGCCCTCCGGCGCCCCCTGCTGCTCCTGCCCTGCGCCCTCTGGCGACCCCTGCTGCTCCTGCCCCTTCTGCTGCTTCTGCCCTGCCCCCTCCGGCGCCCCCTCCTGCTCCTGCCCTGCGCCATCCGGCGCCCCCTCCTGCTCCTGCCCTGCGCCCTCCCGCGCCCCCCCCTGCTCCTGCCCCTGCTGCTGATCCTGCCCTGCGCCCTCCGGCGCCCCCTCCTGCTCCTGCCCTGCGCCCTCCGGCGCCCCCTGTTGCTCCTGCCCCTGCTGCTGCTCCTGCCCTGCGCCCTCCGGCGCCCCCTCCTGCTCCTGCCCTGCGCCCTCCGGCGCCCCCTGCTGCTCCTGCCCCTGCTGCTGCTCCTGCCCTGCGCCCTCCGGCGCCCCTTCCTGCTCCTGCCCTGCGCCCTTCGGCGCCCCCCCCCGCTCCTCTGATGGTCTATACTGCTCCTGCCCCTTGGCCTCTCTTGCCCCCTGCTGCTGCTGTCCAGCCTTTGCCCCTTCCTCCCCTTCCTGCTGATGAGGCTTAGCCGAAGCCCGACCCCTCTTTGTCCTGTTTGCAAAAGATTCTGGACAATCCCTGAACATATGAGAGGCTTTCCCACACAAATTACATTTTCGCCCTGTAGGGCAGTCATCTGCCTCATGCCCCACTTCCCTGCACCTTTGGCAGACAACCGCCCTACATGCCTCTGCAAGGTGCCCAAAATCCCCACATCTGCGACATAATTTCGGCTGCCCAGCATAATGTATTAGGCCACGGTTTTCGCCCAACACTATCATGGAAGGCGGGTGTTTCCACCCTTCATAGCCGTCCACGTCAGCATAAAACTTAACCGGCACTCGCCAGTTACCCGTCCAAATCCCGTCCACATCCATGACTTTAATTGGGGAATCTCTCACCCAAACGTATCTACTAAGCCACGTTGCAATATCTGCCTCGTTCACCAACTCGTTAAACATGCGGACAATTACAACTTTCAACGACTCGTCCGACAACCTTTCCACAACAAACATTTCAAATTCCTCGGTAACCTTGTTAAAACGTGTCCAAAATTCTCGCAACAACTCCTTCGTCTTAAAACTAAGGTCGAAACCTTTGCCGTGAGGCAACACAATTAAACAATTTATCTCCTCTGAACTAAACCCCAAAATTCCTCGCACAAACTTTCGCGAAAAGTCCAACCGCGAACATTCGAGCAACTTTCCATTCCGCTGTTTTAAATTAAAACGCACGCAATGGTGCCGCGGAAGGCCGACTCTTGCAGCCGACATTCTGCGGCCAACAAACACTCAACTTAAACAGAAAAACACGACACTAATTAACGCAATTGAATAAGAAAAAAAACAACTTACTTAAAGACAAGAACTACAACAGCCCCGAAGGGCTTTAAACAAAAAAAACAGATACTTATCCTCCTCCTTCGTTCACTTTCCACCACCGACAAAACCAAATAACACACACAACAATTAAATGAATAAGCAATTGAAAACTACTGCGGTACAATAGTCGATACTAGCCACACGGCAGAAAAGAACACATGGTATCTCCCCTGCCAGGTAAGTATGAATTGTGCCACGCCTGGGAGGGGTGCAAGATGCTAAATAACCCGCTCACTCTCATGGTGTCTGAGAATTCCCAGCATTCCTCCGAGCCTTGCCATATTGGCACCCGGTTTTTGCGCATTTGACCATATTTTGACTGTCAAATGAATTATATCACCTTGTTACAACCAAACCTCTAATTTTCCTCAAAATGCAGCTCCTAATTCAAATATTGCAACTCATGAGTCAGTTTACGCCCATGGTGTAAGGCTGTGCCAACCCCCTTTGATCTTGCCAAACCCTCAGAGTCTGGCTTTTGAGCTGTCGGGGTAGGTGCAGCTCTCCAGCCAATACATGTATTTTTTGTCACCTCGTGTCACAAAAACCCCAACAACTACCTAAATAACTGGATATGCTGTTTTCAGAGTCCAATCGGATTGCATCAGAAAAAGGTTGAACGCGCCGTCCAGATAAGCAGGGTACTGGGGGTATTTCCTAGTGACGGATTTCAATCCTTGCTGACATCACAGAATTCTACTCATGTCATTTAATTAGCACGAATGGCTAGACCGCTGACAACATAACGCCGGTTGGTGTTTCATTTTAACCGCTCACCATTTTGCGTTGATTTACTCTTCTACGTTAATATTTCCAGCTGTGCTGCCTGAAATATTGGAGAGACAATGCGCGCACAATTGTGGATATATTCAGACTGTTAATAATGAGCCTTTTTCCTCGTTTGAAACATCTTAAAAAATAATTAAGATTAAAGCGCGCTGCAGCCGGCATTCCCGGGCGTTATCGCAGTCAGTACAGAGCTGGACAGGATTGGCTCGGCTTTCCAGAACACACACGGGCAGGCTTTGTCAGAACCGAGATGGCAGTAAAAACTGAATTATTCATTCCACTCACGTTGAGGACGGTCAGCAAATTAACCTCAATTCAATGTAGTTATGCGTAAATTCAGTGACTGCACCCACAAAATCAAAGAATTCTACCGCGTGAATAAGTGAAATTGATTATTAACACAACAGCATTAGAGCGTATGCCTTGCACAGTCTGCATGATAGAACAAACTATGACGACAAACTGGCTGCACGTCACAACTAGTGCCATAAACCTGCTTAGAACGAGCCAGTACTGTGACGACACGCTGTTCCATTTGATGTACCAGAATAAACAGACGTTCTCAGCTCTTGAACAGAATGGAATTCGTTTCGGGGGCGCTAATTCATTTATTTCTACCTTGCTCCGACAGATTCTGTTTTCATCCCCCGTAGGAATTTGAAGGTAAAGTTGCAAATTGTGAAACGACTGTTCTTTTTTTTTTTTTTTGCCTTATTATCAATTCTCTGCTGTGGTGTACCGAGTAAAAATAATGGACTTTGTGTCACTGGCCAAATATTTCAACACCTCATTTCATCACACTCACAACAAAGCAAGTCTTCAGGTTGACTCCGAGCTCTTCCGACATAATTTCTTGAGAGAATCCACACAAATCTTAAATATCTTCCTGCATAAGAGACTCCGAGTGATAATTGGCAAGACGGGGTTCAGCTTTATGAGAGAGAGAGTCAAAAAAAGAATCAAATTACTGTCTTCGAGGCTTTTTCTCCGTCTGAGGCAACGCCCGCGAAAATTGGCAAAGCCAAACCGTGTTCTGCTGTAAGCACTACGCAACCCTCGTGCACTCTCGCAAGCACTGGGTCATCTCATTTTCTTTTCAACTGCTTCATCAGGGGATAGCGCGAACGCAGTCCCCCACTACCAGAAATTATGCAGTCGAGATTCCCACATTTGGGGAATTCGCAGGGGTCAGCACAGCCGGAGTGCAATGGCTGAGCCTCGCCCTGGGTGAACCACCTTCGTGATCATGGTATCTCCCCTGCCAGGTAAGTATGAATTGTGCCACGCCTGGGAGGGGTGCAAGATGCTAAATAACCCGCTCACTCTCATGGTGTCTGAGAATTCCCAGCATTCCCCCGAGCCTTGCCATATTGGCACCCGGTTTTTGCGCATTTGACCATATTTTGACTGTCAAATGAATTATATCACCTTGTTACAACCAAACCTCTAATTTTCCTCAAAATGCAGCTCCTAATTCAAATATTGCAACTCATGAGTCAGTTTACGCCCATGGTGTAAGGCTGTGCCAACCCCCTTTGATCTTGCCAAACCCTCAGAGTCTGGCTTTTGAGCTGTCGGGGTAGGTGCAGCTCTCCAGCCAATACATGTATTTTTTGTCACCTCGTGTCACAAAAACCCCAACAACTACCTAAATAACTGGATATGCTGTTTTCAGAGTCCAATCGGATTGCATCAGAAAAAGGTTGAACGCGCCGTCCAGATAAGCAGGGTACTGGGGGTATTTCCTAGTGACGGATTTCAATCCTTGCTGACATCACAGAATTCTACTCATGTCATTTAATTAGCACGAATGGCTAGACCGCTGACAACATAACGCCGGTTGGTGTTTCATTTTAACCGCTCACCATTTTGCGTTGATTTACTCTTCTACGTTAATATTTCCAGCTGTGCTGCCTGAAATATTGGAGAGACAATGCGCGCACAATTGTGGATATATTCAGACTGTTAATAATGAGCCTTTTTCCTCGTTTGAAACATCTTAAAAAATAATTAAGATTAAAGCGCGCTGCAGCCGGCATTCCCGGGCGTTATCGCAGTCAGTACAGAGCTGGACAGGATTGGCTCGGCTTTCCAGAACACACACGGGCAGGCTTTGTCAGAACCGAGATGGCAGTAAAAACTGAATTATTCATTCCACTCACGTTGAGGACGGTCAGCAAATTAACCTCAATTCAATGTAGTTATGCGTAAATTCAGTGACTGCACCCACAAAATCAAAGAATTCTACCGCGTGAATAAGTGAAATTGATTATTAACACAACAGCATTAGAGCGTATGCCTTGCACAGTCTGCATGATAGAACAAACTATGACGACAAACTGGCTGCACGTCACAACTAGTGCCATAAACCTGCTTAGAACGAGCCAGTACTGTGACGACACGCTGTTCCATTTGATGTACCAGAATAAACAGACGTTCTCAGCTCTTGAACAGAATGGAATTCGTTTCGGGGGCGCTAATTCATTTATTTCTACCTTGCTCCGACAGATTCTGTTTTCATCCCCCGTAGGAATTTGAAGGTAAAGTTGCAAATTGTGAAACGACTGTTCTTTTTTTTTTTTTTGCCTTATTATCAATTCTCTGCTGTGGTGTACCGAGTAAAAATAATGGACTTTGTGTCACTGGCCAAATATTTCAACACCTCATTTCATCACACTCACAACAAAGCAAGTCTTCAGGTTGACTCCGAGCTCTTCCGACAT